>CM065680.1:90109123-90114123 GCA_017654935.2 Phymorhynchus buccinoides
GCTTATTACTATATGATGCATAACTCTCTTTTCTACTGCGTGGGGTTGAACGACCGTTCACGGGCATGATGTGAATGGACCATTATTGGAAATGGTACTACAGTTGGTGGTAACATGCGTAAATTAACCCTTTCACCGCCAGCCATATTTCAGCTGAAATAATTCCATAACATTTACCTGGGTAGAGAACAAAATCCATCTGCAGTATTGGGGATTCTTCTGTGACAGATATAAAATAAGGTCTAACCTTCCTTCCCAAAACAAAGACAATAGGGTCTTTGGATAATAGACCCCAATTTGATGCCTTTTAGTGACATAGGTGTAAAATCACTGTGGTGCTAAAATGCGACTTTGGCGGTGAAAGGGTTAAGTACCGCGTGTCTGCGCGCGCACGCACACACACTCACAACCGATGTGTGTCCATGTGGACATGTGTCTTTTGAGTGAGAACTAGTGAGTAGTACCTACTTTGACTTGATGTTTGTCCAGTTTATGCTATCTGAGGGTCGGTGTACATCTTGTGTCCTGGTTAATACAAAGCATCTGTTTTGCTTCATTCTGTGTTTTTCTCCCACCTGCTGCCATGTCATTCACACAGACTGGCGTGCGTTGTGTACGCATTTGGTCTGCTGTCGCCCATGTTGGTTGGGTCTTGGGAGAGAGAGAGAGACCCAAAAAAGCCTCTCTTCTTTCAAGTCCTCCCTCAAAACAACTCTCTTCGAAACATAATATTTCTCCTCCTCCTCCTGCAAAGGTTATCCATTGAGTCATGTGTGTGCGTGTGCGCGCGCGTGTGTGTGTGTGTGTGTGTGTGTGTGTGTGTGTGTGTGTGTGTGTGTGTGTGTGTGTGTGTTTGACCTCAAGTTCGTGTGAGTGTTTTGTGTGTTGTCTAGCTTTTCATTTTGTTAGTATTGTTTTTATCATGGTTGTAAGCGCTTAGGGCTTTTGTTAAGATTAAGCGCCCTAAATATTCATTATTATTATTATTTAAAAAAGCAGACCTACTTGTGTGCATAACCTGTCAGCAAGTCAAACGCAACAAGGCGTGTGGTACCTTTCACAGGATTGTCAAACATGCTGGGTCCTCGGTAGAACACAGATGTACACCGAGCATTAGACATGTATTTATACATGCTCTATCACTCTCTCTCTCTCTCTCTCTCTCTCTCTCTCTCTCTCTCTCTCTCTCTCTCTCTCTCTCTCTCTCTCTCTCTCTCTCTCTCTCTCTCTCTCTCTCTCTCTCTCTCTCCCTCTCTCTCTCTCTCTCTCTCTCTCTCTCTCTCTCTCTCTCTCTCTCTCCCTCTCTCTCTCTCTCTCTCTCTCTCTCTCTCTCTCTCTCTCTCTCTCTCTCTCTCTCTCTCTCTCTCTCTCTCTCTCTCTCTCTCTCTCTCTCTCTCATCCTTTTCAATCAAAGGTATTTCCCCAGTGATGCTGTCTGTGCGTGATATTGCTGGTGGTGTTCTCTCCAGAGCTGTCCTTTTTGCAATATATGTGTTTGGGGAACTGTTCTGTTTACTTTGGCTTCCGTTTCTTTTTCCTTTTATTTTTATTTTTTTTCTTCGAGAGCAATGACCGTCACGTGTGCTGACTCTTATCTGTGCTGCACTGAAGTTGGAACTGTAGGGGAATGAGAGGAAAAAAAAGATAATATTGAGAGAGAGAGAGAGAGAGAGAGAGAGAGAGAGAGAGAGAGAGAGAGAGAGAGAGAGAGAGAGAGAGAGAGAGAGAGAGAGAGAGAGAGAGAGAGAGAGAGAGTGTGTGTGAGAGAGAGGGGGGGAGAAAGAGAGAGAGAGACAGAGATAAACAAAATGTGCGAGTGTGTGTGACACAGTGAGAGAAGTAGATAGAAAGAAAGAGAGAGAGAGAGAGAGAGAGAGAGAGAGAGAGAGAGAGAGAGAGAGAGAGAGAGAGAGAGTGTGTGTGTGTGTGTGTGTGTGTGTGTATGCACGCGCGCGTTGTGTGCGTCCGTGTGTGTGTGTGTGTGTGTGTGTGTGTGTGTGTGTGTGTGTGTGTGTGTGTGTGTGTGTGTGTGTGTGTGTGTGTGTTCGTGTATGAGAGACTAGAGAGAGTGAGAAAATAGAGAGAGATATATAGATCCATGATGTAATGAACTGGGCTATCTGCCCATGTCAAACCGAACAACGGGGTAGGGGCGAGAGAGAGAGAGTGAGAGAGAGAGAGAGAGAGAGAGAGAGAGAGAGAGAGAGAGAGAGAGAGAGAGAGAGAGAGAGAGAGAGAGAGGAGAGGGAGAGAGAGAGAGAGAGAGAGAGAGAGAGAGAGAGAGAGAGAGAGAGAGAGAGAGAGAGGGGGGAAGAATGGGGCATCCACAAACTGTCCCTCCTGTCAATGACCCTGCATGATGTTTCACAGATCACCAGCTGATGTGCACTGGTGCGCGATTCTGACTGTCTCCCCTGAACATTATTGTCGTGTCCTTCGGCCTTGGTGTGGTTCTGTCTTGGGAGTGTGTGTATGTGTGTGGGGGGGGGGGGGGGGGGGGGGGGAGGGGGGGGGGGGTAGGTGTATGTCTGTATATCTGTGTCTCTGTGCGCCTGTCTTTGCTGTCAATGACCTTGCCTGGTGTTTCACAGATCACTACCAGCCGAGTCTGTCTCTCTTCGAACATATTAGTGTGTCCAAAGTATCGTCCTTGGCGTGGTTTGTTTGTGTGTGTGTGTGTGGTGGGGGGGGGGGGTGCGTTTGCTTAGACACACTGACGCACCACGATTAAGTCCCTTGGTTATTTTCTAGGTAGCTGTGACCCACATACCAGTGTCCCCAACTTGAAATTGAGGCTGCTCTTTAAAATGATGTTTAGGTTTGAATTCGGGGGCATTTGTATGGGAGTTGAACCTGGTCAAAACAAGATTTCTTACCGACTATAAGAGGGAAAACACGTGAAACCCGTGATTTGGACACGTGATCTGGTGGGTCTTTAAGACACAGTACTCCTCGCGGAATCATCAGAGGACATGCAGTGTTTACTACTCCGACTGCAGACACACTTAAAAACTTGGGGGTTAAAATTGAATGTAACTAAAACAATAATTATCTTTTTTTTCACGTGGCAAAGTCCGCCAAAATACAACAAAATGTATTACAGCAATAGACTCACTGAGACTATTGGTCATTACAAATGTTTAGGTGTTATGTTTAATTACAATAACTCATTCACTTTAGCCATTAAAGAACGTTGTGAACTTGCTAAAAAGTGCTATGTTAAATCTCTTTAAAAAGATCAGAAAAATCATTTTCTTTCAGATGTGCATAATTATTGAATTGTTTGAAAAGTGCGTGCATTCTGTGTTGTTGAGTTATGGGGTTTGAAAATACAGTAATCTGTAGTAGGTCACAGTTGTGTGTTTTTTTAAATGGTGATTGATGTGAAAACATCAACCCCATATTGCATGGTTTTGGGGTGAACTTGGTTGTTTTCCCATAGAGATTAAAATAACAACAAGGATGTTGTGCTTTTGGTATGACCTTTTTTGAAAACGGTCAACGGTTTTGACAATACTTCTGTTTTACTTTTTTAACTGTGCAACTGCATGTTTGATTCTGCTGTAACCCCCATGGTGATAGCAGGTGTTTACGTTGTTGAACGAACTTGGGTTGTCCTTTGTGTGGAGAAATCCTACGTTTTCGTTAATCCTTTCACCGCCAATGTCGCATTTATGCACCACAATGGTTTAACACCCATGTCACTAAAAAGCATCAAGTCAGGGCCTGTTATCTGAAGACCCCATTTTCTTAAATATGGGAGGTAAGGATAGGCCTAATTTAGTACATGTCACAGATGAATTCCCAATACTGCAGATCACTTTTGGTCTCTACCCAGTTAAGTTTAATATTTGGGGGGCTGAAAAATGGCTGGCGGCGAAAGGGTTAACTCAGTTTAAGCGTGCCGTTAAACGAAGATTAATGGATCAATACATGCAAACATGGAGAAGTAATCTGTATAATAGTAATGCGCGCTATAATTATCGATTATTTAAAACAAAAACTTTTGTCTCGAAACATACCTGTTAGTTTTGCCACATTCCTTGCGCCAGTCAATGATCAAATTTAGACTTTGCAATAACAAGTTTCCTGTACAACAAAATATATATTTTGTATTCATAGGCAAGAAAAAAATGTACATTTTGTGAACTAAATGAAATAGGTGATGAATTTCATTATTTGTTTGCTTGTTCATTTCCTTTAATAAAAGATCAAAGATCAGACCTATTGCCTACATATTTTCAGCATCATCCAAACGTTATGAAATTTAGTTCTTTGATGAATACCCTTAGAAAATCCAAACTCGCTAGGTTTGTCCACATCCTAGTAACTTTATTTTCTAAACCTTGAAGAAACAATTAACACAGGAAAGAAAACTTGTGTGTATTTAAACATCAAACCACTGCTCTGTTTTATTAACCCTTTCACCGCCAATGTCGCATTCATGCACCACAATGGTATAACACCCAAGTCACTAACAAGCATCAAAGCAGGGCCTGTTATCCGAAGACCCTATTTTTCTTAATTTGGGGAGGTAAGGATAGGCCTAATGTTATACATGTCACAGAGGAATTTTGCAATATTGCAGATTTTCTTTTTTCTCTACCCAGGTAAGTTTCTGGCGACGAAAGGGTTAATCTTCTCGTATTTTATTTTGAAAATGTGTCTGAGTAACTCGTTTAGATTTGTTGTTTGAAATCTTGTTTCTTAGGTCACTAATGTCTTTTGTTGCTGTTTGAATGCCTGTTGTACTGCATGTTTTCATTTCACTGCCTTTTGTGATTATTGTTGTTTATATGTATTAGCTTAAACGCCCCCCCCCCCCCTCCCCCCCGGGGGCCAAGGCTTCAATAAAAACTGTTCCAATTTATTGGTGCGTGTGATGGTGTGTGTGTGTGTGTGTGTGTGTGTGTGTGTGTGTGTGTGTGTGTGTGTGTGTGTGTGTGTGTGTGTGTGGTGTGTGTTTGTGTGTGTGTGTGTGTGTGTGTGTGTGTGTGTGT
>CM065680.1:90116623-90119123 GCA_017654935.2 Phymorhynchus buccinoides
CTGTGTTGTTGTTTTTATCTTTTGGGTTATGTGAACGTGGTTAACCCCTTGACTGCCAGAGAAAAAATCAAGAAAAACAATATCATGCCATAAATAAAAAAAAGACAACTGAAAGAGCCAATCTGGCAAAATGGCCTGGGGATATATTAAACTCTCTTGACTCTGTTGGAGCCAAAAGCCAGCATATCAGGGTTGCTTCTCTTCATCCGATGACATCATCAGTGATGTCATCAGGTCAGTACGTAATACGTTGGTGGCAGGCAAGGGGTTAAGGAAATAAAAGAAAGACAGCATTAAAAACAGTCAGAATCCCATGATTTTGTTGTTATTCTGTACAAAATGGGGGTTGACTTGTCTGCTTGCGTGCCTTGTTGGCTGAGTGGTTTTTTGGTTTGGTTTCGGATTTTGGTAGTTGTTGGGTTTTTTATTATTCCTTTCTTATGCGATTTTGTTTTTGTCTTGTAAGGTTTCGTGTTTGTTGTTTGTTTCTTTCTTTCTTACAGATTTACTTTGTTTGTTTGTTTGTTTTGGGCTAGGGGTGATTGGTTGGTGTAGTTTGGTTGTTTGTTTGTTATTGTTGTTGATAATGATGATGATGATTAGGTGTAGAGTGGCACAGTGGTAGCGCGTTCGTTTCGTGTCAAGGAAACCCGAGTTCGAACCTGGGTACAGGGCATTTTTCCTCTCACTTTGCACTAGGCCTTACGGTCTGAATGTGGAGTCTTTCGGATGAGACGATAAACTGAGGTCCCGTGTGCCCATGCACTTAGCACACGCTAAACCCAGTGGCAACAAAAAAGTTGTCATTTTGTCAAAATTTACCCCCGCCCCCTCCCTTTCCTTCCTCATCAGTCACACAAACAAATCGCATGCAAAAACTAAAAATGGGTGGCGTGCCTCTGGCTGCGACGCTCTCTCCAGGTGGGAGCAACCCGAATTTTACAGAGATGCCTCTGTGACTATAAAGTACCTAATACCTAATACCTAATGATGATGATGATGATGATGATGATGATGATGATGATGATGATGATGATGATGATGGTGATGATGATGATGATGATGATGATGAAGAAGAAGATTGTTTTAGTTAAAGAGAAATTGGCAAAACAGTATTGCAATGTTGATTTTTAATAAACTACGAAGATAATGTCGTTTACAGGCTTGCTTTCTGCGTATTATACTTTATCCTGGCCTGGCAAACTAGTCGATGTTTTCTAGCCTATCACTAGGGCATGGTCTTGCTAGATGTTTCAATCCTAGCAAGTCACTGGGATGTTTTATGCAACATGCATACCATTGAAACACAGTAACATTTATACAGTTTCATTTTTTCCAGTGTTTGGTATTCTTGCCTTTGGAAATCGTTCTTGAACATGGGAGTTTGCCGATTAAGCGTGAATCATGAGTAACACTGGTCTTCTTCTTCTTCTTCTTCTTCTTCTTCTTCTTCTTCTTCTTCTTCTTCTTCTTCTTCTTCTTCTTCTTCTTCTTCTTCTTCTTCTTCTTCTTCTTCTTCTTCTCGTACGTCTTCAGATGGACACGTCAGCAGCCGAGGCGAAGGAGGCCGTACACTGTCACTGTCCCCAAGGTTACCATAGAGTTTCTGGTTGAGTGGGACGGGGTCTGGCCAAATGCTCTTCCTCAGTTGGTCAAAGAGTGGGCACAACTGAAGCAGATGTTCGCTTGTTTGTTTGTCAATGCCACATGGACGCTTTTCGGTTTGGCCAATGTGGAGTTTAGTGAACAGATGGTAGTTCAGTCGGTTGTGGACAGTCCTTAGTCTGAATATGCAGACCTGTTCCTGGCGGGTGAGAAGGTAATACGGGTCAGCTTTATTGCGCTTTGGATGTTGCTGAGCCCACTTCTTCTCTGCTGTTTGGGTTTGATGGTGGTCTCGGCCTCATGGTAGCTGGTGGACCTGTCCAGTTGCTCCTTCGTAGTGCCCTCTTTTGCCAGGGAGTCAGCCGTTTCGTTTCCTTGCACATTACAGTGCGATGGAATCCATTGCAGAACGACTGTGTGATTTCTGCAGAGGGAATCAAGAGCTGATGACAGGTCGTTCAGGTCAGTGCTTTTTCCATGCTGTAGGGCCTGCAGAACAGACCGGGCATCGGTCAAGAAGACGACGTAATGGGAAGTGTGCGGGCTGATCTCGATATGGACTGTTGCTGTTTTCAAGGCCTCCACCTTAACACCGGTCTAGAATTATACCAAATTTTTAAAAGTATAAAATCCATTCATAAATCCATTAAAGTGAATGAGAAAGCGTTGCCCTCACGATCCTAGATGCGATTATCATTGCACATCTGTGCAATAGAAGGATGGAGTGTACAGGGTTGCTGGAATTATGGATGAAAGCAGTCCACTGCAGTAATTGATCAGTTGGATCTCTCTCTCTGAAAGCATTCATTCATAATGGCCAAGGTAAGGACGCTACACATATTTGATCGGAACGTTTCTGTGGCATCATTGTTTGCTTTCCCCTGAAGGTATTAGA
>CM065680.1:90131623-90156623 GCA_017654935.2 Phymorhynchus buccinoides
GCGACGTTATGCTGAACTTCCATCCAGTGCTTCCGCTGTTGGAATGATCCCTAGAGTCTTTCAGCCAGGGTAAGCCAACAACGACAACATACATATTCATGAATAATAGTGAAATCAAAGCATAACCAAGTAATTCCAGGCATACTAAGAGATCTGTACATTTCGACAGATGTAGTGGAACAGATTTATTAGTAGTAGGTATTAGGTACTTCATAGTCACAGAGGCGTCTCTGTGAAATTCGGATTGCTCCCACCCAATTTTATTTTTTTTGGCATGCGATTTTTGTGTGACTGATGAGGGGGGGGGGGGGGGTAAATTTTGACCAAATGACAACTTTTTCATTTGACACTGGGTTTTACGTGTGCTAAGTGCATGGGCACACGGGACCTCGGTTCTTCTTCTTCTTCTCTTCAGGGCCCACGGTCAGTATGTTGACCATTCTGGCGCCTTTGGGGAAAAAAAGACTGAAAAATGGGGGACCGGTCGGTGTGTTCTTTACTGCGGTTTGTCGTCTCATCCAAAAGATTGTACTTTTTTTTTTAAAGCACACATTCACAGGCATTGAGATAATCATAAAAGAGGTCCGTGTAAGTAGAGAAAGACGCTCGTGAAAATCGAAGTGCACTTTGCAATGCTAGTCTAAATAAACGAAATGCGCCTCAAGCCACGAGATAGACAACAAAGGGATGTAACTCGTTCTCGTGCTGTGATCGATATCTGCTTGCTCTTTAGTTGTCGGTTTTACCTCGAGGGGAGGGGGAGAGGGGGACAAACACGGGTGCCAGGGAAACGTTCCGATCAAATAAAATTATGAATAACGTGTGCAGCATGACCATTATCGAATAAAGGAAGGGGTGAGGTGCACTGCAGAAGAGATCGATCACTGTCTGTGTGTGTAAGCGTGTGCGTGTGATAGGATTAGGGTTGCTAATCCTAACCCTAAGGGTACGTACGTACTCATACATGCGGAGGAGCGTCCGTGCGGAATCTCAAACGGATTGCTCAATCACCTTTTGACGCATATAGATTCAGATTGAGATTTGATTTGATTGTAGTGAGTCTTATGTGTATAATGACTTATTTGTGTTTTATTGTCTATGTAAAGCGCTTTGAGCTCTATGCAAAGGGAGTAAAGCGCTTTATAAATGTTCAGTATTATTATTATTATTATTATTATTATTATTATTATTATTATTATTATTATTATTATAAGCACGTCCAATAAATTTTCTTTATCAAACAAAATTATAAATAGAAAGCCAATAGAAAACATACGCACAGACACACACACACCCTTTCTCTCTCTCTCTCTCTCTCTCTCTCTCTCTCTCTCTCTCTCTCTCTCTCTCTCTCTCTCTCCACGCACGCGACCCACGAGACACGCATGCGCACTTTCCTGGAATTTTATTGGATTACGGTTAATGAGCTATCTGCCGTCTCCCTTCACGATCTTATTGAGTCCGTTATATTTGTTTTATTTTAACAAGGGAAGCAACGCGGAACAGCGTGTGTCATCCTCTAAATTAAAAGGACATTTCACAAAACATTCGCCTTCCAATGTTCATAACGTCGTACCAAAAGGGAAGTATGATTTCAATTTCGCCCTAGAGCATAATAGAGAAAATGGGAAATCCCTAACTAGCTCGCGCAAAATAGCATCACGTCGCTGATAAAGTGCAAACTGTCTATCATTTCTCAAACATGCTAATTTTATAGATCTTGGCAGCAGTGCTTGTATGTATAATCCAGTCATGGACTTCTTCTTTCTTTAAACAACCACTACCATCTTTTTGATAGTTCTGTTGTTGTACTAAAGGGGGACTTCCGTCAGGCAGAAAGGCTGCAAGCAAAAATGTAGCCGGATGGTCGGCCTCGATGTAATGAGGGGGGGGGGGGGGGGGAGAAGGGATGCAAGGAGGTGGGTCCGGGGTTGGGAAGGGTAGGCGGGGTTGTGGAGGGATGGATTGGGGAAATTATTGGGGAGGGGGGGGGGGCGTTGCTTATTTAAATCCGGAACTTGAAGCCTTCCACTGAGGCTGATGTCACTGCCTCAGGTGGAAGGGAGTTCCAATCTCCGATGGTCCGAGGAAAGAAAGAGAACTTTCTGTAGCTCGTTTTGCACTGGTGTGACTGTCTTGTTTGTCTGGCTGGCCGATTGAGGGATGGGCTGTACGGGGTATTGATGGAAATGTCCTCATTGTGAAGCTTGAAGAAGGCAGTCAGTCTGGAAGCGCGTCTTCTGTCGGCGAGTGGAGTCCAGTGTAGCTGGGTGTACATGTTTTCCACGCTGGATGTCTGGCGGTGCCTATTCACCACCCAGCGGGCAGCTCTTCGCTGTACCTTCTCCACCCTACCGACATCTTTCGCAGTGTGCGGATCCCATACCGGAGAGGCATACTCAAGGATGGGCCTGACGAGTGTCTTATACGCCGTCTCTTTGATTTTGACCGAGCCCACTTTCAGATTCCGCCGGAGGAAGCCCAGGGTTTTGCTGGCTTTGCTGGTCACATTGGAGATGTGGGAGTCCCATCTAAGATCCTGTGAGATGGTGACTCCCAGGTATTTCGTCTCCTCTACTCTTTGAAGGTCTTGGCCGTGGAGTTGATATTTCTTGATCAGGGGACTCCTCTTCCTGGTCACGTGGAGAGTCTGGCATTTACCCGGATGGAAGGACATGCTCCACTTACTTTCCCAAGATGCCATTCTGTCAAGGTCCTGTTGCAGGTCTTCGTGATCCTCAGGTGAATCAACTGTTCTGTGACAGGCAGTGTCGTCTGCAAAAAGGCGGCTGGTTGAGGCTAATTTGCGGCTGGTTGAGGCTAATTCCTTGGGAAGATCGTTGATGTAAAACAGAAAGAGGGCTGGCCCAAGCACAGATCCTTGGGGGACTCCTGATTCCACAGGACAAGATATAATATGGGAACAGTTGCTCCCCCGTGGGGATACCGGGGGGGAGTCTTTTGCACGAATAGTTCCCCCACCTTCTGGAAGTTATGTGCTTGTAACTTCCTCTAATCTGTCACTTTCTTTGACTCTGCCCTTTTCCCTTTGCTTACTGTGTGTCATCTTTCTGCCTTACCTGGTCCATTCTCCTGCCTGTTTTCACGAAACGCTTTCAAAAAGATTTCCTCCTCCAGCCGAAGTCGGACTTGCTGGGCCTAACGTTTTCTTAGTTAGGCGCATAACGGCAGCATGACGCATCTGCGCTCATAATTGACAGGAAACTGTCTGAGCGATCGAAGGAGAAGGAGGAACTATTGCCATTTTATATTCGACGACGTTGTTGGTTTGTGAATATTTCAACAGTTCCTTCGCTTGTTCGTCAAGGAGCAACGTAACTAAATTCTCTACAAATACTTTTTTGGGTGAAAATGGAATATTACATTTTCCCCAAGAAAGGGGCTGTACTTTTCTCATCTGTAATTTTTGTCAGCGTGTGTGTGTGTGTGTGTGTGTGTGTGTGTGTGTGTGTGTGTGTGTGTGTGTGTGTGTGTGTGTGTGTGTGCTCGTGCGTGCGTGCGTGCGTGTCTGTCTGTCTGTCTAGTTGTCTGCAGCTTCAGCCAGAATCACACACACACACACACACACAATCAGACTTATTTACTTTTGGGGGGTAACAAAAAGTGTTGTTGTTGGAAGGGGGTTGCATTTTTTTTATTCACTGTCGTTTATCATTGATACATGATTTACAAACGCACACATTATCATTCATTACAGATTTACTATTACACATTAATCCTCCATAATGAATCTCTCTCTCTCTCTCTCTCTCTCTCTCTCTCTCTCTCTCTCTCTCTCTCTCTCTCTCTCTCTCTCTCTCTCTCTCTCCTCTCTCTCTCTCTCTCTCTCTCTCTCTCTCTCTCTCTCTCTCTCTCTCTCTCTCTCTCTCTCTCTCTCTCTCTCTCTCTCTCTCTCTCTCTCTCTCTCTCTCTCTCTCTCTCTCTCTCTCTCTCTCTCTCTCTCTCTCTCGCTCTCTCTCTCTCTCTCTCTCTCTCTCTCTCTCTCTCTCTCTCTCTCTCTCTCTCTCTCTCTCTCTCTCTCTCTCTCTCTCTCTCTCTCTCCGTTGCCATTGTCCTTTGTCCGTTGTCCTTCCATCTGCCATTCTTTCTTCGTCTTTCTTCTCCTCCTCCTCCTCCTCCTCCTCCTCCTCCTCCTCCTCCTCCTCTTCATCGTGTGTGTCTTCTTTCTCCACTCCATCCACTCCATCCTCATCTTCCCTCGTTTCTTCTTCTTCCTCACCTTGCTTTCTGTTCTTCCTTCCTCTTCTTCCTTGTTCCCCTTTTCGTCATTCTTTTTCTTCATTTCTTCTTCCTTCCTATTATTTCTTTCTTTGTTTTCATTTCCATATCTGCCTTTTTTCGTCTTGTTTTCTTTTCTTCTTGTGTTGCCCTTTTCCTCATTTTCTGTCTTCGTATCAAGTTGCTTTTCTCGCCTTTTTTCTTTTTTTCTTTTCTTTTTTATTCGTTTTATTTCCATTTTTTTTTCTCTTTTTTCTTATCTTTGTTTCCTTTTGTTTTTTATGATTTTTTTCAAAGACTATTGATGATGATAATTAGTCCTGATGAAGAAGATGCTGTGGGGTCAATTAAGGATTTGAGACGCCATGACACGCCTGTCCCCCACGCTCCCTATCAAATTTATCCTGGCGTCAACCAGGCCCGGGAGAAACAGACACCTGCAGTGTTGGTCAGGAAATTAGAGCAACACTCTCAATACACATCTGTAAAGTGGATGAAGCTCGACTGTGTGGTCCCAGTCTTCCCATTGAGTCCACAGCACACTCACTCTGGGTAGGAGCCGGTCTGGGCCGAAAAGACCCACAAGACCCTGATGGGATTCGAACCCATGACCTCCCAGCCACTAGTCCACACACTCTAACCACTGAGCTACGGGGGATGGCTACAAATTTACAATTAAGACATTCAATCCGCCGTCCTTATTTCAAAGAACTTCAATTCTGAAAGCGCCAAAAGTATGCTTACAAAAACAAATCAGGACGAGGGTGAGAAAACGTTTCAAAGACCCACTGACCCGGCTGGATTAAGTCCCTTGGTTTTTTTCTGGGTCGGTGTGGCCCACATAGACTTTCCTCATAATACGTTCGAGGCTGCTCTTTAAAGTGATGTCTCGATTTCGTGCATGAGGAAATTTGTATGGGAGCCACACTTGGTCAAAATAAGATTTGGTAAAGGTCAAGATGTGCCCCCCCCCCCCCCCCCCCTACATTTCTCAGCTCTCCCCGCATTTTCACACTTGCCTTTCTTACCAAACATTAAGCTGTATTTTATTAACCTTTTCAGCTAATTATCTTTGTTGAATAATTAATCGCAGTAATGATAAAGGCCATTATCTAATAGGACCACCCTATGTAGTGCAGTACACACAACAGCCGTCACAGTCCTGGTTCATTGCGTTTTTCCGTCCTGCCTTTATCTTCTACTATTATTGAATGCATGTGTTTAATTATGCAAATGGATGAAAATTAGTGTTCAATATAGCAAACGATAGAGGATGAAGTACTAAATCTGCAGTAAGAAAGGAAAGAATGGAAAAATGGAAACAACCGAGAAATGGAGGAGGGGGGAGGTGCGCATATTTACCTTTCACTCACGGACCTGGTGGGTCTTTAAAAAATAATTGAACGTAATTAAATCATGGGAGAAACCCCAGACAAAAAAACACAATGAGTCATCCCGTGAACTATTTACATTGCAAATGGCTGTTTAAACAGGCGTGAGGAGATAACACCCTGCTACTGTAATGTGAAATTTATGACAAAAAAGCGTAGTTTAACTAGCGGGCATTCTAGATCTAGCTAAGCAGTTTCTCTTGGGCTTGACTTCCTGTAATTTGCTGTGATAATTTAACAATCAAACAAACTCTGGCTGGCGAAGATAGACGTGCTTGATTTAACACCACCATCGATGTTGTCTGAAAGCCGGAGGTATTTTATTTGATAACATTCTAAAACGATGAGAATATTAGACTAGAGGGCTTATGTTTGCCTTTGAGAGCAACATGACAGGATTCTCCCCTTAAACAGCTATTTGCAAGTTATTCAATATTCAAGTTTGGTCGTTTTCGTCCCCACTTCCGGTTGGCACTTCCGGTTTGCAGTTATAACGACAGTTTTGCAATGTTGCTCTTTAGTAAATACTGAAAATATGACAGTATTCCTTGCTGCCGTTTTGAAGTTATTCAAGATTAAAGTTTGGCCAAAATTTTCCATTTTTTGCCAACTTTTGGCCAACCGGTTTCATATTAGAAATGTAGCAATAGAATAGTGTCCTTCAATTTGTTCTGCAAATTTCAGCGAAATCGGATGTGGGTTTTTTAATAATCCATAAATGGAAATGAGTGAAAGTGACACAACCTTATTTACATAAATTTGAATACCTTCCAAACTATTTAATATATCGTCACTAAACTCCTTTCCAAATCGGACCCCCAAAAAGGGGAAGGAAAAAAAGAAGAAGAATTGGTAAAGGTAAAGATGTGCAAATGTAGGGGGGTGGCACATCTTGACCTTTACCGAAGAATTCTTACAAATGCAATAGTATTCTCCCTAAAGGGCAGAATTCTAATTGCATGACTAAGAGATGCACAAAGAACATAAGATTATACGTGATATGCGCGTGACGTTCAGTTTTGTAAAGGGAATTAGTGGCTTACTTAATAGGCGCGTTTGAGACATGGCAATATCCCACACGCACCTTTTGTTCATCCACATGCCCTGAACCAAAGACTGTACAGGGGAAGATAAACATCCGATCTCTTTTCCCTATATGAGTAGTGAGGACAGAAACACTGGTTATGTCCCTTTGAAACGTGACACATTTTACACATCGATAGGCCAGTTGAATTCTCCGTTCAAGTTCCAGTCCGAGTTTTTGGATAGCCTCCACTGTGAATAGTGTACACGTCCGCACTAACGATAACTCTATCAGCCCGGTTCGCCGAGTTTTTAAGTAATCCATCTTACCCTTTTAGAATATCTGTGCCTGAACTACGAAATGGAGAGGGTTAACACCACGTACCTTTTTAAATGACGTAGGGGAAGACGGGGTAAAAAGCGCATGGGCGGGTAAGAAGCCCACCCCAATTATCTCATGAAATAAAGAAACTTTCAGTCAAATTTGCCTATGAGACGAATGCTAGACATTAACGCTCGTCTCATGGGTAAAATGAGACTGAAATTTGCTTCATTTCATGAGATAATTGGGGTGGGCTTCTTACCCGCCCATGCGCTTTTTACCCCGTCTTCCCCTACCATTGTATGCAGTAATATTGTACGTACCAAAGACATGTACTCGTAAAAACGATCAAATTGTATGGATTCGCAAAATTTGCCCACTACTAAAGTGACACCACTCAGCTTTGTGACGACGCGTTTTGAAATAACGACGCGTTTTGAAATAATTATTTCAAATCGCGTCGAGTTTATTTCAAAACGCGTTGGTGTGTGTCGACACGTTTTGAAATAAAAACGCGATTTGAAATAAAAATTTCTTTCTGACTCTTTTGTATGTCTATCTGTCAATCTCTCTCTCTGTGCCTAAAAAATGAAACCATTTTTGATGCGGTTGACCAGTGGTCAATGTTACTGACCAGTGGTCATTTGGGCCTATTTTGACTGTTTGACTGCACATTAGTGTATTAGGAGTTCAGAACATTTTTTTATGTAGTTGAACAGTGGTCAGTGTCATTGACCAGTGGTCATTTTGGCCACTGGACAAAAACCCACTGGATAAAACACTACCCACGCAGGACAATAGCCCACTGGGCAAACAACGCGTTTTGAAATAATTATTTCAAAACGCGGTGAGTTTATTTCAAAACGCGTTGGTGTGTGTCGACACGTTTTGAAATAAAACCGCGATTTGAAATAAATTCAGCAAAGGCTTTGTGTAGACCCATTCAGAACAAAAACCCAATGGACAAAACACTACCCATGCAGGACAAAAGCCCACTGGACAAAACACCACCCATGAAGGACAAAACCCCACTGGACAAAACACTACCCACGCAAGACAAAAGTCCACTGGACAAACAACGCGTTTTGAAATAATTATTTCAAAACGCGTTGAGTTTGTTTCAAAACGCGTTGGTGTGTGTCGACACGTTTTGAAATAAAACCGCGATTTGAAAAAAATTATCTTTCTGACTCTTTTGTATGTCTATCTGTCAATTTCTCTCTCTGTCTCTCTCTGTGTCTCAAAAATTAAACAATTTTTGATGCGGTTGACCATTGGTCAATGTTATTGACCAGTGGTCATTTTGGCCTATTTTGACTGTTTGACTGCAAATTGGTGTATTAGGAGTTCAAATGAACAAATTTTGATGTGGTTGACCAGTGGTCATTTTCTTGACCAGTGGTCACTTTGGCCTATTTTTACTGTTTGATCGCAAATTAGTGTATTAAGAGTTCAAATGAACAAGGTTTGATGTGGTTGAACCACTACACTAATTTGCGATCAAAGAGTGAAAATAGGCACGTTTTGAAATAAAACCGCAATTTGAAATAAATTCATCGAAGTCTTTGTGTAGACCCATTCAGGACAAAAACCCAATGGACAAAACACTACCCATGCAGGACAAAAGACCACTGGACAAAACACCACCCATGAAGGACAAAAACCCACTGGACAAAACACTACCCATGCAGGACAAAAGCCTGCTGGACAAACAACGCGTTTTGAAATAATTATTTCAAAACGCGTTGAGTTTATTTCAAAACGCGTTGTTTGTCCAGTGGGCTTTTGTCCTGCGTGGGTAGTGTTTTGTCCAGTGGGTTTTTGTTCTTCATGGGTGGTGCTTTGTCCAGTGGGCTTTTGTCCTGCAGGGGTAGTGTTTTGTCCATTGGGTTTTTGTTCTGAATGGGTCTACACAAAGACTTTGGTGAATTTATTTCAAATCGCGGTTTTATTTCAAAACGTGTCGACACACACCAACGCATTTTGAAATAAACTCAACGCGTTTTGAAATAATTATTTCAAAACGTGTTGTTTGCCCAGTGGGCTATTGTCCTGCGTGGGTAGTGTTTTGTCCATTGGGTTTTTGTCCTGAATGGGTCTACACAAAGACTTCGGTGAATTTATTTCAAATTGCGGTTTTATTTCAAAACGTGCCTATTTTCACTCTTTGATCGCAAATTAGTGTATTAAGAGTTCAAATGAACAAGGTTTGATGTGGTTCAACCACTGGTCAACCACATCAAACCTTGTTCATTTGAACTCTTAATACACTAATTTGCAGTCAAACAGTGAAAATAGGCCAAAATGACCACTGGTCAGTGACACTGACCACTGGTCAACCACATCAATTTTTGTTAATTTTTGAGACACAGAGAGAGACAGAGAGACAAATTGACGGATAGACATACAAAAGAGTCACAAAGAGAAATTTATTTCAAATCGCGGTTTTATTTCAAAACGTGTCGACACACACCAACGCGTTTTGAAATAAACTCAACGCGTTTTGAAATAATTATTTCAGAACGCGTTGCTTGCCCAGTGGGCTATTGTCCTGCGTGGGTAGTGTTTTGTTCAGTGGGGTTTTGTCCTTCATGGGTGGTGCTTTGTCCAGTGGGCTTTTGTCCTGCATGGGTAGTGTTTTGTCCATTGGGGTTTTGTCCTGAATGGGTCTACACAAAGACTTCGGTGAATTTATTTCAAATTGCGGTTTTATTTCAAAATGTGTCGACACCCACCAACGCGTTTTGAAATAAACTCAACGCGTTTTGAAATAATTATTTCAAAACGCGTTGTTTGTCCAGTGGGCTTTTGTCCTGCGTGGGTAGTGTTTTGTCCATTGGGTTTTTGTCCTTCATGGGTGGTGCTTTGTCCAGTGGTCTTTTGTCCTGCATGGGTAGTGTTTTGTCCATTGGGTTTTTGTCCTGAATGGGTCTACTCAAAGACTTCGGTGAATTTATTTCAAATTGCGGTTTTATTTCAAAACGTGTCAACACACACCAACGCGTTTTGAAATAAACTCAACGCGTTTTGAAATAATTATTTCAAAACGCGTTGTTTGTCCAGCGGGCTTTTGTCCTGCATGGGTAGTGTTTTGTCCAGTGGGTTTTTGTCCTTCATGGGTGATGTTTTGTCCAGTGGTCTTTTGTCCTGCATGGGTAGTGTTTTGTCCATTGGGTTTTTGTCCTGAATGGGTCTACACAAAGACTTCGGTGAATTTATTTCAAATTGCGGTTTTATTTCAAAACGTGCCTATTTTCACTCTTTGATCGCAAATTAGTGTATTAAGAGTTCAAATGAACAAGGTTTGATGTGGTTGAAACACTGGTCAACTACATCAAACCTTGTTCATTTGAACTCTTAATACACTAATTTGCAGTCAAACAGTGAAAATAGGCCAAAATGACCACTGGTCAGTGACACTGACCACTGGTCAACCACATCATTTTTTTTTTGGGGGGGAGACACAGAGAGAGACAGAGAGACAAATTGACAGATAGACATACAAAAGAGTCAGAAAGAGAAATGTATTTCAAATCGCGGTTTTATTTCAAAACGTATCGACACACACCAACGCGTTTTGAAATAAACTCAACGCGTTTTGAAATAATTATTTCAAAACGCGTTGTTTGTCCAGTGGGGTTTTGTCCTGCGTGGGTAGTGTTTTGTCCAGTGGGTTTTTGTCCTTCATGGGTGGTGCTTTGTCTCTTAATACACTAATTTGCAGTCAAACAGTGAAAATAGGCCAAAATGACCACTGGTCAGTGACACTGACCACTGGTCAACCACATCAAAAATTGTTCATTTGAACTCCTAATACACTAATTTGCAGTCAAACAGTGAAAATTGGCCAAAATGACCACTGGTCAGTCACACTGACCACTGGTCAACCACATCAAAATTGTTCATTTGAACTCCTAATACACTAATTTGCACTCAAACAGTGAAAGTAGGCCAAAATGACAACTGGTCAATGACACTGACCACTGGTCAACGACATCAAAAATTGTTCATTTGACCTCCTAATACACTAATTTGCGATCAAACAGTAACAATAGGCCAAAGTGACCACTGGTCAGTGACACTGACCACTGGTCCACCACATCAAAAATTGTTCATTTGAACTCCTAATACACTAATTTGCAATCAAACAGTGAAAGTAGGCCAAAATGACCACTGGTCAATGACACTGACCACTGTTCAACCACATCAAAAAATGTTCTGAACTCCTAATACACTAATTTGCAGTCAAACAGTCAAAATAGGCCCAAATGACCACTGGTCAGTAACATTGACCACTGGTCAACCGCATCAAAAATGGTGGCTTAATAAGCAATAAAATGCCAATGTAGCGCCCCGCGAATAGTGTGTTTGAGTGTTAGAAGGCAAGGAGGGCAGTGAAAGGAGTTTCCAGACCCCCCCCCCCCCCCCCCCCCCCCCCCCCCCCACCTCTGTACCCCAGGTACTTTAACCCTTTCACTGCCAATGTAACATTTTAGCACCACAGCGATTTAACATCTATGTCACTAAAAGGCATCAAATTGGGGTCTATTATCCAAAGACTTAGTTTTGGGAAGAAAGGATAGATCTTACTTTATATATGTCACAGAAGAATCCCCAAATTTAAAGGAACTTTTTGGTTGAAATATGGCTGGCGGTGAAAGGGTTTTAGCTTCTCAATAAATTACAACACACAGCTCATATCAACAAAGACTTTAAGTTTGATTTCCGAGTTTTAATGACTCAGGAAAGATCGAACAGCTGGTAAGCAAAACAGTTACTGCATCACAACCACAAGGGAAAGAACTCTTCCACATAGCAACAGGAAAGAAAGATAACTCTAAAGCAAACATGGACGAACTATGCTTCGCCAACTCTGATGTAGTCGTTACAGGGTTAAAGAAAGTACTCGCAGCTCGCGATAATTCAAGAGAAGCACCCAACCCAACAAATGCGCTAAGCTTGCGCGCACCCTCCCATCTCTACTCTTTTCTCTCCCCTGCCTGCTGCACGCGCGTACGGACACACGCGCCCGCGCACGCACGCACACAGAGAAGTGGAGGGGGGGTGCTGATACTGTTCAGCAAGGATACCCAGGAACAGACAAATGGACAAACGAACAAAGCTAGAAAGACTCACACGCAAACACAAAAACAAAACAGAGACGAGACGAAGAGGAGAAACATGCAGACCGACAAACAGACAAACAGACAAACACAAACAATCAAAAAGAAACAGATATAGGTGAAGACGGGGTAAAAAGCCCATGGGCGGGTAAGAAGCCCATGTCAATTATCTCATGAAGCAAAGAAAATGTCAGTCAAATTTTGCCCATGAGACGAGTGCTAATGTTTAGCCTTCGTCTCATGGGCAAAATTTGACTGAAAGTTGCTTCATTTCATGAGATAATTGGCATGGGCTTCTTACCCGCCCATGGGCTTTTTACCCCGTCTTCCCCTACAAATCTATGGTTTGTTTCTGAGGAAAGGTCAACGAACGGGCAATAACAGAAAATGAACCCTGGTGAACAAAGGAATAGAAACAATCGCTATCTCTTTCTTCTTGACAAACCCCTCTTCAAACGACGTGGTAAAACGACACTTGAAAACACTTTGAAGAAACACACTGCGAATTGCTGAACCCTGCTGCACGTGCTTTAAAAAACCCAGCTTAGTATCTCGAGTGCTCTTTTTCTGTGCTAAGCCCACCAGATCACGTGTCCAAATCACGGGTTTCATGTGCTTTCCCTCTTATAGCTGGTAAGAAATCTTGTTTTGACCAGGTTTGACTCCAAAACAAATGCTCCCAAATTCAAAACCAAACATCATTTAAAGAGCAGCCTCAATTTGAAGTTTGGGGAATTTGTATGTGGGTCACAGCTACCCAGAAAAAACACACCAAGGGACTTAATCGTGGTGGTTCAGTGTGTCTTTAAAGCGGTGTTTGGTCTGATGGGGAAGGAAAAGAGGGATTGGAAAGAGATTGTGGACGTATTACAACCGACAAGAGTTAGAGGCAAAAACAAGCGCGAAATCGCAATAGTTTGTGGCACGCGGTCTATTTTTACCACTCCAATCATGAGTTACCTCCCCTGGATTTTCAATAATTTTAATCTGTAAACCAGAATGTTATCTCTGCACCATTTCGTAACTTTTTATATCTTTTGGAAAACATTTAAAACTATGTGTATCCTACTTATACTCATCGAAAGAAGCACCGCATACTCGTCGTGTCTGTTGTAGTGTCTGTATTACGTCCTTTTCATTTTTCAATTGAAATGTAATGTCAACTTTTGCTACATGTGTTCACTTTAGCACGAGATTTGTTCTTTTCACCAAACCTCCCCCTCCCCACCCCTTAAACACAACTGACCCTTGTTTCCAACTTCTACCATCTGTGATTGCGTACTCACTGTCCCCAACCTCTCTCACTTCAATCCCCCCCCCCCCCCCCCCCCCCCTTGATTTGTGTTCACAGCCTTGCTCTTTGGTTTCAACTTTGTTGTATCATTTACACGTTGGACTGTAGAGGGGAAGTATTGTTTTTATTTTGATCTTGATGTGTGTGTTTTTATTTTTTGCTCCTTCTGTTGCCTACTTTTTGCTCCTTTTGCTATATTTGATGTTTGCTGTTTAATTGCTTGTCTGTGTTGATAAAGGCGCATTCGCCGAAATATCCAGTAGTTTTGTTTTGTCTCTTGTGAATAAAATAACGTCACTTTGCACTTGTCGTGTAGTTGTTTGTTTGCTGTATGTTCCAGTGACGTTGCAGTCTGTTTCATTTTTTTGTATTACGTATGTTTATTATTTTGTACGCTTTTAAAATACATCATTTTAAAGAGCGGCCAGAAGTGTAGCCTCGATTTGAAGTGCAATGCCCCACATGGCCGAAAGGCCAAAGAGGGCGTTAAACATTATTTCCATTTGAAGTGCGACAATTTTGTCAAAATGTGCGACAATTTTGGAACGACAGACCGACCGACCGACAAAGTGAGTCATAGGTTTGTGGCTTGAGCCACAAACAACAATGAAATGGTTCTAGGTTTTGAAGGAAAATTCGATGTTTGTTATGTAAAGAATTCATACTGACAAAGAAATTGAAAGGTTCGGAATAACACCTTTCCCACTGAAAAACAAACCCATCCATAAATCAATACAGTATAATTAACAAACTAAAAAATAAAGTAAAAACCGACTTACCGCGACAATTGTTTTCTCAATAAGAACTTTTACAGTACAGTTCTCTCTGTCTTTACGAATCTTTTTTCGCATTAATTTAGATTTGAAGTCTTTTGGGTAGTTTTCTTTGTTCAACCTCAGACAGGTATACTAATGAATAATAATCATTTCAGCCTCGGAATCTTTACGAGGTTGAAGGAGCATGCTGTACGAAAGAAGAAGATTTCAAAAGAGGGTAAATGAGGAGGGGGGGGGGGGGCAGGGCAACATTGTAGCCTATTTGTAAATGTTCTGGTTCTATTCAGACACGTAAGTAGCATAATTATAAAGAGACAGACAAAGAAAAACTCTGAGATATAGTAAGACACAGAGCGAAAGCCGTGTGTGTGTGTTTATATGTGCGTGCATGCGTGTCTTTGTGTGTGTGAGTATGTTGTGTGTGTGTGTGTGTGTGTGTGTGTGTGTGTGTGTGTGCGTGCGTGTGCGTGTGTGTGTGTGTGTGTGTGTGTGTGCGCGCGCGCGTGCGTGCGTGTGTTTGTGTGTGTGAGTGTGTGTTATGTGTGGGGGTGCGCGCGCGCGCAGGCAAAGGAGAGGTTGGAGGGTGCCTGCGAGAGACAGAGAGAGAGAGAGAGAGACAGACAGACAAACAGACAAAGAGACAGAGAGAGAGACACAAGGATAGAGAGAAAGACACAGAGAGAGACAGAAAGATACATGGAGACAGACACAGAGACAGAGACAAAAAGAATATAGGCAGGGAAAGGACACCCAGCAAAAGAGACAGAGAAAAACTGAAATAAAGACAGAAATAAACACACCGACAGATTAAAACAGAGGTTTATCAGTACCATTTCCCCCCGTGGGGATACCGGGGGGTCTTCCGTACAAATAGTTTCCCCACCCTCTGGAAGTTCTGTGCTTTTTTTTTGCTTTTTTCTTCTTCTTTTTTGAACCCTCCACTGTCCCCGCCTTTGTTTCATCTTTATTCTTTCTTTCTTCTCAAAAAAAAGGAAGTTCTGTGCTTGTAACTTCCTCTAATCTATCTCCTCTCTCTCTCTTTGACTCTGACTTTTTCCTGCTTTGTATCATTTACTATCTTTCTGACTTTTTAGCCCATTCTCCTGCCTTTTCTTCCAAAAATAATTCCATATCGTTTTCTCCTTTGAGCTCCTCCGAAATCGGAATGTGTCGGCAGAATGCAAGGAGGAGACCAGTGAAAACTGAAAAACGGACACATACGTTCCCAGTATGACCTTTTGGCCTGGGAATGCAGAAGAAGAAGAAGAAGACGTATCATTAACCCCAAACAAAAAACCTATACAAACCAACACTATCAGCGCGTACACTTTGCTGTTACATAAGTCAAGGGTGGGTCGTTAATGTCACGTGTGCTATGTCAGAGTGAAACCAGCAGAAGGTCAACGACCGATGCCAGCAGTTCTCTAAGAAACCTACGGCCTCTGCCAGAGTGTGCAAGTGTGCAGGGTATGTAGCGATATGCCCCCGTCTCTACGTGCCCCTGTCTCTATAATGTCCCCGTCTCTAAAAGGCCAGCCACACGTCCACTAAAATCGTACGACTGTACGATACGATTCGATCACGTGGTCTCCAAGAACAAAATGTGATTCGCGCTTTGAGATCGCGTGATCGAATCGTATCGTACAGTCGTGCGATTTTAACTGACGTGTGGCTGGCCCTTCACTGTCACCAACTTCGTTTCTATGTGTCCCCGTGTCCGCGTGTCCCCGTGTCTGCAATTATGTACCAGTGTCTATATTCCCCCCGTGTCTATATGTCCTCATCATATATCTATCCGTTTCTATGTGGCATCAAAATCAAACCAGAACCCTTATCCAGCCCCTCACCTTCATCCAAACCCTACCCCTAATATAAAGCCCCAAAGGTTACCCCGACACGAAACCCTAATCCTATCCTTAAACCGAGGGGGGTTCATAGAGACGAGGATACTTAGAGACGGGCGCACATTGAGACGGGAACACATAGAGACTTGGCGACACGCAAGGGAGATAATTTTAGGACTGAATCGATTGCGCCATCTAGTGGCAGATAATTTTTCAGTGGCTACATTCTACTTCGTGAAACGCAAGAACGATAAGTTTATGTAGATGGCGCGCGCGTTTCAGTGTTCGAAACAGGGGAAGAGAATTGTCAGAAAAAAGCCTCATCATTACTTATACCAAAGACACTGAAAAGAAAAGACTAACATCCGGTCCCTTTTCCCTATATGAGTAGTGAGGACAGAAACACTGGTTATGTCCCTTTTAAACGTGACACATTTAGGTTTAAAAACACGTCGATAGGCCAGTTGAATTCTCCGTTCAAATTCCAGTCTGAGTCTTTGGATAGCCGCCACTGTGAATGGGTGTAACTACCCCACTAACGATAACTCTATCATCCCGGCTCGCCGTAACTCTTAAGTAGTCCATCTTACCCTTTTAGAGTCTCTGCTTATACTCAAGGTGTACAATGAGGGCGACACATAGACTCGAGGGACACAGAGAGACGGGGCTGCATTGATCTGATCCTAAGAGTTGCAGGTGTGAGCGAGCCTGGCTGGTGAGTCTCGTTTGTATTGCTTTATTGCCTGTCTAACTCTTCCCCCGCTAATGCATCATCATTAGCGCTCTTTGAGCATAACCTCGTTCCCACGGTTCTTTCTTTCTTTCTGTACTTCTTAAAGGGGCACCCTGGCGGATGAGTTTTTGTAAGAAACACGTTGAGATCACCAGGAAAACACCCTTTACAGAGATTGCAACACTCACTTTGCTCTGGTTTCCTAGAAATCAAACCGTCAAATCGGCGATTCCTCCTTGGCGGAGGTGCTGGAATTCAAATTCTTTCACCCAAATAGAAGGCGTGGGTGTGCCGTCTCTTTTCTAATGGCCGCCAAATCGTTTGCACGAAAATTTCGCAATACAAGCCTTTTTATTTATTTTATTTTATATACAGTTTATTTAAAAGAGTTTCGCTCACAACAAAGGAAATAACTCCTTTTTTTTTTGGCTGCACTACAAAAAAAGAAAACGCTTCAACCACAATGAGTGACCTCCACCCACCCCGTCCAAAATGGCTACTCTCTCCGGCATCTCCGCCAAGGAGGAATCGCCGTTTTGAAGGTTTAATTTCTGGGTAACCAGAGCAAAGTGAGTGTTCCGATCCTTAAAAAGGCTGTCTTTCTGGTGATCTCGACGTGTTTCTTGCAAAACCTCATCCGTCAGGGTCCACCTTTAAAAGTGTGGTGGTTGGTTGTTTGGTTGTTGGTTGCATTATTAGCCACTGACTTGTTGACCTGGGCCTGTATTCACGTTGAGATAGCATGAGACTTAGCATGATGCTAACTTAGAAGCTCTTCCAAAAGTCCTATTATGCTAAGTCTCATGCTATCTCAACGTGAATACAGGCCCAGGTTGGTTGTTTTTCCTGCTTCGTAAATTTGTGTGGGGATGTGGGTTGTGTCATGGGTGCTTAGTATGTTGGAAAACAGTAACGTCTATTTGTTAGTTCCTGAGCGAAGCTTCGGGAAGTATTGTTTTTGTTTCATCCGTCCGTGCGTGCGTTCGTGCGTCCGGCCGCGTTTTCTTGTAAACCGTTCAGTCTATTTCAATCACTTTTAGCATACACGTTCTAGAGGATATTACCTATCGACTGATTGCTTTAGGGTTTTTTCGGGTCAAGGTCATGATGATTAAGGAGTTCAAACCCCCAAACACTTAATCGCTGATATCTCGCGATCTTTTGCACGTATTTTAATGCAGTTTTTGTCACAACGTTTTCTGATGAAACACTATAATCACGAATTTGTCTGTGCGCTCGTGTGCGCGTGCGTACGAATGACGGGGTTCGGTCGCAAAGGCTGTATCTCACGAACTTCAAATTTACTGTGGTGGTGCATCACGGTACATAAAACTTTCCATACAAAACAAAATAACCATGCTGACCTTGACCTTGACGTTTGACTTTGAAAACGTAAGTTTCTTCTTGTGGACATATCTTTCGCATCGTTGGACTTACAATGTTCAAATTTGGTATGCAGATGCATTGGCTTATGGCAATTCCGAATATTTAGCATAAGAAAGGTCAAGGTCAAGGTCACAACGGTTATAGTCTGCCGATAGGACCATCTGTAACCGGTCATTTACAACCACACATTTTTTAGACATTTGTTATTTATTAAGGTTTATTTTTCCAATTGCTCATTTTTCTTTTCATTGGAACGTAGATGCGTCGTGCTGCTGTTATGTGCCCAAGTTCAGCCGCTCGTTTCACTTATGTTTGGCACTTCTATTTCATTTGTTAATGTTCAAAATGTCAACAAAATCAATCCTGCACGAGCTTCGCAAAATGCTCCAATAAGTTTTTGTTAACAATGAAAGAGACTATAAATATAAATTCGATGACTTGGAATCAAAACGGACTATCTTTAGATAGTCCATTGACGTATTATTGAACTTATTGCAAAACTAAGAACTTGTATTAAAAAAGACTGCAAATAATATAAAAAAGGGGGTTAAGCTTTTTATATTTCTGCAGTCTTTTTTTACTCTAAGCCATCGTATTAATTCCAGTATTAATGCAAGTAAACACGATTGTAAAGTGAAAATAGGTGTATCCTCCAAAGGACGCAAGATGTGAAGGGGAGGGGAGGTAGAGGCCGTATCGGGCAAAGGACTTGTCTGCTGCTTGGTTCAGCCGCTCGGGAACTTATCTGCCGCTCGGCGATCCACTTGTTATTTACTGCGTTTGCTTTTCTTCCTTCAAAATCAAAGTATTGGATTCTGCTTATTATTTATAAATACACAGATTAGTGGTTATTTGTCAGTGTTTCATATTCTGTTGTGTAGGTAGGCCTACATTTTATGCATGATGAACTCTTTTATTGACTGTTGGTTTGAAGATAACTTACAAAATCACTTCTTCTTTTCTTGGCTTTCAAAAGACTTAAAATGTATCAACCAAAAAAAGGAATGGTTCCAGCAAAAAAATAGTATAAGTGCATGGCTTTGTACATCGATTTCTCGGCAAATATGTAGATTTACACCCTCCTGCTCTATTTCTTGGTTCTTTCCGTGGTTAGGGATACGGTTAGGGTTAGGGATAGGGTTAGGGTTAGATGGTCTTTTTTTGCCGCAAGCATCTTTTTTTGGTCAAAATCATCTAGTTTTGGGGAGCATTTTTTTGGGTTCAAAATCATCTAGGTTTTTTTAGCATTAAATCGCTGCCCTTTCAAAATAGGTGACCTTTTTTTAATTCAACCATATTTCAAGTGAATACATTGTTTCATTGTTCACCTATATCGTGTTTAACTATCTATTGACGTTCATTATTAGCCTAATGTTATTCAAGGTCTTAGTTGGATTTGTTCAAACGGACACGTACACAGGCATGCAGCAAAGGTCCTGCCAGCATCAGTGTGTCATAGGTGTAGAGTGGCACAGAGGTAACGCGTTCGCCTTGCGTCAAGTAAACCCGAGTTCGAACCTGGGTACACGTTATTTTCCCTCTCACTTTGCACTAGGCCTTACGGTCTGAATGTGGAGTCTTTCGGGTGAGACGATAAACCGAGGCCCCGTGTGCCCATGCACTTAGCACATGTTAAACCCAGTGGCAACGAAAAAAGTTGTCATTTGGTCAAAATTTACTTACCCCCACCCTTTCCTTCTTCATCAGTCACATGAAAATTGCATGCCAAAAAAATTGGATAGCGCGCCTCTGGCTGCGACGCGCTCTCCAGGTGGGAGCAACCCGAATTTCACAGTCTATAATGATAATAATAATTTAATTCATTTCAAAAAGTGACGCCTGTCCCTCGTGAGGCTCCAGGCGCCATTACAAAGATAAAAACCAACAGGTTTAAGAAAGAAGAGAAAGGAGACATACAAGATTAAAACATAAAAAAGAACTTTGACATCGTAGGAACAAGATATCATTAGAAAACATTAAAATTAATGCATGCGGGGAACATAATATATTATTTCCCCAGCCCCTCCACTCTCTCTCCACCCCCTTCCCCTCCCTCACCCCGCGCTGTCTCCCCCCCTAAAAACAAACAACAACAAAACACCCTCCACTCTCTCTCGCGCCTACTCACTCACACACACACACACACGCACGCACGCACTCACCTACACACACGCAATCACACACACACCGTTTGGAATAAGACATATCAGCAGGTTGACGGTTGATACACGTCAGATTAATCATGGTTAAAATAGTAGTAGTAGTAGTAGTAGTCACAGAGGCGTCTCTGTGAAATTCGGGTTGCTCCCACCTGGAGAGCGCGTCGCAGCCAGAGGCGCGCCACCCAATTTTTTTGTATGGAATAAGAAGGTCTTCATGCCTGATTTAAAAGCGTTAAACGTTTATGCATTACGAAGGGCTAAAGGTAACGAATTAAAAACAGTAGGGCCAGCAAAAGAAAAAGAACGCTTGCCATATGTCTCCAGGCGAACTCGCGGGATGGCCAAATGACCGGCGTCTGAGGAACGGGGAGATCTCGATGGTGTGTATGGCTTAACTAAGTCTGAAAGATAGGAGGGAGCAAGATCGTGGAGGCATCGAAAACAGAGGGTGGCAATTTTGTATTCAATACGGGCTCGGACGGGAAGCCAGAAATGTGACTATGAAGTACCTAATACCTAATAGACTGCGTTGTGCTTGTTCATCATACAGTACATTTTGGATATTTATTACAGTGACTTGTATGGGAACAAGCATGGCCAA
The DNA here is from genome assembly GCA_017654935.2 of Phymorhynchus buccinoides. Taxonomy (NCBI): domain Eukaryota; kingdom Metazoa; phylum Mollusca; class Gastropoda; order Neogastropoda; family Raphitomidae; genus Phymorhynchus; species Phymorhynchus buccinoides. The sequence continues at coordinate 90,152,518 of CM065680.1, forward strand.
AACCAAACACTGATTTGAATAAAGAAAACAGAAACATGCGATTGTTCATAGAAATGAACGAAGGGAGGAAACTCTCTGTTAGTTAGCTCCCCTCCACCAAGATTTGCTTATGGTAACAAACAGATAGTTTCCTCCCTTTGTTCATTTCTATTATTTGTTCATTTCTATTATCTCCTCACTACTTCATTCTTTGATCACGCGATTGTTCAATTTGGAAACAAATAGAGGGTAGAAATAACATAAATTAAATTCAATCGAGAGAAGGGGGTGGGGGTGCTTCTTCTGTATGTAAGGGCCGTCTCTTGTCCAGCTGTTCTTGCCACTTAAAGACCCACCAGATCCGTGAGTGAAAATCACGGGTTTCACGTGTTTCCCTCTCTCGCTGGTTAGAAATCTTATTTTGACCAAGTGTGGCTCCCATACGAATTCCCACATGCACGAAAACAAGACATCACTTTAAAGAGCAGCCTCGATCGTGCATGGGGAAAGTCTGTATGTGGGCCACACAGACCCAGACAAAAAACCAAGGGACTTAATCGTGCTGAGTCAGTGGGTCTTTAAAGACAGAAACAAAGTATTGTTTCAGAAACAGCATGTCTGAAACAACGTCAACGTAAAAGCTTAATAACATAACTATCTCGATTGTTAAAAAAACAACTTCGGGACTTTTCTGGTATTGCAGTACCTCCAGGATCGCCCCACTATCTCTATAGGTATTAATGTCCCGCATGTGCCTGTTCCAGGCCGGAGGACGTTAAGCGAACTTTCATCAAGCTTAATAACAAAAAGTCAAGAAAGTGGAACTAGCAAAGTAAAAACTTCACCAAGCGGGAAAAAAGATATGCAAATTTCTACTCCGGGAGTCTTTTCCACGTCCCTCAGGAGTTAAAATGAATGGAAGTTGACGACAGACGCTGGTAACCACCACAGCAAGTCAAGAGCAGAGGTCTGGTGGTAGAATCAATTACAATGGTAACATAGCGACATGGCCACGTCTCTCTATGTCCTTGTCTCTATGTGTCATCTCATTTTCATATATGTGTGTTATGTGTCCCCTGTTTTTATATGTCCCCGTCTCTATGTGTCCCCTGTTTTTATATGTCCCCGTCTAGATAATGGGGCATAGAGATTTGGGAGCACAATGAGGGTGACACATAGACACGAGGACACATAGATACTGGGGCATAGAGATTTGGGAGCACAATGAGGGTGACACATAGACACGAGGACACATAGATACTGGGAAATAGAGATAAGGGAGCACAATGAGGGTGACACATAGACACGAGGACACATAGATACTGGGGCATAGAGATAAGGGAGCACAATGAGGGTGACACATAGATACGGGGACATAGAGATACGGGAGCACAATGAGGGTGACACATAAATACTGGGGCATAGAGATACAGGAGCACAATGAGGGTGACACATAGATACTGGGGCATAGAGATACGGGAGCACAATGAGGGTGACACATAGATACGGGGACATAGAGATACGGGAGCACAATGAGGGTGACACATAGATACGGGGACATAGAGATACGGGAGCACAATGAGGGTGACACATAGATACGGGGGCATAGAGATACAGGAGCACAATGAGGGTGACACATAGATACTGTGGCATAGAGATACAGGAGCACAATGAGGGTGACACATAGATACTGGGGCATAGAGATACGGGAGCACAATGAGGGTGACACATAGATACTGGGGCATAGAGATACGGGAGCACAATGAGGGTGACACATAGATACTGGGGCATAGAGATACGGGAGCACAATGAGGGTGACACATAGATACTGGGGCATAGAGATACGGGAGCACAATGAGGGTGACACATAGATACTGGGGCATAGAGATACAGGAGCACAATGAGGGTGACACATAGATACTGGGGCATAGAGATACGGGAGCACAATGAGGGTGACACATAGATACTGGGGCATAGAGATACGGGAGCACAATGAGGGTGACACATAGATACTGGGGCATAGAGATACGGGAGCACAATGAGGGTGACACATAGATACTGGGGCATAGAGATACGGGAGCACAATGAGGGTGACACATAGATACTGTGGCATAGAGATACAGGAGCACAATGAGGGTGACACATAGATACTGGGGCATAGAGATACGGGAGCACAATGAGGGTGACACATAGATACTGGGGCATAGAGATACAGGAGCACAACCAGGGTGACACATAGATACTGGGGCATAGAGATACGGGAGCACAATGAGGGTGACACATAAATACTGGGGCATAGAGATACGGGAGCACAATGAGGGTGACACATAGATAATGGGGCATAGAGATACAGGAGCACAATGAGGGTGACACATAGATACTGGGGCATAGAGATACGGGAGCACAATGAGGGTGACACATAGATACTGGGGCATAGAGATACAGGAGCACAACCAGGGTGACACATAGATACTGGGGCATAGAGATACGGGAGCACAATGAGGGTGACACATAAATACTGGGGCATAGAGATACGGGAGCACAATGAGGGTGACACATAGATACTGGGGCATAGAGATACGGGAGCACAATGAGGGTGACACATAGATACTGGGGCATAGAGATACAGGAGCACAACCAGGGTGACACATAGATACTGGGGCATAGAGATACGGGAGCACAATGAGGGTGACACATAAATACTGGGGCATAGAGATACGGGAGCACAATGAGGGTGACACATAGATAATGGGGCATAGAGATACGGGAGCACAATGAGGGTGACACATAGATACTGGGGCATAGAGATACGGGAGCACAATGAGGGTGACACATAGATACTGGGGCATAGAGATACGGGAGCACAATGAGGGTGACACATAGATACTGGGGCATAGAGATACGGGAGCACAACCAGGGTGACACATAGATAATGGGGCATAGAGATACGGGAGCACAACCAGGGTGACACATAGATACGGGGCATAGAGATACGGGAGCACAATGAGGGTGACACATAGATACTGGGATATAGAGATACGGGAGCACAACGAGGGTGACACATAGATAATGGGGCATAGAGATACGGGAGCACAATGAGGGTGACACATAAATACTGGGGCATAGAGATACGGGAGCACAACCAGGGTGACACATAGATAATGGGGCATAGAGATACGGGAGCACAACGAGGGTGACACATAGATACTGGGATATAGAGATACGGGAGCACAACGAGGGTGCCACATAGATAATGGGGCATAGAGATACGGGAGCACAACGAGGGTGACACATAGATACTGGGATATAGAGATACGGGAGCACAATGAGGGTGACACATAGATAATGGGGCATAGAGATACGGGAGCACAATGAGGGTGACACATAGATACTGGGATATAGAGATACGGGAGCACAACGAGGGTGACACATAGATACTGGGGCATAGAGATACGGGAGCACAATGAGGGTGACACATAGATACTGGGATATAGAGATACGGGAGCACAACGAGGGTGCCACATAGATACTGGGATATAGAGATACGGGAGCACAATGAGGGTGACACATAGATAATGGGGCATAGAGATACGGGAGCACAATGAGGGTGACACATAGATACTGGGACATAGAGATACGGGAGCACAATGAGGGTGACACATAGATACTGGGGCATAGAGATACGGGAGCACAATGAGGGTGACACATAAATACTGGGGCATAGAGATACGGGAGCACAATAAGCGTGACACATAGACACACAGAAACGGGAACATATACATAAGGGAGCACAATAAGGATGACACATAGACGCGGGGACACATAGAGACGGGGGCACATCTACGAGATCCTGCATTACAATGTCTTCAGTTCGTGGTTTGATTTCCGAGGCAGAGAATTCTGTGGACACTGTTCAAAGTCGGTCTGGAGGGACTGAAGATGAACGAGCCTCGTAGAGTTGAACTTGTTCACGCCAAGTTTGTCGCCCCACCAATTTAGGGGGGGGAAGGGGGGGGGATGTCCCATTATCCTGTAAATCAACTTTACATTTCTGAGACATTCTTTACTGTAAACTTGAGTAAACTTGAGTAAACTCTCTCTCTCTCTCTCTCTCTCTCTCTCTCTCT
>CM065680.1:90161623-90166623 GCA_017654935.2 Phymorhynchus buccinoides
GAGAGAGAGACAGAGAGAGAGAGGACAGAGACAGAGACAGAGAGACAGAGAGAGAGAGAGAGAGAGAGAGAGAGAGAGAGAGAGAGAGAGAGAGAGAGAGAGAGAGAGAGAAGAGAGAGAGAGAGAGAGAGAGAGAGAGAGAGAGAGAGAGACAGAGAGAGAGAGAGAGAGAGAGAGAGAGAGAGAGTGAGAGAGAGAGAGAGAGAGAGAGCCAGAGAGAGAGAGAGAGAGAGAGAGAGAGAGAGAGAGAGAGAGAGAGAGAGAGAGAGAGAGAGAGAGAGAGAGAGAGAGAGAGAGAGAGAGAGAGAGAGAGAGAGAGAGAGAGAGAGAGAGAGAGAGAGAGAGAGAGAGAGAGAGAGAGAGCCAGAGAGAGAGAGAGAGGAGAGAGAGAGAGAGAGAGAGAGGAGAGAGAGAGAGAGAGAGAGAGAGAGAGAGAGAGAGAGAGAGAGAGAGAGAGAGAGAGAGAGAGAGAGAGAGAGAGAGAGAGAGAAGAAATGACAAATGAATATGAATGATTTAATGTCATCAGCAAGGTGCATGCTATTTCATATGGGGGTACACAAAGTTGAAATAAAATGAAAATGATTTTTAGAAACAAACAAAACATGAAAATTAATTTCATTTTAAGCAATAAGTCAAAGCTCATGCGACCAACAGTTCTTATTAGTCAAAGTATCAGAACACTACACAATTTAACTAATGGTATCAAGCTTCTTTTTTCGGATGTTATTAGCGTCAGCAACAAAGATTGCCATAGAATTTAAATAGTCTGTTCTGTTTGTTTTTAACAGAGCTGCTAAATCCCGTCTTTCTGTTAACGGTGATCTAAACACATTGCATTTCTCACGCACAGCTTTATATGCTTCACAATAAAAGAAAAAATGCGGTTCACCCTCTGTATCATTTGAAGAACACATAGGACAATAAATAAATAAAAATATTCATATCAGGCAGTGCTTCAGTATTATACACAGCGCTGGCTTGCTTGGAGTCCAAGCGTTCTCGTTCTAAAACGAGCTAAAGATTCCCTGTACCATTTTCGCGTTATAACTAACAAATATGTTTCACACTGCAAATGAGAGAGAGAGAGAGAGAGAGAGAGAGAGAGAGAGAGAGAGAGAGAGAGAGAGAGAGAGAGAGAGAGAGAGAGAGAGAGAGAGAGAGAGAGAGAGAGAGAGAGAGAGAGAGAGAGAGAGAGAGAGAGAGAGGAGAATGGCGGGTGCAGGTGCAGAATTGATAGTTTTCTAACCATAACACGAGACTTGTGCGGTGCTTTCCTGACAAACCAGAGACCACTGTCATAATGAATAAGTAGTCGTATGAAATATTTACCTCTGCGCATGCGCATTAGAACAGTTACTTATCTCCCGTGATTACTACTAACCATAACCCTATCCCTAACCCTAACCCTATCCCTAACGAAGTTGAAACAACGGAAAGAACCAAGAAATAGAGCAGGAGAGTGTAAATCTACATATTTGCAGAGAAATCGATGTACAAAGCCATGCACTTAGTTTCGTAATTATTCACAATGGCGGACAAACAAACGATTCTGATTGGCTACGCGGCTAGAGGTAAAAATCTCATAGAGGTAAAAATACACTGCCACACCACTACTGACAGTTTATGGGGACAATCTTCGGTTTAAGGTAGGTTAAAACTAGGTCAGGTCAGATCAGGTCAGATCTTCAGGGCAGCCAGGCCTCGCGGCCTCTTGATGTGCCCTATCTTTTGATTGTCTGTTATTTGTTTTGTTCATCAATCAGATTGGCATAGCTGTGGCGCTTTTTGAACTATCATTGTCGTCTTAATCATAATTGTATTTAAAAACATTAATTTTGGGGTCACTATCTAGGAGGTTTTTGAAATGGTTAATGTTGGAAGCAAGTTTAGTTTGTGCAGGGAGATTGTTCCAGTGCTGGGTGACTCTATTAGAAAAGAAGTTTTTCCTCATATTAGTTCTACTGTATTGGGTTAGTATTTTTAGATCACTGTTACGGGTTCTCAAATCGTTAGACAATTGAAACAAATGCGTGTTAGTTTTGTCAGGGTTATTAAAAAATGTATATACATTTATCAAATCTCCCCTTAATCTTCTAAATTTTAAGGATGGTAAACTTAACTTATGAAGTCTGTCCCCGTATTCCAAATTTTTTTTATTGATTTCATTAATTTGGTTGCTCGCCTTTGTACCCTTTCAATTTGTGTAGATTGTCTTTTAAGAAAAGGGTTCCAAATTAGATTTCCATACTCAAGATGAGGTCTTACTAAACTTTTATATAGGTTCAAAAAAACTTCTGTATTTAATTCCATAAAACTTCTTCTAATTAAACCCAATATTCTATGCACATGTATCTGAAACTATTTTCACAAGTCTTAATTCATGAGAACGAAACCCATTTGTAAGGACACATAGCTACATATGTCTTCACAACTTCATCTTAGAACTTTTATTCTCCGCCCCACACCCTCCTTTCGCTGTCCGTACAACTCATCCAAACTCTTTGACCAAAACTTCATTTTGAGTTTAGTTCTCTGTACCAATGTCATCAGGCCTCGTTTAACTTTTAAAATCTGTCCCTAGGGGTAGACTAGACGGAGGGGGTCATTGACCGCATATGGTTTGGGGGGAAGAAAGATGGTAAACGGTTCTCCCTTTCTTTATGCACGTTATTATAGGGTTGTTCTTTTCGTCCATTCAAATGTTCGACAGAGGCTGACCCTGACCGGCACATTTGCAGATGAGAAAGTTTGGCCAGAAGAAAAAGTAGGTTCGGCAACTTCTGTGATATTTCAACCTCTTTACTACGCACCTTTTATATACATTAAGTGAGTAACTTCTGTCACTTGTGTGTATTAGTCTGTAGTTGGCTTAAACATTTTTATTAGGTCCACAGTACATGAACAAACATAGATAGTAAGCATATCAGCAGCAACAAGCTAGAAGCTTATATATTGTGCCATCTTTACATAGGAAAATATGGTTCGACGACTGTTGAATACAGATAAATTAGATAGAAACACCAATATTGATTGACTGACATTGAATTGAATTCAAATGCAAACAATAGTAGAAAAGATAACAAAAAACCCACTAATTTCTCAAACAGTGCAATCGTAGAAACACAGAATTGCATGACTAGCCTGTAGTTGAGGTCTATAGTAAAGGGAGAGTTGCAGTACAGTGAATTATGTTCCACAGCACTGGACAATCATAGTACAGAGTATATAGTCTTTTGTGAATGGCCATAGACCATTCTTGGAAGATATGCGCATAGTAATGAGTGAACGAAAACGAGGCTCCTGAGTACTGAGCTTCTGTCCCTTTCTGATTAGGTTTGACACTAGGCTTGTGTGTGTGTGTGTGTGTGTGTGTGTGTGTGTGTGTGTGTGTGTGTGTGTGTGTGTGTGTTGTGTGTGTGTGTGTGTGTGTGTGTGTGTGTGTGTGTGTGTGTGTGTGTGTGTGTGTGTGTGTGTTGTGTGTGTGTGTTGTGTGTGTGTGTTGTGTGTGTTTATCTCTGTCATTGTCTCCCAAACTAGGAGGCGTTTGCTCTGGTGCTATAGTCATGAGTGCGTCTTAGACGGTCAACACGGGGAGTAGTATGTAAACTAGGCTAAACAGACAATGTTTTGGGGAGGTTAGTCTAGTTTACTTACTATTCCCCGTGTTGACTGTCCAGCCACACGTCAACTACAATCGCATGACTCTACGATACGATTCGATCACGTGATCTCGAAGCGCGAATCACATTTAGTTCTAGGAAACTACGTGATCGAATCGTATCGTACAGTCGTACGATTTTAGTGGACGTGTGGCTGGCCCTTAAAAAAAAACACGACACGTGTCACATTCCCTCTTATGCTAGGAAGATTTCTTACCAGCTATAAGAGGGAAACCCGTGAAACCCGTGGTTTTCACACGTGACGTGGTGGGTCTTTAAGACCCACTCATGACTACACATCCTGGTTCTTAGTGCAGCAACCAAGAGGATTAGTTGGCCTTTGGGGACCTTCTCCAATGTCAATTTTCCTTACGTATGTGGGGTTTTCTTTTTGTCCAGAAAGTGGGGATGTCCCTTGGACAAACTCCTGCCCAGCCCTCCGGAGTAGCAAGAGCAGCAACAGGCACTGACGCCGATCTCTCTGGTCTCCCTGGTCCTCCCTCATTTCTTAAAGGGGCACCCTGACGGATGAGGGGTTTTTCAAGAAACACGTCGAGATCACCAGAAAGACAGCCTTTTCAAGGATTGGAACACTCACTTTGCTCCGGTTTCCTATAAATCAAACCGTCAAAACGTCGATTCCTCCTTGGCGGAGGTGGCGGAGATGCCGGAGAGAGAAGCCATTTTGGATGGGGTGGGTGGAGGCCACTCATTGTGGTTGAAGCTTTTTCTTCTTTGCAGTGCAGTGAAAAATATTGGAGCTATTTCATTGGTTGTGAGCGAAACTCCTTTTGGTAAACTGTGTAAACATTTTAAAAATAAAAATAAAAAGGCTTGGTCAAATTTATTTGACTTGGAAAAACCTTCTCCTCAATATAATCTAACAAGGAATGCATATGGTAAACTTTTTATTAAAAGGTTCAATACTAATAATGACAAATTGTTTCAGCATCCGTGTTGCTAACTTCTGGAATGAGTTACCTATTCATCTAAAATGTGCACCTAATACTAACACATTCAAAAACAGCTTGGATGATTCTCCTAACTATTTAAATATGTTTAGAAGCTTTGACAAGTGATTTTCTTTTTTTTTAATTTAGAAAGTTGACCGTAATACACCTTAATCAAATAGTTGTTGCTATGCTTTATGTATACAATGGGACTATGGGACTAAAAAGCTTAACGGCTTATCTTGTCCCTACCTATGTCCCATATGTGCCTTCCCAGGTCGAGAGGACGTAAAGCCCTAAATTTCGTTCGTTCACCTTGTCCCTACCTCCTCCTCCTCCTCCTCCTCCTCCTACTACTACTACTACTACTACTACTACTACTACTACT
>CM065680.1:90171623-90174123 GCA_017654935.2 Phymorhynchus buccinoides
AGACAGAGAGAGGTAGAGAGAGGTAGAGACAGAGAGAGGTAGAGACAGAGAGAGGTAGAGACAGAGAGAGGTAGAGACAGAGAGAGGAGAGACAGAGGTAGAGACAGAGAGAGGTAGAGACAGAGAGAGGTAGAGACAGAGAGAGGTAGAGACAGAGAGAGGTAGAGACAGAGAGAGGTAGAGACAGAGAGAGGTAGAGACAGAGAGAGGTAGAGACAGAGTAGAGACAGAGAGAGAGAGAGGTAGAGACAGAGAGAGACAGAGAGAGGTAGAGACAGAGAGAGGTAGAGACAGAGAGAGGTAGAGACAGAGAGAGGAGAAACAGGGGAGGTAGAGACAGAGAGAGGTAGAGACAGAGAGAGGTAGAGACAGAGAGAGGTAGAGACAGAGAGAGGTAGAGACAGAGAGAGGTAGAGACAGAGAGAGGTAGAGACAGAGAGAGGTAGAGACAGAGAGAGGTAGAGACAGAGAGAGGTAGAGACAGAGAGAGGAGAGACAGGGGAGGTAGAGACAGAGAGAGGTAGAGACAGAGAGAGGTAGAGACAGAGAGAGGTAGAGACAGAGAGAGGTAGAGACAGAGAGAGGTAGAGACAGAGAGAGGTAGAGACAGAGAGAGGTAGAGACAGAGAGAGGTAGAGACAGAGAGAGGTAGAGACAGGAGAGGTAGAGACAGAGAGAGGTAGAGACAGAGAGAGGTAGAGACAGAGAGAGGTAGAGACAGAGAGAGGTAGAGACAGAGAGAGGTAGAGACAGAGAGAGGAGAAACAGGGGAGGTAGAGACAGAGAGAGGTAGAGACAGAGAGAGTAGAGACAGAGAGAGGTAGAAACAGAGAGAGGTAGAGACAGAGAGAGGTAGAGACAGAGAGAGGTAGAGACAGAGAGAGGTAGAGACAGAGAGAGGTAGAGACAGAGAGAGGTAGAGACAGAGAGAGGTAGAGACAGAGAGAGGTAGAGACAGAGAGAGGTAGAGACAGAGAGAGGTAGAGACAGAGAGAGGTAGAGACAGAGAGAGGTAGAGACAGAGAGAGGTAGAGACAGAGAGAGGTAGAGACAGAGAGAGGTAGAGACAGAGAGAGGTAGAGACAGAGAGAGAGGTAGAGACAGAGAGAGGAGAAACAGGGGAGGTAGAGACAGAGAGAGGTAGAGACAGAGAGAGGTAGAAACAGAGAGAGAGACAGAGAGAGGAGAAACAGGGAGAGGTAGAAACAGAGAGAGGTAGAAACAGAGAGAGGTAGAGACAGAGAGAGGAGAGACAGAGTAGAGACAGAGAGAGGAGAAACAGGGGAGGTGGGATAGTTACGTTTTTGTGTTGTTGTTTTTTTAAACCGATTCTGAAAATAGTCCACGCATAAAGGCACCCTGACGGATGAAGTTTTTGTAAGAAACACGTCGAGATCACCAGGAAAACACCCTTTACAGAGATCGCAACACTCACTTTGCTCTGGTTTCCCAGAAATTAAACCGTCAAATCGCCGATTCCTCCTTGGCGGAGGTGCTGGAATTCAATTCTGTCACGCAAAGTGAAGGCGTGTGCCGTCTCTTTTCTAATGGCCGCCAAATCGTTTGCACGAATGTTTCGCAATACAAGCTTTTTTATTTATTTATTTTTTAATTTTATACAGTTTATCTAAAGGAGTTTCGCTCACAACAAAGGAAACAGCTCCAATTTGTTTTTACTGCACTACAAAAAAGGAAAACGCTTCAACCACAATGAGTGACCTCCACCCACCCCATCCAAAATGGCTACTCTCTCCGGCATCTCCGCCAAGGAGGAATCGCCGTTTTGACGGTTTAATTTCTAGGAAACCAGAGCAAAGTGAGTGTTCCTATCCTTGAAAAGGCTGTCTTTCTGGTGATCTCGACGTGTTTCTTGCAAAAACTCATCCGTCAGGGTCCGCCTTTAAAGAATATTAAGTTCAAAAACTATTTCCTCATAATTCACAACATGCTCGGTGGCCTCTCTTTGAAAGCCACCCCTCCCTGTGGCCTTGTGTCATTATTGTTTTGTTTTTTTCACTTTTCTATATATTTTCTCTTTTTCAGACCATGCCCACTAAAGTTTCATTTTCCAATGGGGTTTCTGAGGCAGCGTCTTCAGTGCTCGTTAGACTTTGAAAATGTGTCCCCGGGGTAGACTAGACTCTACAGGGTAGGGTCATTGCTCTCATATGCCTGGTGAAGAAGAGACGGTGGGGAATTACTTACTCCGTGTCTGTCTGTGCTCTTCCTGGCCCCTTCAGTTTATCTCCCAGACAAAAAAAAGAAAATGTTCAACGAGAATGGCAAAGTCGGGGAGCAAATTTGAAAGTAAATGTATTTCTTGACTGCTTGCTTTTTGGGTCAACTGGAAGAAAACTTTTAAAACATTCTTTGGGTAAGAATGTCTTTTTTGGTGTGCTGTGCGTGTGTGTGTGTGTGTGTGTGCGTGCGTGTGCACGCGCACGTGTGAAGTATAGGATTTGTATTTAATATATATAATTATTTCTGATTGTTTTGTGTT
>CM065680.1:90186623-90189123 GCA_017654935.2 Phymorhynchus buccinoides
AAAACATGCACAGACATACGCACGCACACTCATAGACACCACACACACACTCACAGAATCCCATTATCATCCACGCGAACAAAAATGCAAGCAAAGAACAAGCAAAGTAAAAAGCTTGATAATAAGAATCACATGTACAATATGCCATTAAAAACAATCATGCAAGAATGCGTGCAACGCGCGCGCACGCACGCACGCGCACACACGCACGCACACGCACACGCACACGCGCACACACACACACACACACACACACACACACACACACACACACACACTTAGAAGGGCAAACATAAAGACAGACACTAATACAGAAAAAGAAACAACTTACAAATGGTATTTATTGCATTTTATTTATTGATAACACCTCTCAAGCCCAATCCATTCTAGTTCCAGAAACCCCTCCTGAGACTTTCCCTTCGTTTGACATTTTTATGAATCTGGTGTGGCGTGTTGCGCATGTCCAATGACCTTTTGACACCAAACGGTCATCTATAATGATTTTTTTTTTTAGTGTTCAAGTAGCTGGTACTCATGTTGTTTTTGATCAACGGATGATTATTACGTTTGAATTTGGGCCAAAAGTTTAAAAAAAATGAGAGCTGTATATACCATGGGTTCGTGTTTTGTATTTGTATTATTTTATAATCACGAAGACTTGTCTCTGTGCATGAAATTCGGGCTGCTCCCACCTGGAGAGAGCGTCGCTGCAGTGCAGCACCACCCTTCTTTTTGCTCTCGTTGACTTTTCACGGCCGTGGGATTTTCACGTGCATAAAGTTAAAGCGCATGGGTCAAGTCTGCTTTAAGTACAGTCCCCATCCAATAGCAATGTGAAATCGTTTGGCTACCGTCAATTGGCGCGAAAATACTAATAGCGCGAATAGTGTCGGTATAGAAAAAACGCGAATGTCTGATATAGTCAAATACTGAGAACCCCTTCCGTCTGACTATCAGACATTCGCGCTAATTGCATAGTGGGAAAAAATCGCGCTAATTGAATTATTCCTACTCGCGCTAATTGCATAGTAGAATAATCGCGCTAATTGAACGCTTCGTGCTCGCGCTAATTGCATTGTAGAATTATTGTCACGCTAACTGGACTCTTCGCATTATTTGACAACTCCCAATCGTCCTAGCCACACTGCCTGCATACGATTTGACCCCAATACGATACGATTGTGACGATGTCTGGGAGTCATGATTCTACCACGTGAAATAACTACTGTTTTCGTTCGCTATTCTCACGTAGACCGCAATACACGAATCAAATAAAATGCCGGTGTGAAGAGAATATCCTACCTCCTGAAATAAGTAGGCCTAGCCGGCGCCTAGCCAATCAGAATTGTTTGTTTGTCCGCCATTGTGAATTTTACGAAACTAAGTGCATGGCTTTGTACATCGATTTATCGGCAAATATGTAGATTTACACCCTCCTGATGTATTTATTGGTTCTTTCCGTGGTTAGATATAGGGATAGTGTTAGGGTTAGGGTTAGGATGGTCATAGTTCGCATGCGACAGGTAGATATTTCATGGCAGCTACTTATTTATCGTGACACCGGATACAAAAATAAGATATTTTATCAGATTCGTGGACGGGAGACTACAAACATAGTGAACGTAACTAGTAGGATGTCATCAGATTTAGGCATTAGGTATTATTAGGTATTAGGTATTTTATAGTCACAGAGGCATCTCTGTGAAATTCGGGTTGCTCCCACCTGGAGAGCGCGTCGCAGCCAGAGGCGCGCCACCGATTTTTTTGATTTTTTTTGCATGCGATTTTTTTGTGTGACTGATGAGGAAGAAAAGGGGGTGGGGGTAAATTTTGACCAAATGACAACTGTTTCGTTGCCACTGGGTTCAACGTGTGCTAAGTGCTGCTGCATGGGCACACGGGACCTCGGTTTATCGTCTCATCCGAGAGACTCCACATTCAGACCGTAAGGCCTAGTGCAAAGTGAGAGGAAAAATCCCCTGTACCCAGGTTCGAACTCGGGTTTACTTGACACGAAGCGAACGCGTTACCACTGTGCCACTCTACACCATTTCGATTTTACTTAGACAGTAGAGTCCCACGTCCATCGTGACTCACGTAGCGAATCGAATCGTATGCAGTGTAGCCGGTCCTTTAGTATTTTGTGAAGGACTCTGATTCGCTCTCAGATTAGGAGGCACTGCGTTGGCTCTTAGTGCTGCATCCTTGGGGAATAGTTGGCGCCGTTCCCAATGCAAACTGCAACAAAAATAATTCCTTTGGTTGGCTTGTCAGTGGAAAGTACTTTGTTTCGTCATAAATTTGGAACGAGATTATATACACTACTATGAGGGGGGGGGGGGGGTAGTTGATGAGACTGGGATATGAAGGATTTTTAAAATAGCCTACTGTCAATAAACAATAGCAAAAGTCGTTATTTAAAGGGCTGACAATAGGGACTTATGGAAGACGGTAATAACTCAATCGATTGTAATTTTACTGAGAGAGAGAGAGAGAGAGA
>CM065680.1:90191623-90199123 GCA_017654935.2 Phymorhynchus buccinoides
AGCAAGCGACAAACTATTTGAAGGATCATGGGAAATATCAATACTTCCGTCTTTTTTGTTTTATGTCTCACGTGACGAGAGTTGAACTTTTTTTAAATGGAAGACCAAAACAACTAGCTTGCCACAGCAAATATTCTTTTAGTCTATCTTTTTTTTTAAATGCAGGATGATTTTAGCAAATTAAATGAACGCAGTGTCTTTGGAGTGCTCTTTCTTAATTTTCATCATGTTAGATGGCATAATATAGTGCAAGTTTAATTTTCTGCACACAAATAGACGTGGGTGAAATCGAAAACTTTGTACAAACTGACAGAAAGGTTTGATTTATCTCCCTTATGATAGCAACCCTTTTCTCTCTCCCAAAAATGAAGAATAAGCTTAAAGAGTTATCTGACCTTAGGAAACGTTTAGGGTGTTTCTTAGGCCCCTTTTGGCGTAAGCGTTATTCGCACGGCGAACGTTATGTAAAGAAACTAAAACCCCTGGAACATGCATCATGACGCATTTCATGCATTCTCTGATTGCGTCCCGTGTGGTGTGAATATAATCGTAAGCTCTGGGCACATTTCTTAAGAGCAAACTGTTCGCGCAAAACAATTTTTTTTCTGTGTAGTGATGAAGGCAACGGTTTTGTTTCACAACTTTGTTTTGCTTCCTTGCTTCCAAAATCGAATAGCTTTATGGAAGCCCACGTTGGGCTTGGACCAGTTTGCCTGTGTCTACATCAACTGCATTAGTGCGCTAAAAACAAATTAGTATCACACCACAGTAGACCTCGTTTATACACTGTACCATCTAATGTAATGAAATAATTTGAAGGAAACACAAAGAAACATTTTGCATAAATTCTTTTGTCGAAACCATTTGGGTTTTCTTCCTTACATAAAAACGTAATTCCCCAAAACCAAAACCATTGATTTTAGCTGTCATCTTGACTATGGTTCCCGTGTGATATCAACTCCAACTGTCACGTGACTGCTCGCTGTCCACAAGAAGGTAAGCATTTTTTTTTTACACTGCAAACTTTTTTTCAGCAAACTTAAGTGTTGCACGGAATCTGGCTCAAACATTTTCAAACGCTTCTTAGCGCTCTGCGCTAAGACACGCATATCTGTTCTTTTGGAGAAGAAATAAAATGAAGACTTTCCTTTGCCAATTGTGTCTCTCTGTTTGAGCCGCCTGTAAAGCTACACTTGATCCTCTAATGATGGCACATGCAGCATTATGCAAATACAATACCCGCGGATGACCATCCGCCTAAGACTCGAGAACCGTTAGCCAAAGACCTTAATCCCTTCGTATATCCTTGATCGCCATCACCCAATGGGTGCAGTGATGCCCATAATATTTTCACAATGGTGGTTTGGCCCCTGGGGATGTGCTCGGAGGGCGGTAAGGAGGTGGATGGTGGCAAGACGATGGAAGAGGGCTCGAAAGCTCATAGCCAGGTCAGAATAAAATGCCAAGGTGAAGGTTAAAGTCATGGTGAAGATCAGGGGGCCGTTTCACAAGGGCTAACGTTACGTTGCGCTCGCTCAAATCGGCAAAAACGGTCTAAGAAACACCCTTCGTTGGCCGATAGTTCGCGTGGCGTTTTCCGTTCTTGCCAAACACCGAGCAAGCAGCGAACTATCCGGAACTAGTAGGGGGTGAATACATTTCCTGTTGTTGATTGGTCCATTAAATAGTGTAAAAGAATAATTTTTTGGATCAATCAGACAAGAGCTTGTAATATGCTTCCGCAAAACGTTTTCTAAAGTGTTTCTTAGGCTCCTTTTCGTAAGCGTTATTCGCGCGATGACCGTTATCTAGAGAAACTAGACCCTGAATTCCTCGGGTAAACACTAACGGGTTCTAGTGGTAGTCCTACGTTCCACGAATCCAATGTGTCGATGGTCCTGTGACCCTAACCTTAACCCCAATGCTGCATGGGACTGAAGACACACATGGTTGGTGACACGCAGATCTATCAGGACGCTCCCGCTCTAGCCCCTAAGGAGGGTGGGGGTGCACTTAGGGTGGATGCGTATAAATAATAGTCTCTAGAAGCGAGTTAGAAGTAAAGAAGTTACCGTACCACTGCAATCGTGTTGGGCACATACTTAATTAAACGTCCGCATTTACGCACACAACGCACAGCCACACGGGCACGCGCGCGTTTGCGTTTTTAAGCAAAAACGTGTATAAAAACAAAACTAAGTCATATCATACAAAATGTATTCATTTCTAGCCTAAAAGTATCAATTGTATCAATTTTTCAATGAACAATTCATCATGCAAAACAGACGCACACACACCCATACACTCGCACGCACAGGCATATATATTCACAAATCGCACACTCTCATACATACACATTATGTTTGTGTAAATCAAGTCAAGTCAAGTCAAGTCAAGTACGCTTTATTATCTCAGCAGATAAATTACATTCAGGTGCAACATTATATCATTTTAAAAACATATCACAAAACAATCGTAGAAAGCACGATAACATTAAGACACATGGGATTAAATTAGGAACATATTTAAAGCAATCAACAGAAGGGTAATAACATGGGCATAATATTAAGATAGCAACACTAAGATACATGGGATCAGATTATGAGCATTCAAACCAAAAATTACACGAAATTCAGAGAGCTTTCGTGCAAATTTGCCTACGCTTCTGTCTATTTGTTTGTGCGTCTGTGCGTGGTTGCGTCTGCTTCGCTGTAATCTGTAGTTGTCTCTGTGTATTTTTGTATTTTAGGAAAAGCTTGTGTTGAATGGCAAAGGCTTCCAGACTTCCTCGGCTTAGTTAACAGCGGGTTCTTTCTCCCAACCTCCGTTCTGTACTAAGCCGCTTAGAGTATTATGGAGAACCACATACAATGCCATTGTCTATTCACTTGCTTTCCGACATTGGCTTGGGTGTGACAATGGTCTTCTCTTGACAGGTTCTATCATATATGCTGTGAAATCGAACAAGAAGCCAACGCTGAGTATTGTTATGTAAAGTTATATAAAAAGAAAACTGTGCCGTGTCAAGGAAACTCTTTGTCTGCTAAAGAAAGTGTGTGTTTGCGTACATGCGTGCGTGTTTATGTGCGTGCATGCGCGCACGCATATGTGTATGTTATTGTGAAATGGTGTGGCTTGAGTGAACAGTGTAGGGAGGGGGGTATTGCTTTCGTTTGTGTGGGTTTTTTCTGTTTATCTGTCTGCCAAAAAAATAGCTTGAACTGGACAGAATCACTTTACATTCATTCTGTTTGTCTTTCTTTCTATCTATCTATCTATCTATCTATCTATCTATCTATCTATCTATCTATCTATCTATCTATCTATCTATCTATCTATCTGTCTGTATGTCTGTCTAATTCATGACCATAGTGTTAATAACGACTCCGATTCCGACGACGACGACGACGACGACGATAATGATTATGATTACCATGACGATGAAGATGAGGATGGTGATCACAAGATGACGATGATGACAACGACGACGACGACGACGACTGCGACGACAATGACGACAACGACGATAACGAAAGAAAACGTCGAGAGAAAAATAAAATAAAAGTAACCCCTCTAAAATCGATATGTTTGTTTTTGTTTGTTTGTCTTACCCTGGCTTAAAGACTCCAGGGATCATCCCAAGAGCCGAAGCACTTGAACACTATGGTACAAATGCACCAGCTAGGGATGAGAACATTACGTATGCAACCTTATTACCCCGCCATGTGGGCAGCCACACTCCGACTTCGGAGGAAAATCGAGATGAAAGAGTGATCAGGAACAAGGCTGAAGAAACATAGCAAGCTTACCTAATATAACAAGGAACATGGAACCTGTTGGAAGAAAGCAATACATGGAAACAGGGGTAGGTGTGAAATGAAATGGAGAAAAAACCCAACTTCCTTCCTTATAGCTTCAGAACATTGTCGTGGACAGGGCTGACACAGTGGTATTCTACGCGACCCACATGGTACAACGGGCAACGTTCTCTGAGGTCTGAACCAGGGTTGCATTGCTTAAAGCTGGACTCTGACGGATGAGTTTTTGCAAAAAAAACACGTCGATATCTAATTCACACAGTTTGGAGAATATGCTTAGTGCTTACGGTGTTTACTTTAGCTTGACCAGGGGGACGTTTCACACGGGCTGTTACGTAGCGTGAGCGCAAATCGGCAAAAACGGTACTCGGAAACACCTCTTTTGCCGACGTTTGCCGCAAACGTGTTGTGCCTGCTCCCAAAGTATCTCTTGGCGAACTATCACGTGACTTGCATGGGGTGAATACATTTCTTGTTGTTGATTGCTCCATTAAAGTTTGGTTAAAATAACACTTCTTTTTACCAATCAGACAAGAGCTTGTAATATTTTTCCGCAAACGTTTTCTCAAGTGTTTCTTAGACCCCTTTTGGCGTAACAGTTATGCGCGCGGCGACCGTCGTCTGGAGAAACTCAACCCTGTTTTTGTTTTTTCCTTCATGGTTCCTTACACAGATCTGACAATTCGGCATCAAACATAATTATGTGAGGCTGTCAGATTATCTCCTATCTGTTTTACTTTGATTCGTGCCGATGACTATGATAAACACTGTCAGTTTTCACGTACCATTACAAAAAGTACACATTGTGGAGTCAAACATTCCCCCAAACCACCTCCTTCCCACCTTTGTATTGCCACGTTCAGACTTTCCTAAATATTGGTTGTACTCTCGTGCGCCATCGACATTTACTTGTGGTTCCAGACGTTAGTCCTTACAGTAAACAAACCCCGCCTCACGGGAGGCTGGGTGGCCGTAATTGACAATCAGTTCTACGTAAATCTCCACCCATCTCTCCCTGAAACAGCCAGTCTTTCAGCCAGTAATAGTCCTAAGGGAAAGCTGGGCTAAAATTCGTTTACCTATCTGTCTCTTCCCCGCACTATCTGTTTACTTTCCGACCTTCTTCTATCAAGGATTCTACCACTCTTTCACTTCCAATGTTAGTTATGTCTGGATTCTCTTGGCTGCCCGCTTTCCTCTTCTTCTTCTTCTTCCTCTTCCTCTTCTTCTCCTTCTTCTTCATTGAACTGAACCATCTTCATCAATTCCTTCAGGCAGACCTTGGAGGAGACACTTTCTTTTACCATGCTTATAAAGATCCATTGCTTGAAGGATTTTCCAAGACAAAAAGGACAGTCCCTGAAGACGGTGTCTTGTTTACTCTCGCTAATCTATACAACTGGGATTCGGTCTACCGCTATTGTGTCGTTTGTGTTCTCTTTCCGCAAATACGTATTCTCCTTCGCTACTTTCCTACCCCACAAACCTCTTACAACCCCCCGTCTTCTGCTTCCATTATTATCCCTTTTCCCTTGTATGGGTTTCCAAAGGATGAAGGTCAGTAACCGACATGAAAACGGGCCAAGCCCCCCCCCCCCCCCCCCCCCCCCCCCCCCCCCCCCCATCTCTTGTCGTGTACTACTGTCGGGTAGATCGACCACAGTTTAAAGACCCACAGGTCACGTGTCAAAACCACGGGTTACACGTATTTTCCCTCTTTTTATAGCTGGTAAGAAATCTTGTTTTGACCAGGTTTGACTTCCATACAAATGTCCCCAAATTGAAAACGAAACATAATTTTAAAGAGCAGCCTCAATTTGAAGTTGGGGACATTTGTATGTGGGTCACAGCTACCTAGGGGGAAAAACACCAAGGGACTTAATCGTGGTGCGTCAGTGTGTCTTTAATAATGTTTCACTTGACGCTGACAAACGGAAGGACAGTTCGTGACGAGAAAGAGGATTGGACGTTCAGGGTGACGTGTTGAAGGTTTCATCGGTTATGTTCAAGTGGCACGCTTTCCTATCGTTGTCTTTTATGGTTTGGATACTCTCTCTCTCTGTCTCTGTCTCTCTGTCTCTCTTTCTCTCTCTCTCTCTCTCTCTCTCTCTCTCTCTCTCTCTCTCTCTCTCTCTCTCTCTCTCTCTCTCTCTCTCTCTCTCTCTCTCTCTCTCTCTCTCTCTCTCTCTCTCTCTCTCTCTCTCTCTCTCTCTCTCTCTCTCTCTCTCTCTCTCTCTCTCTCTCTCTCTCTCTCTCTCTCTCTCTCTCTGTCTGTCTCTCTGTCTCTCTATATCTGTCTCTCTGTCTGTCTCTCTCTCTGTCTCTCTGTCTCTCTATCTCTCTGTCTCTCTCTATCTGTCTCTCTATCTCTGTCTCTCTCTCTCTCTCTCTCTCTGTCTCTATCTCTGTCTGTCTCTCTCTCTCTCTCTCTCTCTCTCTCTCTCTCTCTCTCTCTCTCTCTGTCTCTCTCTCTCTCTCTCTTTCTCTCTCTCTCTCTCTCTCTCTCTGTCTCTCTCTCTCTATCTCTGTCTGTCTGTCTGTCTCTCTCTCTCTCTCTCTCTCTCTCTCTCTCTCTCTCTCTCTCTCTCTCTCTGTCTCTCTCTCTGTCTCTCTCTCTCTCTCTCTGTCTCTGTCTCTGTGTCTCTCTGTCTGTCTGTCTCTCTCTATCTGTCTCTCTGTATCTGTCTCTCTATCTCTATCTCTGTCTCTGTCTCTCTGTCTCTCTGTCTGTCTGTCTGTCTATCTCTCTCTCTCTCTGTGATTAGTAGTATTATGGAAGTGATTGCTTTATTCTGGATTTGGAGCTTCTTTTCCTTCTTCGTCACATCATAATCATCTTCATCATCATCATCATCATCATCATCATCATCACCATCATCATATTGCTGTTATTGATTTATTTTTATCTTTTTGTGTGTGTTCTTAATGCTTGTTGTCGTCGTCGTCTTCTTCTTCTTCTTCTTCTTCTTCTTCTTCTTTAGTTCTTCTCCATCTCTTCCTCTTTCTCCCCTCGTCCTACATTCTATGCAAACAGATTCACACGCGAATCACGCTTCATGTTTCTTCTTCTTCTTTTGCGATCGATCAGACAGTTCAGGTTTGAACATGTGACATTTAAAAATGTTAACAGATTTGGGGAACAGCTTTCGTTACTTTACTGTTAACTTTGGAGGGGGGGGGGGGGGGGTTCCATCATGGGCGTTGGTAATTGCATTGACCTTTTACGAGCATTCCGAATCGAAAACAAATTACCTCAATTTACAAACTATTGCCGTCTTTGCATTCCTAACTTCTTCAAGAACGCTCAAGAATTTAGTTAGACAAGTTCACCAGATTGCTTGTTACTGGCGAAGTGTTTCTTTGCAAACAGGGTCACTGGGAACGAAGGAATAACTTAACACGAAGGCACTGACACAATGCTAACCCCTAAAAGGGCAACTAACTTTCAGTTTGTTAAAGACCCCCCACGTCACGTGTCACATTCCCTCTTATGCTAGGAAGATTTCTTAAGATTTCTTACCAGCTATAAGAGGGAAAACACGTGAAATCGTGATTTTGACCCGTGACGTGCTGGGTCTTTAAACTATCCGACCGCAAGGACCCTAACAAAATCTATTGCAGTTTCTCATGTCTCCCAAGAGATTCCACGTTTGCACCAAAAGACAGAGATGCCGATAAACTA
>CM065680.1:90212123-90217123 GCA_017654935.2 Phymorhynchus buccinoides
TCCTGCCTTTTTTCACGAAACACTTTCAACAAGATTTCCTCCAGCCGAAGTCGGACTTGCTGGCCCTAACTATTTCTCAGTTAGGCGCACAACGGCAGCATGACGCATCTGCGCGCATTATGGACAGGAAACTGAGCGACCGAAGAAGAAGAAGAAACCCAGTCCCTGCTTCGCTCCCCCATTTCGGATCCTATCCTTCAGAAAGTCAAGATACACTTTCGTAGGCCATGTCACCCGAGACGGAATGAGATACCCACACATAACAGAGTATTGTATGTCCTGCGTAACACGAGAAAGAAACTGGAGCGTGATGGATGAAGATGGTCTCAGAACTGAGAGCTTAAATCCTCCCAGACTTACGGGGCCAGTATTTGCGGAACTGGAATTCTAGAAGATCAGGGAAAGGAGTAGTAAGTAACCTACACCATTTTGTTTCTCGTTTTGAATTCTGGAGCCACATATCTTCCATTACAATCGTTTTTGTTCTTTTGACAGGTTTGGTCTTCAGTCCAAATAAGGGCAACCTATAACTACTGAATATTGTGTTGACGGCAGCATTTAGGGAAAGTTTTCCTTGGGACGAGATCATGGGAAGTGTTGGCTGTGTGTCAGTAGTTTCGTGATTATGGCATTGATGAAAATGGCGCATTTGAACAAGTAGTGGTAAGTATATTGACTTAATTGTATTTTGCTAGTGTGTCTATCTCTTTCTGTTTTATCTGTCTGTGAATAAATGGTATTAGGGGAAGACGGGGTAAAAAGCGCATGGGCGGGTAAGAAGCCCACCCCAATTATCTCATGAAATAAAGAAAATTTAAGTCAAAGTTGCCCATGAGACGAATGCTAGACATTAACGCTCGTCTCATGGGCAAAATGAGACTGAAATTTGCTGCATTTCATGAGATAATTGGGGTGGGCTTCTTACCCGCCCGTGCGCTTTTTACCCCGTCTTCCCCTAATAAGAAAAGTTATGAAGTTTTTTCTTAATTGAACCTCAGTGGAGGGTGAGAGTATTGCCCAAGGACATTTCATGAAGATTAGGATTTAATCTGACAGTTATGCAGATACCTTACTCTTAACGTCTTGTTTTCTTTTCTGTTGCTGTTTTAGCAATGTTATAAGGATAGAACAGTCTCGCACTCAGTGACAGCCACAGGCACTACGTGGGTTAGTAGG
This sequence comes from Phymorhynchus buccinoides, assembly GCA_017654935.2. NCBI lineage: Eukaryota > Metazoa > Mollusca > Gastropoda > Neogastropoda > Raphitomidae > Phymorhynchus > Phymorhynchus buccinoides. Next base: position 90,213,300 of record CM065680.1, read on the forward strand.
CGTATTTATTGTGTTTTCTTCCCAACAATGCACACCTGGAAAATAAACAAAGCCAGGTATAAGCATCAACCCAGTATACATGCATGACTATGTCGTCCTCAACAAACACACTGATCAAAATCCAACCACTATTTTAGGAATCTGCGACACAAACTGTTTAGGTGACACCCATGTATATTGTATACACAAACCCAGAGAGCCTACCGGTCAACAGACTCATTACAGACAGGCCTATCTAGCCTGCGATCCAACCCACTAATATAAGGGGTGCATATTGCCATACTCGGCTACTGAGTGGCAAAGATAGAACCATAACTGGTGCTAATGGGTCACTTAACAAACTGATAGTGGCTAGGCTGATCAAGTCCAAAATAGATCACACACGCACAACTTAAGCCATACCCCAAATTGTTTTATTAAAAAAAAGTAAGAATGAAAACTAAGCTATTAAAAAACCATTTACATGAAGAAAAAGATAATAAATCATCACCTATACCAATCACATAGACTAAGTGTCTATTTCCTCAAAAGTGCTAACATGACTCGCTGATTGGTATCCAAAAACCTATGTGTAACTCAAAACTCTCATCTTTTGCAGCCCTCGTGTCTAATAGTTACCTAGCATTATTTTGCTGCATATCAGTAACTGCCATTACACGTAAAGAGGCTCTCAAAAATAGTTACACGTCATGTAATACCCCCAAATCAAGCCCAAAAGTGCTTGCAAGCATAATAATACTCATAACACGGTTAACCAGTAAAATAATAGCTGAAAAGGGAGACAACAAAACAATAATAACATGAAAAGAGATAAGGCATTGAGGAGAGGGGGAGGGGTAGGGGAGGCAGAAGAGAGACAAGGAAACGAGTAAACAGAGAAAGGGGGGAGGGCACCAAAAAGAGGAGCGCGTGACTGTGAAACTGGACGCCGTGCCACCCCCCCCCCCCCCCCCCCCCTGTATTTCTCGGTTAATTGTATTTTTCCGTTTTTGCCTTTCTTACCATACATAAAGCTGTATTTTAGAAACATTTTCAGCTAATTCTCTTTTTGGAATACTAACCCAAACCCTAACCCTAGCCCTAAACCTAACCCTACCCCCCACTATGTACTGCAGTACACCGCGATTTGTCACAGTTGTGGTTCGTTGCGTTTTTCCGTCTTATAGGGTGGGGGGTAGGGTTAGCGTTAGCGATAGGGTTAGGGATAGGGTTAGTATTCCAAAAAGGTTATTAGCTAAAAAGGTTCCTAAAATACAGCTTTATGTATGGTAAGAAAGGCAAAAACGGAAAAATACAATTAACCGAGAAATGTAAGGGGGGTGGTTACCGAAATCTCATCACATGATTAGGGCTGTCGTAATGACATGCTACGATCCTATCCATCCATCCACTAACTAGACTAGCTAAGATGAGTCAGCGTATGTCGCCACAATAACCATCATTGCGTAGCTGTAGAAACAATCGTGACTGTGTGTCGGTGAATCGCTTACACACATTAGTGGTTCTAGAACAAAAACCCAGTTTCACCATCTGACACAACATGGAAACCATTTTACATCAAAATGTGTGCTTTCACCAAACAACAAAAGTGTCGTCCTCAAAGCAAATCAATCAGCATGATATTCAAATGAAACAACACAAATGCAAAACAGAAACACGCAACTGATAATGTGAGAATGTAGAGACAGAGAACAAAGGGGGGGGGGAGAGAGAGAGAGAGAGAGAGAGAGAGAGAGAGAGAGAGAGAGAGAGAGAGAGAGAGAGAGAGAGAGAGAGAGAGAGAGAGAGAGAGAGAGAGAGAGAGAGAGAGAGAGAGATAGAGAGATTCCGCAGCGCGCAGTCACTTGACTAGACTAGCCGACAATTTTCCGGCGTTGTATTATCAACAAGGCCTGCACAATGGAGGCCAATTAGAGACTTAGTGCGATTTTTCTCACACCAGAGGGCATGACGCTCGTGTGGGGCTAATCCTCTCTATATTAGTTGGGGATAAAGAAAGAGAGAGAGACAGTGAGTGGTCCTACCATCACTCTCTCTCTCACTACGCCCAAGTAAGAAAATCGCGTGATAAGCCCCTAGTGCATTGACTGCCCTCTGGCGTGAAAAATATCGCCATAGGTTGACCATTACACAAAGCCGGTTTGAAAGCCTCCTTTCCTTCACTATCGCCTCAGTAAGCAAGTTAGTTTTAGAAAGATAAATCCAACATTTTGACGATTAGATCAAACTGCTCTTCGCCACTTGACCGATTTGCCGCGATCGTAGGAAACACATAATACGACCATAATATCAATCTACTGAGCATAGGCACATGTTTATAACATTCTAGCATCACATAAACAACACAATAACAACAATTTAAACGTTCGAATATACTCACAGCGTTGGCTATCGCCAAAGTTAGTCTCAAAACAGCTTCAACCAAATGTAGGCCTACTTCGTCGCCGCCGGTCTGAATTCAAAAGAGAGACGCTACGGCTAGTCAAACAAGGGAGAGGGAGAGCACCGATTAGCCAATCAGTTCAAAGTTAATAACAACAGCACTGATTAGAGCAGTACTGACCAACCGGCACGCGAGTCTGGGATCTTCCTCATGACTGACCAGCTAACGTTGGCCTGACGCACTAAGGCATTAAACTGCACCCTACTACAGCAAGATTGCTTTTTTTTTTTCATTTGATTAAAACAAAAATCTATGGTTATGTAATGTGCCATAGTGATAAACTATTTTTCTTCGAAAATGTGCATTAATTAAAGTTATCCTTCGTCAACATATTTATTTAAAAAATCAGTTTTACGAATGCAACACTACTACCCAATTTGCTGTAATCAGTTAAGGGAATCAACTCTTAAAAACCATTCAATTACCTCTTCTTTTTTTTCAAATATTAGACCGAGATGGCTTACTTTTTAACGGACATCTGCATTGTTCAGTGCCTTCTAGTCACGTTTTTATGGGGGTTTTTTCCGGTTGCAAGCAATTTTGCATTTATTTTAATGGATAAGCGAAGGAAAGAAAAATGGCATCTAATTTTAGATACAACAAAGAAAATATAACAAATGCTCAATTTGTCTGTCATATACAGTAAAAAAATAAATTAAAAAAAAGGTGCCTGCATACGTTTAATCTTAAAGACCCACCAGATCACGTGTCAAAATCACGGGTTTCACGTGTTTTCCCTCTTATAACTGGTAAGAAATCTTGTTTTGACCAGGTTGGACTCCCATACAAATGCCCCCAAATTCAAAACGAAACATCATTTTAAAGAGCAGCCTCAATTTGAAGTGGGGGGGAATTTGTATGTGTGTCACAGCTACCCAGAAAAAAACACCAAGGGACTTAATCGTGGTGGGTCAGTGGGTCTTTAAGCTTGTTAAAAAAAAAAATTAAAAAAAAGAGAAGAAAATATTTCTATTCCATACATTTTATTTACCGCCGACATTACCCATCCATTCTTAGCTGTCAACACGATACATTATGACCTCTTTTATGCTCTTCATCACTGGACCAAGTTTCCATATAGTGTGAGGTTGTTTGACAGCTTAGCAAATAGGCTTAGTGTGCATGCATGTGCACATGTAGGCTATGTAAACAACTCTTGGGTGTAAATCACCAGGAGGACTACAGGACCACTTGTTGCTGCGTCATTGTCCATGCGGTTTGTTCTGTTCTTTCATAGTTGTTCGTTTGAACATGAGAACTGTGTCTAAGCTACCGGGTTTCTGAGTGTATTGCTGTCTGTCTGTCTGTCTATCTACTTACCTGTTTTTGTCTACGTCATACGTGAAAAGTTCTTTTATAGTTGTTCGTTTGAACATGAGGA
>CM065680.1:90222123-90227123 GCA_017654935.2 Phymorhynchus buccinoides
TAATGTCAACCAATGATAAAATCCATTCGATTAAAGGACCGTACTGTACCATGATTTTCCATTATTGTAGATCATCATCTATTGTACAGCTCTCATGTTACTGTTGGCCCCTACTACAGGCTCATGTCAACCAATGATAAAATAAATTCGATTAAAGGACCGTACTGTACCATTATTCTCCATTATTGTAGATCATCATCTATTGTACAGCTCTCATGTTACTGCTGGCCCCTACTACAGGCTCATGTCAACCAATGATAAAATAAATTCGATTAAAGGACCGTACTGTACCATTATTCTCCATTATTGTAGATCATCATCTATTGTACAGCTCTCATGTTACTGCTGGCTCCTACTACAGGCTAATTTCAACCAATGATAAAATCCATTCGATTAAAGGACCGTACTGTACCATTATTCTCCATTATTGTAGATCACCATCTATTGTACAGCTCTCATGTTACTGCTGGCCCCTACTACAGGCTAATGTCAACCAATGATAAAAATCCATTCGATTAAAGGACTGTAGTGGGCCCACACAAAATGTCTTAATCCTCCGGATAATATGTATTTCGTTGTCCTTCCTTAATTGGTTCCGTCATCACAAGACTACGTCACATCTGCGTCACACCAGAGGTGCAGGCAAGGAAGCTTCCTTCATCGATTCATACTTACTTCATTTGTCCCGCAAGCGTCGGCCACCCATGCCCCCAACAACAAAAAAAGAGTACCAGGGGTAAGTTTCTCTAGATAACGGTCGCCGCGCGAATAACGCTTACGCAAAAAACGGGGCCTAAGAAACACTTTAGAAAACGTTTGCGGAAGAATATTACAAGCTCTTGTCTGATTGGTAAAAAAATAGTATTATTTTAACCAAACTTTAATGGAACAATCAACAACAAGAAATGTATTCACCCCATGCAAGTCACGTGATAGTTCGCCAAGAGATACTTTGGGAGTAGTCACAAAACGTTTTGGGCAAACGTCGGCGAAAGAGGTGTTTCTTAGTACCGTTTTTGTTGATTTGCGCTCACGCTACGTAACGTTAGCCCTTGTGAAACGACCCCCTGAAGTAAATAAAAATGCAAATTAAAAAAGTCTCCGTCACGTCCTGTCCCACACGCGACTGTCACCGGTTGCTCGCGCTTCTTCGGCTTTTTCCGGTGTTGTCCGTAGGTTCCCGGGAACGTTGTAGGAGTGAAGATGAATGATATAGGTAAGCCTGGTGGTAGCAGCTGGTTTGGGCATTATTTAAAACCCTGGGTTTTGGGGGGCGAGTGTGCAGTCAATGAGTCTGCGTACTGTGCATAGCCCTAGAGGCAGATGTAGTTGTTGTTGTAGGACTTTGCGTGTCTCATTTACACAGTTGAGTGGAAAATAAGAACTAATCTTTAGTAACAGTACATTAGGCTAATTGTTTCTCGCAATTCATCGAAATCTGGAGTAATCTTAATGATCAGGTAAACATGTAGATTAGTTGTTTAGCATGAGGAAGAAATTGTGTTCACTTTGTTGTTGTTGTTGTATTATAAATTGTGGTGGTGGTGATGATTCTGTTGTTGCTCTTCCTCTTCCTCCTCCTCCTCCACCTCTTTTTCTTCTTCTTCTTCTTCTTCTTCTTCTTCTTCTTCTTCTTCTTCTTCTTCTTCTTCTTCTTCTTCTTCTTCTTCTTCTTCTTCTTCTTCTCCCCTTTCTTCTTCACCTTCATGACTGTCATGATCACTATGATCTTTCTTCCTGCTCTTCCTCCTCTTCCTTCTTCTCGTTCTTCTTCTTCTTCTTCTTCTTCTTCTTCTTCTTCTTCTTCTTCTTCTTCTTCTTCTTCTTCTTCTTCTTCTTCTTCTTCTTCTTCTTCTTCTTCTTCTTCTTCTTCTTCTAACTTCTCCTTCTCCCCTTTCATCTTCACCTTCATGACTGTCATGATCACTATGATCTTTCTTCCTGCTCTTCCTCCTCTTCCTTCTTCTCGTTCTTCTTCTTCTTTGCTTCTTCTCGTACCTCTTTAATTGTACGTTTTTGTTTTTGTTTACCTTTTACCCTTTATCTACTCATCTCCCCCCCCCCCCCCCCCCCCCCCGTCTCTTTTCTATTGCTTTTTTTTTAATGTAATTTTTTATTTCTTCTGATCCATTTTCCCTTCCCTTTCTTTCTTTATTGTATCTATTAGTCGTTAAGCCTTATTTCTGCTTGCTATTTCTTCTTTTCTGCCTCCTCCCTCCCCTTCCCCGCCTTACTCCCTTTGTATTGTCTTCTTTCCCTGCTAGACATTTGTTTTTTCCTTTCTTAATTTATTTATTAATCGTCATTTCTTTTTCAGTTTAACTTTCTTTGCCTTAGTTTCTTTTTTTTTCTCTCATTCTTTCGTTTATTGGTTTGAAAAATGGCGATTTTCGGAAACATAGAATGTGTCTTTGTTTTTAACCACAACATTCCTCCGAAGTCGGAGTGTGGCTGCTCACGTGGCTGGGTAATAATAAAAAAACCGGTCACACACGTAATGTTCTCATTCCTAGCTTGTGCATTTGCACAATAGTGTTCAAGTGCTTCGGCTGTTGGGATAGTCACTGGAGTCTTTAAGCCAGGGTATGACAACAACAACAACAACAACAACAACAACAACAACAACAACAAACAACCTCACAATCGGATTGTCCCCCAATGAAAAAATAGGACAAACACAAGGACCAATTAATGAAAGGTCGCTAACACAAGGCGTTTGTCCTACTAATTAACGAAAGGTCACTCGCGCAAACCGCGAAATTTTTCCCATTTGCGAACGTTTCCTATTGGAACAAACTGGAACGGTTTTGCAAAAAAAGAAAAGAAACATAACACAGGGTAGTGCCGCATATCTTTAATGTGCGATCTAAGAGAAGTTAATTCCGCTTCTCTGTTACAGTGGTGCCATATGTTTCTTCTTCTTCTTCTGCGTCCCCGGGCCATATAGGTATAATGGGTAAGCTACGTTACGTATGTGTCCGGTTTTCAGTGTTCACTGGTCTCCCCGCTGCGTACAGCCGACACATTCCGATTTCGGAGGAGCTCAAAGGAGAAACATTATTTGGAAGATTTGTTTTTTAAAAGGCAGGAGAATGGGCCAATAAGTCAGAAAGATAGCAGATGACAGTAAGCAAAAGGAAAAGGCAGAGTCAAAGAGAGTGGCAGATTAGAGGAAGTTACAAGCACAGAACGTTCAGATGGTGGGGGGACTATTTTTTACGAAAGACCCCCCGGTATCCCCACGGGGAGTACAGTGGTGCCGTATTAAACCTTTTTTTCAAAATGTGTTTTAGTGGTTCGTACCATACCACCTTGAATGGCGAACAGGCATCAATTGACGCCTCAATCAATGTCTTAAGTTCAACTTCAACTTCACAACTATACAGCTGTTTCTTTGTTTATTATTTTTTGCCAGCCAACAACCTACATCAGAAAGTTGACTATAATTAAATATTATTGAAGATTGCTCTAGTGTCACACTCACCCAATGAACAAACGATTGAATCGGGGTTGTTAGTCCGAATATAAAGACTTACTAGTTAACACTTTCGCCGCCAGCCTTTTTGTTTAGCCCCCCCCCCCCCCCCCCCCAATACCATTGGGTTTAACTGGGTAGAGAAAAAATGTATACACAATATTGGGCTTCCTCTGTGACGTGTATAACATTAGGCCTATCCTTACCTCCCAGTAATGAAGAAAATAGGGTCTGGATAACAGGTCCTGGGTTGATGCCTTTTAATGAAATGCGACATTGGCGGTGAAAGGGTTAAAGAAGCTATCCAATCATTTAATCTTTGCCTTTCCTTTCATTGTTCTTCCCTTTACATGTAGTGACACTGATGCTCCAGAACTTATGAAAGAACAGTCATAAACATTCCAGGGACACTCAGGGTATAATGATGGAACTAATCCACGAAGTGCTATGGTTAATCCAGGGCATCATTAGGATATTTATCAAATTTTCTTTTAATTTAATTTCTGATTTGCCTCTGCTCCTGCTTTTGCCTCTGCTCCTGCTTTTGCCTCTGCTCCTGCCTTTGCCTCTGCTCCTGCTTTTGCCTCTGCTCCTGCTTTTGCCTCTGCTCCTGCCTTTGCCTCTGCTCCTGCTTTTGCCTCTGCTCCTGCTTTTGCCTCTGCTCCTGCTTTTGCCTCTGCTCCTGCTTTTGCCTCTGCTCCTGCTTTTGCCTCTGCTCCTGCTTTTGCCTCTGCTCACAGCTTAAAACCATTATCTGAGGGTACACACTCTGTGTAATCTTAACATCCTCGTGTAGTGGTTTTGTTTTGTTAAAATAAATATTTTTTTAATATTCTTCTCGCATCAATCCACTCCCAGGTCCTTCTTCCACACACTCACATCTGTCCACAAACAGACTCTTTAGAATACCCCCCCCCCCCCCTGAATAACTGATCCGCCCTGAGGCTGTAATCTCTTCTTTTTCGATATCGTTTTACACCGCCTTTTAGCAAGCTTGTAACAGTAACATGAGAGCTGTACAATAGATGATTTTCTACAGTAATGGAAAATCATGGTACAGTTTAGTCTCTTGTGGAAGACTGTGACTCTCGAACGAGTGGACCCTTGCACCGGCTCTGGTGCTGCAGCAAAAGGGATGGGCTGGCCTTTGGGGACCTTCCTCAACGCCAGCTGTGTCCTCAACTCCCGTTGGTTGATAGAGTGGGGATGTACCCTGGGCAAGGCATCTCCACTATAAACAAATTCTAGCCCAGCCCACCAGAATAGTATCTGCCCCCTCTGCTATCTGGCAGTCATTGTCGGAAACGACAGACTGGCATACAATAAATATAAGAAGGTTTTGTTTTTTGTTCACTTCATTTTATTGGTGTTTGTTCTCACAGCTCTTCAAGACTGAGCGTAGTTTTTTTTCTGAGAGTCAAAGCAGGGACTTCATATTTTTATGTCTGTCTGTCTGCTAGTATGGCTGCATGATTGTCTGTCTGTTTCTTTCTCTCTCTCTCTCTCTCTCTCTCTCTCTCTCTCT
>CM065680.1:90242123-90254623 GCA_017654935.2 Phymorhynchus buccinoides
GCACAGAACTTCCAGAAGGCGGGGAACTATTGGTACAAAAGACCCCCCCCGGTATCCCCACATTGTCATAACCCCTGGTGGGGCAAAACTCTCTAGGGATTAGGGGAAGACGGGGTAAAAAGCGCATGGGCGGGTAAGAAGCCCACCCCAATTATCTCATGAAATGAAGCAAATTCCAGTCTCATTTTGTCCATGAGACGAGCGTTAATGTCTAGCATTCGTCCCAGGGGCAAATTTGACTGAAATGTTCTTTATTTCATGAGATAATTGGGGTGGGCTTCTTACCCGCCCATGCGCTTTTTACCCCGTCTTCCCCTAACTTTGTGAACTGTGCCATCTTTAACCCGAGTGTGTTGTTGGTGATGGATGTTAGGAAATGGTCGAGCAGGGGGTTAACAACTGTCAGTCATCGATCTGTGAGGAGTACATACATCTGTCGCTCTGTGCTTTGGTAAGTGTGCAGTGAGTAGAGGTACACTGGCCTTTCTTTCACCCCTCCTTTTTATTGTGGTGTAGTGTAGGCGTATTCTTCTGTTTTGTGTTTTGCCGAGTTGTGTGTCACGTGCAGAACATCTGTCTTCCATGATGCAATAGACGCGAAAGAAGTTTATTCCTTGAATCTTGAAATCGTACTGTTAATATTAACTTGGCATATCTGTACTACTGTAGGCATAATAGTATTGAATTTTGTACTTGGTCTGTAATCTTTTTGCTATGTTATTGTTGCTTAAGCCATTGGTTCAAACGAAATGGGTTTTAAAAAAAATGAAATTGTGTATGGGGAAGACGGGGTAAAAAGCCCATGGGCGGGTAAGAAGCCCATGCCAATTATCTCATGAAATAAAGCAAATTTCAGTCTAATTTGCCCATGAGACGAACGCCAAACATTAACACTAGTCTCATGGACAAAATGTGACTGAAATTTGCTTCATTTCATGAGATAATTGGCATGGGCTTCTTACCCGCCCATGGGCTTTTTGCCCCGTCTTACCCTATGACACTTTTGTACAATTACGTTGGCAATTCCTGGTTTGCATTGTATTGTTGGCCTTTATTGTTGAGCTATGTGGTGTGGATTGTTAGTTTCATCTCTCTCTCTCTCTCTCTCTCTCTCTCTCTCTCTCTCTCTCTCTCTCTCTCTCTCTCTCTCTCTCTCTCCCCCCCCCCCTCTGTGCCAACCATGTCACTGTTCGCATTTCTGCTACTGTTTGCTGTTTCTGTTGACGATTTTTCTGTGTCTCAATGTTGGTTTATAGTATTAGTTATATGTTGCACGCTTAGAATCAAGGACAGAATGGAAGACTAGGCCCAGCCTAAATTCTTATCCTTGTAAAATAAAGTGTCTTAAGTCTGAAGTCTGAAGTCTCTCTCTCTCTCTCTCTCTCTCTCTCTCTCTCTCTCTCTCTCTCTCTCTCTCTCTCTCTCTCTCTCTCTCTCTCTCTCTCTCTCTCTCTCTCTCTCTCTCTCTCTCTCTCTCTCTCTCCCTCTCTCTCTCTCTCTCTCTCTCTCTCTCTCTCTCGCTCTCTCTCTCTCTCTCTCTCTCTCTCTCTCTCTCTCTCTCTCTCTCTCTCTCTCTTCCCCCCCTCTCTCTCTCTCTCTCTCTCTCTCTCTCTCTCTCTGCGCGCGCGCGAGCGCGAGCGCGCGTGTGTGTGTGCGTGTGTGTATGTGTGCATGCGTGTTTAATAGGGATGCCCACATTTTTCTTAATACCAAATCAAAAGAAATGGCCCTTGTACTTCATTGAATTTCACTTTCGTCATGTAAACTAACCAAAACAAGGCCTAGGGGAAGACGGGGTAAAAAGCGCATGGGCGGGTAAGAAGCCCACCCCAATTATCTCATGAAATGAAGCAAATTTCAGTCTCATTTTGCCCACGAGACGAGCGTTAATGCCTAGCATTCGTCTCATGGGCAAATTTGACTGAAATTTTCTTTATTTCATGAAATAATTGGGGTGGGCTTCTTACCCGCCCATGCGCTTTTTACCCCGTCTTCCCCTACATGAATTCTATTTATTTTTATTTGAACATAAGCTCACCTAAAAACACCCCTATAGATCCCCCATAAGCGTAGACTGTGTGGGAAAACAGATATGAATTTCAAACGCTTCCTTGTGTGTTAGTTCCAGAGCGAAGCTTCGGGAAGTATTGTTTTTCTTTCATTTGTCCGTCCGTTCGTCCGTGCGTGCGTGCGTCCGTCCGGCCGGCCGCGTTTTCTTGAAAACCATTCAGTCTATTTCAATAACTTTTAGTGTACAAGTTTCAGAGGATGTTACCTATCGACTGATTGCTTTAGTTTTATTTTACGGTCAAGGTCATGCTGATTAAGAAGTTCAAACCCCAAAACACTTAATCGCTAATATCTCGTGAACTTCTGCACGTACTTCAATGCGTGTTTTTTTCACGTTTTATGACAAAGGGCTATTACATTATAATCATGAATTTGTCTGTGCGCTCGTGAGCGCGTGCGCGTGTGCGCGCGTGCGAGGGAATCACGGAGTTTCAACCCCAAGGCTGTATCTCCAGAACTGTTGCATGGAATCGCTTCAAATTTACTGTGGTGGTGCATCACCACAAAAGGCACAATACAAAAAAATATGCTCACCTTGACCTTGAAGTTTGACCTTGAAAACGTGCTTGTGGACATATCTTTCACATCGTTGGACTTACAATGTTCAAATGTGGTATGCAGATGCATTGGCTTATGGTCAGTCCGAATATTTAGTACAAGAAAGGTCAAGGTCATGGTCACAACCCCGTATAGTCTGCCGATAGGACCATCTGTAACCGATCATTTACATCCACACATTTTTTACACATGTATTATTTAGTAAGTTTTGTGGCAATTGCTTAGTTTCTTTTCATTGCAGCGCAGATGCGTCATGCTGCTGTCATGTACCCAAGCCCAGCCGCTCTGGAACTTATCTTCTGCTCGGCAATACACTTTTTGATTTTGTTATTGCGTCTGTGTAACCTAATTTGTATTTTACACATCCGGAACAACACACCTGGTGTAGTAACAATACCGTGATAAATCAATGCGCTTTGACAGTTTTATAATTTCCCCATGGAGAGAGAGAGAGAGAGAGAGAGAGAGAGAGAGAGAGAGAGAGAGAGAGAGAGAGAGAGAGAGAGAGAGAGAGAGAGAGAGAGAGAGAGAGAGAGATATAGAGAGACAGAGAGACAGAGAGATATAGACAGATAGACAGAGACAAAGACAGAGAGAGAGAGACACAGAGAGAGAGAGAGAGAGAGTGAGAGAGAGACAGAGACAGAGAGATGTAGACAGAGACAAGACAGACAGACAGAGATGGAGAGACAGACACAGACAGAGAGAGAGAGAGAGAGAGAGAGAGAGAGAGAGAGAGAGAGAGAGAGAGAGAGAGAGAGAGAGAGAGAGATGGTGGAGTCAAACGGTATGATAAAGGCGAGAATATATTTATTTCAGTAAGTGATCGGATTTATTTATGATTTCCTTCATGCACACGTCATAGACCGACTCCACTTCCAAGGAACCGTGTGGGATTAAAGAGACACTGACGCACCACGATTAAGTCGCTTGTTTGTTTTTTCTGGGTAGCTGTGACCCACATACAAATGTTCCCAACCTCAAATTGAGGCTGCTCCATAAAATAATGTTTCGGTTTGAATTTGGGGGCATTTGTATGGGAGTCAGACCTGGTCAAAACAAGATTTATTTCCAGCTATAGTCTAAGAGGGAAAACACGTGAAACCCGTGATTTTGACACGTGATCTGGTGGGTCTTTAAAGCCGGCGCATGCACACGGTGTGTAAAATCGTATGGAGATGCGATGCGATTGTGTCACGTGGGTCATGATTCACGTGAAATACTTCCGTGTCAGATAATTCTGCCATTTTCGCTCACTATACTCAAGTAGATCCAATACATGAATTTCACGTGAATCATGACTCACGTCGTCAAAATCGCATCGCATTCGGACACGATTCGTATGTTGTGTGGCTGTCCCTTAAGGTGCCGACCCGCACGTGCAACTGCAGTCGTACGACTATCCAGCGGTGACGTTTGTGAGGCACATGATTGTCGTTAAATACAACTGTCTAAGCGAATCTGATGAAATCCTGCTAGGTTCGTTCACTATAATGTGTAGCTCTCCTATTGGCCACTGCAGCGACCACCTTTTGCAAGAGTGAATGCCCTTGGTAGATGCTTGAGTACTGACCAAACAAGGGAGTAACTCTCGCCAAAAAACCCTATTCGATGCCACTAAATGGCAGCTTTTTGCAAGGGTGAATACCCTTTTGGATACTGACCAACTATCAATTAAAATAGCAGGATTTCGTCGGGCCTACCTCTCGCTGTCAAGGGAGTTAATAACCCTAGTTGCAGTGGCTAACACATGGATCTGATGAGTATGTCTTTGATATTTTTGTATCAGGTATTTTATGAGATTCGTGTATTGGGGCCTACGCGAATCAATTAAAATAGCAGGATTTCGTCGGGTTCATTTAAGACAGTAGCATTTCATGCTGCACAGACATCGTCAAAGAATCATGCCCCACAAACATCTTCACAATGAGACTCTATATACCTAACATTCTCTGCCCCTGTCTCGTGCCCTGAGATGCGAACGCCACCTACTTAAGATAATCGCCCTTGCCTGTCAGGAACTAGTAGTGTATATCCACAGAAAAGTATCTGCTCCTGACTCGTCACCAGGGGGGGCATCGGCAGTTCGGGCCTAAAATTATCTTTCTTTCGTGTCTGCAAGGAGTAGTTCAAAGCCTCATTGGATAGTCATTCGTACGACTGAAATCGCACATGTGAGTTTGACCCTTTACTTTCAGATTCTATGTTCTGAAGTAATTGTTGTTCAGTGTGCTCTAAAACAGCAACAGACCTAGTTTACCCGCAAATTCGACTACTACAGTTTTTATTGACCACTGCAACGACCACCTTTTGCAAGAGTGAATACCCTTGGTGGGTGGGGGAAGATGCTTGCGTACTGACCGAACAAGGGCATAACTCTCGCCAATAACGCTATTTGAAGCCACTGAATGACTGCCTTTTGCAATAGTGAATGTCCTTTTGGATACTGACCAACAAGGGTTTAACTCTTGCCGTCAAGGGCGTTAATAAGCCTAGTTGCAGTGGCCAATAGGGATTAATCCGTCTCCCGTATCTGAGCAAAATTAATCAGCGAGTGCAATTTCCTCTGGAACACCTTTTTTTAACCCTTTCACCGCCAGCCATGTTTCAGGCAAGAATTCCCATTAAATGTACCTGAGTAGAGAACAATTATCCATCTGCAGTATTGGGGATTCTTCTGTGACATATATAAAATAAGGTCTATCCTTACTTCCCAAAACTAAGACAATAGGGTTTTGGGATAATAGACCCCAGTTTGATGCCTTTTAGTGACATAGGTGTTAAATCACTGTGGTGCTAAAATGCGACTTTGGCGGTGAAAGGGTTAAGGAAATTATTTTTCTTGGCGTTAACATCTGAGTGTGAAAACTGCATCTATTTGATTTGTTTTCCTGGTTTGAAAAATGAAGGCTGGCAAATTAAAAGAAACACCTTTGAGGATAATAATAAGCACAGCTACACCACGCTTTCTTTTTCTTTTAATTATCATGGTTGATATATTTATTACGTCTCTTGGATGAATGCCTAACCTGAATACGTTTGATGATTATGATGATGATGGTGGTAGTGGCAACAATGACATAAGGTTTGGGCAAGTCACTACATAACAATGACAACACCCAAAAAAACACAACTTTGCGATGATAATAACAATAATAATAATAGTAGTAAAGAAAATAATAGTATTAATATTAATATCATTGTAATATTATCATCGACATCGTTACCATCATCGCCGTCGTCGTCGTCGTCATCATCATCATCAACAACAAACATCATCATCATAATCATCATCACCATCATCAACACCAACAGCTTTCTTCCTAAGGTGCTCAGCCCACTAACCCGTTATTTTGCAATATATATCACAATGTTATCAACTCTCTTTCTTGTTTATAACACTCAACGTCTCCCTTTTCCTTTCACAGTCGGTTTTCTATTTTCTGTCTACCCGCCACAGCAACTGGCTTCTCTGGAGGTCATAGTCGGTCACGATTGACTAGCACAATACACATCTGCATCTCCCCGCCCTCTCTCATTTCACACATAAGTTTTATCAAAACACACCCTTCGTAAAACACCTCTTTTTTTGTACAACAAGTAGATGATCACTGTCAGTCCAGAAACTGATTAAATTATCACTCTCTTTATGCTTTTGTTTTCAGGTGATTTGACTGTCTTCGCTACGCAGAGAATTTCAGAGCCACACGCACACACAGAGACTTCGTTTTGGATCTGAATACGAGCATACCTGTTACCAGTACCAACCTTTAACTGTATACCTTGCAACGAAGCAGTTTCAGTCTTGGCTGCATGCTGAATCCTATACCCGGGTAACTGTCAGCAGCAACGATTTGAACTTGCCAACCGTATTGCTAGAGTACGTTTCTACGAGGCATCTTCAGCCTTAACTGTACCTTGCAACGAAGCAGTTTCAGTCTTGGCTGCATGCAGTATCATATACACGGGTAGCTATCTTCCAGCAGCAACGATTTGAACTTGCCAACCGCATTTCTAGAGTACCTTGCTACGAGGCATCTTCAGCCTTGTTAGCAGTGTCTTAGACAGCGGCATATATTTGAACTTGCGACCCTTGCGTGTGCTGAATGAGTTGGACCAGCAGCAGCAGCCCTGTCCCCACCATCGTCATGGACCACCTGGAGCCCGACCAGCCTCTGAGGGACCAAGGGTCCCAGCGAGACCTCGACACCCACGACATCGATTATCACGGTGAGCGTGTGCCATGTACCAGTCAGTCGTTTCCGACTATGACTGCCGGATAGGAGAGGGGGCAGCTGCGTTATTCTGGATGTTGATGATGATGAGATTCGCGTCTAATCGGTCAGAGACCCTTATGGACTCTGGATGTTGCGCTAGGATTACTATTTCAAGTGTGGAGATGGTTTGCGCAGGGTATGTTCCCACTCTCACGGTTAAACGGAGTTGAGGGCAGCTGGCGTTGTGGAAGGTCCCTAAAGGCCAACCAAACCCTTTGGCTGCAGCACTAACATAACCC
The DNA here is from genome assembly GCA_017654935.2 of Phymorhynchus buccinoides. Lineage (NCBI taxonomy): Eukaryota > Metazoa > Mollusca > Gastropoda > Neogastropoda > Raphitomidae > Phymorhynchus > Phymorhynchus buccinoides. Next base: position 90,249,268 of record CM065680.1, read on the forward strand.
TAGTTTGAGAGTCATACTCTTCCACAAAAGACTAAGCTGCACCACAACTTTTCATTGCTGTAAAAAATCCTTTTTTTAGTACTACTGTCACGTTACTATTGGCCCCAACTACAGGCTACTATCAACCAATGATAAACGCCATCTGAGTAAAGGGTCAAGCGAGTAGTCAAGTAGAACTCCGACGTAATAGCACCTTTAGGCCGTGTACACATACACACGGATGTTCCGCGCGGAAACCCATGCGCAATCCGTTAATAAGTAAAAGAAAAAAGAAGAAAAATATGTTTTCCTTCTTTCTTTTACTTATTGATTATTTCCGCGCAGAAAATCCTGATGTACTGTGTACCAGGCCTTAGAGATCGGGTAACATTCTATATCAAAGACGTTTAACTTCAAACACAGAAATGTCATGTGGGAGTATTTCTCCGAGACTAAATATCTCCTGTGTTATCTAATCTTTGGAATATTAAGCTTGAGATCTTAAATTAAATCACGTGCGTTTAAAACACGGAGTCAAGTACTTATTGTTTAGAACAAAAAGTGAAATGTTTTTCCTTGCATAATATATAACAGAGTAAGCTCCTTATGCTTTTTACCACAACGATCCAGATCTTGCAGTTAACTACAAAACGGAACATTCTACACGCCTACAATGAAGTAGAAATCTCTGGCAAAGTGGATATCCCCGCCACGAATATTCATACATGTAATCTTGGCCAGATGTTGATTTGTTTGTATGTCGTCCTCTCCACCATTGTTGATGTGTACTGTGTGGGTGAAGGGTCATAAAGGCGAACTTGGCACATTCTTTTTTTGGAGAATGATGCTTTGTTTGTCTCACTTTGGTTCTGACCCACGCATTGCTAGATGATTGGTATCGTAATCAACTTTGGTGGAGGGGAGTTAATTATAAAGAGAGTTTTACCCCTTTGTTCAATTTCGTGTTTCTCCTCTCTTGGCCTCACTATTTCATCTTTGTAATTATATTGTTCCTAAGTAGGCCTTATGCATCCTATTCAATAGAGGGAAAAACCGGTGCTAAACTTTCGCGGTTCAAAAAACCGGTTCGAGTTGCTGTGAACCGGTTTTTTTAACTGCAAACTGAAAGTAAGTTTTTCTTAGAATAACGCATTCTTTTCGAAAAACAACACTGATTATCAACGCAGATTGGGTGTTTGCAAACCAAGAGTAGCTGTTTCTAGTTTGTGGTGGTGTATGGCTTTGACTTTGAGTGTTGAGTTGAGTGTGTGTGTGTGTGTCATAAGTAATACGTTTCTTTATTATGTGTGTGTGTGTATATGTGCGCGTGCGTGCGTGTGTGTGAATATTCTGACAAATAAATATATGTTTGCATAGGTGAAACTAGCGATGCGAGTACTGGTAAAAAAACCGGTTCGATAAAACCGGTTCGAAGAGGGGAAACCGGTTTAAAACCGGTTCGGATTTTTGAACCGGTTCTCAACTCTACTATTCAATCCAAAATGACAATGCCACGTCTGCTACTTCCAGTGGAACACAAGAAGAGAACCCCAGATAACACAATGCACTGGTGCTGTATTTAGCCCCATAGTAGCGCCATTTTGATCTACTCATTAATCCATTCGCCAGCTAATATTCTGCCCACAGCTATATACACAATTAGCAAAATAACCATTGCTCTCTGATTTACGCCCCCAATCTACTAGACTTTGGCCGTGTACACACACAAGCGGATACTCCATGCGGAAACCCATTCGCAATCCATAAATAAGTGAAACAAAGAAGGGAAAAGATTTGCGCACGTGTCCGAATTTCCCCGATATGCGTAAACTTTTACCTTCCTTTCTTACACTTATTTGGGGTTTTCCGTACGGAACTTACGCGTCTAATGTGAACCCGGCCTTTCCCTGCAACTGTGGGCTATAAATGAATTTTGTACAGCAAGTTATAAGCTTAGTTAGTGATAAGGCAATTGCCATTAGGCTGTGTGTACATGCGCAAGTTCCGCGCGGAAACCCAATCGCGATCCGCAAAATTAATAATCTGGAAGTAAGAAAGAACGGTACAAGGTTACGCATATAGGGGAAATTCGGACACGTGCGCAAATATTTTTCCTACTTTGTTTCACTTATTTATGGATTGCGCACGGGTTTCCGCTTGGAAAATCCGCTTATATGTGTACACGGCCTATAAGTATAAATGGAGTTTATGTACGGCACTTGCAGATTGCGGATCTAATGCGCACAAGGCCTTACTCAATATACATACTAGCCCTCTGCCTCCCTCCGAAATGGAGGAGTTTCGTACTCGTTCGGGTCCTTTTCTGTGTGGGTCGTTTTGTTTGTCCGCGCACAAAAATCTTGCGAACCACTGCAAAGAATCACGTCAAATTTTGTACGATGGTATTACTGAAAACTGACATGTCCCGCCGATTAAATGTAGCCACAGAGAGCTTGTTGCCGTATTTGGTGACGTCATTGTTACATGACGGTGTAGCCCCTAATTCCCAGCTCACACTTAATTCATCCTTGGCACTTAACAATGGCGGGGCCAGAAAGCAAACAAAACAAGGCAATATAATACAACGTGCTGTTTATTTAGATTTATTCCCGTCAAACACCATAAACGCCGTATCGTAAAAACGAAAAGTAGGGTAAGACGGGGTAAAAAGCCCATGGGCGGGTAAGAAGCCCATGCCAATAATCTCATGAAATAAAGCAAATTTCAGTCACATTTTGTCCAATGAGACGAGTCTTAATGTTTAGCATTCGTCTCATGGGCAAATGTGACTGAAATAGGGCGTTTGCCACGAGTGTTCGTTCACTATGCTAGACTACTAATTTCCCCGAGCTCGTTCTGCCCGAGTTGCGCTGACCTCTCTAATTCAACTCTCTAAATTCAACTCAGTGAAATTCAAGGTCACCGGCGCGTGGCAAATGCTCTATTGGCTTTATTTCATGAGATCATTGGCATGGGCTTCTTACCCGCCCATGGGCTTTCGTCTCATGGGCAAATGTGACTGAAATTTGCTTTCTTTCATGAGATCATTGGCATGGGCTTCTTACCCGCCCATGGGCTTTTTTACCCCGTCTTCCCCTAAAGACAAAACGTTATGCATGTCATGTAAGGATGCAATCCTCTCTGCCGGTCCATAAAAAGCCTATTAGTGCTTGTTGCATTTTAATCAAGAAGCAAGCTCTTTCATCCCTCGTTTTCCTGTCTCAATATTATTAATCATGCAACCACATACCCACATTATGTCAGTCAGCTTTTTGTCTGTCTGTCTGCATGTCTGTCTCATCTTTCTGTGTCTGTCTGTCTGTCTCCCTCCCTCCCACCTCTCTCCTTCATCCGTAGGCTATAATCACATTACGAGAACTGTAATAGTAAAAGTATTCAGTGATCTGGTGTCCATGATGTGATGATGTGCCATTTAAAAAAAAATGTTTACAATGTTTAAGTGTGTACGACATAGCCCTATCTCCCCCCACTTTCCTCGTGACCAGGCTCAAATGCCAATCATGGTTAACCAATTCGTATTCGTATTCGTACACTTTCTCTCATCTTTCATTACCATCTGCCATCATGGATTTGAACCCGTGCTCTCATCATGTTTACCCACAGCCGACAGTCACCGTGCGAACTACATGCAGCTACGTCTGCCCAAGAGACCTCACCGACCCCACAAAAGCAGGAATAAAAGAACCACAGAGAAGAGCTCCACTGTTGAAACCATCACACCAGGTAAACCTAATCTCCGTGAATGAATTAATCGATGCTTTAGTATCTAGTAAACTAGTATCAGTTGACTTTAGCATCTAGTAGGGTAACTAAAAAGCCCATGGGCGGGTTAGAAGCCCATGCCAATTATCTCATGAAATAAAGAAACTTTCAGTCAAATTTGCCCATGAGACGAATGCTGAACATTAACACTCGTCTCATGGGCAAACTGTGACTGAAATTGTCTTTATTTCATGAGATAATTGGCATGGGCTTTTTACCCGCCCATGGGCTTTTTACCCCGTCTTCACCTACACATAGATGGATATATATCTCTACCGATACAGCACGCTTCTGTAAGAAAAAGTATTGTGTTCCTTATCTACTTCAAGAAGTTAATTAATTAATCATTTCAGAAACAAGCAGGAAATTGTTTTTCTTCTTCTTCTTCTTCTTCTTCTTTCCTTCCTTCCTTCCTTCCTTATACCTGTCTGGTCTTTAATGAAATGAACACTCCAGGAAATATGATAATGGCACACTGGTCACGAGACAAAGACGGAATCCGGGCAATTTCCTGCGTTTGTGAATGAACTATTAGGTCGTAGCTGATGACGTCAGTCTCGTCAGTAGACCAATCAGCGGCGAGTAATGGCTTATAGAGAAGGTGAATGTACGTCTTGCAGCCTTCCCATGCCTTCTTCTTCCCATACCAGAGAAGTCTGTGACTGAACGTAGGTAGTAAGCCCACTGGTCTTGGTTGGTTGCCTTACTATTTTCTCACATCGTTAACACCACCATTTCCTTATACACCATGCGAACTCCCTTGCTAACCCCCGTAAGAAACCATCATCGGAGAGGTAAGAGTTCAGATGTGTCGTTTCTTTTTTCTTCCAAATTGACGATGAGGAAATGTTAGGTGTACTTAAAGCGTTATAACAACAGCACTGCATCTTGAATGCGATTGAAATTCCACTGATCACTGATTGCTCATTTCATACCTTTTTTTTCTTATACAAAGGCTCGCGTCTGAAGGAATCAAAATTGGGTCCGGAAAATGTGTCGTTTCAGAATGTTCATGAAGCTTTTAAAAGTATAATGTTTCTGTTAAAATCATGAACATTTACTTATTAATATTTGTGTTCAAGTAGGCCTATGCTTTGCAGCTTTGTTTTATAAACTTGTTAATTAAACAGGGAAATATTAGGCATCCTGTGATCAAATTCAGTTGGCCTAATTGTCGATAAGTCTTGGCTTAATCTATATTTTTAGTCAAGCAAACAAAAACTTTATGAGTGTGTAAGGTCTTTTCCGATTTATAAAAAAATGAGCCCAGGTATCTGTAGGTTAAATTGGTCTGTAATCTTAGAATTTTGTAATTAGCAATTGATTTGTGTGGGTCACGGTCAATGTCTTCTCATATTTATGAATGTAAAGATGTGCATGCCACACTTTTTCTTGGTTTCAGAATTATCATCTGTGCCAGGTAAAAAAAAAGCACATAAAATGAATTACTCTAGTATTTATCCTGGATGGGACAGGCACATATTATTGTCATCATTATTGTGTTTGGTGAGAAAGAGAGAAGAGAGAGAGAGAGAGAGAGAGAGAGAGAGAGAGAGAGAGAGAGAGAGAGAGAGAGAGAGAGAGAGAGAGAGAG
>CM065680.1:90262123-90287123 GCA_017654935.2 Phymorhynchus buccinoides
ACAGATTGGCGGACGCCTTCCAGTGGAGAGAGACGGCTAGGTGTGGCATCTGTCTGTCAGTCAGTCTGTCTGTCTGTCTGTCAGTCTGTCTGTCTGTCTGTCAGTCAGTCAGTCTGTCTGTCTGTCAGTCAGTCTGCCTGTCTGTCTGTCAGTCTGTCTGTCAGTCAGTCAGTCAGTCTGTCTGTCTGTCAGTCAGTCTGTCTGTCTGTCAGTCTGTCTGTCTGTCAGTCAGTCTGTCTGTCTGTCTGTCCGACTGTCCTTCCCCGTGGGGTTACCGGGCGGGGGCGTATTTTCTATTAAAAAACCAGTTCCCCCACCTTCTGGATGTTCTGTGCTTGTAACTTCCTCTTATCTGCCACTCTCTTTGACTCTGCCTTTTCCCTTTGCTTTCTATCATCTACTATTTTTCTGACTTATTGGCCCATTCTCCTGCCTTTAAAAAAAATCTTCCAAATATTGTTTCTTCTTTGAGCTCCTCCGGAATCGGAATGTGTCGGCTGTACGCAGCAGGGAGACCAGTGAAAACTGAAAACCGGACATATTAAGTCCCTTACCCATTATGGCCATATGGCCTGGGAACGCAGAAGAAAAAGAAAAAGAACCACCTGTCCTTTTTCCTTTGCTTCTTTCTCTTGTTGGTTTTCTTTTCTAAATCTTTCTTTCTCTCTTTTCCATCCTAATTCTTTCTTCTTTTTTTTCTTTTTTTTTTGCTGTCCCATTTTCTGGGCCGTACAGTGGCATTGCTCTCACGCCGCTCATTCCGAATCCCAATTCGCAGCCACACCCCTGCTTGTTCAGGTCGCAGAATCCGAGACCAGCAGTCCAAGGGGAGCGAATCTATGTTAGGCCGTCAGGAGGCAACCATCCGAGGAGACACTGCACTGCTGCTGAGTCACTTCGGTGGAGTTCAGTGGAGCCTGTTCAGGACACCGCCTACTAAGCCCCCTACTGACGACACTATTCTCTTAGTCGCGGAGCCAGCGTGAGGGAGGTCCTCCTCCGAGGGCGCCACCACGACCGTCCACCGACAGCTCCCCAGAACACAGAGATCCCCATGACTTTGACCCGAACGCACCAAGGCATAGACTGGATTGGTAACCGTCTTTTATTTCTTTTCTTCCTTTGTTTCTTTCTCTGTATCTTGCTTGAAAATGAAAATGATGTTTTACGTCCTCTCGGTCAAAGACACATATGGGACATTTGTAAATACAAAGATGGTGGGAACAATACTGGCTGCAATGCCCAGAGGCAGTGCAACACCAGTAAAGTCCCGAGTCCTTAACAATATAGATAGGATTAGCGGTAACCACGCCTCGGTTAAACCTCATCGGCTCATTAGATTACACTCTATCTTGCTTGTACTTTTACGTGTATTTGTGTCATTGTGTCATCTGCGTCCCACTACTATCATGTCCGCGCTGGCGTGCACGTGCAGGTGGGTGAAGTACGAGGAGGACGTGGAGGAGGGTGGAGAGAGGTGGTCCAAGCCCCACGTGGCCAGCCTGGCCCTCCACTCCCTGTTCGAGCTGCGCTCCGGGCTGACATCTGGGGCCGTTATGCTGGACATGGATGTCCACAACGTCAGCCAGGCCGCAGGTGGGTGGCTGGACGTCACTGGATGGATAGGGTAAGACGGGGTAAAAATCCCATGGGCGGGTAAAAAGCCCATGCCAATTATCTCATGAAATGAAGGAAATTTCAGTCAAATTTTGCCCATGAGACGAATATTAATTTCAGTCAAATTTTGCCCATGAGACGAGTGTTAATGTTTAGCGTTCGTCTCATGGGCAAAATTTGACTGAAATTTGCTTCATTTTCATGAGATAATTGGCATGGGCTTCTTACCCGCCCATGGGATTTTTACCCCGTCTTCCCCTGAAGAGAGGGACAAAGAGAGAGGGGAGACAAGAGAGAGGGGGAGAGAGAGAGAGAGAGAGAGAACTTGAACTTGAACAAAGTTTTAATTCCTTTAGGCCATTAGCCTATAGAAACAGGGGTCAAGCTACAAAAATTCAAAACAACACTGGACTAGAAACATGGTTAACCTTCCAAATACTCATCCATACGTTTCCGTATACGAAGGGGATAGAAAATGTATACAGCTAGAGAGAGAGAGAGAGAGAGAGAGAGAGAGAGAGAGAGAGAGAGAGAGAGAGAGAGAGAGAGAGAGAGAGAGAGAGAGAGAGAGAGAGTCAATGACAATGACAATGACAAAGATGTTTTTTTTAAATTCCTGTGGGTTTTCGCATGTAAACTTTGCTCAACGCACCCAACCCTACAAGAAAAAACCGCTTAGGCCTACACTACACTGGGTGAATACCGGTAGGATGAATACGGAATGAGAGAGGGCTGCTCTCGTGTTGGTAGGGCAGGTGGGGCCTGTGCGTATATGGGTCCCATGGTGTGTGTTTTTCACACAGAGAGTGGGGGGGGGGGGGGGAGAAAGAGAGAGAGAGAGAGGGGGGGGTGAAGAAGAGCGAGAAAGAGATAGACAGAGAGAAGAGGCAGAGAGGGACAAAGAGAGAGAGAGAGAGAGAGAGAGAGAGAGAGAGAGAGAGAGAGAGAGAGAGAGAGAGAGAGAGAGAGAGAGAGAGAGAGAGAGAGAGAGAGAGAGAGAGATATAATTCATTAAGGCCTTTGCCCCTAAGACTAGCAGAAATACAACATAGTTCTGATTATAAAAGTATTACCAAAATGAAATTTCTCACAATAAAACTAATCGTAAGCGTAAGACTTTACATAAATCAATTGACTGCGTCTATCGTCAGAAGTGGCGTCTGCGGCGTATGAATACAGACCGGTTTCTTACAATTTTCTCATTCGCAAAGGCAAAGAGAATGCTAATAAAACTAGTTTAGACAATATTGTAAAATAACGTTTGCGTAAAAAAACACCACGTTTTCTTAATTAAATCATACAAGGCAGGGCAACACAACACAAAATGAATTTCATCTTCTCTAGCTTTCTTACAAAGAGGACACAAATTAAAACGTCTATTTTGAAATATGTGTTACAATCTGATTTTTCAGACCTTCTTCTTGATCATCTGGTGAACAAAAAACTCCTGGAGGACAGTTTGAGGGCGGATGTGCGGGCCGCTTTGATGGCCGCGCACACCTTCCAACACAACAAGTATCGTCTGGCTAGCAGACGACCCTCCGCACTGGCTGATGGGATGGATATAATTGGCAGACGACTTTCCATGAGAAACTTTGCGCTGGCTGTAAAGAGAGGTATGCGTGAATATAGTACAGTCATATTGTATGATTGAGTGTGGGTAATTTTGATAAATAATAATTGTGCTAGGATGTTGTTATTTTCGTTTGATTGGTTTTGTTGGCTAAGCCTGTTAGTTTCTTTGCAAACAATCCCAAAAGTGATAAATTAATTGTGAAGATATTTTCTGAAAGAGTTCGTATTTTTGTGAACAACTTAAACATATTATTTTAAAATTGTAAATGAAGTTTGATGAGGTTTTTGTATGTCTTTGATTGAAGTTTGTCGCTAATCTGCCTATTTAAAAACTATTGTAATCATACATTCTTTAGTTGGGGACATTTTCAAAACATCAGCTTATTGAGCGAATTTTTATGAATTTTTGTAAACAAATAGGGACTAGTAAGTAATCATCTATAAAATTTGTAGTTAATCAAAGTAATCACTGGCATACAAACTACAAAGATCTTTTGTGGGCTTACGCATGTAAAGTTTGCTTAAAACGCTCCCAACCCTACAATGAAAAACCACTTAGGCCTACACGAGATTACGAGCTTCATAATAATGCTAGAAGATTCAATCATATTTTCTGGGATGAAAGCCACAAGGCATTATAACAACATAAATAAAGAAGAATGAGAGTGCCTTTTAGCATATAACCCGCGTTATATATACACAAAGACAAAAGTTAAGCACCCCTTAGCTATGGCTCCCCCCCACCTGCGTGCGCATCTCGACCCTTCCAACGGAAGTGTCGCCATCTTAGTCAGATTTGTGTGTAAACAGCATCAATCTGGCATTTTTCAAACAAAGTTACTGACTAAGATGGCGGTCTCCCATATTATGGCACGCTCCTTGTGGCCGGATATGACGACACGTGGGTACAAGCCATTACAAGGCTACCATTATTCCGTTATAAGCAGGGTTGAAGCAGTCATCCAGGCACAGGGAGGAAGCACACGCTACTGAACTTTGATTTGCCAAATGAGTTTTGGACACTCCTCATGACGTTTTCCCACAATAATTAACTTTTCAGATAGCTATATGAAATTGCTACATTGATAATAAACATGGTATTTTTTAATTTGAACATGACAAACCTTTTTGTTTCAGAATATCAGAATGCATTTGTAAAACCATACATTAAATTATGCGTTTTCTTATAGTCAGATAGTCAAACTTTCATTTACCAATCAATGTTGTTTCATTCTTTATTGATTATTTGCAATAAATCTCAATTTCATCTCATCTACAGCAAAAACGTGGTAGGGTGCTTAACATCCTTCTTTGTGTCTCTAACAATAATGAGCTGCCTTGTTGTGTAACAGATTCCCAGGCCTCTCTGAACCGTAACCCCCACAGCAGCAACAACCTGGAGGTCCTCCATGTCAACGTGGGCATGACGGAATCACCCTCCTCCTGCAAGGTCAGTTGAACTCCACATTACCCATACTTAGGGTCTATTTTTGTTAATGTATGTCATTCAGAACATATCGTTTCAACAGTCAAATTTTAAAACCACCAGAAATATCATTCCCTTCATTTTGATAAAAAGTTTTACGTATTGTTTGGATTCTTTATTTTCAGTCAGTGAACCTAATCTGTCGAGGAGAAGACTTAGTTAGCCGTCGATGACAAAACTTTCATAACCTAAATCTGTGATACTGGCCGAACTAAATAAACGTAGGCCCTATGTCAATCTTTGCATTAATTAAGAACGCGTCTTAATCAAAATATCAGAGTTGTTTGGTGTTTATGACCTTCAATGACAATCTTGTTGATGGTGTGCGGTTTTTATTTAAGCACACACACACACAAACACACGCAGCTTACCCAGCTTACCACACATCGTTCTCCGACTAGACCGCTGCCAATTATACATTTTTTAGCTCCGAGGTGAGCCTACATTTTTACTGAGTGAAACTGTTATAAAATTCATTTTATCATACATTTTTATGTTAGGCCCCTACTTTCTTTTTTTTCTCTTTTGAACACAGCTGAATGTGGACTTCATGCGCAAGATCCCGGAAGGCGCAGAAGCCGCCAACATCTGGATCGGAGAGCTGGATTCGCTGCGCTATCAGGTGGTGGCCTTCATCAGGCTGTGCGAGGCCAGGACCCTGGGGGACCTCACCGAAGTGCCCCTGCCCACACGCTTCATCTTCTTCCTTCTGGGCCCCAAGGGCAGCCATAGCAAGAATGTGGAGATCGGCAGATCAATGTCCACCATCATGGTGGACGAGGTGAGACGTTTTGTGTTTGGGTGTAGTTTATGTTGAAGCGAAAGGGCCTCGGGAAGAATAAATCATATTGAGGTTGTTTCGTTTTTCAAGCATAAGCCTGTTGTTGTTTGTTGCTGTTGTTTTATTTGAGCCTTACTTTTCATTTTTAGTTTGTGTTATCTACCTTTTTATGTGGCATGCCCAATAACCCATACCATTCAGCCGGGTGATAATTAATTATTTAATGTCAAATGAGCTGAGTCGTCCTTGTTTGCACGGTGATGGAAGGCCCTTAATTCTGCTAATTTGAATCATTTGGAGCGGATTGTCTCTGATAACGTCGTCGTTAGAGCTGTCACGTACGTGCATTTCAAAGAGTGTTGGGGAATGAGTTCAACTGAATATAATAGATGGATTTAGGAAAGATGGCTAATATCGAGTGATCGTTTTGATCAACCTTTGATAAAGTAGGTGAGTGGATGGATAGTTCAGTCGATCAATACTCAAAGAGTCGTGATTTTATGCTTTTCACAATGAAATGTAAAGAGGTTTTTGTTGTTGTTGTTGTTGTTGTTGTTGTTGTTGTTGTTGTTGAGAAATATCAAATTAAAACACACCTTGTTGTTGGTGCTGACCCAGGTGTTCTGTGAGGTGGCCTACAAGGCCCGGAACCGGCAGGACATCCTGGCAGGGTTCGACGAGTTCCTGGACCAGGTGACGGCCCTCCCGCCTGGAGAGTGGGACCCCAGCATCCGCATCGAACCTCCCCAGAGCGTCCCTACACAGGTGAGGGACTTTGCTGTGCTTCTACTTGCATGATAATTACTATGTTTATTTCTTCTTTTTAAAACCTAAATCTTGTTGTTGTTTCTTTCTGTTTCCTTGCTTCAATCTCGTTTTATTTATTTTATTTTTTAGATCATACTCTCTTCCTGTTTCCCTTGTTCTTTGCTTTGTTTGTTAATTGTGATCTTTCATTTTTTGTGCTTCTTCTGCTTTGTATTCTTTTTCTTCTTCTTTTCCACATTCCCTTTTCATCTCATCCTCCGATATCTTCCATTCTTCCTTTTTCTTCTTTTTCCTTAGCTCGCTCAAGACTGCCATCTCGTCTTTCTGTATCTTCAAGGTCTTTTCCTTGTTCCCATACTGACAATAATAATTTGCAGCACAATTCAATATAGTGCGCCTTTTCTGTTCTCATCGTCGTTATATGACATTATTCTCATCATAATTATGGCCTATCGAAGGATCCTTCCCTTTCCCAAAGCTAATATTATAAATGAGGGTGGTCTAGTTCATCATTTGCATTCGTTTAATTGTCGCCCTTTTCCCTTCTATTTCATTCTCCTACTTTCTTGTCTTCTTCGTTTCCTTCATTCTAATGCACCGAACGTACAGCTGCTAACACACACATATCCCATAATACGTGGATAACTATTTTCAGGCTCCCCGTAAAGTTCCCCAGCCTGCCCCTGGAGAGGAGAAAGAAGAGGAGGAGGAGGAATCTCACGGTGACCCTACTCTGGTCCGATCAGGAAGGTAACCACAATTAACTTCCCATTTACCAAAATCTGTTTTTCTTTGTAACTGAGGAAAAATATGAACCACGAACTTAAAGACAGTGTTACATACTGTCACATAATTAGGCCGAGTTGAATTTTCTTAAAGACCCACCAGATCACGTGTCAAAATCACTGGTTTCACGTGTTTTCCCTCTTATAACTGGAAATAAATCTTGTTTTGACCAAGTCTGACTCCCATGCAAATGGCCCCAAATTCAAACCGAAACATCATTATAAGAGCAGCCTCAATTTCAAGTTGGGGAAACTTGTATGTGGGTCACAGCTACCCAGAAAAAAACCAAGGGACTTAATCGTGGTGCGTCACTGGGTCTTTAAGTCTTCCCAGTCCTCGACCCCATTCCCACATCAGCACATCAGCTTGCCTTGTGACGGGTCCGGGGTGAATGAGCGTAGGCTTACCTCTCTAGAGGAATCACAATCTGCCACAAGCTATGTCGTGTTTTACCGTTACTTGATTATTACAATGGACCACTTACTGAAAATCGGGCGTCCTTCCCTGCAGAGAGCGCGTCACCATAAAATGCAGTATTGCTTTAACTTTTCCCACTGTTAGGACAACATCACATCCTCCCCCCTGTATTATTTTCTAGTCACAGAGACGGAGATTTGGGCTGGTCCCACCTGGAGAGCGCGTCGCGGCAATGCAGTGTCACGCAAAAGTGCAGTAGGGCTATCAGTTTAACGGTTGAATTTCCCCTTTATCGAATGGAGTTTTAATATTTTGCTTCAGAATTGTTTGAAGTACAACTCCTTGTTGTTGTAGAGTCTTTTGCATGCGCAGAATGCCTTTGCTACAGAATTGTTCCAAACACAACTCCTTTGTTGTAGAGTCTTTTATATGCGCAGAATGTCTTTACTACAGAATTGTTCGAAACACAACTCCTTGTTGTTGTAGAGTCTTTTGCACGCGCAGAATGCCTTTGCTACAGAATTGTTCCAAACACAACTCCTTTGTTGTAGAGTCTTTTATATGCGCAGAATGTCTTTACTACAGAATTGTTCGAAACACAACTCCTTGTTGTTGTAGAGTCTTTTGCATGCGCAGAATGCCTTTGCTACAGAATTGTTCATACAACAAACAAACAACTACACGACAAGTGTAAAGTGACGTTATTTGATTCACAAGAGACAAAACAAAACTACTGGATATTTCGGCGAATGCGCCTTTATCAACACAGACAAATAAGGAAACAGCAAACAGCAAACAGCAAAAGGAGCAAAAAGCAGGCAACAAAAGGAGCAAAAAAACACCAAGATCAAAATTAAAAAAGCAATACTTCCCCTCTACAGTCCAATGCGTAAAATGACATACGATTTTACGCATTGGACTGTAGAAAGGAAGTATTGTTCTTTTGCTATATTTGCTGTTTGCTGTTTCCTTATTTGTCTATGTTGATAAAGGCGCATTCGCCGAAATATCCAGTAGTTTTGTTTTGTCTCTTATGAATAAAATAACGTCCCTTTACACTTGTCATGTAGTTGTTTGTTTGTTGTATGTTCCAGTGACGTTGCAGTCTGTTTCAGGTTTTTTTTTTACAGAATTGTTCGAAACACAACTCCTTTGCTGTTGTAGAGTCTTTTACATGCGCATAATGCCTTTGTCTGTTGCCTGCAGGTTGTTCGGAGGTCTGATCGCGGACGTGAAGCGCAAGTTGCCCTGGTACGGCAGTGACTTCAAGGACGGCTTGCACATCCAGTGTGTGGCCTCTATCATCTACCTGTACCTGGCCACCCTCACGCCCAACGTCACCTTCGGGGGGCTCCTGGGACAGGCCACTGACCAGTACATGGTCAGTTAGCGTCTTATGTGTTTGTCTGTCTGTCTATCTATTTGTCTGTCTGTCCGTCTGTCTATCTGTTATCTTCCACTACCTGGCCACCCTCACATGCAATGTCACCTTGGGGGGGGCTGCTGGGTCAAGCTACTGACCAGTACATGATGAGGCCATGTGTGTTTGTGAAGGGGGGTGAGGGTGCATGTTTGTGCGTGTCTATATGTGTGACTGTATTTTTGTGTTCAGGATATGCTCTTGCGTGTAGTATGAGTGTGCTTGTCGTATTGGGCGCACGTGTGTACCAGGTATAATCTGTATGAATTAGTTGTGTCAGGTCGCAGATACGTTTTGTTCTCTGTTTTATTATTATCATTGTCTACTTTTTGTACTTGTGTTCATACTTCAATATTTCATCCCAGTAGGCCCTATATTATGTATGTGCTTGGTATTTGTCTTTCTTAGCAAAATATATGCAATGCCTGATGTAATGAATTTTAATGATAATTATTTGGTTGGTATAATTTTGTTTCACACGTTTGATTAATGTTCTTTTCAGTTATTTTGTATCTCTGTCATGTTGTTGCACCTAACCTGAATTTCTCTTTTGGAGATATTAAAGCATGCTTGAACTTATATAACCATCCTTGATGCAAACGTTTTTTTCTCTCTCTCTCTCTCCGTCTAATGAATAGATAGTGCAGTTTTGAGTCAGTCACGTTTTGGTTGGTTGTTCAGGGAACGATGGAGTGTATCTTCACGGCCTCAATCGTGGGCGTGTTGTTCGCTCTGTTCTCCGGTCAGCCTCTCAACATTCTGGGCAGCACTGGACCCATGCTGGTTCTGGAGATGATCCTCTATCGATTCTGCGAGTGAGTCCAAAGTTGTTGTTGAATAAGTGTGTGTGTGTGTGTGTGTGTGTGTGTGTGTGTGTGTGTGTGTGTGTGTGTGTGTGTGTGTGTGTGTGTGTGTGTCTGTGCGTGCGTGTGCGCACATGCAAAAACAAAGAAAGCCTAGGCTTGTTCATAAACCTTTCACCCAACTCAGAACACAGCAACCAAGTGTTTGCTTGCTGTGATTGCTCATCTATGAAGGTATAAGCATTCCCTTTGACCCGTTTGTCCATCAACTACACCAGATTGGACAGTTGCCATTTTCGATTTTATAACAATTTCCAATGTTTTCCTCTCGCTATCTTTCCAGCGACAATGACCTGGACTTCCTGCCTTTCCGATGCTGGATCGGGATTTGGACCACGGTAATGCTGTTGATCATCGTGGCCTTTGACCTCTCGGCTCTCGTGCGCTACATCACGCGCTTCACCGAGGAGTCGTTCGCCTCGCTCATCGCCTTCATCTTCATCGCCGAGGCCTTCAAGAAGGTGTTCGGGATCCTGGAGCTGTGCCCGGTCAATACAGACCCCTCAGTGAGTTTTGCTATTGTGTTGTTTGAAGTGTTAAGTTTTGTTTTGGTGTCTGAACAACCGATTCTACCAGTAATTCTCTGTAGCTAGTGCTTCATAAACAGTCTGTTTATTGCACTACCAGCATCATCACCCAATACAAAGCTTTCATCCCTTGTAAGGTTTAGTACAGCACCTTTAAGCTCTTTCCTTAACTCTAGCCACAAATAGCAAGGATCAAATTGACTCGCCTGTTTCAAATAATCATCATCATCATCATCACCTTTATCACCATCATCATCATCACCTTTACCACCATCACACCATGATCATTATCATGGTCATCATCATCATCATCATCATCATCACCTTTACCACCATCTCACCATGATCATTATTATGGTCATCATCATCATCATCATCATCATCATCATCACCTTTACCACCATCACACCATGATCATTATCATGGTCATCATCATCATCATCATCATCATCATCATCATCATCATCGTCGCAATGTTGTCCTCAAATGCCACTTTCTCTCCAGATCCCTAGGTATAAGCTTTCAACTGTTGGTCGGCGCTCTTTTGCTGTCTCAGGACCGACATCTTGGAACAAACTTCCTCTTTCCCTCCGACAGCGACTGACCCTCTCAGCCTTCAAATCTAACCTAAAAACCCACCTGTTCCCCCGTCATTGAGGCTCCACTCTTTTTCTCTTCTCTCTCTTGCCTTTAGGTCTGTTTCTGCTGTATACTAGTTACGTCAAACGTGTGTGTTCGCTTTGTATTGTATTGTTGTTTGAATGCGTTATGAATGCTAACGTGTGTGTGCGCTTTGATTTGATTTGTATCAAGATTCAGCGCCGTATAAATACTGTCTGTTGTTGTTGTTGTCTTTATAATACATCTTTGCTTCATTCTTCAGGCTCCTTTGGACTACAACTGCACGTGCATGCCTCCCAACCAGACCGAGGCCGAGAACCTCACCCTGGCCCAGCTGGAGAACGTGACGTCACTGGTGACGTCAGCGATATGGCCCGGGGACGACTACAACGTCAGCAGCGGCGATAACAACACCGTCATCAGCAACATGAGCTCTCTGCTCAACGTCACAGCGGTGGAATGGCTGACGGTGACCAAGCAGCTGTGCGTGGATCTTGGAGGCCACCTGGTGGGCACTGGCTGCGATACCCCGGACTACAAGGCGGACGTCTTCTTCCTCTCCCTCATTCTGTTCTGTGTGACCTACGTCGTGGCCAGCTCTCTCAGCAGTTTCAAGAACAGCGCTTTCTTCCCCACATTTGTGAGTGGAGTATTTTGTAGTATTCAGAAACAAAATTGGTAATCAAATCGTAAAGTGCTTAGAGCTTAAAGATTAGGCGCTATAAAAGTTGTCTTAATAAATGTCGGGGTGGGAGATGTGGTTATGGGAGGTGTGTGTGTGTGTGTGTGTTTCTGTGTGTGTTTCTGTGTGTGTGCGTGTGCGTGCGTGCGTGCGTACGTGCGTGTGTGTGTGTGCGTGTGTGCGTGTGTGTGTTGCCAGCACAATCAACGCGTTAATCTCATCATACATGTAGTCTAGTTTTTGCCAGTAAGTATGTGTGTGTATGTGTGGGTGGTGGGTGGGGGGAGAGTAAAAAAAACGAGTATTGTGTGTGCGTGTGTGTATGTGCGGTTGTGCGGGCGTGCACGCGTCTATGTGCATGTCTGTGCGTGTGAGATGTCTCTCTATGGTTTTGATTGTATCAAATCCGTCAAATATGTTTTAATCATCTAGTCTAGTAATGTATTTTTTTTAATGGTGTAGGCCTGTATGTCAACTAATTGTCACATTCATGCTGCGTTCTTGGCACTATCTTTGTGTCCCTGTATCTCTATCTCTTCTTCTGCTCTCTCTCTCTCTCTCTCTCTCTCTCTCTCTCTCTCTCTCTCTCTCTCTCTCTCTCTCTCTCTCTCTCTCTCTCTCCCTCTCTCATATTCCCGTCTTATCTTATAATATTTTGTTTTGTTTTTAAAGTGGTATTATTCTGAACAATTGTGATTGCCTCAAAATTGTTTCCCTTTTTTTCTGGTACTCAATTTAAACTACCAATTCAAGTTCACCACTGTTAAGTATTATCCATGTTTGCTTTAATTCCCATTTTTGATATCTTTTTAAATTACTTCATGTGCCAAATTTTGTTCCGTTTTCTTGACTTGATTGTTTTATGTCAAATTTTCTTTCATTGATGCATGGTGTGAATATGTGAGTGAGAGGGCAAGGTGTAAATAAGCTATTGTAGCTTATCC
This sequence comes from Phymorhynchus buccinoides, assembly GCA_017654935.2. NCBI lineage: Eukaryota > Metazoa > Mollusca > Gastropoda > Neogastropoda > Raphitomidae > Phymorhynchus > Phymorhynchus buccinoides. Next base: position 90,274,611 of record CM065680.1, read on the forward strand.
CTTTTACCCTCAATAAAACATTCGTATTCGTATTCGTATTCGTATCTCTGTGTGCGTGCGTACTGGCTTCTAATTGGTAACTTTGATTTCAATGTGTTTTGATGTTTTTCATGGTTAGTTGATAAGTATGAATTGTGTATGTGCATGTTCATGCTTTTTCACTTTCATTCTTTTTTCCTTAATTTTTACATAATTATTGTTAATGGTGGTGATTATTGTTTCTTCTCCTTTTTCATTTTTATGAGGGCTGGATGCAAACAAGCCTGTATAGTGCTTATTCTTATCCCTCAATAAAATTAAAAAAAGAAGAGGTTCGTTCGTTCGTTCGTTCTCTCTAGCTCTCACTGATGAACATTGTATTTGTGTGAATGCAGGTGAGGCAGACTTTAAGTGACTTCGCCGTGCTGATCGCCATCCTGATTGCTGTGGGCATTGATGTGGCCATTGGCATCCCTACCCCCAAACTGGAAGTCCCCGAACAGTTCAAGGTGCCACGGTTACGACTACTACTACTACTACTACTACTACTACTATTACTACTGCTGCTACTGCTGCTGCTACTACTACTACTACTACTACTACTACTACTACTACTACTACTACTACTACTACTACTACTACTACTACTGCTGCTGCTGCTGCTGCTACTACTACTACTGCTGCTGCTGCTGCTGCTGCTACTACTACTACTACTACTACTACTACTACTACTACTACTACTACTACTACTACTACTACTACTACTACTACTACTACTAAGCTACTACTAGTACTACTACTACTACTGCTACTGCTGCTGCTACTACTACTACTACTACTACTACTACTACTACTACTACTACTACTACTACTACTACTACTACTACTACTACTACTACTACTATTAGTACTACTACTACTACTGCTGCTGCTACTACTACTACTACTACTACTACTACTACTACTACTACTACTTTTTTCTTTTACTACTACTACTACTACTACTACTACTACTACTACTACTACTACTGCTACTACTACTACTATTGTTATTACTACTTCTACCACTTCTAGTACTTTTCACTTTTCAGAACGAAAAATGTAATAGAGCAGTAACCAAAAAACAACCACCAAAAAACCCCCTAATTAAATGCAATTAGACTATTTGCATTTCTTTATTGTTCAGAAAAATGCATGAATTCAGAAGCATAGGCTACATTCCGCAATGTATACACGTGCATATACACGTGTGTGTGTGTGTGTGTGTGTGTGTGTGTGTGTGTGTGTGAGTGTGTGTGTGTGTGTGTGTGTGTGTGTGTGTATTGTTTTCATCATAGTTCCTTAATAATTGCTAATACAGCATTTGTAGAATGGGCAGTTTTGGTGGAGTTTGAAGGCAGTTTCTTAGTGACGCCAAACTCACTCTCTCTCTCTCTCCCTCTCGTGTTGTATCTCTGTCGAGCGGCAAGAATAGAGTTTGCCTTCTGTTTGACCAAGGGAAGCAAAATAATCAAAAAGTGTAATCTTCCGTCGGGCCACCAAAAAAAATCCTGTGAGTGTAAAGAATATGTTTGTCCTCTTTGCCTACCTCTGCAGCCAACCCGTGATGACCGTGGCTGGGTGGTCAACCCGTGGAGTGACCGCAACCCGTGGTGGCTGACCCTGGCCGCCTCCGTGCCCGCCATCCTGGCCGTCATCCTCATCTTCATGGACCAGCAGATCACCGCCGTCATCGTCAACAGGAAGGAGAACAAACTCCATGTGAGAATTATGGACCGGCTGCGTCCGTTTAGCGCGCACTTTGCAATTGCTATGAAACGCGCACTGTTAGTTAGCGCGCGATTTCAGGTTGTTTAATGCCATAAAACGCGCATTTCGAATGTCTGGAAAGCGCGCGCCCTCTCTTGGAATGTGAACCTTTATCACTCATATATTTTATTTAAAATAAAACATTCGAACATTTATCACTCATATATTTATTTTTTTAAAATAAAAAATGAAACAATCTCTCTCATAGAAATGTTGTAGGCCTATTGCATCACACAACTTTGATTTTGAACATTAACTACGCATAAAATCATATAGTAAAAAGCCAAGTGTCCGTCCGTGTGTGTGTGTGTCTGAAACACAAAACGGGCCTTATAACTCCGCCGTTTTTCGACCGAATCGCTTCAAATTTGCTGTGAGTCCCAACGGCAACCGAGGCGGCCGTGTCATTTGCGCGGTTTCGCAAATGCGCGAAACGCGCATCCGCCGGCCTCTCGGCGCCCGTATCTCCGGCATTGCTGGACCGATTGCCTTCAAATTTGGCAGGTACATGACCGGGTACGGTCACTATCGGTGTGCCAAACCGGAAGCGAATCGGTTCAGAAACGCGTGCGCTATACGCTGCTTTACATTTTCACGAATAACTCCCGCCGTTTCTTAACCTTAACCGAATCGCCTCAGATTTGCTGTCAGCCTTGCTATGGCCCGGGCAAAGCCTAGCAGCAAATTGGAAGACAATCGGGAGAGCGCCGTTTCTTAACCGAATCGCTTCAAATTTGCTGTACTCAGCGTTACCAGTACTTGGCTTTACCGTTACTAGGCGTTACCAGTACGGTGCATTGCCAGTACTAGGCGTTGCGCTAGTTGTAATTAAAATGTATCACAAATCTATCTCACACTTGTAAAATGTTGTTTTGCTTCATTAAACTCTCTCTCTCTCTCTCTCTCTCTCTCTCTCTCTCTCTCTCTCTCATGTAGGGAGCGTCCCAATAGACCTACGTGTCATTAGTCCTACGTAGCATTGGTCCTAGGGCTAGTATTAGTGTTAGTAGCACCATCGACATATATAACAGGTCTGCGTGTTCGTAAGGTGCACGCGTATCCCCCCCCCCCCCCCTTTTGAAATCGTAAAGAATGTAAGGAAATCACGTCATGCTTGCATCATTGTTTGCGTCATTTTGAGGGGTACTCTCCTCCGAAATCGGATGTGTCGGCTGTACGCAGCGGGAAGACCGGTGGAAACTGAAAACCGGACACGTACGTACCTTAATCATTATGGCCATATGGCCTGGGAACGCAGAAGAAGAAGAAGAAGAAGAGGGGTACTCCACCCACCTTTAGTACTCTATCGGATTTGTGGCTCCTAGGATTACCAAAGAGTACCCGTGAAGGTGGACACAATCTCTGAATTTTACTTATTATTATTCTTTATTCATTATTTCATGTATTGATTTCTGTGTCGATTTGTGCAGAAAGGGAACGGGTACCACCTGGACCTGTTCGTGGTGGCGGTGGCCATCCTCATCTGCTCCTTCCTGGGGCTGCCCTGGTACGTGGCCGCCACAGTGTCCGCCCTGGCCCACATCATGAGCCTCAAGAAGGAGTCAGAGTGCACCGCCCCTGGGGAGAGGCCCACCTTCCTCGGCGTCCGGTAGGTGGCGTGTCTGTCCAAGGCGTCGAAATAGTGTTGTTGCTGTAAGGCCGGGTTCACATTAGACGCGTAAGTTCCGTACGGAAAACACTTATTAAGTGGAAGAGAGAAGGATACAAGTTTACGCATAATAGGGGAAATTCGGACACGTGCGCAAATCTTTTCCCTTCTTTGTTTCACTTATTTATGGATTGCGCACGGGTTTCTGCATGGAATATCCGCTTATGTGTGTACACGGCCTTAATGTTGAAAGCGTTTATGGCGATGATGGTGACAGAAGAGCTGGGCAACCTAAGTCATGACCGAAGTGCAGCCTGACTCCCATATAGTGTACGTAAAGAGTACAGGGCTGAAACACTTGATTGAAGGGGATGGAGGGGGGGGGGGGGGCTTCTTCTTTGAAGGCCCTCTTTTTTTGTCCAGTATCTATCCAAAAGTGCTTTTTTTGTGTACTTATTTAGGCTATCATGACCAATGTCTTATCTATTCAGATTGCAATGTTTCTTGCCTTCTTTTTGTCTGAATGCCTCGTGTCACTGTCTGTCTTTGTTTTGTCTCTGTCTACCCGTCTTTCTGTGTCTGTCTCTGTCTACCCATCTTTCTGTGTCTGTCTCTGTCTACCTGTCTTTCTGTGTCTGTCTCTGTCTACCCATCTTCCTGTGTCTGTCTCTGTCTACCCGTCTTTCTGTGTCTGTCTCTGTCTACCCATCTTTCTGTGTCTGTCTCTGTCTACCCGTCTTTCTGTGTCTGTCTCTGTCTACCCGTCTTTCTGTGTCTGTCTCTGTCTACCCATCTTTCTGTGTCTGTCTCTGTCTACCCGTCTTTCTGTGTCTGTCTCCCCGTCTTTCTGTGTCTGTGTCTGTCTCCCCGTCTTTCTGTGTCTGTCTCTGTCTACCCGTCTTTCTGTGTCTGTCTCTGTCTACCCGTCTTTCTGTGTCTGTCTCTGTCTACCCGTCCTTTCGTGTCTGTTTTTCTCTTTGTCTCTGTTTCCCTTTCTTTTTGTTAAACTGTTGTTTTTCAACATGCTGATTCCCATTCAAGTTACGTCAGTTTACAGGGTCGGATCCAGGGTGGGGGGCTACCTGGGTTCTGTACACCCCCCCCCCCCCCCCCCCCCCCCCGAAACAAAAAGAAGAGAAAGAGAAAAAAAGGAAGACAGAGAGTCATACTTACTGTTTTGATGTTATAGGGTACAATTTACAGGGAGTGTTGGCACTTTATTGTGTTAAAAAAGCTTCAGCTTAGCTGTAGCCACCTGACCCTCACAAGGGACGTTGCCCCTGGACCCCACAGACCCCCGCCCTTGTTTGTAACCCCCCCTCTAATGTGTCCCAGGTCCGGCCCTGAAGTTTATAATCGTGAGTGTTATAACAAAAATGATGATAATGGCGTTATGATGAGGATAGAAAGACTAACAATTTTAACATGGTGTTAAAAACAACAACTCTTTGTTCTTACTAATAAAGGAGAAACATACATTAATTATAAAGTGACGGTGATTAATTGTAATGACGATGGTCTGGATGATAATGATGTTGATGATGTTGATGATGATGACGATGACAACGACGACCAATATGATGATGATGTTGATACTGAAGACGACGACAACGACGACAAAGAGGAGGAGGATGATAATGATGACGATGATGATGATGATGATGGTGATGAAAACGACGACAACTAAGTTGATGATGATGGTGAGGATGATAACTATGTCTTTCACTGTCTCATTTATTCATGATTTCTACTCACACTACCTAACCTCAATTAACCCTCTCCTTTCATTCTGAGCTCTATTCAGTTTTTGGTTGTCATCCTGTTTTTAAACTCTGTCTCTCTCCCCACTAACCCCCAGTCTGATGAAAGCTCTACGAGCGGAAAGCTTGCTTCTTCCCTTTTTTGTACCTTGATCACCAAACCCAAACCCTGGTGGGTTTTCCCCATTCTACCATTTTGTGTCCTTATGTTGATGATGATGATGATGGTAATGTTTCAGCGAACAACGATTTACGGGGCTGATGGTGGGGTTGCTGAGTGGTCTATCAGTTCTGTTCACCTCTGTTCTCAAGGTTCGTTTTCATGGCCACAGTCATTCGTAACCTGTTTATGTACTTGCCCTCCATTCCACCCCCACCCACCCCCACCCACCCCACTTTTTTGCTTTGTTTGTTCTTCATATTTCTGTCCCTTTGTTTTGGAACGCACCCTTTTTATTGAATACATTTTGATTTTAAAGTAATGAAAAAGGGAATAAAGTGTACGTTTTTTCCCTTAACCCTTTCGCCGCCAGCCATTTTTCAGCACACAAAAATCCCATCATACTTATCCGGGTGGAGACAAAAAATCATATGTAATATTGGGAATTCCTCTGTGATATGTATAACGTAAGGCCTATCCTTACCTCCAAAAATTAAGAAAATTGGCTCTTTGGATAGCAGACCCAGGTTTGAGGCGTTTTAGTGACATGGGTATTAAACCATTGTGGTGCAAAAATGTGACATTGGCGGCGAAAGGGTTAAAGCTTCACTTGTAGAATATTATGCTATCAATCATGTTTTGGGCTGACTTTTAACATTGCTTTCATGTACATGTAATTTGGATTCGTTGTTTTAAAGAATAAAACACTTTGGTGTAAACATGTCTGATATTTGCCCATTGTAATTTTTAACTTGAAATTCAATTCTCTATTATGAAGAAATAACAAACCATATTAGTTGCTGTTTAGGCTTGTATGCTCATTGATCTGCGTCAATATAGGTATAATTAACCAAGCCACAACTAAGCCTACAAAACTCACACAACAAAATCTCCTCTTGATTTTCTTTGTGCAAAATCTTGAAATATATAAAGTACCCAACTGCACAAAAAAAAAAAATTTGAAACATATAAAATGCCCAACTCCAAAACGGCATCAATTTGTTTTTAAAACGTAGTGATCATTGTCGTAACCATGGAAATAAATTAAAATCTGAACAAGAAATCATAACTTCTTTTTCCTAACTGTCTTTGTTAGAACTTTCCTCTTCACTTAATAAGGGATAAAGTTACATGAATAAAAGCACAACAGTATACAGAATTTCATGCGTGAATCACCAAATTGTTTTAGCAACATAACATTGTTAATAAAAGTTTGTGTATTATGTTTGTTTTTTCAGTTTATTCCAATGGCTGTTCTCTACGGTGTGTTTCTTTACATGGGGGTGGCTGCTTTGAGAGGCATGCAGGTTGGTTTGTGTGTTCTTAATATTTATTTTATTATAAGAATGGAAGAAGAAGAAGAAAAATGGTGTTTTACGTCCTCTCGGTCTGGAACAGACACATATGGGACATTTGTAGATACAAAGATGGCGGGAACAATACTGGAGGCAATGCCCGGAGGCAGTGCAACACCAGTAAAGTCCCGAGTTTTTAACAATATAGATAGGTGTAGCGGTAACCACGCCTCGGTTAAACCTCATCGGCACATTTTTGTGTGAATGGAAGGAAATAATGGTTAACGCCCTCTTTGGCCTTTCGGCCATGTGGGGCACAAAGTGTGAATGGAAGGCAAATATAATTAGGCTTTATACCGACAAGTATCTGCCCCTGTCTCGAGACCTGAGATGCGAGCGCCACCTACTTAAGATTATCGCCCTTGCCTGTCAGGAACTAGTAGTATAGCGACAGAATTCTTTTTGTTTTCTATTCAGCATTCTTAGATCATCGTCATCATTACCATCATCGCCATCGTCACTGCCGTCATTGTCATCATCACAATCATCATCACAAACATCTTCATCATCGTGATAATATAAGGAGAGACAGAGGAAGAAGAAGTGAAAAAGGAAGAAGAAGCGAAAGTAGAAATAAGTCTGACTACAACAGGGATGATGATCATCATCGTCAAGAAAACTACAGCAAGTAGAGTAAGTACCCCACGTGGGGATACTGGGGGTCGTTCGCACAAATAGTTCCCCCACCTTCTGAAAACTGTGCTTTTAGCTTCCTCTAATCTATCCCTCTCTTTGACCCTGCCTTTCTCCTTTGCTTAGTGTCATCTTCTATCTTTCTGTCTTACTGGGTCCATTTCTCCTGCCTTTTTGTTTGTGGCTCAAGCCACAAACCTATAACTCACTTTGTCGGTCGGTCTGTCTGTCGGTCCAAAATTGTCGCACATTTTGACAAAATGTCGCACTTCAAATCGAGGCTACACTTCAAAATTAATTGAGGCCGCTCTTTAAAATGATGTATTTTAAAAGCGTACAAAATAATAAACATACGTAATACAGACACTACAACAGACACGACGAGTATGCGGTGCTTCTTTTGATGAGCATAAGTAGGATACATAGTTTTAAATGTTTTCCAAAAGATATAAAAAGTTACGAAATGGTGCAGAGATAACATTCTGGTTTACAGATTAAAATTATTGAAAAGCCAGGGGAGGTAACTCATGATTGGAGTGGTAAAAATAGACCGCGTGCCACAAACTATGGCGATTTCGCGCTTGTTTTCACGACACCCTTACAAAGAATGTCTCCAGCCGAAGACGGATTATGCGGGGTCTAACCAGTTCCTGGCTAGGTTCATGACGGCAGCATGAAGCGACTGCGCCCGTATTTGATGGCAAACAGAACAATCGACGACGAAGAAGAATAAGAATAAGTAGACTCTATAGTTGTTCACATGGAACAAGAACAAAACAATATTCCTCTTCTTCTTCGATCGCTCAGACAGCTTCCTGTCAATTATGAGCGCAGATGCGTCATGCTGCCGTTATGCGCCTAACTAAGAAATAGTTAGGCCCAGCAAGTCCGACTTCGGCTGGAGGAAATGTTTTTGAAAAGCGTTTCGTGAGAACAAAAAAAGGCAGGAGAATGGACCGGTTAGGCAGAAAGATAGTAGATGACAGTAAGCCAAGGGAAAAGGCAGAGTCAAACAGAGTGACAGATTAGAGGAAGTTCCAGAACTTCCAGAAGGTGGGGGAACTATTTATCCAAAAGACCCCCCTGGTATCCCCACGGGGGGGGGGGGGGGGGGGGGCACAAGACAATAAAATATACCTTATCATAAAATCATCCTTACTATCACTAGACTCTTCTCTGCCCCCTCACAGTTCATTGACCGCATCCTGCTGCTGTTCAAGCCGGCCAAGTACCAGCCTGACGCCAGCTACCTGCGGCACGTGCCCATCACGCGCGTGCACATCTTCACCGCCATCCAGGTGGTCTGTCTGGCCGTGCTCTGGGTCATCAAGTCCGTCAAGTCCATGTCCATCATTTTCCCCATCATGGTACGGGTTGGATTAATCTGTCTGTCTGTATGTCTGTCTCTCCCTCTCTTACTGCGTGTGTGTGTGTGTGTGTGTGTGTGTGTGTGTGTGTGTGTGGTGTGTGTGTGTGTGTGTGTGTGTGTGTGTGTGTGTGTGTGTGTGTGTGTGTGTGTGTGTGTGTGTGTGTGTGTGTGTGTGTGTGTGTGTGTGGTTTGTGTGTATGTTTGCGTGTCTGAATCTGAATCTGGCTACGCTGCTCTGTCCCACTGGACACTTATACAGCGTTGTGCGTTGTGGCAGAAAGAAAAATAAACCAAACTAAAAATCAACACAAAAACAAAAGAACTAAATATATAGAAGTCTCCCCAGCGTTTCATATCTCAGGCCTGCGTGTGTGTGTGTGCGCGCGCGCGTGTGTGCATGCGTCTCTGTGTGTGTGTGTGTGTGTGTGTGTGTGTGTGTGTGTGTGTGTGTGTGTGTGTGTGTGTGTGCCTGTCGGTCTGTGTACGCGTGTGCATGTGTTTGCATAAGCGCCTGCCTGTGTGTATGCGTTTCTCTCTCTGGTCGCAACATTCCTAATGTTCTCATAATCCTTTCCCTCTTTATAATTAATTCCCCCGTCTTTGTCATTAACTAATTAACTTTTATCCTGAACGTTCAAAAGCTGTGCTGGTTTTCTTTTCTCTCTGCAATCTGGTTGTGATAAAAAGGAGTATGTGTTTCTTGCTACAATCTCATCGAGCTACGGCTTATGTGTGTTCTGTTGTTGTTTTTTGCAATGCAGGTATAATAAATTCAGGAATTTTTATTTTCATTTTCTAAGCTGAACACAATAGCAAAAGGAGTATGAGCCCCCCCCCCCCCCCCCCCCCCCCCCCCCCCCCCCCCCCCCCCCCCCCTCTTCATTCATGATGTCCAAGTTCGTAAGGCACATTAATTTGCTAAGAACAGTCGTGTCTATTTTCTGTGCGTTCCCACGCAATGTTTTGTTATTGGTTACAATAATACATAACGTATTACATTCTGACAAGACCTCACCATTTTCAACTATCCCAATATTTTTACTTTGTTTCTTCAATGAGCAACTTAGGACGTACATTGTACCGCCAGGGGGCAGTCAAGCCAGTATAGGAGCTTAGCGCGCGATATTCGTAGTTGGGCGTAGTGAGAGAGAGAGAGAGAGAGAGAGAGAGAGAGAGAGAGAGAGAGGGAGGAGGGAGGGAGGGAGAGGAGTCCCTCCCTCTCTCTCTCTCTCTCTCTCTCTCTCTCTCTCTCTCTCCTCTCCCTCCCTCCCTCCTCCCTCCCTCCTCTCTCTCTCTCTCTCTCTCTCTCTCTCTCTCTCTCTCTCTCTCTCTCTCTCTCTCTCTCTCTTTATCCCCAACTAAGAATATAGAGAAGATTAGCCCCACTCGATCGCTATGCCACCAGGCGGTCAAATTGGCGAGCTAGGTTAACCATTGTTTTCCTGTATCTCCCTATTCCTGATACCATTCTCACGGGAATCCGTTGCAGGTTCTGGGCACGTGTTTTGTGCGGAAGGCCATGGACTACGTCTTCAGTCAGCGGGAGCTGAAATGGCTGGACGACCTGATGCCTGACGCCGCCAGGAAGGAGAACGAGGACGCCAAGTCACTGCACGACAGCAACGATGACAAGGACAGCGAAGACAACAGGAAAGAGGTATACAGTTTTCAACTGTCTAAAGCAAAGGGTCATCAATTCTTCTCTTTCATATGGCTTCTATGGCATATCCTGTACATATCAGAATAAAGATTTTTGTTTCTTTTAAAAATGTTCTCTATGTGCCAGTGCCAGTGCTGGAGGTCGTAAAACTCATTTTTATGAGAATAAAGGATATTTGAATGGGATTGGGTTATTTGTAGCTCAAACGATCATGTGCTTCTGCTATTTCTTGCCAGCTTGTGATAATATAGCGGATGGATGTCCAAAAAGCGATCGCAAGGGCAAAGACTGCAAAACATTTGTGCTATTACTAGTATTAGTCTATTGGCCACTGCAACTAGGGTTATTAACACCCTTAACGGTAAGAGTTCAGCCCTTGTTGGTCAGTATCCAAAAGGGCATTCACTCTTGCAAAAGGCAGCCATTCAGTGGCCTCAAATAGGGTTATTGGTGAGAGTTATGCCCTTGTTTGGTCAGTACTCAAGCATCTTCCCCCACCCACCAAGGGCATTCACTCTTGCAAAAGGTGGTCTTCGCAGTGGCCAACATGGCGAAGATCCTTACCACACGCTGATGATTTATCGTGCAGAAAGAGAGCCTGCTGGGGGAGGGTGGCTATGACAGGCTGATGGAGATCAAGGTCCAGCATGAACGCCTGACCCAGGAGGGCGGCAAGTACGGGGCCAGGACCACCCGCCAGGGGTCCTGTGACAGCGAACGCATCAACATCAGCGAGGAGCTCAGTCGAACCGCCATGTGGAACCAGCTCAGGAACAGCCCAGCTAAGGTGGAGGACGACACGGCAAAGTAGGTGCTGGCGGTGGTGGTCTGTGTTTGGGTTATTATTGGTTTAAACAAGAATTTATTCAAGAATAGAAAATCATAACAAAGCAGCAATACATTTATGAACTTCGAGTACAACAAGCTAAGAGCTTATAAAGCGTACTCTAATATTTAAGTTGCACAGTAAGGACTGCACGCGCAAAACTAATTTAACATTGAAAAAATAATAACATAAAATCAACAACAGTAGTAAACACTTATATACAAAAAGGAAAAAAAAAAGAACAGAAAAAAAGAAAATACACAACAAAATTAAGTAAATCCAAACTACATGAATTGTAGGGGCAATATAAGACATTATGTCAGCTTGCATTGAATCAGAGTCATCACAAAGCTAAAATAAACAAAAACAACAACAAAAACAAATGGGATTGTAAAGTCATGTCAAGAGCAGAATAAATATTTGTTTATGCAAGTTTGCGCCCCTTATCAAAGGGAAACGACGAATCATGTTACAGTCAGAATTAATCATGTTATTGAGAATTTGTTTGACAATTGGGTTATTATTGAACCGTGCAGTCGTTGAACACTACTGTCAGTCAGTATTGTTTCCAAAATTGCACACTATTTCGGAATGTTCTTTTGCATGGTTGCAATTGTTGTAGTGAAAATGATTATCCAAGTAATAGAATGCTGCTATAAATTATAATCGTTTCGATTCATGACCATGTGGTCCATCTTTTTGTCCATGCCCGCCCCTTCCACTCCATCCTGACATTTGTCATTGAAGAACAGTCCCTTCTTTTATTTTCATGGGGTACAGTATATTATTATAGGTGTAGAGTGACACAGAGGTAACGCGTTCGCCTTGTGTCAAGTAAACCCGAGTTCGAACCTGGGTACAGGGGATTATTCCTCTCACTTTGCACCGGGCCTTATGGTCTGAACGTGGAGTCTTTCGGATGAGACGATAAACCGAGATCCCGTGTGCCCATGCACTTAGCACACGTTAAACCCAGTGGCAACAAAAAAGTTGTCATTTGGTCAACATTTACCCCCCCCCAATCCCCACTTTCCTTCATCAGTCACACAAAAATTGCATGCACAAAAAAAGAAGAAATTGGGTGGCACGCCTCTGGCTGCGACACGCTCTCCAGGTGGGAGCAACCCGAATTTCACTTAGATGCCTCTGTGACTATAAAGTACCAATACCTAATACTAATATAACCAACGCGATTTGCTTGGTGAATTCAATAATGGGGCAATACACAAAATTGGCAAGAAAGACAAGTAGCTAGGGTTCTTTACAATTTTATCTGAATTTGAAACTAGGCTTGGTACTTTAATTTAAATTTCATGTGTGATATATGCCTGTGTGACTTGCATGCATGTGTGC
>CM065680.1:90287623-90290123 GCA_017654935.2 Phymorhynchus buccinoides
AAGCTGTATTTTAGGAACATTTTTAGCTAATAACCTTTTTGGAATACTAACCCTATCCCTAAGCCTAACCCTACCCCCCACCCTATAAGACGGAAAAACGCAACGAACCACAACTGTGACAAATCGCGGTGTACTGCAGTACATAGTGGGGGGTAGGGTTAGGTTTAGGGCTAGGGTTAGGGATAGGGTTAGTATTCCAAAAAGGTTATTAGCTAAAAATGTTCCTAAAATACAGCTTTATGTATGGTAAGAAAGGCAATAACGGAAAAATAGAATTAACCGAGATAGGTAGGGGGGGGTGGCACATCTTGACCTTTACCGAAAATCATTTACAAGGGGAAGTCTAACATGAAAAGGTAATCAACATTTCATCTCTGTATTTTCTCCAGGGTTTACTCCCAAAGGTAGGCTGCCTTCCCAAGCTGGTGATTATGAGACTTATCTTCCCACAGGATGCAGCAGGTAGTAATAGGAATTGTTCGGAAATAATTAAAGGGAGTAGTTTCATGGTGTGTGGGAGTGATCTTGCCTAATTCAATCGGTCAAACAGGGGAAGTCACTCTACCATCAGCTCTCATAGCCTATCGACTCGTGTGTTTGAGCAGATTCGTGTGTTTTAGCAGACATAAGAACACTGTGCATTATTCCAAAAATTTATGTCATTGATATTTGTATGTCACATTTTGCAAGTTTTATCAGTTTGTGGCCATTGGCCACCCTTAATTTTTCTAAAAGTAGATGTTTGCAAGTCGCTGACTCGCATCCTGTGGCTTCAAGCTTTGACGCCATTCTTGCATTGGTATTTGACCCAGTAATGGAGGTAAACAAGTCTAATTTTCACGAAGTGCTCTCCCCTAGTTTTTTCTCTCCCAAAATCATCTATTGGTCACATTTTATAAGTAGCAAACGAAAATCTCCTGACCTGACTGAAATCTGAGAACAATGACAGCCATGTCGATCACACTTATCAGTGTGCCAAAAAAACCAATGTAGGATGGTTATAATTTTTTTTAAATTATTTTGTTTTGGGTCAAATCCTAATGAAATTTACGTCAATGGAAAGAGCTCGGAAAGACCTTTAAAAAGATACCTACATTATCAAAATCGGTTGAAAATTGAGAAAGTTACAACGTTTTAAAATGATAGCCTTTTTTACATGAGCTACATAAGAAAAAGTTAGTGTGACTCGGCAAGAAGAAAAACAAAATGTTGGACATGGTCGGACTAGGCTAACACCTCCGATTAGATTAACCTCGCAAAGTACCTGATTATAAACTTACATGCACCAAATTTTGCACACTAGTAGCAAATTGGTTGAATCTATTACGCTATTAATTTCATTAAAGCCTTACTGACAGTTCAGTACTATTCGACGGAGGAATCAGACCTACAAATTGGAGCGCTTGACACTCGCAAACTTGCGTCCACTTGTAAACAAAAACCGGTCGAGACTAACGGGAAAAGTGTCCACTGCACAAAAAAATGCCCGGATGGGTCAGCAACAAGAATAACTACCAATGAAAACAAAGCAAAGACAGTGACCACTTGGCACGAAGCCAAAACACGGGTTCGACATTTTGAGGGGAAACTATTGAGTCGGTTTGACCCGATTTCGTCCTTGTTACCCAATGTATTGCACAAAGCACTCACTGTAAAGCTTTCAGGGACGTTCAGTTTGGGTGTGGGGATGTTCATGAGCCAGTCAGTCCCTGCCATCACCAGGATGGCCAGCACCACTGCAAAGTCACTCACTATCGATCGAACCTGCAACAACACATCATGCAAGAACTGTCAGTATTTGGAACATTTGTCTATGCATGCTTTATTCCAATTCCAATTCCAATTCCGCAATCTTATTGTCTCCAAACAAGTGAAGAATTTATTTTATGTTATCGAAGAACGCTATAGAAGCTTTATTTATTATTATTATTAATAATCTCTACGTTGAAAAGTCTTTTTAACTAAAAAATAATGGCTATCTCAAAATAAATTTTCAGTCCCTTTAATTTGGACTTATAATTATCCCTTTCAACGCCAGCCGTTTTTCAGCTAAAACTTTCCATTAAACTTACCTGGCTGGAGAAAGGATTCTGTCTGCAATATTGGGGATTCCTCTGTGACATGAACAAAACAGGGCCTATCCTTACCTCCCAAAATTAAGAACGTAAGGTCACGGGTTACCAGGCCCACATTCGATGCCTTTCAGTGACATGGGTGCTACATTATTGTGGTGCCAAGAGGCGACAGTGGCGATGAAAGGGTTCAAATTAAGCCTTTTTTTTTTTTACTGTACTCACTTTTGTGGGGCCAAACCCGCTGTTCCGGAACATTTTCAGAAAGCAGCAGATAACGAAAGTGCCGATGAAGAGCAGCACAGAGAAGAAGAAGACGTCAGCGTAGTAGACCGGCGTGTCACAGCCCTCCCCAACCAGGGTTCCATTCATCCGGGAGCAACTCTCTTCCCCTGCATCGTCAACGGTAACATTGGCGCCGAGATCCA
>CM065680.1:90295123-90315123 GCA_017654935.2 Phymorhynchus buccinoides
CCATTGATGCCTCAACATGAGAAAACAGTCATCATTATTTTGAACATTTGCAACACCAAAATGAGATGTCACACGTTTCATCGGCTCTGAAGTGGATGAGATGTTCTTGCTGTTGTTGTTGTCTTACCAAGGCTTAAAGACTCCAGGGATCATCCCAACAGCCGAAGCACTTGAACACTATGGCACAAATACACCAGCTAGGGATGAGAACATTACATGTGTGACCGTTTTTGATTACTCTGCCACGTGGACAGCCACACCCCGACTTAGGATGACAGTGGATGAGTTAATAGACAATTTCCTGCCATCCCTCTTTTGGATGACTACACTGACGAGTCATTAGAATTAAGTACTGTATTTTACAGACAATAAGGCAATACTCTTTTTCCCCAGGCTGAGATCCCTGCGCCTTATAATGTGACTGATAACAGAGTAAGGAAAAAGAATAACAAAATCTGAATTTTGAGTCACATTTGGGGGGGGGGGGGGGGGGGGAGGGGGGTGCCTTATAGTCCGTAAAATACGGGAATCATGTAATAAACATGATATGGTTCACCATTCACTAAGGAACAAACCTGCCATGGCACAGTCTTACCTGGGGCTATACAAATGAGTCACTAAGGCCTACTGATGCACAGTGACTGCAAACTAAAACTAAACCTGTTTACCCCCTACACAAGTCTTGAGTAGTCTGGATAGCTGAAATGAGTAGTTTTGGTGTGAAACGTGTAGTTTTATTCATTAACCCATCACATAATGTTAACTGAAAATAAGTAGTTATCAAGAATTAAAGAGCATTCTTTTCAGTTTTGAAGAGTAGTAGAGGTCCATATTGAGTAGAATACTACTCGAAAAGAGTAGAGTGAACAGGTCTGTTAAATACCCTTGGAGCCAGCCTCAAGCATCACTTGATACAGAAGCTTCAAAGAAAATATTAGAGATAAGTAGGTTTTACAGATTTTGGAGTCTCATATTAAATAATCTCTGCCCAAGCATCACTTGATACAGAAGCTTCAAAGAAAATATTAGAGATGGGTAGGTTTTACAAATTTTGGAGTCTCATTTTAACTAATCTTCTGCCCCAAAAAAATGTTTAATCTTTGGAATTAAAATCCTCTGACAATAAGAATGCCTGTTAACCCCCTTTCCTGCTAGCCCTGTGTCTACTATGGGCAGTATTATGTCATTGATGATGTCATAGCTTTTGATATCACAATGAGGCTTTATACTACTTCTTGCCAACACGAAAGGGCAATAATTTTAGCCCCCTGGTGATGAGTCAGGAGCAGATACTTTTATTGGGATATCTATATACTACTAGTTCCTGACAGGCAAGAGCGATAATCTTAAGTAAGGGTGTTCGCATCTCAGGTCAAGAGACGGGCAGAGAATTTTCGGTATAAAGCCTCATTCTGGAGTGCGTTTTTGATCTACAATTGTCAGAGGAGGTATAATTTATTCTCCGGACCATTATTTCAAATTGAGTTTATCAGGTCTCTTTTACATCTAAATAATGAATAAAAAAATTATCCGGCAGTGAAAGGGTTAATAAACAATAAGGGACAAACCTGTGAAGGCACGCATTTGGGTGGTTTGATACGAATATGGGGGTCCCATTCTCCAGGGGGCAGCACCGTCAGCTGGTCCATAAACTCATCAATCCCCGTCAACAGGTCATCACGATCATGCGCATGGTAAGCCACAATGTGAAACACCTGCAACACAGTACAATTTCTATTACAATGGCTTAGAGTCAAATCGCACTATCTTTACATAGTCCATTGACTTATTATTGATGTCATTGCAAACACTAAGAACTTTTGTATTAAAAAAGACTGCAAATAATATAAAATGGGGATTATGCTTTTTATATTCCTACAGTCTTTTTTTAATACAAGTTATTAGTTTTCACAATAAGTTCAATACTATGTCAATGGACTATCAAAAGATAGACTGTTTTGACTCCAAGCCATCAAAATGTAATTGAATATTAATAAATATCATATACATCATTCTGCGACAGTGAGTAAACTCTGCAAGAACATGTTTTCTTTGTGGTCAATTGCACAAAAGTGTGTTTAGATATTCTTGCTTAGCAAAAACCAGAACTTTTTTCAGCAATTTCAATGCCGTCAAAGCCAAACGACAGCAACTGCTTCAAAGTCTTGCAGTTTTGCTGTCACAGCGCAATAGACTTGTTAGAGGGTATTCAAGATTTTGAACTGAATTGAACTGAATTGAATATACTGTCTTGGGCACATGTGCTGACATTTTATAACCCCTGTATTGAATCAGGTCCCCTCCAACAGTTCCCCTCAACTCTCTTTCCTGTTCCCACTGTCCCAAAACCTTCAAGGCCCGCATCAGACTCGTCAGTCATCTTCGTACCCACCCCACATCCTGAACCCTTTGACATTGGAACTGTTGATGGACAGTCTTCATCCCTCGGGACGGACGGACATCATTGAATCAGGTATCCATTCAATTCATATATACAAGGACCCTGGTTGTTTTGGAATGTTTTGTTTTGCATGTTGAGTTATTTTTCGAGTTGCTTTCGTATTACTTTTCATTCTGAGGACAGGATGAAAAAAAGCTGTCAAGCTTATTCCTTTATCCTCAATAAAGATCATTTTGACTTGACTTGATTGGACTGGAACCTCTAATAATCAATAGATTCCCCTATTGGTTCTGCAAATAATTGTGCTAAAAACATTTCCAATGACACACACACACCACACACACACACACAAACACACAAACACACACATACCCATCCTACCCACCACCCACACTCTCATTAAACCATCAATCACCTCATTATTGTGGTCTTTATTTATGTATTTCAGAACATTTATATAGCGCTTAACCTTTAAGCTCTTAAGCTTTGTAGAATCCTATCCCTTTCCATGAATGTTGTTAACTAAAGATGCAGTCTGTTTTTGTACATTGCATATGTGTGAGGGGTTTCAGGCCAGAAAAATCCGACTTCGAGTCAATCTTGGAGTCAGGATTTTTCTGACCTGAAAACCCTCTCTGTCCACCCAGCAGTGAATGGGTGCCTGATTCATTCAGGGAAGGTTAAAAGGCAGCGGAAGGAGAGGGATGGGCTCCGCCTTCCATGATACTGTGCCCTTGACACGGA
Organism: Phymorhynchus buccinoides; assembly: GCA_017654935.2. Classification (NCBI taxonomy): domain Eukaryota; kingdom Metazoa; phylum Mollusca; class Gastropoda; order Neogastropoda; family Raphitomidae; genus Phymorhynchus; species Phymorhynchus buccinoides. The sequence goes on from CM065680.1 coordinate 90,298,269, forward strand.
TAACCTCTAACAGTTCACTGCCCCTACGGCCGATAGGCTACGGGACACCTTTACTTTTATATGTGTGGAGTATGTTAGTAGTAGCTTGTTGCTCTCTTGCATTATGACATTGTAACTGCATCTGCATCTGCATCGGGGTACGTACGCAGAAACCAATTCTGGCATACATATGTGACCCAGCACCACGAAAGGAACATTAAGTCGCTGGGCTAGTTTCTCACAACAGGCTTGCAAAGTAAAAATCTCATTTTCTGTCAATTTTGAGACATGGGTATATTTGTGTTCTCTAACATCTTATCTTTCATATTTATAAAGGACAATCTTTAATGTGATCTATAAATGGTCTTATAAGTGCTTTGAAACTAGTAGGTCAATGCATTTTCTTCACCTAGGCTAGAATTTAGACTGCGTTTCCTCAAAATGGCCGACGCTCACCTTACTAACATTAAATGCTCATAACGATGGAATGGAAAAAGATACAAGAATGGTTCTTGTATCATTAGAAAGAGAATTGTCTGAAGTTTTCTAATGTATAATTTTCTTAGAATGGTCAGCTTGACACTTAATCTCCCTTTCGTGGTGTCGGGTCATATTCTCCATTAAATTTTGTTGAAACCAATCACCTCATCGGTCATCAAGGTAGCGATGGATCGCCCGATCTCATGGAACTTGTTCTGGTTTCCCTTTCCCTTGGGCCCCAGCAGGAGGTAGATGAATCGGGTGGGCAGAGGCACCTGCCACATAATTATTCTCTGCTTCATCTCTTTCTGGTCAGTTTCTTTCTTTGTGTGTCTGCTTGAGTGTGCGTGTGTGTGTGTATGTGTGTGTGTGTGTGTGTGTGTGTGTGTGTGTGTGTGTGTGTGTGTGTGTGTGTGTGTGTGTGTGTCTGTCTGTCTGTCTGTGTGTGTGTGTGTGTGTGTGTGTGTGTGTGTGCATGTGTGCGTGTGCGTGAGACAGAGAGAGAGAGAGAGAGAGAGAGAGAGAGAGAGAGAGAGAGAGAGAGAGAGAGAGAGAGAGAGAGAGAGAGAGGGTGTGTGTGTGTATCTCTGTTTGTGTGTGTGTGTCTGTTTGTGTTTGCATGTGTGTGTGTGTCTCGATCTGTGTCTCTGTGTGTGTATGTGTGTCGATGTGTGCACCATGGTTGCATGTGTGTGCATGAATGTGTTATGTATCATTGAGTGTGTGTGTGTGCATGCGTGTGTGTGTGTGTGTGTGTGTGTGTGTGTGTGTGTGTGTGCGCGTGCGCGCGTGTGTGTGCATGCGTGTGCGCGTGCGTGTGCGCGTGCGTGCACGTACTTGATGTAAGCACATGCTTGTGTGTGCATGAGTGCATGTGAGCTTGCATGCACACTTATACATTCATGAGTGGTGCTCACGATCAAGTGCTATAATAATGCACATTTACTTACCATATTTTTCGGACTACAAGGGCCAAGGCGCACCAGATTTTACACAAAAATCAGATTTTGTTGTTATTATATTTTCTTACTGTTTTATTAGTCACATTATAAGGCGCAGGGGCTTCAGTCTGAGAAAAAAAAGTATCGCCTTAACATAGTCCGAAAAATATGGTACTAGCCTCGATCAGTCATGTCACCCAAGATGGTGGCCTTGGACAGGCGGATTAAGGCCCTGACCTGTCTCTGAAGGCCCTCCACCTCCCCCACCAGAATGTTGGTACTAACCTCAGTCATGTCGCCCAGGATGGTGGCCTTGGACAGGCGGATGAAGGCCATGACCTGTCTCTGAAGGCCCTCCACCTCCCCCACCAGAATGTTGGTACTAACCTCAGTCATGTCGCCCAGGATGGTGGCCTTGGACAGGCGGATGAAGGCCATGACCTGTCTCTGAAGGCCCTCCACCTCCCCCACCAGAATGTTGGTACTAACCTCAGTCATGTCGCCCAGGATGGTGGCCTTGGACAGGCGGATGAAGGCCATGACCTGTCTCTGAAGGCCCTCCACCTCCCCCACCAGAATGTTGGTACTAACCTCAGTCATGTCGCCCAGGATGGTGACCTTGGACAGGCGGATGAAGGCCATGACCTGTCTCTGAAGGCCCTCCACCTCCCCCACCAGAATGTTGGTACTAACCTCAGTCATGTCGCCCAGGATGGTGACCTTGGACAGGCGGATGAAGGCCCTGACCTGTCTCTGAAGGCCCTCCACCTCCCCCACCAGAATGTTGGTACTAACCTCAGTCATGTCGCCCAGGATGGTGGCCTTGGACAGGCGGATGAAGGCCATGACCTGTCTCTGAAGGCCCTCCACCTCCCCCACCAGAATGTTGGACGCTTCTGACCCCGCCGGGATCTTCTTCATGAAATGCCAGTTCTGCATAGCCAGGGAGAGAGATGGACAGACAGACAGGCACAGATACAGACACACACATATGCATGCACACACACACACACACACACACACACACACACACACACACACACACACACACACACACACACACACACAAAGGATAACCATTAATTTCCATCCTTTTGAGGAATCGATTGTACAGTGGAACCTCCCTTGTAGTTGTAAGACCTTCAAAAATCATCCAAAATGAGGTCCTATAAGGGAGGGGTCTTATAAGGGAGGTGATTTGAATACTTACAAAAAAGGGCAATGTTTCAGAGAAGTAGGTCTTATATTGGAGAGAGTCTTATAATGGGAGGTCTTATAAGGGAGGTTCTACTGTACTAAATTTTGAAAGGACAGAAAACCAAAACAAAATGGTGTATGGTATAGATTAAAGGTGATATAAAATGATTTTTTGAAACAGTATGGTGTGACAAACTCATACTAAAACTAACTGACACAGAAATAAATTTAACTTATACAAAACCATGTAAACAAAATAGTAAAAACGACAGAGTAAAGATAGAAAAATCAAATTACCATAAAATTATGTCAGGAACTGAATAAAGTAAAAACTAATAACTAAAATAAGAAATACGTAAGGTTAAATTTATTCCAGTATTTTTTTAATATGATTGAAAAGGTGATGTAAAACACACACACTATGCATTTTCAATGAGATTTTTTAAGACAAGTAAAATCATATTTTTGACAAGACAAAAAACTAACACCTGATACTTTGCTATGTGCAAATAGATTGTCGACATTTGAACAAAATTATATTCTTGTAATTGCTTAGCAACAATATAAGCATCTGAACTGTCAACCCATCACCTACGGTAAACTAAAAACATAAAAAAACCAGTAATGTTTCATGTAAACAACCATTATTAAAATAATCAACAAACTTTGTTTCATAAGACATTTTTTTTTTTAAATAGCGTTTCTTCAAAAACAAACCACCACATACAATGCTGATGTCATTTTTTTTTTAAATGAATCAAAATGTTAAAAAGTAAGTACCATATTTTTCGGACTATAAGGCGAACCCCCAAATTATGCACAACATTCAGACTTTGCTGTGATGCTTTCTTGCTATATTACTAGTCACATTATAAGGCGCAGGGGTCTCTGTCTGAGAAGAAGGTATCGCCTTATAGTCTGACAAATATGGTACATTAAAGACAGCTACCATTAAACCCAGACTACAAGCACTACAGTCCCTAAGGCCTACTGATGCACTATTATCTTTAACAAGAAAAATGCCCTTTAGTGAGAATCTTCCATATCCATGTTAAGCAAAATTCTAATAGCTCTTTGTCTGCACATGCATTCTGAAGTTGATTCTAGCATTCACTGGAAACTGGATAGTTCCGATGTTTCATAAATCAAAAGCCTGCTGTAAAACTTTAAAAGTCTAAGGGTCTGCACACATTTGTGACCCAGCACCACGAAAGGGACATTAAGTGTCAAACTGAGCATTCTGAGAACATTATACATTCACTAACTTCAGACAGTTCTCTTTCTAATGATACAAGAACATTTCTTGCAACTTTTTCCATTCCAGAGATACGACCATTTAAAGTTAGTAGGGTAAGCATTGGCCATCTTGAGAAAACACAGTCTATAAAGTCTAGCCTAGCTGAAGAAAATGCATTGACCTATTCGCTTTAAAACACTTATAAGACAATTTAGAGACCATATTAAATATTGTCCTTTATAAACTTGAAAGATAAGATGCTAGAGAACACGAAAATACACATAACTCAAAATTGACCCAAAAATGAGATTTTTGAACTTTTCAAGCTTGTTGTGACAAACTAGTCCAGCGACTTAATGTCCCTTTCGTGGTGCTGGGTCACATACGCAAATAAAGTAATACAAAGTAAGAACTAAGCGGATGGGATATGCAGGATGGGTTTCTGTGTGTAATGCGCACACTCTTTCATATTTCTTACTTCCAGATTTTTGTTCTTACCGATTGCGGATGGATTTTCATACGGAAGTTTTTGTAAATGTGCGCACAGCCTAAATGTTTACATTTTCAATTAATCAGGCATGCATGCATTAACCCCTTGACTGCCAGAGAAAATCAAAGAAAATTTTTGTGGTACAAATCATGCCAAGAAAAAGACAACTGATAGAGCCAATCTGGCAAAAATGGTCTGGGGATATAACTCTCTTGATTGTGTTAGAGCAAAAAACCTGCATATCAGAGTTATTCCTCTTCATCTGATGATGTCATCAAGTCAGTACGTGATACGTTATATATGGCAGTCAAGGGGTTAACATTCAATGTCATGGTGGAAATGAATCAAATAAAATGAAATCGCATGCATTGTAAAAAAAAGAAGATAAAAAGGTATAAAAACGAACATTTGATTTGAGAAAAAGCCTATCAATATATAACTATTAGCTACATTTTAATTTGTTCTTTTTTTTTTTACCAGCTTTAAAAACACAGTGCCCCACACATATACAAAACAACAAGACCTTAGAACCCAAAACAGTATTATGTTTTCATTAAAATAAAATAAAAAAATTACCAAACTGTTGATTTGGTCACCTTTTTGTTAGTCAAAGTTTGGTTTATAAAATCAGTTTGAGACCGCATGCACACAATATGAACATTCAGTATACACACAGACACACTTACACACATGCAAACGTAAACACAAACGTAAAAACACACATACACACACATGTATGCACACATGCATGCACGCACGCACACACGCACACGCACACACACACACGCACGCACACGCGCACACACACACACACACACACGCACACACACACACACACACACACACACACACACACACACACTTCAAGATTCATATAACCCTAATCAACAGAACTAATCAATTCCGTCTTTGTTATAATAATCACCAACCCAACGTATTTCTCGAGAACTGCCATAACTCTGATTCTGAAATCAAATATCAACCAAATTTTCCTTCTAAAATCACAAACACAACAAATGAAAAGAAACAAACCCACATCTTCTCAAATCAAAATCAAAGAAAGAAAGCGGGAGATGAAAGCAATTATAGAATACAAAAAGGACAGATAATTTGAACAAAAATTAACAGAAAACTAAAACAAAAAAAACAAATTCAACAAAGGGGAAAGTGAGGATTAGCAATAGTGACATACGACACACGATTGACAGAGTCTGAAAATAGCAACAGATATAATTTCATAAGTATACACTTTTGTCTAAAGAACAATAGATGGCAAATAATTACTGCATGAGAACATACACTAGTGTAGAGTGGCACAGTGGTAACGCGTTCGCTTCGTGTCAAGTAAACCCGAGTTCGAACCTGGGTACAGGGGATTTTTCCTCTCACTTTGCACTAGGCCTTGCGGGGTCTGAACATGGAGTCTTTCGGATGAGACCTTAAACCCAGGTCCTGTGTGCCCATGCACTCAGCACATGTTAAGCCCAGTGGCAACGAAAAAGTTATTTGGTCAAACTTTACCCCCCTCCCTTCCTTCCTCATCAGTCACACAAAAATCGCATGCCCAAAACAAATTGGGTGGCGTGCCTCTGGCTGTGACGCGCTCTCCAGGTGGGAGCAACCCGAATTTTACAGAGACGCCTCTGTCATTATAATGCACCTAACCTAACCATACTACAAGTGAATGAAACCTCAGCCTGTTTTTAATACATAAAGATAAAACCTTTACTTTGGCATTTAACGCTTGCCTTCAGAAGATCAAATAACTTTTCAGAGACAGGGTTGCAAATTATTTCACAATCAGTTAAATGAATAGACACTGATGACGATCTTTTAAAGGACAAATGTTAATAGGAGCACGATTATAAATTATGAATATGCTAAAACAGCAAGAGAAAGGAAATCCCAAGAACATTGCAATTACAATTTCATTACCTTTACCTGTCAACAATCATTTACAAAACACACAAAAACACAAGCATGTGGAAAAAAAATCAGGAGAGAAGCAAGTGCATATCAAACAATTGTAACAGAAAAAGCAATAGTGAGTAACGGTGGAGTGGGATGGGTAGGGGGGAAATAGAGTGTGCATATAGAAGGACAGGGGTGCACAAGCATAGTCATGCAAGCTGTGAATGTGTTTGTATGGATGACAATGTGCAAATATATGCTAAAATGGATGCAAAACACAATGTGTGGAAAGGTACATGCACTTGCATGCTAAGCTTAAAGCAAATCAAGCCTACACATAAATCAATCTGAATAACAGCAACGCATGAGACCAAGCAAGGGATTTGCTTTCCAGCAGCATTATGTTATGCTTCATCACAAAGTTCGCACTTATATGCACAGCATCACAATCATACATGTAGGAGCAAGCATGTTTGGCTCTTTCTTCTATGAAGATACTGTAGTAATATAATTTTACAATTTTGTACACATGCCATCTTAAAGCACTGACAATATGGAAAGTTCATACAGATTATTATATTTTCTAGATGTAGTTTACTATATCAATTCAACCCTGTAAAAAGCTTTTTAACCCTTTCACCGGCAAAGTCGCAGTGATTTAACACCTATGTCACTAAAAGGCATCAAACTGAGGTCTATTATCCAAAGACCCTATTGTCTTAGTTTTGGGAAGTAAGGATAGACCTAATTTTTTATATGTCACAGAAGAATCCCCAATATTGCAGATGGATTTTGTCCTCTACCCAGGTAAATTTAATGGGAATGTTTGGCTGAAATATGGCTGGCGGTGAAAGGGTTAAAAACTGAAAACTTCAGGAGCTTTTCTTTTGCTATTATTAGCAAGCGTTGGGTGCAAACAATGAAAGGAAAGCACAGTGTTATGCAGCAACAAAGAGGCAGACACTGACTTTGTGGGTGGGCGTTTCCTGCAGTCCATTTTCAGGGACACTTCCCCCATTGGCCAGGGAGTTGGAGGACAGCTGCATCTGATGCTCTGCCACGGGAGAACTCTGGATGCGGGGGATGTCTGGGGTACTCTTGGAGCCTACGATCTCTGAAATCACACATACCCATTTGGTTTGAATAGGGTCTGTATTTTTAAAATGGCGATTGTTGGCGTGATAGTCAAAGAACAAGAAATTAAAAGGAGAAGACAAGATTAGATTGAAATGAAAAACGTAATTTGGATTAAACAAAATGAAAATGTTACTGAGATAGTGGAGTATATTGGCTGGTACATTTGTGTACAATTATGCATGAGTATAAAATGCTCTGTCAGCATTAAACATATAATTATTCTGTGCCTCGATGTGTACATATAAATGTGTATCTGTATATGATGTGTGTGTACATACATGTGTGTGTGTATGTGTGTGTGTGTGTGTACGTGCGTGAGTGTATGCATGTGAGTGCATGTGTGCATGCATGTACTTGCGTGTGTGCACGAGTGTGTATGCATGTGCGTGTGTGTTAATTTGTGCCCGCGTGTTAATGTGCATGTGCATGTGATTGTTCACATGCATCCATAGATTCACACGTTAACTTGTTGGCTTGCATGCGGTTTTTCCTTGCATGCGAACATAGGCATTCGTACATGCACGCAAATCATATATCTGTGTTTGAGTTGGCATGAATATGCATCACTGCATGTTCACCTGTTGCGCACACCCATCTCACCATGATCATCGTGTGGCCTGGGCTCAGCGGTCTTGCGGGTAAGGTCGACCAAGGAGCGCACAACAAAGGGGAGGTGAATGCGGCTCTCCTCTTTGGTCTTCACACGCTTCTCATTCTGGTGCCGATGGCGGGCCAGCAGGATGTCGTGAACCTCCCCACGCAGCGAGCATTCCAGCTGGTTGCTGGCCACCATCTTGTCTATCACCAAATCTGTCCACAAATAACGAGACATTTTCATGACACTGCTTTTGCAGTGCTTACTTCAGCTGCATGGTTGCCTGCAACAAATTCTGTTCCTTGTCTTCATTTAGGGCGCAAAAGCTGTAATCAACTTCAACCGAGGGAGGCCTACTGCTACAATCGGAACTCATTAAGCAGGCGCCCAGTATCGAGGACAACCCGGTAATCAGGACAGCTTACTTCAGTATCGTCTCTACATTTTCATTACTAAAACAGTATTCAGAATCCAGTATTTCTGTTTCATGTTTTCATTCTACTTTTCAATGTTGCTATGTGTAGAGAAAAATCTGTTTAACGTCCTCCGGTCTGAAACAGACACATATGGGACATTAGTAGATATAAAGATGGTGGGAACGATCCTGGAGGCAATGCCCGGAGGCATGCAGTGCAACACCAGGAAAGTCCCAAAGTTTTAACAATACAGATATTATTGTTACATGAAAGGTGTAAAGTGCCCTGTAGCCTATGTAGTAGGATGCACGCTATATAAATTATCCTCATTATTATTATTATCATCATTATTATTATTATTATTATTATTATTATTATTATTATTATTATTATTATCATTATTATTATTATTATCCAATAATGTAACAACCACCTTACAATTATGGACAGCTTTGACCAGTCAGATGGGTGTTTGAGACACTGAAGTTCGACTGTAACAGGAAACTAGTAACTGACCGGCCAGCTGGTCCAAGGTGGTGGCATCCAGGTCCAGCAGGACGGTGCCCTTGAGGAAGGAGGAGCGCAGCTCCAGCAGGGAGTGGAGGGACAGGGTGGCCACGTGGGGCTTGGACCACCTCTCCCCTCCCTCCTCCACATCCTCTTCAAATTTCACCCACCTGCAACGCACACAGAGACGGACACACACACACACACACACACACACACACACACACAGAGGCATGCACACACACACAGGCATGCACACAAATACGTCGTGAAAAAAAGCATGTAATTTGCTTATACAATGTTCTCATCTGGAAATAAAATTTTGACTTTGACTTGACTTTGACTCGCACACACACAGAGGCAAGCGCACACACACACAATACATAAATACACCACAAAGCAAATCAAGACACACAGAAAGGACAGACAATTTGTTGTAAAGCAAGCCAATATTCAATATTTTTATTTTTTTTATTTTTAAAGGATGTTTAGCACATGAAGGATTACAACGAAGATCGAAATATTATTGCAAATTATCCCACTTTTTGTGGTACAGTGGAACCTCCCTTATAAGACCTCCCATTATAAGACTCCCTCCCACATAAGACCTACTTCTCTGAGACATTGCTCTTCTTTGTAAGTATTAAAATTACCTCCCTTCTAAGACCCCTCCCTTATAAAATCATCTAAAATGAGGTCTTATAAGGGAGGTTCCACTGTATATCCGTTATTGAATGAGCCGGTTTCCATTGTACCATAAATACCATAATGATGGACTCACCTGGCAGTCTCTTTCCACTCCCACGCACAACAGGGGTCTTCAGCAGTGGGGTAGAGCTCTGCCATTTCGCAGAAGACGTCGTGAGAGTTATGGTCCTTGTCCTCCTCATCCTCCTCCAGCAGCCATTGCACCCGTTGAGAGGGGGTGGTTGCTGAATCATACGCAAAGATAAAACACAGTGAAAATCGAGTACCGTATTTTACGGACTATAAGGCGATACTTTCTTTCCCAGACTGAGAGAGACCCCTGCGCTTTATAATGTGACTGATAACATAGTAAGAAAATAGAGTAACAAAATCTGAATTTTGTGTTGAATTTGGGTAGTGTTCCTTATTTTCTTCTTCTTCTTCTTCTTCTTCTTTTTCGATCGCTCAGACAGTTTCCTGTCAATTATGAGCGCAGATGAGTCATCCTGCCGTTATGCGCCTAACTAAGAAATAGTTAGGCCCAGCAAGTCCGTCTTCGGCTGGAGGAAATCTTTTTGAAATATTTTCTTGAAAAAAGGCAGGAGAATGGACCGGGTAAGGCAGAAAGATAGTAGATGACAGTAAGCAAAAAGGAAAAGGCAGAGTCAAAGAGAGTGACAGATTAGAGGAAGTCACAAGCACAGAACTTCCAGAAGGTGTGGGAACTATTTACACCCCCCGGTATCCCCACTGGGTGTGTGCTCCTTTTAATCAAGTGTGCCTATATAGTCCGTAAAATCAAAATTGAAAAAAAAATGAAATTTTGTATTGATATTATAACGAAAAAGAAACAATGTTATAATCACTTCATTCATATAGATCTTTTATTTCAGGTTTACATAAAAATGTACTTACCCGTAGGATTAAAGCCTGCAAATGGACTGTTCACATCTTCTGAAGCTGCCTTTTTATGTCGTTGATAGCGATGATGATGGTGGTGGTGGTGGTAATGATGGAAATGGCGATGGTGCTGCCGCCTGTGTTCCCGGTGTTGTCTGGGCAGGTGCAGACCTATGAGGACCGTGTTCTGGTTCCGATGATCTGAAGGTAATAGTACAGGAAATGTCAAATGTACTGACTGACTGAACAAAAATAAAGAGTATTGATGCAACAGATCAGGCACACATGCATGCAAACACACACACATGCAAACACACACAAACACATGCAAACACACACACATGCAAACGCACACACATACACAAAAATACATGCAAACTCATGTGTACAAACATGTGTGTACACATGCATGAGAGCACACACACACACACACACACACACACACACACACACACACACACACACACACACACACACACACACTCACTCATTTATTTATGTATTAGTGCTATAGATGGCTTGAGGTAAAAATTAAAAAAAAGCAAACTTTATTGCTTATTCAATGTACCATCTGAAAATAAACATTTTGACTTTGACTTTGACTTTAATTCCCATACACACACTTTCTCTCCCTCCCTCCCTCACTCATTCAAATACACACACAAGCGCATGCGTGCACACAAACACATGCACATTCACACACACACACACAAGCAAACAAACAAACACACACACACACCTTGGATGTCATTGTCAGAGGGAGTGTGCATGACAAATGACCCATGGTCTCTGACAGGCATAGTGCCATCTGCCTGCTGTTCCCGCTCACTATTCATTTTGCCAGAGATGGTCAGCTGGTCAGCTGGTCAGTTGGTCTTCACTGGTCCAAGATGGGGTGGAAATGAAGAAAACAAATCCTTGGTGGATAAGGTGCCGCTGGACTCCCTCAAATCAAAGGTGACAAAATCACGTGAAGACTTCTGTAACAGAAAGGAGAAAAACTATTTGGTTTAAGTGGTACATCTTGAAAACACACATTTTCATTATTTTTTAGGATCTGTTTGCTCTCTTCAGAATTACTTCACACTTAACATTGTTACACCTTTATACTAAAAACAGGGAAAAACAACACCTATTCATTAACAGGTAATTATTGGCGTGTTGAAACATCACAATACGTATCCATCATCTTGTTGTTGTCCTTTGTTATGTACTGTAATAAGAATTATCATCATTACTCAATGACTACTATGGAGTGTGTGTGTAGGGTGGAGGGGTGGGAAGTGCGTGCATCTGTGTGTGTGTGTGTCTGTGTCTGTGAGACAGAGAAAGACAGAGAGAGACATATAATGTGTGTGTGTGTGCTTGCATGTGTGTGTGTGTGTGAGTGTGCGTGTGTGTGTGTGTGTGTGTGTGTGTGTGCGTGCGTGTGTGCGTGTGCGTGTGTGTGCGCGCGCGCGTGCGCGCGTGTGTGTGTGTGTGTGTGTGTGTGTGTGTGTGTGTGTGTGTGCGCGCGTGTGCGTGTGTGTGTGTGTGTATGTGTGTGTGTGTGTGCGTGTGTGTGTGTGAATGCTTATGTTGAATGTCAGTATGTCTTTATGTATTCATCTCAACAATTTTGTCTTGGTGTGTCTGTAAATAAGGGGCATTTAAAACATAATAAACCAGCAATAATGTAAAGTGAAACGATTCTAACTCTAACACATTTTGTAAATAAATAAACAAATCACGATATCTCACATCCATTTTTATTTACAAAACCACCACTACCCTTCTCCATTCCCACACACAAATCTAAACACATTCATCCACTAAAATAACCTAACACTATTTTTACAATTTCATTTCCCCTCAAGCTGCTCAATCTAGGGGAAGACGGGGTAAAAAGCGCATGGGCGTGTAAGAAGCCCACCCCAATTATCTCATGAAATGAAGCAAATTTCAGTCTCATTTTGCCCATGAGACGAGCGTTAATGTCTAGCATTCGTCTCATGGGCAAATTTGACTGAAATTTTCTTTATTTCATGAGATAATTGGGGTGGGCTTCTTACCCGCCCATGCGCTTTTTGCCCCGTCTTCCCCTACTTCTGTCCAGGTTTCAGATATATCTACAAAATATAATCATATGCCCTGCCTCCACCCCCTTCTCGAGATCATCACCTCCTCCCTCCTCTCTCTCTTTACTTAATGTTTGTCAAAAGATTAGCTGGTTCTCAGACAACTAAAATAAAGATTTTTTTTCCCGTGGTGGATGAAAGAGAAGAAAAGCCAGAGAAACAACACACGGAACGATCAATATTATTCGTACTTTAAAGGAGCACCATGGTGGATGAGTGTTTGCAAGAAACACGTCGAGATCACCAGGGAAACGCCCTTTACAGAGATCGCAACACTCACTTTGCTCTGGTTTCCTAGAAATCAAACCATCAAATCGGCGGTTCCTCCTTGGCGGAGGTGCTGGAAGTCATATTCTTTCAGTGAAAGTGGCCGCCTGAGTCGCTTAGACCAAATCACGAAATGTCCACAATGCAAGCATTTTTATTTACAGTTTACCAAAAGGAGTTTCGCTCACTGACAACAAAGGAAATAGCTCCTTTTTTTTTTTTAAATGTATTGCACTACAAAAGAATCAACCAATCTGAGTGCATGTCCCCCACCCACCCCGTCCGTTCTCTCTCAGGCAATTCCGCCAAGGAGGAATCGACGTTTTGACGGTTTGATTTCTAGGAAGCCAGAGCAAAGTACGTGAGTGTTCCGATCCTTGAAAAAGGCTGTCTTTCTGGTGATCTCGACGTGTTTCTTGTAAATACTCATCCGTCAGGGTGCCCCTTTAAGAATGAAAGATGTAACTAATTAAAGAAGACCAGACAACTACCATGGGCAGAAGAACCACTGGAGTGCATGCGGGCTAACCTTTTGACATTTTCCACTTCCATCGTCAACAGAGCAGTCGTTTTCTCCTAAAATTAACATTCTCTCTCTACTTTAATTATATTTAACTGTTGTCATGACTGCGGTTCGTTTCCTGGCCGGTGGTGATGACTGGTTTCATTTGTTCTGCCACCGGCAGAGAAGGTAGCCTATATTATACTACATGCATAGGGTAAGACGGGGTAAAAAGCCCATGGGCGGGTAAGAAGCCCATGCCAATTATCTCATGAAATTAAGACATTTTCAGTTAAATATTGCCCATGAGACGAACGCTAAATATTAACACTCGTCTCATGGGCAAAATTTGACTGAAATTTTCTTCATTTCATGAGATAATTGGCATGGGCTTCTTACCCGCCCATGGGCTTTTTACCCCGTCTTCCCCTATCATCGCAAAGTAAGACTGGGTAAATCATTGGTTTATTTCTCTTAGACGATCAGTTCTTCTTCTTCTTTTTCTTCGTTCGCTCAGACTGTTTCCTGTCATATGAGCGTAGATGCGTCATGCTGCCGTTATGCGCCTAACTAAGAAACAGTTAGGCCGAGCATGTCCGACTTCGGCTGAAGAAATCTTTGTAAGAATTTATAGAAAAAAGGCAGGAGAATGGACCAGTGAGATAGAAAGATAGCAGATGACAGTAAGCAAAGGGAAAAGGCAAGAGTCGAAGAGAATGACAGAATTAGAGGAAGCTACAAGCACAGAACTTCCAGAAGTTACAAGCACAGAACTTCCAGAAGGTGGGGAAACTATTTTTACAAAAGACCCCCGGTATCCCCACGGGGGGCGATCAGTTCTTAAAATATCCAGTTCTGTCACGATTTCTGGAAATGGTCGCTTTAATTGGTTTGGTTCGCTGTTGTTTTGTTACAATAAATAAGGGTGTATTTGCTTAATGTGTTTAAAAATATCACGTTCAGAAATAAATTGGTGCGTGACTGTTTAGAGTAACGTTTGTCTTCCAAGGAAAAGATGCAGGTATGCGTGCACAAATGTACACGCACTACACATTGTATTCACAACAACAACAACATACAGTATTTATACAGCGCTGATTCTTGATAGAAATCAAATCAAAGCGCACACACACGTTAGCATTCATAACGCATTCAAACAAAAACGCAATACAAAGCGAACACACACGGATGACATAAATGGAATATAGCAGAAACAGACCTAGTGGCAAGAGAGAGAAGAGAAAGAGAGCGGAGCTTTAATGACGGGGGAACAGGTGGGTCTTGAGATCAGCTTTGAAAGCAGAGAGAGTCGGTCGCTGACGGAGGGAGAGAGGAAGTTTGTTCCAGGAGGTCGGTCCTGAGACAGCAAAAGAGCGCCCACCAACAGTTTAAAGCTTATAGGAGGATACCTAGGGATCTGGAGAGAAAGAGGGTCAGAAACTGAACGTAAAGTGCGAGCTGGCGTATAGCTGGAAATCTTGTCGCAGAGGTAAGATGGAGCAGCTTTATGGATAGACATATAGCAAAGGGTGTATTTTATACTCAATTCTGTCTGCGACAGGAAGCCAGTGCAAAGAACGGAGAAGAGGGCTAACATGATCAAACTTTTTCTTACACACACACACACGCACGCACGCACGCACGCACACGCACACGCACACACACACACACACACACACACACACACACACACACACACACACACACACACACACACACACACACTTGTTCACATGTGTGCGCACATTCTTATTTATTCTTATTGTTACAATTTATACAAGCACAGTCTAAGAAGGAAAAACTGCTTGACTCGATCACTAACTGACCACATGGTTATCTTTATTGTTTAAACAGAATAAGATCATACAGAAATCATTTGTCTATAAGAGGCAACGCCTAATTAGACGTAAAGCCAACCTTCAAACAGAAATCACAACAACGGACATAAAGCATTAAAGGTCAACTCTTCAGTTCTTTTCAGTTCTTTTAAAACAAATGTAGGCTAAGCTTACTTCAGAGTCTGAGTGATGGCCCGAGTGTTTCTCAGTGTGTCTGTCTGTGTGTAGACCTAAGAGTTTGTCGGTAAACAAAATGTATGAATTCCTATAATAATAATAATAATAATAATAATAATAATAATAATAATAAAAATTAATAATGCTTATATAGCGCATAATCTTGCTAAGCAACTCAATGCGCTTTTCAGTCACCATTCGTAAAAAACACATTTCTAACACGACTGGTTCACGCATCCTCACCATACATCTCTATGAAAATGAATGCATTAGAGAATGCATTGCATATAATCATAACACAACACACTAACACCCACCTCCCTTCAAACCACCCCACCCCCACCCCTATCACTACAGCCAACATTATTGACAAGTTCATAATGGAAAACAGTGCAGAGTGGTTTCACTTTCAAAAAGACATCACTAATTTTAGCCTACACGAAGATCCAATATCAGAAGGCTCCAGACATACAGCCAAATAATATTGTTTGTTTTTTGTCAAGCCCCCACGTTCTTTGGATTGTGTTCAATTAAAAGAACTCCTTAACGTAGGCTACAAACAGAAAATAATACAAATTTATAAACCTAATGACATCATCAAATTCTTTTCTGGGGGATTCTGAAATCATTAGGATCAGACTCATTGTGGGTACATTTATGTGGCTTTCTATCTAGGTTGTTTATCTTTTCTGTTGTTGTTTTTTCACAAAGTTTTATTATTATTATCTGTCAATGGCAGAACAAGCAGCACAGAAAAAAAAGTTAATAGCTACAATAGGTTCGGGTGAATTCTGGAAATTATTTCTGTACTCTGCCATAAAGTGTTGAGTTGCATGCCGTAAATAGCTTAAAATAACGACAGTGCACCAACTCCGCTTTTGTCAGACGTGTTCTTCGATTCTTGAAGATGGCTGGGAGAGATGCCGTACAAAAGTCAACTACGAAATATTCAAACCACAGACAAAAATAACGATCATCAGAATGGGTCATGCTGATCAAGATTAACAAATAATAGACAAACAAAAAGATGCTGCACGTTTGATGCTGAAAACTGAGAGAGAGAAAAAAGTACAAGAGAGGATGTTTTTATTGGCTTATTCTACAATCTATGACATTTGTCTGTCTTTCTGTGCTTTGTTTCGCTTGTTTGCTTTTGTGTGAAAGAGACGCGAGTGAGTGAGAGTGTGTGTGTGTGTGTGTGTGTGTGTGTGTGTGTGTGTGTGTGCGTGTGTGTGTGCGTGTGCGTGTGCGTGCGCGTGCGTGCGCGTGCGTGCGCGTGCGTGCGCGCGCGTGTGCGCGCGTGTGCGTGCGTGCGTGCGTACGTGCGCGTATGTGCGTGCGTGCGTGCGTGTGTGTGCGTGCGTGCGTGCATGCGTGCCTGTGTCTGTCTGTCCTGTTGTATGTGTCTGTCTACGCTTGTCTGTTTGAGTCTGTGTCTACAACATGTACTCGTATGAGAGTAAATACATGACATTGC
>CM065680.1:90320123-90350123 GCA_017654935.2 Phymorhynchus buccinoides
CATCATCGTCGTCATCACCATCATTTCACTGCTTTTTCTTCTTCTTTTATGTTTTGGTAGTAGCCTACAGAAGACATCCACAGAATGCAGGCATGCAGAAAGCCACAGTGTATACTTCCTTTGGAAAACAAAACGGCGGAAGTTAGGTTCGTTATGATATTTTTATTTCAGTCAAATTGACTCTGAGATTCGTATAGAGGGTAGGCCAGAATGTAGCACTAAGCATTTCAAGGTCTGATCATAGAACCTACGCACTTATGTGGGTTCATGTAGCGCACGCTAACGTGTTTTTCGTGCAGAGAAGTCGCCTCTGCGTGCGTGTGAAGTTCAAGGGTTTTATTCCCTCAGGAAGGAATTATCGAACATTCATTTCAGAGGTCATTAGGACCTTGCACAAACTGGCAGGCAGTACGGCAACACCGTTGGTCCCTTTGTGACCACTAAAAGCGACAACCGATGTTGCCTGTGTGGGGGCAGCTTCCGTAGCATTGACCGCTGTCAAAACAAATGACAACATGCAACTCGATGGCTTAAACGGACCATCTTTAGGTAGTCCATTGACTTATTATTGATGATATTGCAAAAACTAAGAACTTGTATTGAAAAAAAAGACTAAAAATAATATTAAATTGGGATTATGCTTTTTTATATTTCTGCAGTATTGTTTTTATACAAGTTATTAGTTTTCGCAATAAGTTCAATAATACGTCAATGGGCTATCCAAAGATAGTCCGTTGTGCCAATTTTGTTTCATTTTCTTGACTTGATTGTTTTTATATCCATTTTTAATTGCCTAATGCATGGTGTGAGTGTGTGAGAGAGAGGGCCAGGTGCACAGAAGCTATTGTAGCTTATCCTTTTTACCCTCAATAAAACATTCGTATTTCGTTTTGACTCCAAGCCATCGCCATGACAATGTTCCTTCATAGTTACAATGGTTATGTCATCTGGCATCATGCCAGATATCAGTTAATGCCAAGGTAGAATCCATATAAAATAGAAGAAAATGTTTTTGCAGTGAATAATAATAATAACAACTAATTATTACGTGTAATAAATCAGGAAGAGCAAATTATTTTTTTAAACATCGATTTTGCAATATGCCTACTTAGATTTATACGAAACTCATGACTATCATAGCCACAACAACAAAAGCACTTGCACTCTTGCAACAGAGAGAGGGAGAGAGAGAGAGAGAGAGAGAGAGAGAGAGAGAGAGAGAGAGAGAGAGAGAGAGAGAGAGAGAGAGAGAGAGAGAGAGAGAGAGAGAGAAGAGAGAGAGAGAGAGAGAGAGAGAGAGAGAGAGAGAGAGAGAGAGAGAGAGAGAGAGAGAGAGAGAGAGAGAGAGAGAGAGAGAGAAAGAGAGAGAGAGAGAGAGAAAGAGAGAGAGAGAGAGAGAGAGAGAGAGAGAGAGAGAGAGAGGAGAGAGAGAGAGAGAGAGAGAGAGAGAGAGAGAGAGAGACAGAGACAGAGAGACAGAGAGACACAGAGAGAGACACAGAGAGAGAGACAGAGACAGAGAGACAGATGGATGAAAAATGGGAGTGGGAATGAAAGGATGGGCAAATATGTAAAACAAAACCACCACACACAACAAAAACAACCGTATGTATAATGCATAAAGCATGTCACAAATTTTAACAAAATCTTTATCACATTCGGGGTGAAAATGGAGGCTGAGGGGGGTGGGGGGGGGGGGGATGATGATCATAAACAATAATTATAACACGAAGTGAACATCAAACAAACATGACAGGAACTAGAGAACATGCACACAGATTATGATCAACAATGCATTCATAATTCATATAAAGGATAACTCTTTGAAAACAAACGCCTACGTGAACCCCCACCAACCCCGATCGCCCCTTCTTTTCCACACACTTATCATTACAGTATATTTCACTGAAAATGAGAATGGTCTTGCTGCGTATTATGGTGTAACCCTTTCATCGCCACTGTCGCCTCTTGGCACCACAGTGATTTAACACCCATGTTACTAAAAGGCATCAAATGAGGGCCTGCTGACCAATGGCCTTATGTTCTTCATTTTGGGAGGTAAGGACAGGCCCTATTTTATGCATGTCACAGAGGAATCCCCAATATTTCAGACGAAATCTGTTCTGAACTCAGGTAAGTTTAACCCTTTCACCGCCAGTCATATTTCAGTCAAACGTTTCCATTAAATTTACCTGGGTAGAGAACAAAATCCATCTGCAGTACTGGGGATTCTTCTGTGACATATATAAAATAAGGTCTATCCATACTTCCCAAAACTAACACAATAGGGTCTTTGGATAATAGACCCCAATCTGATGCCTTTTAGTGACATAGGTGTTAAATCACTGTGGTGCTAAAATGCGACTTTGGCGATGAAAGGGTTAATGGTAAATTTTGGCTGAGGAATGGCTGGCGTTGAAAGGGTTTTAAGAATGTTTTCAAAAAGCTGTTTTTACAATATGGAAAGTCAAAGACGATCCCTCTTCTGTATTTTGACTACAATTTAAAAACATTGTGATATCTCCATTACTCTCTCCATTCCGTCGCGATTTATTGTCAGAAGTGGCGTCTGCGATGTATCCAGAGAGAAACAGAAACAGACACTTCAAAGCATTTAATTTTAAGTGGGCTTCCCTAAAATCTTTGTAGCAATTCGTGGTCTTGGGTCTCCTGAATGTTATTGCATCTGTCTGTAGTTTTTCGATATTTCTTACTCCAGTCTGCATTAGGTGATTATGTGATATAATTTTATTATTATTATTATTATCAGATTAAGGGATTTTGACTCGGTAAACAGCTGGACAAATCGGAAACCATTTCGTTTTCCCCGTCAAACCAGTATGAATCCAGATGTTTAGGTTGTAAATGTGGTTTGTTGTAAAGAGGAGGCATTTGAGAATTAACATGTTTTTGCTGTATTGGAGACGCCCCCAAGATAATTTGAAATTCAGCCACGATTGTAAATTCTCCCGTCTCTGGGGGAATGTAACATTGTTACAGGACAACTTCCAATTGGAGTTTGCCCCACCTATGTTGCCAGTTGAAACTCCAATTGGACTTTCTCCCGGGGAAACCCCAATCCTACCTTAATTGGACTTTCCCCCGGGGGAATTTGAAATTCCCACAGATTGGAGAATCACCCGTCACATATATATTGATATTTTATCAAACTGTCTATTAATGTGAAGACGGGAATGATTTCCCTTGCCGATTCCGCACACTTTCATACAAATTTGGGCAACTTGTGGGCTGTGAATACATTAGGTGTTTTAATTTATTGCTATGCACTAGAAAGAGGAATGTCCAAATGTTTCTGGTAAACTATTTGATTGCGCTTGTCTGCATTTTACAGCCCAATAACCACATTGCTTCTGGTTTCTACCTTTGTTTTTCAATGTGCTTTCAGTATGGCTGACTAAACAATTCAAGGGGAGCAACTCTGAGTGTCTTTTGGGTTGATTGCATTAACTAGGATTATCTCTCTCGGATAAGCATTCCTTAGTTATCATTTAGACAGATATTTTTTTAATAATTTTTAAATTACCTACCCAAATTCTCATTTTTAATGAAACAAACTGTATTCATCACCCTCATCCCATTCCCTAATCCCAAGTCTCGACACCCCCATCCTCCCCTACAATCTGTTTGAAGAAAGCAAATGTCCATAAACATTTTCGCATTTTCTTATCTTCTTCCATCGTGCATAATCATGTTGCATATTAATCCGAACGGCTAAACGAACTTTTTAAACCATAAAAAAATAACGTAATAGATGTTGACGAGACGGGGGAAAACGCAGAGACACTGGAACACTGGACAACTTTTTTAGAGAGAAGCAGATAGACAGACAGACACGCGCGCGCGCGCGCCCGCACGCACACAGAGAGAGAGAGAGAGAGAGAGAGAGAGAGAGAGAGAGAGAGAGAGAGAGAGAGAGAGAGAGAGAGAGAGAGAGAGAGAGAGAGAGAGAGAGAGAGAGAGAGAGAGAGAGAGAGAGAGAACGAAACAAAGGGAGAGAGAGGGACAGAGAGAGATAATAAAAACAGGGAGAGAGAGTGACAGAGAGAGATAATAAAAACAGAGTGTTAAACAGACGGACAGACAAACAAACAGACACGATCCTGACATCATAAGTATAATGAAAAAGCCGCAAAATCCTCAGAACGAATTCTATGAGCTGATTGATGTACGTGAGGTCTCCTACCATAATTGACTCTTCCCTGAAGCTGCCACTTGCACGAAGTGTTTGCACAAGTTAGCCCTATTACCACAACAAACAAACAACTACACGACAACAGTGTAAAGTGACGTTATTTTATTCACAAGAGACAAAACAAAACTACTGGATATTTCGGCGAATGCGCCTTTATCAACACAGACAAACAATTAAACGGCAAACAGCAAATATAGCAAAAGGAGCAAAAAGCAGGCAACAAGAGGAGCGCGAGCAAAAAACCAACAAGATCAAAATTAAAAAAACAATACTTCCCCTCTACAGTCCAATGCGTAAATGATACAACCAATGAAGGAAATGTGGCTTGATGTTCTTGTAGAGGAGAAGACATGCTTAGCTTAGAAAAGATGTTCTTGTAGAGGAGAAGACATGTTTAGCGTAGGAAAGATGTTCTTGTAGAGGAGAAGACATGTTTAGCGTAGGAAAGATGTTCTTGTAGAGGAGAAGACATGTTTAGCGTAGGAAAGATGTTATTGTAGAGAAGACATGTTTAGCGTAGGAAAGATGTTCTTGTAGAGGAGAAGACATGTTTAGCGTAGGAAAGATGTTCTTGTAGAGGAGAAGACATGTTTAGCGTAGGAAAGATGTTCTTGTAGAGGAGAAGACATGTTTAGCGTAGGAAAGATGTTCTTGTAGAGGAGAAGACATGTTTAGCGTAGGAAAGATGTTCTTGTAGTAGGAGAAGACATGTTTAGCGTAGGAAAGATGTTCTTGTAGAGGAGAAGACATGTTTAGCGTAGGAAAGATGTTCTTGTAGAGGAGAAGACATGTTTAGCGTAGGAAAGATGTTCTTGTAGAGGAGAAGACATGTTTAGCGTAGGAAAGATGTTCTTGTAGAGAAGACATGTTTAGCGTAGGAAAGATGTTCTTGTAGAGGAGAAGACATGTTTAGCGTAGGAAAGATGTTCTTGTAGAGGAGAAGACATGTTTAGCGTAGGAAAGATGTTCTTGTAGAGGAGAAGACATGCTTAGCGTAGGAAAGATGTTCTTGTAGAGGAGAAGACATGTTTAGCGTAGGAAAGATGTTCTTGTAGAGGAGAAGACATGTTTAGCGTAGGAAAGATGTTCTTGTAGAGGAGAAGACATGCTTAGCGTAGGAAAGATGTTCTTGTAGAGGAGAAGACATGTTTAGCGTAGGAAAGATGTTCTTGTAGAGGAGAAGACATGTTTAGCGTAGGAAAGATGTTCTTGTAGAGGAGAAGACATGCTTAGCGTAGGAAAGATGTTCTTGTAGAGGAGAAGACATGTTTAGCGTAGGAAAGATGTTCTTGTAGAGGAGAAGACATGTTTAGCGTAGGAAAGATGTTCTTGTAGAGGAGAAGACATGTTTAGCGTAGGAAAGATGTTCTTGTAGAGGAGAAGACATGTTTAGCGTAGGAAAGATGTTCTTGTAGAGGAGAAGACATGCTTAGCGTAGGAAAGATGTTCTTGTAGAGGAGAAGACATGCTTAGCGTAGGAAAGATGTTCTTGTAGAGGAGAAGACATGTTTAGCGTAGGAAAGATGTTCTTGTAGAGGAGAAGACATGTTTAGCGTAGGAAAGATGTTCTTGTAGAGGAGAAGACATGTTTAGCGTAGGAAAGATGTTCTTGTAGAGGAGAAGACATGTTTAGCGTAGGAAAGATGTTCTTGTAGAGGAGAAGACATGTTTAGCGTAGGAAAGATGTTCTTGTAGAGGAGAAGACATGTTTAGCGTAGGAAAAGATGTTCTTGTAGAGGAGAAGACATGTTTAGCGTAGGAAAGATGTTCTTGTAGAGGAGAAGACATGTTTAGCGTAGGAAAGATGTTCTTGTAGAGGAGGACATGTTTAGCGTAGGAAAGATGTTCTTGTAGAGGAGAAGACATGTTTAGCGTAGGAAAGATGTTCTTGTAGAGGAGAAGACATGTTTAGCGTAGGAAAGATGTTCTTGTAGAGGAGAAGACATGTTTAGCGTAGGAAAGATGTTATTGTAGAGAAGACATGTTTAGCGTAGGAAAGATGTTCTTGTAGAGGAGAAGACATGTTTAGCGTAGGAAAGATGTTCTTGTAGAGGAGAAGACATGCTTAGCGTAGGAAAGATGTTCTTGTAGAGGAGAAGACATGCTTAGCGTAGGAAAGGGTGAGGGGAAACTGAGGTGGAAAAACAGGTTTGAGGAAAGAAACGAGACGAGAATGCAACCAAGAGGAGAATGACGAAGGCATGGTGACAAGACGAGACAAACAAAAAGTGCAGTCAAATATATGTAAGCAATAACAAAAACTGATTGTTTTTACGTCCCTGGAACATACAACAAACAAACAACGACACTCATATTCACCGACACTGAAGAAAGAAATAGATTTATTTTTTTGCATACATCATTGCGCAGCTGAAAAACAATCACTGTGACGTGTGAAACAAACAAAAACAACGCACTCAATAACGAATAGTTTTGGAGACTTACTGAAGATGAAATCAAAAGTATTTGACATTTTGTGAAGAAGAAAAAATCACTGTGACATGTCAAACCAAAAACACCGCACTCAATAACAAGCAGCTTTGGAGACTTAGGCTTACTGAAGATGAAACCAAAAATATTTGACATTTTGTGAACTCTCGTTCAAAATGAAGTCATGAGATTCTTTGATTTGCTCTCTCTCTCTCTCTCTCTCTCTTCTCTCTCTCTCTCTCTCTCTCTCTCTCTCTCTCTCTCTCTCTCTCTCTCTATCTCTCTCTCTATCACATCTTCGCTTTAATAACAACGATAACCAATTGTATGAATGATAAACGAAAAGGAAAATTTTATGTCGCTTTTATCGATTATATGAAAGCCTTTGACACCGTAAATAGAGATAGCCTTTGGAATGTACTTAGAAAAGTCAAAACATCAACAAAAATGCTCAAAATGCTTCAGTCAATGTATAGCTCTGTTCAATCTTGCGTGAAATGGGGATCGGACATCTCGGATTTCTTTGATTGCCCCGGAGGCCTTAAGCAAGGTTGTTTGTTGTCTCCCCTAATTTTTTCATTGCTTATTTCTGAGGTAGCAGAGGAGGTAAACATAAAAGGTAAACATGGTTATCAGTATTTGCCTGGACTAAGGGAAATTTTCTTATTGTTATTTGCTGACGACATTGCCTTGTTATCCTACACTCCATCTGGGCTACAAAATCAAATTAATAATCTTCAAAAAGCTTCGGATAAATTAGGTCTTAAAGTAAATTTGAGCAAAACTAAAGTAATGGTTTTTAGAAAGGGTGGGCATCACAGCAAAAATGAAAACTGGTTTTATAAAGGGATACAAATTGAAGTAGTAAATAGCTACAAGTACTTAGGTTTCACGCTAACAACAAGGTTGTCATACGTAACTGCATTAGAGGAGTATGCGAGAAGAGCTAGGTGTAGAGTTTTTAGAACTAATGAAAACTATGTGGAGCTTAGGAAATAGGGACACGACTGTATTTTTTTAGATTGTTTGACGCCCAGGTAAAACCTATGCTTCTGTACGCAGCGGAAATTTGGGGTATGACTCAGTATAAAGTAATCGAATCAGTACAATTATTTGCCTGCAATAAGTTATTAAATGTAAGCGTTAAAACACCCAACACGATGGTTTATGGAGAGCTAGGCCGCTATCCATTATATATAGACAGCACGATAAGGGCATTGCGTTACTGGTTTATATTACAAGACATGGCTTTAAACAGAATCCCCAAACAAGCCTACGTCTCAAGCGCAAATAAACTGACAGACAGTAATCGAACCAACACAAACTGGGCTCAAAGTATTAAACATTGCTTAGACAGATATGGATTTTCAGAGGTGTGGTTAGCGGGAGGGGTTGTAAATATAAACATTTTCATTAGCATATTCAGGCAACGGATGATAGACTGCTATAAACAGGACTGGAACAGTAAATTGAATTCTAGTGACCGTTTCCTTACTTATCGTACGTTCAAACTTCTTCTACAACCTGAACACTTCCTTACTCAACTAACAATTAAGAAGTTCAAGGCTTGTTTCGCTCAGTTTCGACTGGGCGTAAATGATTTGAGAAATAACAAACGCTTCGACAATAATATTCCCAAAACCTGTCCATTCTGCGATCAAATAGAAAACGAGTTGCACTTCTTGATTCATTGCACTACCTATAAAGAGCTAAGAGACAAGTATATTTTCAAACATAATCAATTTAGAAACAACTATTCCATTGAATTAAAAAGCCTCCTTGCCAATGAAAATACATTCAAAACTAGAGATGTTGCCATGTTTATATTTTATGCGCTTAAAAAAAGAGATGAACTTATGTCAGTTAATACATGAACTTATGCATTATGAAATTTATTTGGATAACATGCTAGTGCTAAGTGAAAAATATTCACATTTGTCCTGTTTTCATTTATTACATTATGTGTGTATATGCGCACCCTCAATGTTATAGGCCGGAGGTCTGACATTAAAACATTTTTGAGTTTGAGTTTTTGAGTTTTTTCTCTCTCTCTCTCTCTCTCTCTCTCTCTCTCTCTCTCTCTCTCTCTCTCTCTCTCTCTCTCTCTCTCTCTCTCTTTCTCTCTCTAGGACAGATTGGAAGACTAGGCGTTGCCTAAAATCTTTATCCTTGAAAAATAAAGTTTAAGTTTTCAAGTTTCTCTCTCTCTCTCTCTCTCTCTCTCTCTCTCTCTCTCTCTCTCTCTCTCTCTCTCTCTCTCTCTCTCTCTCTCTCTCACACACACACACACACACACACACACACACACACACACACACACACACACATTTTTGTGTACACAGCTCCAGAGAAAGCCAGCTGAGTGTCTTGTAGTAGCCCCTGTTCTAGATAACAACGGGGCTACTTTAGAATGGGCGAGATTTGTGCGGTGCCTCTGTCTCTGTGTGTGTGGTAGGGGGGGGGGGGGGGGCTGTTTGATAGTAGTCGAGAAAACTCTCATCAGTTTTTATGGATGTGACTTCGATTGAAACATAACGACAAATGACTTACATCTCCCTGTGAGGAAAACCCCATTGTGGGTTCTTTTTCTGGGTCAGAAGATACTTCAGACTTCGAGATCTAATATAAAAACTAAACAAGATGGCAACGCCATGTAAACGTAGTCCCAGTACAAGCAACACACACACACATATACTCCCCCCCTCGCTCCCCCCCCCCCCCCCCACACACACACACTACCCCTTAACCCCTCATCCACATTAACCTTCTCCCCTCAACATACACATTTCTAACCATTTTACAAGCCTCTCCCTCTCTCTCCCCCCCCCCCTCCCTCTCTCTCTCTCTCTCTGTCAAATTTTCAGTCTGATATGTCCATCTCTCAATCTCATCAGCTTTCAGATTCCCGTTGATAATTATGTAGGCTTCCTGGTTCACCTTGGGCCCACTGTCATAGTATTAAAAACAAAAACAACAACAAACCTACATAAACAAGTTATGCTACATTTTAGCTTCGTGGTCACTGAACTCTGTGTAAAGACTAAAGTGCTTAATTTGTATTCCCTCTTTTCTCATCTCACATCATCTTCAAATAAGTCACCCCTCTCTCTCCCTCTCTCTCTCTCTCTCTCTCTCTCTCTCTCTCTCTCTCTCTCTCTCTCTCTCTCTCTCTCTCTCTCTCTCTCTCTCTCTCGGGCACGGTGTAAAAAAGCCCACTATGCTTATATGTTTACCCTCAATAAAACATTCCAGTTCGAGTTCTCTCTCTCTCTCTCTCTCTCTCTCTCTCTCTCTCTCTGTATGTCTGTCTCTGTCTCTCTCTCAACTCCAACCATTCCACACGCCAATGAAAACATCTATTTTTAAAGTCAACCGTGACAACAGAACAATCATTAGCAACAAGTTTTGATTTTGCTGTTTTTAACAGAGAATGTCTGCTTTGTTAAAAACTAAACCAACTTCATCTTTTCTCTAGCCACTGTCAGTCAGAACTGACATAACGTAATCAAGCTAATGAAGCCAACGACCCCTTCACAGGACTTGTCAGATTTTTATTAGCTGCGAAAAGGTCCAGCCACGCGTCAGCTGAAATCACAGAGACTGCTCGATACGATGCGAGCACGTGATCTCGAAGCGCGAATCACATTTGTTCTTGGAGACCACGTGATCGAATCGTATCGTACAGTCGTGCGATTTTAGTTGACGCGTGGCTGGCCCTAAAGGTCAATCCCCGTAAAACTAAAAGGAAGCAGTATGAAGGTCTTTGATGAATAGCCAACTATGCCGGTTTTCTAGCTCAGGCAGACCTGTTTACTCTACTCTTTTCGAGTAGTATTCTACTCAGTTTGGACCTCTACTACTCTTCAAAACTGAAAACAAATCTCTTTAATTCTTGATTACTACTCATTTTCAGTGAACATTATTTGATGGTTTAATGAATAAAACTACACTTTTTGCACCAAAACTACTCATTTCAGCTAGCAAGACTACTCACGACTTGTGTATGGGGTAAACAGGTCTGTAAAAAGCTGAACTGACTTGACTTGGATGACCAGCCCGGAAGGTATGAGCCCGTCAGGAATAGTAGGCAAGCATAGTTAGCCTACATCTTAGAAAGGGTCGACCTGTCTGGAAACTTTAACCCTTTCACCGCCAGCCATCTTTGAGCCAAAACGTTCCATTAAACTTACTTGGCTACAGAAAAGATTTCGTCTGCAATATTGTGGGATGTTTCTGTGACACATTTAGAATAGGGTCAATACTTACTACCCAAATTTAGGAACAGTGACAATGTCACAATAGACCCTGATTTGAAGAGTTTTAATGACATGGGAGTTAAATCACCGTGGTGCAAAAATGCGACATTGGCGGTGAAAGGGTTACAATCCTTTCATCACCACTGTTGCCTCCTGGCATCACAATGGTTGAACACCTATGTCACTAAAATGTATCAAATGAGGGTCTGTTATTTAATGACCTTATGTTCTTAACTTTAAGAGGTAAGGGTAGGCCCTATTTTATGCATGTCACAAAGGAATCCACAATATTGCAGACGAAATCTTTTCTCTACGCAGGTACGTTTAATGGAAAGTCTTGGCTGAAAGCATGGCTGGCGTTGAAAGGGTTAGAAGGTCCCTATACACACTTGCAAAACACACACACACACACACACACACACACACACACACACACACACACACACACACACACACACACACACACTCTCACACACACACACACACACACACACACACACACACACACACACACACTTTTTTTTAATGTTCAAACAAGATTATTAGCCCTTAAGTTATTACAGAACAAGGTGTTTTTTGAAAATTGCTCAGATTTTTTTAGAAAAACAAATGCGGGAATTAGTGTAGCTTCCGGTTTTTTTCACTCACCAGAATAGTGTTCTCACTGTTTACCTGTTCACATGTCATTACTGCCTTGTTTCAAACATATTGGTGTGGTGTTCTTCTTCTTCATCTTCATCTTCTTCGTCTGCGTTCCCATGCCATATGGCCATAATGGGTAAGGTGCGTATGTGTCCGGTTTTCAGTTTTCACTGGTACCCCCCGCTGCGTACAGCCAACACATTCCGATTTCGGAGGAGCTCAAAGGAGAACATTTATTTTGAAGATTGTTTTGAAAAAAAGACAGGAGAATGGGCCAATAAGTCAGACAGATAGTAGATGACAGAAAGCAAAGGGAAAAGGCAGAGTCAAAGAGTGGTAGATTAGAGGAAGGTACAAGCACAGAACTGCCAGAAGGTGGGGGAACTATTTTTACGAAATACCCCCCGGTATTCCCACGGGGAGAGACTCGCGGAGGGGGCGGGGTCGTCCGGCTCCCCGTATGGAGGCACGAGGCATCCACACACTGCCCCAGGTGTGGTGTTCAAAGACTGTCTTGCTCTCCAACCCCCACTCGCCACCCATTTGATTGAATAGCCCTTTTCCAACAGTGGGCGTTGATGTAAAACCAGTACCAAACTGCAAAGTTTCGCTCTTTTGGGGTGGGCCACTACCGCCCATCTTTATCTTTTATCTCATTTCATGCCAGTTCAGCAGAAACAACTGTGATTCAGTCCTAGATCGAAAGCCAGTAAACAATGCTTGCAAAACTACAAGGTCTGTTCTAAAAACGGATTATAACTAAGCAATGGTTCTCCCATCGGTCCAGATTACTCGCAGATTTTTATCACATCACTGAATTCAGCACGCGGTGGCTGACAGTGATCTGGGAACCTATCAGCTTCAGTGATCTTTGGTTGATGAATACAGGGATATCATGCGTACCGTAGCCTGTGGCACACAGAGATATATACTCCTCACAAAAAGTCAAGCAACAAAACTTCTCACTGCAAATACACTTTAATCATAAATCGTACGTAAATTTTTACTGTTGCGATTTCATCTTCAACATTTCATTAAGTGAAGCTGAGTAAATCACATAGCAGATTCATCTCAATCTCAGGATCCTGAGCAACAAAAGAAATATGTGTCAAAAACAGGTGTGAAAGAAAGCCAACTGCCAATTTCAAATTCAAAGATATCAGTGCGCAAACATTTCATATCGTCATGAACAGCGAGTGTGACCTCCGTAAGCTGAATACAGGCTTGGAAGCGGCTTGGTATTGAAGCAATGAGTATATCCGGCTGGATCTGTGGGATGGCTCCTCACTTCCTTACCAGGTCTTCTTCCAAGGCATCCAGTGTCTGGGGACGGGCGGGCATGCCGTAATCAGCTCACCTAAGCATGTCCCATGCATGTTCAATCGGGTTGAGGTCAGGGAATCGGGGTGGCCAGTCAAGGTGGGCGATGTTGTGGGTGTTCAACTCATTGCTGATGACATGAGCCCTGTGGCATGGTATGTTGTCGTCCACAAAAGCAAAGCTACCACCATGCTATTTCATCAGGGGGATCACTTGAGGTCTGATGATGTCATTCAAGTAGCGTATTGTGTTCACAGTGCCCCTCCGGAAGACCCCTAGGTCGGTACGTCCTCCAGTCCAAATGCCACCCAGACCATCAGACTGCCACCTCCATAACGGTCATGCTCAGCAACAGCAAAGGCCAACAATCTCCCCAGGCCATCTTCACACTCGCTGATGCCCATCATTAAAATCCAAACGCATTATTTCACATTAAAAGCTAGCCTGTGCATTTTCAAAGGCTGACTAAACACCAATTTGATTTTGTTGCTTGACTTTTTGTGAGGAGTATACATCGATGGGTCAAGCTCCAGTAGAAAGCTTGCATTATACTTATCTGTATTGCTAAAAAACATCGGGACTTTACTGGTGTTGCACTGCCTCCAGGATCGTTCCCACCATCTTTATATCTACTAATGTCCCCCCCCCCCCCCCCCTCCCATATGTCTGTTCCAGACCGCGGGACGTTAAACAGATTTTCACTCCAGTAGAAAACCACCGATTTCACTTCATCTTTACCTCACCTTCTCTCCCTCTCTCTCTCTCTCTCTCTCTCACACACACACACACACACGCACGCGCGCGCGCGCACGCACACGCACACGCACGCGCACACACACACACACACACACACACACACACACACAGAGGGCAGGATGGAAAAAAGCCTTGTTAGCTTATTCTTTAACCCTCAATAAAGATCATTTTGACTTGACTTGACTTGACACACACTGACACACACACACACACACACACACACACACACACACACACACACACACACACACACACACACACACACACACTCACACACTATCTCTAGGGATCTTCATCGACCACACCTTCGCCTCCAGGCAAAAGTAAAGGGGGCCTTTGCCAAGTGAGTAGTTAGTCATCTCGCGGCAGACCACTGAGGACTTTCACCTTTCGGTTGGCACTTGCCCGGAAGGTCAGTCTTGTCACGTTGATCCCTCCGTCTAATAACCACCCCAGCATCAACTTTCGATGGTCCTTTGAACCACGACTATCTGTGTCTGCGTCTCTGTCTCTGTCTGTCTCTGTCTGTCTGTCTGTCTGTCTCTCTCTCTGGTTATTGCTTAGCTCATGTTTTTCTGATTAAATAAAATTTCGTCCCCCCCCCCTCTCTCTCTCTCTCTCTCTCTCTCTCTCTCTCTTTCACCACTTTTTAACCTTTACCCCCACCATCCATACCCTGTTTGTACACACGACATAAAGGGCATATGGCCAAATTACAATAAACAATCGGCAAAGTTGTATTTTAGACCCACACCCTATGTTTCCGACCCTGGATATCAAAGTATGGTTCTTTTAGCTTCACGACAATAACCCTAGGCTGATCCTAACCCTACCCCTTTCCCGATAAAGGAAGTATGTTGCTTCTCAGCCAAGATTTTCAAAGCGAAAAGTTGAGGGGGGGGGGGGGGGGGGGGGGGGGAATTTCAATGTTCTCTCTCTCTCTCTCTCTCTCTCTCTCTCTCTCATTACAATGCTTTTAAATTAGTTTTATTATCATGCTCATCTCTTTCTCTTTTTGTATCTAAAGCGTTTGCTTTTAGAAGTCAATCGCTTGTCTCTGAATAAATTATTTTTCTCAAATTATTTCTCCCAATTTATGGATTATATGTATGTGCATGATTTTATTGTTCTAGTTTACAATAATTTATTAATAAAAAGTATTGATACGGGCAGAGAGGCCTAATCAATAAAAACTTCAGACCTCTCTCTCTCTCTCTCTCTCTCTCTCTCTCTCTCTCCTCTTGTCATTATTGTATTGTTAACTGCACCCTCCTAGAGCTCACCCCTCCCCTTTTTGATACGGACAGATGGCCTAAACATTAACATAGTTTGAATTGAATTACTCTCTCTCTCTCTCTCTCTCTCTCTCTCTCTCTCTCTCTCTCTCTCTCTCTCTCTCTTCAAAATAATAGTTTTATTTTATGATAATTTAAGAAACAGTTTATCGTAATGCAAATGTCTGTCCTTATTAATGTCTTCCACACACAGCGAAACTGTTAGAAAACTGCATTTTCATATATGTTATACCAAGCTCTAAAGGCAAGACAAATTGCTTTGTCATAAATGAATTCCTTTGCTAAAAATTGTGAATGAATTGACACTATATTAGAAGAACGTTAACCACAAACACTCAAGCAAAAGAAACGAGCTTACCTCGGAGCTTTCGTGGGCATCTCGTTCCCTTCGTCAGCGTCGTCTGCGGGGAGGCCACTGGCGGTTCAGTGCACGCGATCGTGAGTACAGCTCAAGGCTGCACCCACGGCGCATGACTGGAATGACACTATGTTTCTATCTATTGCTGATGTTGTAGCCTGCGGGGTCTTTGGCCTTGCGGAATAAATATGTTCGTTTCATCTCATTTCTCTCTCGAAACATTTTGCACACACCTTCAACTACCCCTATACCCCATCCATACACGGGGTGAAGACAGGTCTCAGACAGCATTATTGGCTATCCATGACCCGCTGTTGCATAAAATATTTTACCCATGAAATAAATACTCTGTTCCTCATTCAAATTGTTTGCTGTTTGGTAAAGATTCGCCTCTAAATACAATCAGAGGCGTCTTGTGGCATGAACAGAAGATTCATTATTAAATACTGAGAAGTCAGGGATATTTTTCTAATATTTATTATTATATATTTTTGTTTGCATGGATGGTTGTTTATATCGTCCTCCATTTTGAAAAATACTAAACTAAGTGACATAGGTTTGTATATTGAGTTCTCTGCAAAAATGTAGATTTACACCCTCCCGCTCTATTTCTTGGTTCTTTCTGTGTATATTGAGCACTTCAATATCAATATTTTAAATAATAGTTGACTTATTTATCACATCAGTGAAAGAAGAATGACTCTAGTGCGTTTTTGAAGGGTACTTATTTCACGGTAGGTACTTATTTCTCATGACACCGCCACAGACAACGTCTAGGCTCCACTCCACCCATCCTCTACACAACCAACAGCATCGATTAGATTCGATGGCTGCCGTCTGAGAACAATAATTAGTTGTCCCCCAAAACGGGGCAGTGCGTGCATGCCTCGTGCCTTCATACGGGGAGCTGGACGACCCCGACCCCTCCACGAATCTCTCCCCATGGGGATACTGGGGGGGGGGGGGGTATTTCGTAAAAATGGTTCCCCCACCTTCTGGAAGTTCTGTGCTTGTAACTTCCTCTCATCTGCCACTATATTTGACTCTGCCTTTTTCCTTTGCTTTCTATCATCTACTATCTTTCTGACTTATTGGCTCATTCTCCTGCCTTTAATAAACAAACCCCTTCTAAATACGTTTCCTCCTTTCAGTTCCTCCCAAATCGGAATGTGTCGGCTGTACGCAGCGGGGAGACCAGTGAAAACTGAAAACCGGACACATACGTACCTTACCCATTATGACCATAATTAAGGCCTGGGAACGCAGAAGAAGAAGAAGGAGAAGTCCCAAAAGATGGACGACCCTACAGGATAATAATGGTGTGGTGATAGAACGTGGTGAATCAACGATTCGTCTTCTCCCGTTTTCCCTTTTCTGCCATCCTTTTAACTTGGTTGAACAAAAACCCGAACGCCCACGTTGTTGCTGGTAGTAGTTCGGAAATGTATTGACTTCCCTTTATCAAACACAATCATGGACTAAATTAAAATAGGTTGTGTGTGCCACACTCAATGTTAAATCTTACACCCATTTTATGATGAACAAAAACCCGAACGCCCACGTTGTTGCTGGTAGTAGTTCGGAAATGTATTGACTTCCCTTTATCATACACAATCATGGACTAAATTAAAATAGGTTGTGTGTGCCACACTCAATGTTAAATCTTACACCCATTTTATGATGAACAAAAACCCGAACGCCCACGTTGTTGCTGGTAATATTTCGGAAATGTATTGACTTCCCTTTATCATACACAATCATGGACTAAATTAAAATAGGTTGTGTGTGCCACACTCAATGTTAAATCTTACACCCATTTTATGATGAACAAAAACCCGAACGCCCACGTTGTTGCTGGTAGTAGTTCGGAAATGTATTGACTTCCCTTTATCAAACACAATCATGGACTACATTAAAATAGGTTGTGTGTGCCACACTCAATGTTAAATCTTACACCCATTTTATGATGAACAAAAACCCGAACGCCCACGTTGTTGCTGGTAATATTTCGGAAATGTATTGACTTCCCTTTATCAAACACAATCATGGACTAAATTAAAATAGGCTGTGTGTGCCACACTCAATGTTAAATCTTACACCCATTTTATGATGAACAAAAACCCGAACGCCCACGTTGTTGCTGGTAGTAGTTCGGAAATGTATTGACTTCCCTTTATCAAAGATTCTAAAAGGGTAAGATGGACTACTTAAGAATTACGGCGAACCGGGCTGATAGAGTTATCGTTAGTGGGAACAGTACACCACACACAGTGGAGGCTATCTAAAAACTCAGACTGGAATTTGAACGGAGAATTCAACTGGCCTATCGACGTGTAAATGTGTACTGTTTTTAAGGGACATAACCAGTATTTCTGTCCTCACTACTCATATAGGGAAAAGAGACCGAATGTTGGTCTTTTCTTTTCAGTGTCTTTGCCTTTATCAAACACAATCATGGACTAACTTAACTTTGTATCATGTTACTGTATTCGTTGAAGTCAAATGTTTTGTGTTAAATGTAAACTTGTGCGTTCATGAGTCAGATTCTCTCTCTCTCTCTCTCTCTCTCTCTCTCTCTCTCCATTACTCCCCCCCCCCTCTTTCCCCAGTGGTTTGGTAATGTAGGCCTAATAGCGTATGGGTGAAATGGGTACTAAGCAAAACGTTTGTATTCCCATATCAAAAAGTAACGTTGGAATTGTGTTAAGAAATATCATACAGATTGTGATACCGGTAGTATTTAAAAAAATTTAAGAAGAAATAAATTGATTTTTTTTTCACATTTGTGAATAAAACTATCACTGTTGAGCAACAAAAAAATGAAACAGACTGCAACGTCACTGGAACATACAAGCAAACAAACAACTACACGACAAGTGCAAAGTGACGTTATTTTATTCACAAGAGACAAAAACAAAACTACTGGATATTTCGGCGAATGCGCCTTTATCAACACAGACAAACAATTAAACAGCAAACATCAAATATAGCAAAAGGAGCAAAAAGTAGGCAACAGAAGGAGCAAAAAATAAAAACACACACATCAAGATCAAAAATAAAAACAATACTTCCCCTCTACAGTCCAACGTTGGACTGTAGAGGGGAAGTATTGTTTTTATTTTGATCTTGATGTGTGTGTTTTTATTTTTTGCTCCTTCTGTTGCCTACTTTTTGCTCCTTTTGCTATATTTGATGTTTGCTGTTTAATTGCTTGTCTGTGTTGATAAAGGCGCATTCGCCGAAATATCCAGTAGTTTTGTTTTGTCTCTTGTGAATAAAATAACGTCACTTTGCACTTGTCGTGTAGTTGTTTGTTTGCTGTATATCACTGTTGAGCCAAAGACTATTTGACAGTGTGTTGTGTGTGAAAATGATGTTTTACGTCCTCTCGGTCATAGACACATATGGGACATTTGTAAATACAAAGATGGTGGGAACAATACTGGCTGCAATGCCCGGAGGCAGTGCAACACCAGTAAAGTCCCGAGTTTTTAACAATATAGATAGGTGTAGCGGTAACCACGCCTCGGTTAAACCTCATCGGCAATCGGGTACCGCCACATTGTCTAGTAATAGTATACATGTACCAGTTAAGCGATGATTGATAGTGTGTTGCATTCGCTGTGTGGACTACTAGGAGTTGTCATTTAAGTCAAACGAGCCGCTATGTCTCAAGATTATTTTAAAAAAAGAGGAAAAGTTGGTGTCCGTCCGTCCGTCCGGTGTCCGTCCGTCCGTCCGGTGTCCGTCCGTCCGTCCGGTGTCCGTCCGTCCGTCCGGCGTGCCTCCGTCCGTCCGGCTATTCGTCCGTTTTTCTCAAAAACTATTCAGTCTATCATCATCAACTTTGGTATACTAGTTTGCCAAGATGCAAGCTATCCACTGATGTATTTAGTTTTACATTAAGGTCAAGGTCGCGCCAGTTACGGGGTTCAAACCCCGAAACACATAATCGCTAATATCTCGCGAGGTTTTGCATCTATTTTAATGCAGGGTTTTTTCACAACATTTCTTGATGAATGGTCTATAACATAGTTGTCATGAATTTTTATGTGCGCGCGTGTGCGCATGATCGCGCGCGCTCACATCACGGGTCCGAACCCCAAGGCTATATATCAAAAACTATTCAGTCTGTTATAGTCAAATGTGGTATACTTGTTGCACAAGATGCAAGCTATCCACTGATGTACAAAGTTTTACATTAAGGTCAAATTTACGCCATTCCGATTTCGGAGTACCTCGGCGATGCTGCGAGGGGACTTTGCAGCGTTGCACTTGTTTCGTTTTCAATTTGGGGACATTTGTATGGGAGTCAAACCTGATCAAAACAAGATTTCTTACCAGCTATAAGAGGGAAAACACGTGAAACCCGTGATTTCGACACGTCTTTAAACCATTTCAGTGTTCAGTTCTGTTCTAGGTTTGTGCATTGACAGAGAAACTGCATTTAAGTTCGAGTGTATGCGCATATTTGTGTATGCATACATATGTGCATGTATGCGGGACAGAAAGTAAACACGCCTGAGTCGATGAGCTACGAGATAAAGAAAGTAAAAGGGGCATTTCTTATCTCTGCAGAGCAACACTCAAATAATTAGCCAAAAGGAATTGTTCGGAAATAATGAAGGGGAGTAATTTC
The DNA here is from genome assembly GCA_017654935.2 of Phymorhynchus buccinoides. Classification (NCBI taxonomy): domain Eukaryota; kingdom Metazoa; phylum Mollusca; class Gastropoda; order Neogastropoda; family Raphitomidae; genus Phymorhynchus; species Phymorhynchus buccinoides. The sequence goes on from CM065680.1 coordinate 90,340,033, forward strand.
ATGGTATGTGGGAGTGATCTTGCCTAATTCAATCGGTCAAACAGGGGACGTTACTCTACCATCAGGTAGATTCCCAGCTCTCGCCTCGTGTGCTTGAGCGGACATACAGCATTTAGAACACCGTGCGTCATTCTAAAATTGATGTCGTTTATATTTTTACGTCACATTTTGCAAGTTTTGTCAGTTTGTGGCCACTGGCCACCCCTCATTTTTCTTTTTTTTTTAAATGTTTGCAAGTCGCTGACTCGCATCCTGCGGTTTCAAGCTTCGACGCCATTGTTGCTATGGTATTTGACCGAGTAATGGAGGTAAACAACTCTAATTTTCACGAAGTGCTCTCCCCTAGTTTTGTCTCTCCGAAAATCGTCTATTGACACCAGTAATGAATAAATAAATGGATCTGTCGATCTGTCATTCTAAAATTATGACAAGACCAAGCTTACATTTTCTTGATTATTCAAAAACTTCGAGACTTTCCTGGTATTGCAGTACCTCCAGGATCGTCCCATTATCTTTATAGTTGTTAATGTCACATATATGTGCCTGTTCCAGGTCGGAGGACGTTAAACGGACTGTCATCGCAATACCAATGTAGGGTCTTCCCGACTGTATAAAGTCGAGATGAGAAAAATGTCAATAGGTACAGAGGCCAGCTCTCCCCGTGGGGATACCGGGGGATCTTTCGTAAAAATAGTTCCCCCACCTTCTGGATGTTCTGGGCTTGTAACTTCCTCTAATCTGTCACTCTCTTTTCCCTTTGCTTTCGATCATCTACTATCTTTCTGACTTATTGGCCCATTCTCCTGCCTTTTTTCTCTAAAAACAAAATCTTCCAAATAACTTTTCTCCTTTGAGCTCCTCCAAAATCGGAATGTGTCGGCTGTACGCAGCGGGGAGACCAGTGAGAAATGAAAACCGGACACATACGTACCTTACCCATTATGGCCATATGGTCTGGGAACACAGAAGAAGAAAAAGAAGAGGCCAGCGTCATGGAATCAGCCACATAGTGGGCAGCCCTTGAAGGATAGCCTACACGAATCGAAAAGAAAGCAGCAGGAACTAATGGTAAGAAGACCCACGACACTGTCCTAGACGCTACTGTCGCTGTGGCGAAGTATATCTAGGCTGATGAGGACGAGATGCTGGCATCACTAGTGATTCGATGGCTGGCTGTCTGTCTGTCTGTCTGTCTGTCTGTCTGTCTGTCTGTCTGTCTGTCTGTCTGTCTGTCTGTCTGTCTGTCTGTCTCTCTCTCTCTCTCTCTCTCTCTCTCTCTCTTTCCCTGTCTCTCTCTCTCTCACACACACACACACACTCTCTCTCTCTCTCTCTCTCTCTCTCTCTCTCTCTCTCTCTCTCTTTCCCTCCCTCTCTCTCTCTCTCTCTCTCTCTCCCTCCCTCCCTCTCTCTCTCTCTCTCTCTCTCTCTCTCTCTCTCTCTCTCTCTCTCTCTCTCTCTCTCTCTCTCTCTCTCTCTCTCTCTCTCTCTCTCTCAACATTGCATTGTGGCCTAAGGCCAATGCACAATAAACATCCGAGTTCTGAGTTCCGAGAGAACTCCGAGGTCCGAGCTCTCTCTCTCTCTCTCTCTCTCTCTCTCTCTCTCTCTCTCTCTCTCTCTCTCTCTCTCTCTCAACATTGCATTGTGGCCTAAGGCCAATGCACAATAAACATCCGAGTTCTGAGTTCCGAGAGAACTCCGAGGCCGAGTTCTGTCTCTCTCTCTCTCTCTCTCTCTCTCTCGAGTCTCTCTCTCTTCTCTCTCTCTCTCTCTCTCTCTCTCTCTCTCTCTCCTCTCTCTCTCTCTCTCTCTCTCTCTCTCTCTCTCTCTCTCTCTCTCTCTCTCTCTCTCTCTCTCTCTCTCTCTCTCTCTCTCTCTCTCTCTCTCTCTCTCTCTCTCTCTCTCTCTCGTCTCTGATGATCAACGCAAATGAAAACCCGGGAATTAAACACGAAAAGCTACGTTTCAATGACCCCGGCTCCTTGTTAATTAAATTAAGTTCCTTTCTCACTTTCTTTCTGTGCATGTGCCTTGCTGATCTTCGACAATCAGGAAAATGTATCTCTGAAATAGACAAGAACACCGTCAACACTACTATACAAATTTGGGACACACTTCGCTTGTCTGAGTCTCATTTTCCCGTGAAATTTGGATTTCTTAGGACGGGTTTTCGTTACGTAGGCCACACCTATTATGTATTATAATAATGTCAACTTGGATCGCCCCACTTGAAGCTACCATGCTAACCACTTTGAACACCCCAGAACGGAGGCTCTGGTCAGAGTACAGGAGCGGATCAGTCAGCCCAGAGGGGGGTCGGGGGGTCCAATGGCTCGGTGCGCTGACGATAATTTGAATGTAAAATATGCAAAGAAGGCCTCTCCTGCAGGGCCGGATCTAGGGAGGTTTCCTGGTTTCCAGAACCCCCACCCCCACCCTCTGCCCCAGCATGTACCTTATACAAGGGTGAAAAGTACAAATAAATTACTCGATTTTTACCTTAATAATCACTAAATAGCAAACATTTCCGGGGGCTTTTCCCCTGGGCCCCAAAAGGGCACTGCCCCTTAACCCGGAATCTATGCAGCTCCCTGGACCCACGCACCTTGAGTAGGAACAGTACCGGGCGAGTGGACAGGACAGGGGTACTGAATGAAAGCGTGGGATAGGCCCATGTGGCGGCAAAGTGCACCAAAATGGCCTGGGGGGAGGGGGGGGGGGGTGTAGTCAGTTATCACTGCACAAGTCTGCACCTTCCCAGCATACACAATTACACAATCATGCAACAATGAAAATATTGCTGTCTTGTTAATAATCAGAAAAAAAGTAGAAGTTTAATTTTACTCTCAGCTGAACAAAACTTTAGAGGACGGATATTTGGACAGTACATTTTTTTTAAATTCTTAAGTTAGAATAAAAATGGGTTTCAAAAATACGTTGTGAAACATGAAAAGGAAAACACGGTATTATTGCACAAATATTGTAACAACAAAAAAAGCATCAGATGAAACATTTTTTTAGTTGCTTTTGACGAAGTTAGTTTTACGTCCTCTCGGCCGATGGGACATAATATGCTTTTTCGCTCTTTTCGCTTTTTCTAGGGCTTTAGTTTCTCTATATCAACTCTACACCAAATAAATTAGGCCTAACACTGCAGAATATTTTATTATACCATAGCTACACAACAAACGTTCCAGGTATCTAATACCACATCCCTTATATTAAAGATATCAAAAGGCAACATTTTTGCCCCAAGCTTTAAAAATGTTAATACACTTTAGTATTGTGTTTGCTCACAATCCATCTCTAAAATTTGTTTTACAGCTGATGTGATCGAAAATACAGAATCAGCCATCGGTCAAAATCATAAAACCTCATGTGCAGGCCTAGGTTACAGTGGTAATTTTGACATTTAAAAAAAGGAAAAAAACATTGTGACGATCGAGTACAATGGAAAGTACAACAGAGAAAACAAATTGTTCACTTTGTGCAGTCTTTATACGAGACACAACAGAAGCGAACAAGGCAATAAATGCCCACCCGTGTTAATGAAACGCTTTGCTCGGAAACACAGAGAGAGAGACTTCAAACTTCAAATACTTTATTTTACAACGATAAGAATTTAGTCTTCCATTCTGTCCTTGATAGGTAGGTAGGTAGTAGAAGGTTTTACGTCCTCATAGCAGTTGCTCTTAGGGACAAGTAATTATGGTGCTGTAGTCTTCGATGTAGCAAGTAAGTACATCTGGTATTAGGTTTGTCCTTGATTCCAAGCATGCAATATATAACTAGTACTAGAGAAGAGAGAGAGAGAGAGAGAGAGAGAGAGAGAGAGAGAGAGAGAGAGAGAGAGAGAGAGAGAGAGAGAGAGAGAGAGAGAGAGAGAGAGAGAGAGAACACGAATGACCGACCGAACTGTTATTTATTCAGGCTAATGAAATAAAGCTAATTAGCTACAGCTTTTTTCACTCAGCCCTGAGGCAAACAAGAAAGCAACAAACAAATAAAATGAAGAAGAAAAAGGAAACTATACAGAGAGAGAGAGAGATAGAGAGAGAGAGAGAGAGAGAGAGAGAGAGAGAGAGAGAGAGAGAGAGAGAGAGAGAGAGAGAGAGAGAGAGAGAGAGAGAGAGAGAGAGAGAGAGAGAGAGAGAGACAGACAGACAGACAGAGAGAGAGAGAAAATTGAATTGAATTGATTTGAATGAATTTTACTTATAGAGGGTAATAGAAGCAATAACATGCTTTTTTACATCCAGCGCTCTGAAAAAAGTATTTACCAATATAAAAGTAGAAATGAAAAAGGAAAATGAGCACAGACAAAGCAATATAAAGAATGCGAAATACAACCCTAGAAGACAATAACAAAATCAAACAAAATCTTATCAACTACACTCATTTTGAACGTGCATAAATGAAGAGTAGGCCTAAGCACATACACACGGAGAAAAAAACTAAAATAATCCCACTTTTCATACTCATCTTTAACATGCACAAATTGAGAAGTGCACAAACACATGACAAACCCAATCCTAATCGTACTTTTTAGGGGAGAGAGAGAGAGAGAGAGAGGAGAGAGACGGGAGAGAGAGAGAGAGAGAGAGAGATAGAGGAGAGGAGAATAGGAGAGAGAGAGAGAGAGAGAGAGAGAGAGAGAGAGAGAGAGAGAGAGAGAGAGAGAGAGAGAGAGAGAGAGAGAGAGAGAGAGAGAGAGAGAGAGAGAGAGTAGGTAGAGAGAGAGTAGAGAGAGAGAGAGAGAGAGAGAGAGAGAAGAGAGAGAGAGAGAGAGAGAGAGAGAGAGAGAGAGAGAGAGAGAGAGAGAGAGAGAGAGAGAGAGAGAGAGAAGAGAGGGGCGGGAGAGAGAGAGAGAGAGAGAGAGAGAGAGAGAGAGAGAGAGAGAGAGAGAGAGAGAGAGAGAGAGAGCATAACCCAACAATACGCACCGCGACTCCTTGCCCGTGCCCCTTTTGCTGCCGATCCCCCCTGCTTCCAGAGACAGACGATTTCACCAGCATCCACTTTCACGCAAGTCCCGCGCTCGAGTGTCCCCTCTCCTCCAATAGAGCGTCCCCTGCTTCCAGAGACAGACGATTTCACCAGCATCCACTTTCACGCAAGTCCCGCGCTCGAGTGTCCCCTCTCCTCCAATAGAGCGTCCCCTGCTTCCGTTCTGCTGGCTCAGCAAGATCTACCACAAGAGGCGTTTCAATCGCACGGGCTAGGCGGGAATCTTTCTAAAGCCTGACACAAATCTCTCCCGGGGGCTTGGGACACAGGCAAGCTTGCATAAGAGCCCCGGTCCACTGATTGGCCTTGAGCCAGCCCCCGGGAATGAAATTGAAATTGACGAGTTTTTGAGTCTGGACTAAACTTCTAAAGTCACACTCGACTGACCTACAAAATCAACTGGGGGAATCAGAGAACAGGAGCCGCGATTTCACGACAAGCCGTTAGATCGTGACATCAATTGTTCGCGCTAGAGCGAAGGGTGAGGTCTATGGGGAATTTGAATTTGAACTGGGACTGTTTAAGTTTTACGTCCTCTCGGCCGAAGCCATATGGGATGAACTGAAAGAGATTTGGCGGACAGAAATGGGGTGGGTGGATGGGGGTGGGGGTGGCCTAACGCTTGTGTGGCAGGTTTGTCCAATCATAATATCAATTTCAAAGTTAGTTTTCCACAGGTTTTGGTTACTTACATTGCTCTTGCGCTTCTTCTCCTCCTCCTCCCCCCTGCCCTTCCCCGCTTCTCTCTCTCTCTCTCTCTCTCTCTCTCTCTCTCTCTCTCTCGTTTTTATAAAATTCTATCCGTCTAACCTTTGCTTATTCTTATCATGATTAGTAAATAATCTACAAACTGTTTTACTTTTAGATGGGATATGATCTTAAACACTATTTGCTTTCATTGGCCATTGAATAAAACATTGACAGACTGAAATTGTGTGGTGTATGTCCTTTAACATGAGTGTGGCCAATACAAATCACGAGACACTCTCTCTCTCTCTCTCTCTCTCTCTCTCTCTCTCTCTCTCTCTCTCTCTCTCTCTCTCTGTCTTTCTCTGGAGGGGGGGGGGGGGGAGTGGGGGGGGGGGGGGGAATGGTGATAGCGAGAGTACACACTTTTTCGCCACTGACAATAGATATCGCATGATTTGTATGTATAGCCTACCTACCCCATTAGTTCGTTTCTTTTATATCCCAAGCTTCCCATTTCTTTTCAAGTGTGTGTGTGTGAGAGTGTGAGTGTGAGTGTGTGTATGTATGTATTTATGTGCCTGTATGTGTGTATGAGTGTGTATGTGGTGTCAAGAGTCTTGGCCTATACTATAGTGAGTGAACATGTGGTTCTTGAATTCCAAAATGCATGGAAAAGATTATTCCCATGAAAATAAATCGCAAATGATGATGGAAAAGTCCAAACTTAACACAGGAATACTCATAAGAGGCTTAGAGAACCAGATCACATATAAAAAGGCCTAAATAATCGCGATTCGTTATTTCAATGTGAATGATATAGGGCCTTCGTCGACTGATTTAGATACATAAAACAAATGAAAAGATAAGGAAAAATCGGAGGAGGAGGATGGAGAAGGAAGAGATTTTTAATTATTAATAGCATGTAAACCTACTTCCATTAAAACTATATTGTATGTTGCTTCAAATACTTCTTTGAGAATCAACGAAACAAAACAGAATCTCGATTACATGCATCACTTGCGGTCCGACTGTGACATTTGTGAGGCATGATTCTCGTGAAATTCTACTGTCTAAACGAATCTGGTGAAATCCTACTAGTTTTGTTCACTACATTTGTGGTCCTCCGTAGGGGAAGACGGGGTAAAAAGCGCATGGGCGGGTAAGAAGCCCACCCCAATTATCTCATGAAATGAAGCAAATTTCAGTCACATGTTGCCCATGAGACGAGCGTTAATGTCTAGCATTCGTCTCATGGGAAAATTTGACTGAAAATTTCTTTATTTCATGAGATAATTGGGGTGGGCTTCTTACCCGCCCATGCGCTTTTTACCCCGTCTTCCCCTACACGAATCTGTTGAAATATCTGTATTTTTGTATCTGATTTTTTTGTTATTGCATAATGTTACCTGAAGTGAACGAAAACAGAAGAATTCCTTTTAGACAGAAGTATTTCATGTGAATCATTACTCACAGACATCGTCCCAATCGGATCGCAATCAGATCGCATTGTATGCAGTATGGAGACTGGTAGACAAGTGATGGGATGGTACAAGCTTTTCTACTGGACCCAAATAAATTCAAGTAGACTATGTGTGATAGCTGATTTTTGTCTTTGCTGCGGGTTTTTTTTCTTCTCACTTCGGCTTTTTTTCTTTGGTCACCCCCTAAAGTGTGTGCATTTACTTCTATAAAAAGAAGCTCACCACCACCACAGAAGAAGAAGAAGAAGAATCTTTTATTTTGGTGTGTAGCCTCATCAGGAAAGACAACTGGCTGTCGACTTCGGCACCTCAATAACCGGTAAAGTCGATAAGTTAATCCGAGAAAACATACTGATGTTTACGGTAAATACCCCGTAACCGTGCCTTTTTCTGAACATGATTTTTTTGGGGTAATTTCCCCACCATCTTCGTTGTTGTCTGACCAATTTCTGATTCATCATTTTCGTCTTAGAGGAGACGGGACCGCACCTTTTCACTTTCCATGGATCAATCGCCGAACATCTCACACACTCACACAGAATCCACACTGTCCGAACTCAATAAAAGAAGAAAGAGGCTAAATATTTTGAACAAGGCTTCTGACACTTTTAAAACAAAAATCACCACAATCACACGACAACAAAGATGTCAGTCTTCCACGATTATCTACCGATCTCTTTGAGTTGTTCATAACGGAGATAACACTCAACTTACCATTTTGCACGCGTCGTCTGCTGCTCATATTAGAGCGCTGAATCATATTTTGTGCAAGCACCGCGTTAGCGCATGCGCACAATACAAGCGCTGTTCTCATCCGTGCGCGCGAGCGGTTCTCATTCTCTGACTCAATCAAGTCAATGTTAACTCAACTCAACTTCTAGCACTTTTATCCTCCGCCTAACCCTTTCTTCTTCTACTTCTTCGTTCGCTCAGCCACTGAGTTTCCTGTCATATGAGCGCACATGCGTCATGCTGCCGTTATGCGCCTAACTAGGAAATAGCTATGCCCAGCATGTCCGACTTTGGCTGAAAACATCTTTCTAAGAAATTTATGTAGAAAAAGGGAGGGGGGGGGGGGCGACCGATTGGACGCTAATCTCATCATCATCAAACCTCTCTCTCTCTCTCTCTCTCTCTCTCTCTCTCTCTCTCTCTCTCTCTCTCTCTCTCTCTTAAGTATATATGTATCAAGAACAGATTGGAAGAATAGGCGTTGCCTAAAATCTATATCCTTGGAAAATAAAGTTTAAGTTTTCAAGTCTCTCTCTCTCTCTCTCTCTCTCTCTCTCTCTCTCTCTCTCTCTCTCTCTCTCTCTCTCTCTCTCTCTCTCTCTCCACTACTCACCCCCCCCCCCCCCCTCTTTCCCCAGTGGTTTGGTAATGTAGGCCTAATAGCGTATGGGTGAAATGGGTACTAAGCAAAACGTTTGTATTCCCATATCAAAAAGTAACGTTGGAATTGTGTTAAGAAATATCATACAGATTGTGATACCGGTAGTATTTAAAAAAATTTAAGAAGAAATAAATTGATTTTTTTTTCACATTTGTGAATAAAACTATCACTGTTGAGCCAAAGACTATTTGACAGTGTGTTGTGTGTGAAAATGATGTTTTACGTCCTCTCGGTCATAGACACATATGGGACATTTGTAAATACAAAGATGGTGGGAACAATACTGGCTGCAATGCCCGGAGGCAGTGCAACACCAGTAAAGTCCCGATTTTTTAACAATATAGATAGGTGTAGCGGTAACCACGCCTCGGTTAAACCTCATCGGCAATCGGGTACCGCCACATTGTCTAGTAATAGTATACATGTACCAGTTAAGCGATGATTGATAGTGTGTTGCATTCGCTGTGTGGACTACTAGGAGTTGTCATTTAAGTCAAACGAGCCGCTATGTCTCAAGATTATAAAAAAAAAGAAGGAAAAGTTGGTTGAATTTTTTTTAATGAAAGTTTAACAGGCTTTATATTAGCAAAATAATAGGCTCCTAAAATTCGCATTGCACTGAGATAGCAAATATCATTATCATAGCCTACATGCCTCCGCCATTTATACAAATAAGAAAAAAATGTTTTGCAGCGGAGTTAACGAATACCAAAACAAATAATAAAACAAAACTTAAATAGAATTAAAGTATGAAATCAAATATCATGTACAAAAAAATACGTCTTAAAATATGGAGAGAAAAAAAATCAATTCATCCACCTACCTTTTTTCAAAGTTTGAATTTGAATCTATCCACAGTGCTCAGTCTCAACCAACCATCCGAGATCACAAGACTGACCGGTGTCGAGCAAGACCAGGAATGAAGGCGAGTCTAACGTCCTATTAGGAGTTGCCTCTTAAGGACAATGTTCCTGAAGACTGGGTCTTCCTCGGTGAGATGAAGATGATGAAGAAGCCGGTGATGACGGGACAGGAGTTCTTGACGTGGCAGCCGTCGTGGATGATTCCGGAACACGTAGCACACACCCTGACACGGGAGGATGCACCGTCTGTTGCTGGAAACATTCGCAAGACCAGATGATTAGTTTGTTTTACGTCCTCTCGGAAATTTCCATGTGGCACATTCAAAGCAAGACCAGGAGAGATCGGCCCCTTTTATATTTTCGAAGTGGTACGCATGACTGGAGAAAGATCGTAAAAACGGTGTCATAAAAATAGCCACGCCTACCCATGTAATACGTCATTGTGATTACCCCAGGCAAGAGGGGGTGGGGTGAGGGGTGTTATTTTGCTGTTCTTGCTTTGTGGACAGAAACACTGCTTTTTGTTTTTGTATTCATTTTGGCTGGCCATCGCAAATATCTGCAAATAAGTCTAAGAACTGTTAAATCCTATTAAAACAACATACAGTATCTGTTTTGTTGTTGTTTCCAAAAATAAATTGTTATAGATAGCTT
>CM065680.1:90355123-90385123 GCA_017654935.2 Phymorhynchus buccinoides
GCATTGTCAAACAACAGGTATTGTCAAACATTGCGCCACACCATACAACGCGCAGCGTCAAACAACAGGCAGCTTCAAACATTGCGCCACGCCATACAACGCGCAGCGTCAAACAACAGGCAGCGTCAAACATTGCGCCACGCCATACAACATGCAGCGTCAAACAACAGGCAGCTTCAAACATTGCGCCACACCATACAACGCGCAGCGTCAAACAACAGGCAGCCTCAAACATTGCGCCACACCATACAATACGCAGCGTCAAACAACAGGCAGCCTCAAACATTGCGGTACGCCATTCAATGCACAGTGTCAAACAACGGGCATCGTCAAACATTGTGCCAGGCCATACAACGCGCAGCGTCAAACAACAGGCAGCGTCAAACATTGTGCCACGCCTCTCAAATCAAACTTTGTTGTTATTCACACCACCACACACCACCATTACAAAACAAAGACTTTTATCAATACATGTAATAAAAAAAAACCCACATAATTATGTCCAACTGTCACTTAGCTCATATTGGCATTTTTACTTGCAGCTTCTTGCTTAATTTCATTTTTTTGCAATGTTATAGGTGTGTTACATGTCATTTATTAACACATTGTACATAAATATATGTCAATAAATTTGTTTTCATTCTGTTTTTTTCTGTCTTGATCACTCATTGTTCACTAATTACTAAAAAGTAGCAGAGGTAATGAAAACAAAGCATTATTGCACACAGTGACAAACCATTCTCCAAAACAATTCCATGTTAATTACATGACTGATTGTGTGAGTGTGCATGCAGTCAGTGAGTGTGTCAATGTGTTTGTGATTTCATGATACAGTATCTACTTTATCCAGGGTATGGATGGTAGGAAGTGGTGAATTGTGTCAATGCCATACATATAATACCTTGATGCCAGTCCACTTTTCAAAAACACCAATGAAATGAAGATCATGTTGGCATCACAAATCACCTACAAAATTATATTGTTCTCCAAATGTTTATATGTAATCAAATACACATGGTCCTACATTTACGCGTCCGCTTATTTTTTTCCCTCTTTCTGTGCGTGTGTGTGTGTGATTTTTTTTAACTCATTCTTTGGGGTGATATGCTATTTAATTTGTATACAGGTTCATGTTTTATTTCATGTTTTTAATGTGTTTTTTATATGAGACTTTACTTTTAAGTATAATTTGTATGCGCCCGCATTAGTAATTAGTGATGAGCCTACTGTGGGATACTGTGCTATATGTATTTTCATTATTATTATTATTGTTATTATTATTATTATTGTTATTATTATTATTACTAATCACTTCTAATGACAAATCCCTTACTGCATTTTGAAAAGCAATCCAGAAAGATTGCTGATAGTTCAACAAAGCAGATAAACTCAAGAGTCAATCACTCAGAGTAGATACAGTGAAACCCACCTTATAAAACCTCCCATTATAAGAACCCCCCCCCCCCCCCCACACTACACACACACAAGAGACTGAATGACTGAGAACACATAATGGCTGTCTTGCTGATAGTTGATAGTGTGTGGTATGTGTTTCAGTCATTCAGTATCCAGAAAAAGAAGATGAGCAAATAATATTATGTGTACAAGTCACTGTGTTTGATGCTTTTAGGGGATGTGCACATTGCATGCCTAAACTTCATGCGCTCATCAGCAAAAGTAAAAGAAAGTAAGAAATAAGCAGATGGAATAAGTGCATATGTTTCCCCATGTGCTTATCTCATCCGCTTAAGCTTAATGTATTTCTTACATTCTTTTACTTATGTTCAGATATGCGCATGAGATTTCTGCATGTAATGTGCACATCCCCTAAGTCTGAAACAAAAAATACTATATTCTCTTTCCCTCACTCCACTCTTTCAATTAAATCATTCACACAAATAATAATAATTAGGAAAATGTATATAGCGCCCATCCTACTATGTAGGCTACAGGGCGCTTTACACAAAATTGAAATGGAATAAAAACATGAAACAAAAATCCAATAACATCAGCAGACAAAAACAATACACATATTAATCAACAACAACTACTGTGACTACTACTACGACTACTAGGCCTAATACACGTATGCATTGTCACACAGTTCACAAGCATGAAATAACAACATAATATTCACAACATACACACACACACCGAGCACAAGCACACACACACCCCTACACACACACACCATGCATACATACACGTATAGGGGCCTACATGAACGCATCACACGCGCACACACACACACACACATGCGCGCACACACACACACACACAAACACACGCACACACTGATGTAGTGACTATAAAAAATAATGTCAAGCTCTAGGCTTCACCCCACTGTAGTTTACCAAAAGCCTGTTCATCGATCTGTCATCGTCACATCATTTTATTATATGAAGATAATTCAATGCTATTGCTTCCCCTTTAAAAAAAAAGTTACTTCTAGGTTATTTTCTTTCTATAGACGAGATGCACAAATTTAAGGGCGTGGGGGATTTTGTAGGCTTAGCCTAGGCCTACATGTTTACTACCGAAGAAGGCCTTTGAGCCTCACTATGACGTTGGGGTCAAATGGTCACTTCCGCACAGTTCGTTTCGGGTTAGATTAAGGGACAAAACCACTGTTCGGCCGAACGATGGATTCGGGCGAAAATGAAAAGACCCTTAATTGACTTCGCTCGTTCGGCGAACACCCTGTTCGGCCGAATTGGATTCGGGCAGCTAAGGGTGGCCTTAAGGTACCGAGCTAGAGGTGTAGGCCTACCACAGCAAAAGACGGACAATACAGGCCGAAACGAATACAGTAATCCTATTTGAGGTTAGTCCATTTCTTCAAAGTTCGTTTGGATGTTCATTTTTCTTCCCTTAATCACACAATCAAACAATCATGAATAAATTAAATTAATTGTGATGATTTAGGGCTAAATAAAATGAATATAATCGTCATATTTTGTGAAACTGGAATCAACAAGGAAGTATGTAAATGAACGATCAGAATATTACAAACAACTTTTTTTTTCTAATTGAAGGCTAGTTTCCATTTATGCATGGTACTATATAAGTTACAATTAGCAATGAAAATGATTAAAAAGGGTTGTACAGCTAGCAACAGATTAGGGCTGAATTCATTCAACGCTGATTTGTTTTTCCTAGTTACGTTGTTTTCTGGAACCTAAAGTGTCATTGTTTTGCTTCCTTGATCCCTACTCTCGACCTCCACAGTGTTCCCTGCCATCCCCTCCCTCTCTCTCTCTCTCACTCTCTCTCTCTCTTTCACACAAACACATACACCGACGCCCTTGCACACGCGATTAGTGGTTAAAAAAAACCCACAATAATAACTAGAGGGCTTATGTTTGCCCTTTGAGAGCAAACATGGGAGGATTCCCCTCTCCAGCCTCTCTCACCCTGCCTTCCTGTGTTGTGGCACTTTTGGATGGTACTTTAAATGATTTTATGCACTAACAGTCTTGCAAAATTAATGTAAACTTTATTGAAGAAATATATAGATACTTTGTAACACAGTTGTAAGAAAATAGTTGACCTGAATGGGTTCAAAGATCCTTCATGTACGTGGAATGAAACTGGGGTTTAATGTCCACTTGGCTACACAGAGCACATTTGGAACAAACCATCAAACAACCACCACCACTAAATCGTGTACGTGCATGCAGCACGATTTATATACTTTGGCTTGGTCATTCTATTTTTATTTTCTGTGTCATACCATTGCTTGTGTGATACCATTGCATCTTATCCGCTACTCATATGGGTTCAGCACAGATGGACTGTCGCGCAGATTCATGTGTGGATAGACCAGACAGAAACAATCACATGAACAACAACAATTATTACTCCTCTATAAGAGGGGAATCCTAAAGAACTTAACTTCACATGCCAAGCTTTAAAATATAGGGCCAATAACTAAAACAAGCAACACATTAGAATTAAGAGTCTATTAATAGCCAACAATTATTCATACATAGGCCTACAAGCACGCGCGCACACACACACACAGGCCTTAATATATACTATACATATGTGTGCGCATGTGTGTGCGTGTGCGTGTGCTTGCATATTTGTATGTCTGTGAATCTGTCTATCTGTCTTGTAATAAGTCTATGGGACCAACACACACACACACACAGAGAGAGGCCTTAATATATACTATGCATATGTGCGCGCACGAGTGTGCGTGTGCGTGTGTGTGTGTGTGTGTGTGTGTGTGTGTTTGCATACTTGCATGTCTGTGAATCTGTCTGTCTGTCTTGTAATAAGTCTGTGGGACCAACCATGTCTACGTGTGTTTTTAATAAGCTGCCTGTGGGAGATAATGCTCATTAGGGATGAAGCAAATCAGTGCCAAGTAGTTTAGTTTAGCCCATTATTAGGGCTCAACCGCAATAGGGGACAGGCAAAACTCCACATCGCATAATATAGGCAAGGAAGACAATTGTATTTCTGCCTTGCACACACACACACACACACACACACACACACACACAGAGACTGACACACACACACTGACACACACATGAACATGCACACAGACGCACACTCACACATGGACGCACACTTACACATGTGCACACACACACGTGCGCACACGCACACATATACACACACACACACACACACTCACACATGCACGCACGGCGCGCGCGCGCATACAAACACACACTTTTATTAGATCTTCCAGCCTTTGTTTACATCTAAAAACAAAACAAGAAGAAAAAAAGAAAACAAACTCCAACCAGATGTATTCTGTTTCACTAGACCAATGGCTACCTGCTCCCCAGCAGAAGAGTACCTGGAGTGCCCGGTGTGCAGTGAGTCATTCAAGGACCCCAAACTGCTGCCCTGCACTCACCTGGTGTGCGCCACCTGCCTCCTCACCTGGCTGAACAAGGAGAGGCCTGGGGCAGGCTGTCTGCTGTGCAGAGCCGTTGTCTTCCCAACAGGGGGCACCAACCTTGACGCTCAGGTGTGATTTTTTTTTAATAGGACGTTTTCTCTGTCTGTCGACTATCTGTGCTTCAGAGCCGACCAAGTGATTCGTAAGGGGTGGGGGGGGGGGGGGGGGGGGGGGGGGGGGGTGGGGGGGGGGGGGGGGGGGGGGGGGGGGGTCCAGGGAGCTTCGTATATTCCAGGTTAAGAGAAAAATGCTTTTAGGTGGGAGGGGGGGGGGGGGTGCAGGAAATGAAGCCCCCAGAAAATGTTGCAATTTAGTGATTATTAAGGCAACATTCGAGCCATTTTCTTACTTTTCACCTGTATAAGGTACATGCTTGGGGCAGGGGGGGGGCGGGGGGGCGAGGGGGATCCAGAAACCAGGAACCCTCTCGATCCCCTAGATCCGACCCTTCATTTAATTTAATTTCATGTCAATCTCTCTGCCTTCTCTTTCAATGTCTTTCTGTCTTATTCATGCACCTATTTATCATTTATCGTCCTTCCTTTCATTTTAAGTGTTAAATTAAATTGCTCCTCGCGTTTCCTATTATAACATTTGGCGTGATGTTGCATCTTTTTCAGATTTTTGGTATCCTGTTGAGTTGCAAATCCGCCAATTGTTTCTGGTCTGCTTTTCTTTTGTCTTTGGTGGTGTTAAGTTGTAAACCTTACGAATAATGCCAGCTTTCTATTATTTTGTATTGCTGAATTACTGACCACACTGCAGGCTTTCGCTTAGCGTTAATATAGCCATGTTGCTACCTACACCAACCTCTTCAGACAAATAAGTAGTCCTTATACAGGGTCTACGTCCATCTTTTCAGACAAATTAGTCATGTCGCTATGCACGTCCACCTTTTCAGACAAATCGGTCATGTTGCTATGTACGTCCACTTTATCACACAAATCAGTCATGTCGCTATGCATGTCCACCTTTTCAGACACATTTTCAGACAAATGGGTGGCGTGCCTCCAGCTGCGATGCGTTCTCCAGGTGGGAGCAACCCAAATTTCACGGAGACGTCTCTATAAAAACAAAAAAACAAATACCAAATCTGTCATGTTGCTATGTACACCCACCTTTTCAGACAAATCGGTCATAATGTTAAACAAGTCCACTTTTTCAGACAAATCATTCATGTTGCTGTGTAGTTCATCTGTTCAAACAACACAATGTTTCCCTCAGGTGGAGGCGTTGCCCACAGACCTGGCCCTCCAGTCTGCGGTGGACAACCGCAGTCTACTCCACTCCCCAGACGTCTGCGGTCTGTGTGACGGCGGCAAAGTGGCTGCCTCCTCCTACTGCCTGCAGTGCAGCCTGAAGCTGTGCCAGGCCTGCTCCAAAGCACACACCAAAATTATGTTGTGTAAATCCCATGTTGTGGAAGACCTAAGCACTCTCACTGTGCGGCGATTGGCTGAAGTGTGTCACATGCCGTGCACGCACCACTCTGATAGGCTAGTGGAGCTTTATTGCTCCGCCCACCAGGAGCTGATCTGTTCACTATGTTTTCCAACCAATCACCGGGAATGCGCTGAGGTCAGAGCCATTGCTGACGTGGCACTTCTGAAGAGGGCGGAGCTTAAAGAAACAGTGGATGATCTGAGGAAGGAAGAGGCCCAGATGGCGTTAGAGGTGTCTGTCTATGTCTGTCTTCGTATATGCATATGCTTGTCTGACTGTCCGTCTATCCATCCACACACACATCTACTCAGCATGATTGCTTTAAATTGCCAAAACATTTGGAGTGCTATATCCTATGTAGGCTATGCAAAGATATTTTGTTATTTGTCTCTTATTTTGCCTATTACAGCCTAAAACATTAACGAAGAGAGTTCTCTCTCTTTCACAGTTGTTATGGGAAGTAGGCTGTGTAATAGTTAATTCACTTAACAAATCTTATCAGAACAGAAAGATGTGTCAATTACCTCTTTTGTAATTTTAGAAGCGATTCCATAACTTTCCACCGTTGGCCACAGTTGCCTCTATTTCCCTTTCCCCTATTTTCTTTTGTCCTTTGCAGCCTCAGTTTACCCAAAGGGTAGATAAGAAAAGAGAACAGCATTTTAACTATTATGGATATGTAATATGTTCAATGCTTAAATTTAAGTATAAAGACATGCATGCCTGCCATTAAATAAAAACAGAATGTCTTGGACATATAACAAACGTCTTCAGAGCTATGCTTTAGCTTACCAGTGTGTGCACGATTGTTGCATTTCATTAACCACAATTTATTTTATCAATAACATGTTTACTGAATATTTTAGCCAATACATTTCTAGCTTGTTTCAACTGAGGTAGACAAAATAGTCAAGTTTTTTGTTATGGTCAGTAAGAATACCCAGACAAACACACAATCTCTGTGTAGATTTGTGATGTTTTTATGTCGGCTGTTGTTCACAGATTCAGGCCTCAAGGGACGACTTCCAGACTCTCCGCAAGAAAGTCAATGCAGTCTTTGATGACCTCGAGCAAGTCCTCCAGAAGAGACGCCAGGCAATCCTCGACGAGATCGAAACGGAGGAGAAGGCAAGCAGGGCATCACAGTTGGAAAAGGAGAAAGACAGGGCGTCACTCAAAGCCCACGCTGCAACCATCAGTAACCTGAGACAGTCTGCAGCCAATGACGCTTTGCTGGGCATGATGGGAAAGCTGACGTCACGTCTGCAAGATCTGAAACTGACGATGGCTGCCAGGAATGATAACTCTCAAGCCATGATTGACGTCACGTTTGACACTGCTGAATGGACAAGGCTGAAGTGCACCATTTCTGCTTTGGGTAAAGTTCTGATTATTAATGTAGTTCAGTGATTTTATATTGTTCAATATAAATATAATTGTTAATACTGTAATTGAAATGTATTTAAAATTCGTTTAGTGTTTTTAAAATAATATATTTGAGATGCCACTGCATCTATATTATAATACGCGTGCCGATAAGAATTTTTAATCTCTATTTTCTCCTAAGTCGCGGCGATTTTTGCCTTCAACTCTGAAATATAGGGGCACGTGTAGGTGCTTAACAGTTCTTCCAAGTGAAATTCGCCAAGTCGTCGTTTAAAGCCGGGATTTCACATAAAATTTGCTTAACGTAGGGAGGGATTTTCAAGAAAGACAGTTTCACGGAATAGCCGTGACAGTGGAATAGCCGTGACGTCATATCCTTTACGCGAAACTTAGATTTTTTGTGCTTGAGGGAACAGCCGTGATCCCTGTATGACCTTTATGTCGGAGGCCCCCAACAACAATCACAAGGTAAAAACACTCAAACTGCCAAAATGTTTTCAAAAACAATAGTGGATTAATCCTTATTCGGGCCCCTTCGTACATGCTGAGGGGGACAAACACGATGCTGCAATAGCCTGAGTAGCAGAATGTGTCGTCTGCTAAAAACGGTTCATTTTTAGACTGCGTGTGATAGCAAAAAGCCGAGGCTAGGCCTAACTCACTGCACCTAGAAACTTCTATGGTTGCTTTGGTTAGAAGAAGGGGGAGGGGGAGGGGTGGCTAGGAAGGAGAAGAGGGAGGCGAGTAGTTTTTTTTACAAATAGTTCCTCTACGTTCTGGAAGTTTGGTGTTTGGTCTAACCATATTTGTTTTGAAAGGTGCATAGCGGAGAACAACGCATCTGCGCTCATGAATTGACAGGAAACCGAGCAAGCAATGATTAAGTGTGTGCTGTCTACTACAGTGTGTGTGTGTGTGTGTGTGTGTGTGTGTGTGTGTGTGTGTGTTTTCACAACATTTAGGCACCTACTTTTCTCAAAGTGACAAAACCTAAGTCTGTTCTGTGCGAGGCTTGCAATTGCTTTCATGAAGCTGGGTCAGGTGTCCGACTTGACTGCTTTCCCTTCTTCCTCTTATAATAATTTTTTTACATCGACTGTCTAAGAAGCCTTGATAGCTCAATAGGTAAAGCGGCACGTCCGCAAATCAGTAGGTCGCGGCACGCACCTCTACACACGTCCGTGGTCGCGGGTTCGAGTCGGCCCCTCGCCACATTTTTTTTTTTTTTTTGTGGGGGGGGGGTCATCATCTTTTTTAAAGGAGAGGGGAGTGGGCGGAAGGGAGAGGTCACCACCACATATTTTTGGGTCTCTTTTCTTCATTATTTATATCTAACCAGTTCTTCTTTTTCTTCTTCGATCGCTCAGACAGGTTCATATCAATTATGAACGCAGATGCTTCATGCTGCCGTGTGGAGCACGGGTTTATCTAGTGAATGATATAGCCTAAATAAACTCCCACTGGCTTGATTAATTCTGTTTTATTTTTCGTGTTTAGATTTCTTTTAAACAGTAATCATAATACTTCAATTTTTGTTTTAGGGCCAGTTTCATACGGTTAGGAGTACACTACATCCTGAATGACACCTTGTATTCGTTTCTAAGTGTCCATCTACATGTGTCTATCTAAGCATAATTTATATGCAAACAAAAACATGATTTTACTGGCAACTGCGAAAACTTTGAAGTAATCTTCTTAAAAATGGATAAAGAATGCATTTGTCGCATGACTATAATCATGACATAACGTTGCATGTGTTTTGTGTCGTTTTGGGTATTCAGTTGCTTATTATTTTGAACCGGAAGTGTTTGATTGTTGTACTGTTGGTTGACCTTTGCTTCTACGAAGATGGCTCATCATTAAAAGAGTTTATAAACTTTAATTCATGCCTTGTGTGTTGCTTCATTGGTGACCCCGCAATGTGAGTAGACTCATACAATCATGGACATTACAACAGAAGCCATAACTCAACTGGCTGACGTCATTCGTCAACAAACTGCTGTGGCTGACGTCTCGTTCAAGGCACCACCCTTCTGGACCACAAACGCCTTTGCATGGTTCTTGTGTCTAGAAGCAGGTTTTGCCACGCACACGTCACCCATTACCAATTATCTCACAAAGTTTCATCACGTGGTACAGCTCCTGGACTCTGACACATTTAGACGTGTGCAATCAGTCATTGAACACCCCCCAGCCGAACAGAAGTACGCAGCCCCCAAACAGGCGTTACTGAAGACATTTGAAGCAACACAATTTCAAAAAGATACTGCTCTTCTGAATATGCAGGGTTTGGGCGACAGGCGCCAGTCTGCACTTCTACAACATATGAAGTCGATGAACAGTGATCCAAACACACTTTTTCGAGCGTTATTTCTGAACCAGCTACCACCAGTTCGCCGCAGCCTCGCGCATTCTCCTGATGAGGACCTCGACACTCGCACAAATAGCTGATCGCATTTTGGAAGTAGACCTGACAGCACCTGCCTCTGTAGCAGCTGCTTCCTATTGACCTATCAAGAACAAATCTCAAACTGCTTTCCCTTTCACTCTGTGCAAGTATCATGAACGTTTCGGTGCTGATGCTAGACGCTGTGAAAATAAAGTCAACGGATGACCTTGTGCAATGGCCCCACAGCAGCCTGAAAGGAAACAACAAGATCAACACCATTCAGGTCCCCACACTTTTACTGCCAACATAAACTCTACTGAAGCTCCCAGTGTCCCTCATACTTCAGCGGTCAAATCTAGCACCATCACTGTTGCCGATATCCTGTCGGACCGGAGTTGTTGGTAGACACAGGAGCTGAATAATCTGTTTTCCCTGCTACTTTGATTGACCGCAAAAGATCTCGTGGACCTAGCTTTGTCGCGGCAAACAGATCGGTCATTCCAACATACAGAAAGCGAAACATTCCACTGAAGCTAGGCAAGGGAGCCACATTCGTTCAAAAGTTTTGGATTGCTGATGTCACACAACCTATCCTGGGTGCCGACTTCTTCTCTGCACACAGACTGGCAATTGATCTCACCAACAGAAGACTGGGGCCCCTTGATGGCGGACTGGTGATTCAAGCCCGACTTGGACGCTCACAAACTGGCCGAGGCATACACAAAATTCATTCTCGATATAAGTGATAGTGGAAGAGTTTCCTGAACCAATGGACACTCCCAACGCTCCGCAGACTGAGTGTGCTGTTCCCGCTGGACCAAAGACACAACAAAGGCTTCAACAGAGGCCCAGCAAGAAGAGTATCCTTTGTTGTTCGATGCTTCTGCACCAGTAAGGACATGTAAAGGCAGACTGGTGCAGAAGCCTGCTAAGTACAGAACAATTTACAGACTTAATCGATTTTGAATCCATACAGTCCTGTTGTGTTCATAGGTCTTTTTGGATAGGACACTTTACATCAAGACACTTGAATGACTCACCTGTGCTTAATTGCCTGCTAGATATTCATACTGACAAGCCGATCTGCAAAGACACTGCTTCTCATTACTGATTTGATGCCTTAGTTATACATGGGCTTTGAGCCACTAAGTAATTACTACTTTTATTTTTTTGACATATTTTAAGGCATTACCTAAATTAACCGATTTAATTTCCTTTCTACGCATTGCGCCGTTCTGGGGGGAGCCCTGTAGCATCACTATAATTATGACATAACATCACATTGGTTTTGTTTCGTTTTTGGTATTCAGTTGTTTATTATTTTGAACCGGAAGTGTTTGATTGTTGTACTGTTGGTTGACGTTTGCTTCTACGAAGATGGCTCATCATTAAAAAAGTTTATAAACTTTAATTCATGCCTTGTGTGTTGCTTCATATTAATTACAATGCTGGAATTTGGGCGTTTTCGAAAAATAACTGTGTTGGACATTTTGCTTTCAGGTCAGACAGGAAAGGCGGGACAGAATGTAAAGGCAAGTTTCTCTTCTTCACCAGCAGGTGCTAGATTCAAAGCTGTGGCATGCCCGCCATTTGGTAGCAGACCCATTTCTGCATCAACGCCAAGAAGTCCCAGCCCTTCACGTCGTCGATCTCTCATGGCAGGAGACCAGCTAGGTAGATCGTCTTTTAACAGACCAAGTGGCATTCGAGGAATTCCGAAACCTTCACGGCCACGCGCATTCTACAAAGGAGACGAATTGTAAGGACTGTAAGTATTGACCTAAAGCCAAGTATTATGTTCTCCCCCCCCCCCCTCTCTCTCTCTCTATCTCTCTCTCTCTCTCTCTCTCTCACTCTCTCTCTCTCTCTGCGTGCAAACATACACACAAATATTATACTACAATGTCATATTAATCTCGCACCCCCCCCCTCCCGTAGCTATACGGGGGGACAGGTTCTTTTGTGCAAATAGTTCCCCCACCTTCTGGAAGTTCTGCACTTTTTGTAACTTCCTCTAACCACTCTCTTTGACTGACTTTTCCCTTTGCTTACTGTCAATGTTATCTACTATCTTTCTGCCTTACTGGTTCATTCTCCTTTTTTTCAAGACACTTTTACAAAGGATTACTCCAGCCGAACATGCTGGGCCTAACTATATTTAATAAGGCACATAACAGCAGCATGGCACATCTGCGCTGATAGGAAACTGTCTGAGCGATCGATGAAGAATAAGAATAATATTGATTCCTATTTCAACTGATTGATTCTTTATTAAAATTTAAATCTAACCAACCCACTCTTTAACGAAGACTATTAACCGTTGTCAACGCTGTTTTATTGCAAGCCAACAGTCCCAGAAACTCGGGTACGGTTGTCAGCGTGAATCGGAATGCTTCAACCGTCAACGTTAAATGGGACAACAGTGATCTGACACTCTCTCACCATGCCAATGACTTGGAACTGGAGAGTTTGCCCAGGTTTCTGCAAAGCAAAAGTAACCCAGACCTTTCAAATAGTGCATCAGGTTATGGGAAGATGGGTTGGGATGTTCTTTATTAGTGATGACAAATTCATTATTGCTTATAATTTAATTCAATGTAATGTCACGCTATGAGTGCTTCTGGCTGCCCAACTTGAGATAATTCTCCAGGATTATGTTACTTCCCTTTGTCGAAAAAGAGGCACATTCTATTTTTACTGCGCACTAGAGACAGAGAGAGAGAGAGAGAGAGAGAGAGAGAGAGAGAGACTTTAACCCTTTCACCGCCAAAATCGCATTTTAGCACCACAGTGATTTAACACCTATGTCACTAAAAGGCATCAAATTGGGGTCTATTACCCTGTAAAGAAACTGGAAACAAACTCACACACTTTGTCTCTCTCTCATCCACGCGCGTTCTTAACCAGAGTTTAACTTGGACTTTAACACATTAACACAACTTTCCGATTATCACCCCTTTATTCTTAAACTAAACAAGAACAACTTTGGTCCCTTTGTATGAGTAAAAAAATGTTCGTCTTGGGACAGGCACTGACAGGATAATTTTTACAAACACACCGTTCCTCGTGACACCAACTAAAAAACTTATCTGTCTCCGCGAAGCACCGTCTTCTCCACCGAGGTCACAAACTTGGTTGCACCTCCTCCCCAAACGTTCTCCAACCAAACGTTTACAAGTCCGTTGGTGCCCTTGGCACCAACACTCAACCAGCGGCTCCCTCAGAAGCGCGAGGCTGGTCTCCCTTCCTCTCTCCGGCTCCACAGGTCGAAGGTCCACCCAACAGGAAGGGGTTACAGGTCTCCCTTCCTCTCTCCGGCTCCACAGGTCGAAGGTCACTCAACAGGAAGGGGTTACAGGTCTCCCTTCCTCTCTCCGGCTCCACAGGTCGAAGGTCCACCCAACAGGAAGGGGTTACAGGGGGGACTGGGCCACACACCCTGCAAGGGAACTGAAAAGGCTGTCAATATTCTAGCCCTACTTGAATTAGCTTCGCGGACAGAATTTTCCGTGATTAGTTTCGGTGTGAGTGTGTTTAACCATGTACTGGCCTTTACAAAACTTAGAACTTTAGACAAACACACCAGCACCGAAACTGTAATGTCTTCCCAGGTCGAGAGAGGACGTTAAATCCAAATTCGCGATATAGTACCATACCAGGTTAGACGTAACTTCTCTCAAAAAGAGTATACAATTTTTAAGACACCATAATGTCTTTGCAAATGTAAATAAAGAAAACCTACAATTTTGAAAACCCTGCAAAATTTAGAAACCCAATTTAAACTTTATGAATGAAATACAACTTTGAAATAAGTACACTTCTTTAAATCCTAGCAATTTAGAAAACAACAACCCAAAATTTACTTTACCCGGACTTCCGAAAAACCCGGTTAAAAAAACGACTGTTTAAAAGGGCGCAGCCTTCTAGTTCAACATCGCCAGACACAGTGCCGTGCACAACCAGACAGTGTCCTATCTGGCTGCTGGCTGTGTGAGCAGTCGAGCGAGTTACCCAATAAGTTTACGAAATTCACGTGCTACACGTGTTATAAAGAAACAGCTCTACAAAACTTGGTTTTACCAAGGGTAAAGTATATCTCCGACAAGGAGTTACTTTTTAAATCTGCAACACGCATTTTAGTTTTACAACATAATATATTTACCAAATTTTATAGCACCACAGTGATTTCACACCTACATTAATAAATTGACATATTATATCGTCAATTTCGGAATTATGCCTTTCCTGACATACCCAAAGATCCTATTGTCTTAATTTTGGGAAGTAAGCATAGACCTTATTTTATATATGTCACAGAAGAATCCTCAATGGTGCAGATCGATTATGTTCTCTACCCAGGTAAATTGAATGGAAATGTTTGGCTGAAATATGGCTGGCGGTGAAATTAAATAAAACGCCACCTGATATCGAGGACAAAGAATGATAACTCCTCCTAAACAGCCCATTAATACTATTTTATGTGTCTATCCTTAGTTTATTATGAATGAATGAATGCAAAATAGGGCTTTACGTCCTCCCGGCCTGTTTATTATCAAACTTTCGGTGCCTTACAATCTAATCGTAAACTAACTTCTCGGTGGTTGCTCTTCCTAAAATTAATAAATCAAAATTCCTCTCTCTCTCTAAGGGTAGAATTGTTTGAATTTTGATATATAATTGAGGCTTTTTTGTGTGCTTTTTCTAAAAACTAATATTTGAAACATCGGGTTGTACCCATTGTATGTAGTTTCTGTATTGCATTCTTATTGTGTGTTTTTGTTTGTTTGTTATTATTGGTTTGTTTTGTATCCTGACCACGATGCCCTGGAGTTGGGCTAATATGACTGGCAGGTAGAGAGGTTGATTCTACAATGTTGCTTCAGCCAGGTTTTGGTAGTCTTGTGAGTAAGAGAATGTTAGGCGGGTGTTTTTTTCTCCCACTACCCATCTCCTCATTTGATTTTCAATCGATAAGGGCCTATGATTGGCTAGGAGTAGTCGACAACAAGAGAGGGTGCGACAGATCACGCGCATATTATGTCATCGTCACATGCCTACATTCCTAGTCCTACAACTGCGAATACTTCAAGAATACTTCAAAGGGCAGTATCACTTTCTTGTGATCGGAAGGGAAATACGGGGATGAAAGAGATGCCGATTGGAATCGGTGAATTGTAATTTTATAGTTTCTTGGAATTTGTACTTTGAAAGTCAATATTGATAAAGTGAGTTCTCTTGAAATATTGAAACTAACTAGAATATAATTCAAATCCTGTTGGTAATTTTAATACTATCGTAGATGTATTGGAAAATGCATTATGGTGGGGGGTTTTCGTGAACAGTATCAGTTGTTATCAATTATTTTGTTAATCGTTACCCGTATTTCTGTAAATATCATTTAGTGATATTGCTGTCTTTATTGATTTGCAGAGGCTTTTCGGCTTCCTCCAAACAATGAACGAGAGTATATATAAGAATCATATTTCCATCATCAACCTCGTTTGGTATTTGAACGATTTAATGATCCCTTTCCTTTTGCTCCTCCTTATCCCTCAACTGTTTTCCTTCTAGGTCCTGCCTGACCCAAAGCTCGAAGATTGAACCCACAACACACTCATGCAGCCCACCCAAACAAACACGCTGCAACACACACACACACACACACACACACACACACACACACACACACACACACACGTCATGAAATAGAAGATGAGTTACACCTTTTGAATACCTGCGTTATGTATAAAGAAGATCGTTACAAATTGATGGAAAATGTAGACAATTTTATAATCAAATGTTCAGTCTCCATAAGATATGATGATGTTGGATGAACTACAGCCATTTGTGGCAAAATATGTTAGTATTTGTTTTAACAAAAAGCATGAATAGTATTTTGCATTGTTTGTAATCTTGCCTGCTTGTCCCGTAGCTACCACGTCCTGTTGGTATGATTGTTGTGTACCTGTAAACGTAGGTACTACGTGCATTTTTCATCACCATATTTCAGCTACAGTGTAAGGGAAATAACTGCAGAATGACGTAGAACACAGTAGAAGGGTTTAAGTTACAGAGTCATCTACCTTGGTCTACTCGACAACGTGGATGTTTTAGACGATATACTGCGCTAGAAGTGTTGGATGAAGTGCTAAATGATGCAATTACTGTTGTGTATTGTGGATTACCTAGTGGATTATATTTCAATTATCTGTGTGGATTACCCTGTAATAATGAAGAAATAAGCAACAAGATGGAAAGGTCAGTCAGTTTTAGATCTAGTGTTTATTCACCTGCATGTTTGTCTGTCTGTTTGTATTTTTTGTCTTGTTTATTTTGTCTGTATTGTCTTGTATATGCAGTATAATCTATTGACAATAATGCTGTGAAGATTGCAGCTTCAAAGTTAAATAGTGTAGGAGTTATAGCAATTTTAGCATTGGAGGGTGAAATTGAGCTTTTTTGCTCGGCACACAGGAATTCCTTGAACACAAAAATGGTCGGCAGGCAAGGGGTTCCTGTGCCTTATAAGCTTTTGGTTAGGTTTCACAGCAATAAACCAATGTTCAATTTATCTCTCTCTCTCTCTCTCTCTCTCACACACACACACACACACACACACACACACACACATACACACGCGCACGCACATACACACACACAAACACACACACATTGCTCGCGCACCTGTAATCAAACACGAGCAAATTCGTTCACATTCTTACACAAACATAAAAAGAAGGAATACCAATATTCTTTCCCCTCTGGTTTAAACGATTTATTCTTCAGTTACATTCGCATAGACATAAAACACAACAGACTGAAGCAACAACAAGCGAAGCTTATAGCGTGCTCAGTTAGAAAATGTACACATCAATATTGGCGGAATTTGCAAATGACTGAATTAAACATGGAAAACAAATGTACGAAACAGAACAAAAGAGAATGAAGATGAAAGATTGGGTGGATGCAAACTTGAATCGACACAGCTATACACTATTTTTTCTATATTAAATGATCATTGGGAAAATATGTAATACACAAACATGAACATAAATAATATTACACACACCACAGAGAGAGAGAGAGAGAGAGAGAGAGAGAGAGAGAGAGAGAGAGAGAGAGAGAGAACAGAGAGAGAGACAGAGAAAGAGACCGACCCAAATGTTGCCATTCACAAGGCCCAGCCCTGTGCCGTTGATACACATGCATAAGTATACACATCGCACAAGCTTATATATTGCACATATTTTTTTATTTTTATATTACAGTCTAAATTATCTTATTAGCTTATAGTCTGTTGCTGGTAGCAATAAATTGCTGAACAGTTTTTAAAATATTTACATTTTCTGCATTTGTTAGACTGTGGTCTCCAAATAGAAGCGTATATCTTTGTGTGTATTGAAAAAAAGTCGAGAATACGTATCACAATTGTGTCAAAGCGGTCATATCATTCAAACACAAACAATTCTACAGTGCCATATAAAAGATGCAGAACAAGAGTAATTGAAGCACAAGTCAGATCATCTACAGAAAAGAAAAAACTAAATTTATAACCATAATAAATTATCATAATAAATAACCAATTTTTTCACCTCTCTCTCTCTCTCTCTCTCTCTCTCTCTCTCTCTCTCTCTCTCTCTCTCTCTCTCTCTCTGTGACTGGTGCGTTTTCGTTCGTTTTCGTGTGTGTGTGTATGTGTGTGTGTGTGTGAAGGAACCTTTATAGCGGCAACAAGTGCATTGACAAATATCAGGACCTAAAAAAGATAGGCCGATCTCTCCAAAAGTATTGAATGTGGTTAACCCTTTCACCACCAGCCATATTTCAGCCAAAACATTCCATCAAATTTACCTGGGTAGAGAACAAAATCCATCTGCAGTATTGGGGATTCTTCCGTGACATATATAAAACTCGGTCTGTCCTTACTTCCCAACACTGGATACTAGACCCCAATTTGGTGCCTTTTAGTGACATAGGCGTTAAATCACCGTGGTGCCAAAATGCGACTTTGGCGATGAAAGGGTTAATACACAGATATATACGCCGAAATACGAGTCAACATATTTGTTTTTTTAAAAGGCATATTGTATTACTTAGATTTCTCTAAATATTTAGGCCTACAGAAGACTAGCACATGAAAATGTGAAAAATATGGATGTAAGAAATGAATAGATAATAATTATGATAAAGAAATGAAAATAACAAGTACGTGAACAAACAATAATCATTCACAAAAAATAGCAAATAAATAGATATTGGTAGTAAAATAAAAGTAAGAATGAATAACTGTATCTACAAATGAACAAAAAGTAATGCCCTTCGTAACGAATAAATAATTTAATAAATATACAAATAAATAAATATTATCATGGGGATAACACTGACATGGACTCCACGTCATTATAATAGGCCTATCTCTGAAAATGACATTTCTCCTCCTTCAATTTTTTCTCGGTAAAGTTAGTATTTCGTATGCATTAGAGAGGTGTAGAGTGGCACAGAGGTAACGCGCTCGCCTTGTGTCAAGTAAACCCGAGTTCGAACCTGGGTACAGGGGATTTTTCCTCTCACTCTGCACTAGGCCTTACGGTCTGAACGTGGAGTCTTTCGGATGAGACGATAAACCGAGGCCCCGTGTGCCCATGCACTCGGCACACGTTAAACTCAGTGGCAACAACAAAGTTGTCATTTGGTCAAAAGTTACACACACACACACACACACACCCTTTCCTTTCTCATCAGTCACACAAAAATCGCATGCAAAAAACAATTGGGTGACGCGCCCCTGGCTGCGACGCGCTCTCCAGGTGGGAGCAACCCGAATTTCACAGAGACGCCTCTCGAATTTCACAGAGACGCCTCTGTGACTATAAAGTACCTAATGGCTCCCGCCCACCTGCGTGCACATCTCGACCCTTCCAACGAAAGTGTCGCCAGCTTAGTCAGATTTGTGTGTAAACAGGATGGAAGTTCAGCTTAACGTCGCGTATCGGCTTTCGCCATGTACGACGGGCTGAACAAACCAACCAGGGTATAAACAACAATTTATGTTCCTGAATCACTGTCTTAGCCAAAAGGCCGAGAAGCGATCAGAATTTAAACGTGTAAACAGCATCGATCGGGCATTTTTCAAACAAAGTTACTGACTAAGATGGCGGTCTCCCATACTATGGAGCGCTCCTTGTGGCCGGATATGACGACACGTGGGTACAAGCCATACCTCATATCTATATTAGTGTGTTAGTGTCCGAACTGAGTGCACCATCTCCTTCTGGCGTTACTAAAGGTGAGCCCGGAGAATGTTTTTAAAACTACGGGGTGAACCCTGATTCAAGGGTGCTCACCGTGGAGGGCCCGATGAGGGTTATCCTCCCCTTCTGTCAGCCATAAAAAGCAAGGTAGTGGAACCTCCCTGATAAGACCTCACATTATAAGACTCACTCCCACATACGACCTACTTCTCTGAGACATTGCCCTTCTTTGTAAGTATTCACATTACCTCCCATATAACACCCCCTCCTTTATAAGACCTCATTTTGGATGATTTTTGAAGGTCTTATAAGGGAGGTTCCGCTGTACTCTCATCTTCAGTTAACACTTTCGTATAAGTTTCGCTCTCGAGCTTTCAAAAACTGTTTTTCTGTGTGTGAAAAAACGTTCTGAAAGAGACTGCAACGTACAAGGTGCAACTCAGCATGATGATGAAAATAAATTTAAAGTCCTCCGACCTCGAGGTAGTACTAGGCCTACATATGGGACATTTGTAAGAATTTAGATGTTGGGTCGATCCTGGAGGTACTGCAATACCTGGAAAGACCCGTATCAAGAGTTCATCACGTGCCTTTCCCTCCACCGTTGCTGTTTTCCAAATGGTATGTGCGAGAACCGCCTGAGATGGTGGGTGGGTCTTATTATTAGGAAACACTGCACACAGAAACAAGTCATGTTTTGAAAGAAGCGAGTACTCTGATGCGATCACAATGTGTGTGACAGTGGTTATGTAGCGCATGGCGTGTGCTTGGAAGGAGGCTACTAATGAAGCAAGCTACCTAGAGAAGAAAAGGACAAAGTGTCATTCATGATATAGACATGATTGTGTGTGTATGCGCTTGCTCATGTCATGTCACGCGTATGTGTGTGTGTGCGTGTGTCTGTCTGTGTGTCTGTGTGTGCGCGCGCCAATGTGAGTGTGCGGGGTTTTTTTTTCTTACTTTATTTTTTTGGGTTCTCTCGTTTTTTTCTCTTCTGGGCTTTATTTGTAGTTGTGTTTTCTCTCTCTCTCTCTCTCTCTCTCTCTCTCTCTCTCTCTCTCCATTCTTCTCTATTTCCCTCTTCTTTTTTTCTTATACACCCATTTTCTCTTTCCCCGTTTCTTTGCGATGTGGTTTTCCATTTCCATTTTGGGGTCTCATATTCAGTGTCATTCTTATACACCCATTTTCTCTTTCCCCGTTTCTTTGCGATGTGGTTTTCCATTTCCATTTTGGGGTCTCATATTCAGTGTCATTCAGTGGTGTTTTCTCTCATGTAGGCCTACTCATTCCGAGTTCCTACTCGCAGCCAGGCCCCATCCGGATTG
This sequence comes from Phymorhynchus buccinoides, assembly GCA_017654935.2. NCBI lineage: Eukaryota > Metazoa > Mollusca > Gastropoda > Neogastropoda > Raphitomidae > Phymorhynchus > Phymorhynchus buccinoides. The sequence goes on from CM065680.1 coordinate 90,375,842, forward strand.
TCGGGGTTGCGGACCCAAGACCAGTGGTCCATAGGGAGCGATCAATGTTAGGCCGTCAGGTGGCAACCACCAGAGGAAACACAGCACTGCTGCTAGGCCATTTCGGTGGAGTTCAGTGGAGCCTGTTCTATCATACACAGAACACCACCTACTGACTACAGTAATTGCTTAGTCGCGGAGCCAGCGTGAGTAAAGTTTTCCTCACGTCCGTCAAAATGATAGATCCCATGATCATATGAACCAATAGTCTCGTTGACCTTGACCCGAACGCACTAAGGTCGCAGGCCAGAGCTTTTATTGAAACTGAGGTCACCATGAAAGCAAGGCAAGCATGACTACATTATCCTAGACTGACGCTTGACTAAAAAAAAACACCTTCCCTCTTCTAACAGACCATTTGCCACGGGAGAGTGACCTTGAATTTCAATTAAAGGATTTGAATAAGAGAGGTCACGCAACTACGGGCCAAACAGGCGGGCAAAAGTGTAGTCAGACACAACGAGTCTAGTCTATAGAACGACCGCCGTGGCAAATGCCCTATTCAGTCATTCTCACTCTGGGTAGGATCCAGTCTGGGCCGAAATATCCCACAAGGCTCTGATGGGGCTCGAACCAAGGACCTCCCTGTCAGGAACCCGCGACGCTGCCACTGCGCCACGGGGGTTGGTCTCCCCTCTTCGCTGTTTTTTCTTTAGCGTTCTCCTTCTCCTGTCCGAACGCTCTGCTGCTGTTTCCTTCGCTTTTCTTTCCTCTGCTCTTTTCTCCTCTGCAGTCTGCGGCTGATGTCCCCGTTCTCTTTGCTTCGGTTGTGGGTTCCTCTGCTGCTGAGGTGTCTTCGGACCTTTAATAAGCCGCTTCCCCTGCCGTTGCCGCTTTCCAAGTGGAATGTGTGAAGGCTGCAGAAGGTGATGGGTAGGTCTTTGGAAAAACTGCAAACACAGAGATCATTTTTTTTTTTCTCCTTAAATGTTTTTTTTAATATAATTCTGATGTGATCAAAAATGCATGTTTACAACAGTGTTAAAAATAGCTGTAATGCTTATTCTATTGACTACTGCCACGACCACCATTTGCAAGAGTGAATGCCCTTGGTAGATGCTTGAGTACTGACCAAACAAAGGCATAACTCTCGCCAATAACCCTATTTGAGGCCACTAAATGGCTGCCTTTTGCAAGAGTGAATGCCCTTTGGATACTGACCAACAAGGGCTTAACTCTAGCTCGCTGTCAAGGGTGTTAATAACCCTAGTTGCAGTGGCCAATAACTGGAGCCCACGTCACCGATAACACTTTGAATTTACTACGCGTATCAGTAGGTGAAGATGGGGTAAAAAAAAACCATGGGCGGGTAAGAAGCCCATGCCAATTATCTCATGAAAAAAAGAACATTTCAGTCAAATTTGCCCATGAGACGAATGCTAGACATTAACACTCGTCTCATGGGCAAAATGTGACTGAAATTTGCTTCATTTCATGAGATAATAGGCATGGGCTTCTTACCCGCCCATGAGCTTTTTACCCCGTCTTACCCTAGCTGTTAAATTACACTCGTTTCATAGCAAGACCATGCAAATGACACTCCGAACTCATGCGCATGCGCCCGAGCACTACCATCAAACAGCAGAGGAGGCCGCCGCTATTCTGGAAAGCGTGTGTAGTGGAGATGGCTTGCTTGGGGTGGGTGCATCCTGCTCTCTCGGCCATGCTGATGCTAAGACAGTTGGCGTTAAAGATGGTCACAAAGGCCAACTAGACCCCCAAAGGCGAGGCACAAAGAGCCAATGCACTGCCTCTCATTAGTATGGCAGAGGATCGGGGTACGGGCCCGTATCTCACATTCTCCAGGCTACGGGTACGGCGCTCAATCACGGGACGCATAAATTGTGCGCGAATGTTTTCAAAAACGACTAACATTAACTCTGACATGTTCCTAACCCTATCCCTAACCTTATTCCTTACCAACATGCGCTAAATATACGAAATAAGAAAAATGCATTTGTTGACGAATCATTCGACTATAGGAAGAGCTACTATCCCTGAACATGATCTGAGTGTTGCAAGAATGCCGTACCTCTAGCCACTGTGTATTATTATTTCGGGGAGGTACCGTTTCGCCCTGTTTTGTTTCTCGCCCTGTCAGCGAGAAACGAAGCTTCATCAAGCCCGCAGTGGCAGTGCCGCTTCGCCTTGGCAACCTATGTCATTTCGCCCTGTCACTTTTCGCCCTGTTCCCATTCTGCCCTGTCTCTCCCGTTCACTATGAATTGTCATCTATCAATCGTGGAAATAAGCTGAACAGTTTGATTTGCCATCCTGGTTTTTTGTTCAATGTTCTTCTCTTCTTCCGATAATGCATGTACATTTTCAAAACACTTTGCCAACATACCTGTCCAACCATCTCATCACCTATCAAATATCCCGCACTCTCCGTTCTAGCAGCGAGAAACTCCTCAAAATCCCCTGCATGAAACTTAAGTCCTTTGGTCACCGCTCTTTCAGCTATCAAGTACCCATCATCTGGAACTCGCTCCTTTTCTGCCTCCGATCCGCTTTGTCCCTGTCTGCATTCAATTTTGGGCTTAAAACTCATCTGTTCAAAACGTTCCTTTCCCCTTCATAATTTTAATTTCAATGCCTATGCAAAGACAGCTGTTTCGTCTTTGAGAAAGACTCTTCAGTCTGCATATCGGCCTGCAAAGAATGTCCACAGTGAACATTCAAACTGAGCTAGAAAACCTTCTCCAAGAGAAAGGTTGTTCTCTTTGCACCAGATTGAAAGTCCACAATAAAAGCAAACCAGCACTTAATTCAAAAGAAATGGTAAAGATCTTGTGTAAAATAACAAAAATAATAATGTTCTAAAATTACAATCCCTCGAAGAGAGTAGAAGAGATGGAATGCCATGTTGGTGGATCCAGTGAAGGATTCAATAGGGAAGGTCATAAAAATCGTAGTAAACACCAACATACTCCCGGTGAGGATGAATGTAGAGAGGTGTGCCTGGATCAGGTAGACTGATGCGCTTTCTTTCTTCGAAGTATGATATAAACGTACAAGAATTGAAGAAGAAAAAACAACCACACCATTAAACTTTCCTCTTATATATATATAGTTTGCTTTAATAAAACTTTGTTTGTGTCCAATGTATCAGTTTGTGAACCTAAGAAAGAAACTCAATAACTTTAATTTTAGCTTTACGATTTGCTTTACGATTTGTATATATATATAGTTAAGAAATAAATCCTATAGACCAACGATCACCATCAGATGGTGAGCTGTGCAGGACAGATGAATCAAATAATACAGAAAAAGATAACAGCCGCACAAGCCAACCTTCCCACTCCACACAACTCTGTAGGACTAAAACGTTGTTGCATTTGAAATGCCGAATTGATTAAACCTTTCTGTATCCAATGTATGAACCCGTGAACTTCAGAAACAAGTTAACACTATGAAATATTCTGTGTTAAAAAAAAAAAAATTAAAATAATAACAAAATAATAAAATGTGCTGATTTACTTTTTCTCCCAATGGGGGAGGGACAGTGCCCTATGTAAAGACAGCTGTTTCGACCTAAGAGAAGGTCTCATCAGTTTGCATGATCGGCCTGCAATTTGACTGTCCAGTGGATGCCAACCTGAGCGAAAAAGACATTCTACAAGAGAATGGTGTCTTCTTTGCACCAAATCGAAAATCCACAATAAAGCAAACCAGCACAAAGTTAAACCAGAAAAAGTAAAAATCTTATGTAAAATGAACAAAATAATAATGTTCTGAAATTTTAATTTCAAAAACCTAATAGACCTGACTAGAGAGGGCAAACTACTGGGGTGATATCCAAATTAAGGATAAAAATAGTAGTATGCTATGGTGGAGGCAAAACGTTGGAAGCCATCCTAGGGATCTGCCAGTCAGGATGTCCTCTAAGAGGAAGAATATAGTTAAGAAATAAATCCTATAGACCAACGATCACCATCAGATGGTGAGCTGTGCAGGACAGATGAATCAAATAATACAGAAAACGATAACAGCCGCACAAGCCAAACTTCCCACTCCACACAACTCTGTAGGACTAAAAAGTTTGCATTTCAAATGCCGAATTGATGAAACCTTTCTGTATCCAATGTATGAACCCGTGAACTTCATAAACAAGTTAACAGTATGAAATATTCTGTGTTCAAAAAAAAAATAATAATAATAATAATTACACAATAATAAAATGTGCTGATTTACTTTTTCTCCCAATGGGAGAGGGACAGTGCCCTATGCAAAGACAGCTGTTTTGACCTAAGAGAAGATCTCATCAGTTTGCATGATCGGCCTGCAATTTGACTGTCCAGTGGATGCCAACCTGAGCAAAAAAGACGTTCTACAAGAGAATGGTGTCTTCTTTGCACCAAATCGAAAATCCACAATAAAACAAACCAGCACAAAGTTAAACCAGAAAAAGTAAAAGATTCATGCAACAACCTTTTAGTCCTACAGAGTTGTGTGGAGTGGGAAGTTTGGCTTGTGCGGCTGTTATCTTTTTCTGTATTATTTGATTCATCTGTCCTGCACAGCTCACCATCTGATGGTGATCGTTGGTCTATAGGATTTATTTCTTAACTGTATTCTTCCTCTTAGAGGACATCCTGACTGGCAGATCCCTAGGATGGCTTCCAACGTTGCCTCCACCATAGCATACTACTATTTTTATCCTTAATTTGGATATCACCCCAGTAGTTTGCCCTCTCTAGTCAGGTCTATTAGGGTGTTTTTTTAAATGGTGTCTATAATGTGTATGTGAAAGGGGTGGGTGGGATGAACGGCATGAGCATTTTGTTTTTAAAAATTCCTTCTTCTTCTTCATATTGTTTTGTAATAATGTTTTTGTTCTTGATTGTTTTCTCTCGTAATATTTGAAAAGCGCTCTGAGGATGATTTTTTATCATCGAAGAGCGCCATAGAAGCTTTATTTATTATTATTATTATTATTATTATTATTATTATTACATCTGCTGTATAAATGGCAATTGTTGACATGTACAGGTCTCTGTACATGTGAACATTTTTCACTCTTTCCGCATGGCAACACAGTGGTAGCCACTCATAAAGGTCTGAATACACGTTAACATTTTTCACTCTTTCCCCATGGCAATACAGTGATATGCCAGTCATACGATTACTTGCGTATCACTGTGTTGCCATGCGGGAAGAGTGGAAAATGTTCGCGTGTACAGAGATCTTCACAGGGTGCAAGATGTATCAGCATACTAATTTGAAACCATGCTTTTGATCAATAAGTTTTAATGTTGATAAACCTCTATTGAGCTGCGTTGAATCTTAGAGAGAGGCAGGGCAAAACGGGAACAGGGCGAAACGAAACAGGGCGAAAAGACACTGTTGTAATCGTCAGGGCGAAAGGGGAACAGGGTGAAATGGGCCAGGGCACAACGGGAGGTCCCCTATAATATTTCATGGTCATTGACAAGGCAAGGCAAATGTTTTATTTCATACCCACTTGGGGCACAGAAATATAAAACAAAGCACACACATAATCGAACATCAAAACAGAGTGATGTCTATATTATGAACAACAAGTAAATAACTAGGGCAAATATACCTATACCATATTACAAAAAACAAAACATGTTACATTTTGTCCATACAAGTCGTCGAAAAGAACTGTTTATAACTGTAACAAAGTGCTTAAGTTTAATCAAAAGTGTCTTATTGTTTTAGGAAAACAAAGCATTAAATTTATACGCATTTGGTCGCACATAAAAGTACCGTGGAAGATATCAATTTCTTTCAGTATTAAAGAAGGGACAGACAAACAAATAGTGGAACTCATCTGCCACATCATGTACGCTCGCAATTTCTTTCACTTCTGGGTATATTATCGTAGCGCAATTTATTTACTGGCAAGTTATTATTAGTTGTTCTAAATTTTAGAATGGTAAACACATAATTCTGAGGAAGTACTAAGTAGTAGGGATCAACACCAAATGATGGTTTAAACATTCTATAGTTCATATATAATTCATCATTATCAACATGCATGTACCAGGCTTGTAAAAAAGCTATCTTTAAGACATCTCTTCATTTTCTCTTTGAACCATAATGGATGTACATCAAGCGAATACCACTGGAAAGAGTAATACTCACGTAGGTGTAAGATGGCTGGTGTAATACTGCCGCCGTGTGGTCCTCCCTTTCGTCTTTGTAGTGAGCGAAGTCCACGTCTCTGTAATAAACTTCCCCTTGGTCTTCCACATCTCTGAAATAAACCTTCCCCTGGTCTTCCACGTCTCCGTAGTAAGTCTCACCTGTGTCTTCCACGTCTCTGAAATAAACATTCTCTTGGTCTTCCACATCTCTGAAATAAACCTTGCCTTGGTCTTCCACGTCTCTGAAATCAACATTCCCTTGGTCTTCTTCCACGTCTCTGAAGAAATAATTCCCTTGGTCTTCCACGTCTCTGAAATCAACATTCCCTTGGTCTTCCACGTCTCTGAAATAAACCTTCCCCTGGTCTTCTTCCACATCTCCCTTGGTCTTCCACGTCTCTGAAATCAAATCTCCATTTGGTCTTCTTCCACGTCTCTGAATAAACCTTCCCCTGGTCTTCTTCCACGTCTCTGAAGAAATCATTCCCTTGGTCTTCCACGTCTCTGAAATCAACATTCCCTTGGTCTTCCACGTCTCTGAAATAAACCTTCCCCTGGTCTTCTTCCACGTCTCTGAAGAAATCATTCCCTTGGTCTTCCACGTCTCTGAAATAAATCTCCCCTTGGTCTTCTACCTCTTTGAAGTAAACCTTCCCTTGGTCTTCGTAATAGTAGTCCACGTCTCTGTAATACATTTCCCCTTGGTCTTTGTGAGGAGAGTAGTGCGCGTCTTTGGAATCAATCTCCCTTTGGCCTTTGTGAGGAGAGTAGTCCGCGTCACTGGAATTAACCTTTCCATTTCCTGAGTAAAATGAGTAGCCTGTGTCTATGGAACTAACTTTTCTGCTTCCTGTGTCTCTGGAACTAATTTCCCTGCTTCCTGTGTCTCTGGAATTAACTTCCCCGCTTCCTCTGTCTCTGGAATTAACTACTCCGTTAGAGTAGCCTGTGTCTCTGGAACTAACTTCTCTGCTTCCTGTGTCTCTGGAACTAACTTCCCTGCTTCCTGTGTCTCTGGAATTAACTACTCCGTTTCCTGAGTAAAATGAGTAGCCTGTGTCTCTGGAACTAACTTCCCTGCTTCCTGTGTCTCTGGAACTAACTTCCCTGCTTCCTGTGTCTCTGGAATTAACTACTCCGTTTCCTGAGTAAAATGAGTAGCCTGTGTCTCTGGAACTAACTTCCCTGCTTCCTGTGTCTCTGGAATTAACTACTCCGTTTCCTGTGTAAAAAGAGTAGCCCGTGTCTCTGGAACTAACTTCCTTGCTTCCTGTGTCTCTGGAATTAACTACTCCGTTTCCTGTGTCAAAAGAGTAGCTCGTGTCTCTGGAATTAACTACTCCGTTTCCTGTGTAAAAGGAGTAGCTCGTGTCTTTGGAATTAACCTCCCCTTCACCTTCGGAATAAAGGGAATCCACATCTCTGTAACTAACGTCCCCATGGTCTTTGCGGGAAGAGCATACTGCAACTCTGGAATCGACGTCCCCTTCATCTCTGGAATGTGAGGAATCCTCGTCTTTGGAATTGGTAATTTCTTCGCTTGTGGAATAAGAGGAATCCCGGTCCCTGAAAAATAGAAAGCAGGGCCTGTATTCACGTTGAGATAGCATGAGACTTAGCATCATGCTAACTTAGAAGCTCTTCCAAAAGTCCTACTAAATCCTATAGGACATTGGAAGAGCTTCTAAGTTAGCATCATGCTAAGTCTCATGCTATCTCAACGTGAACACAGGCCCAGATTTGTTCAGAGGCTCGTTAAAACTTTTGAACACTTTTTGACATGTTTTTATAGTCTAGATGATTGTTTTGTTTTTTTAACTTTTGAACACTTTTGGTGACGTTTTTTTTATAGTTGCGTGCTTGTGTGTAACCGCGTACACTCGTGTGTGTGTGTGTGTGTGTGTGTGTGTGTGTGTGTGTGTGTGTGTGTGTGTGCGTGCGTGCGTGCGTGCGTGCGTGCGTGCGTGCGTGCGTGTGTAGGAGATAGAGAGAGAGTATGTGTGTACGTGTCTGTGAGAGAGTGTTTGTGTGTATGTGGCGTGTGTGTCTATCGGTTTGTCTCACTGTGTGTGTGTGTTTGTGCGCGTGCGCGCGTGTGTGTGCTTGTGTGTGTGTGTGCGAGTATGTGTGAATATGGGCTATGATTTAGGATGTTGACATCAGGCTTTCGTGGACTACCGTATGAACACTAATGATACACATTCTCTCTCCACCTATAGTGTATGCTATGCAAGACATACACAGATAAACACGCGCGCACGCGCACACGCGCGCACGCACACGCACACACACACACACACACACACACACACACAAATTATACCGTAAAGATTTCTTCCTCCGGCAGATTACGCAGAGTACACAGCACACAGCGCAAAGAGAACACACCAGCGCACCCCCTAAGGCACCAATCGTTAAAGGCGCTTGCAGATCGGTGGTCGCATCTTGACAGTACTTTCCTGTGTACGTCTCCCCGCATCTGTCAAGGTGAAAGATCGAACGGATAGTCTGTGTCGTAGGTAGGAAAGTATTTATTCTCAAATGGTATTCTTGTCGTTATAATGCACGATCCTTACAATGTATGATGCTGGATAATAAACAGCTTCCGCTTCCTGCTTGACCCTAAAACAATGGTGTTCCATGACTGTGCTTCTATTGAATGAATTAAATCGTCTGTCTGTTAGTCAACAGACCACCATCGCTCGCCACGAAATACAGTCCATCATCCAAAACACTGTAAGCTGTCTATTAAGTCGTGACCCACCCCTCCCCGTGGGGATACCGGGGGTCTTTTGTACAAATAGTTCCCCCACCTTCTGGAAGTTCTGTTCTTGTAACTTCCTCTAATCTGCCACTCTCTTTGACTCTGCCTTGTTTTCTTTGCTTTCTGTCATCTGCTATCTTTCTGACATATTGGCCCATTCTTCTGCATTTTTTCAACAAACAAATCTTCCAAATAACGTTTCTCCTTTGAGCTCCTCCGAAATCAGAATGTTTCGGTTGCACACAGCGGGGAGACCAGTGAAAACTGAAAACCGGACACATACGTACGCTACCCATTGCAAGCGGCCTTTTGGCCTGGGAACGCAGAAGAAGAAGAAGAAGTGACCTACTTACCACCCCACCACCC
>CM065680.1:90397623-90410123 GCA_017654935.2 Phymorhynchus buccinoides
TTCTCCCCCATAGGCTCCTATCTAATTTTCTTTACATTTGATTTATTTTTTAAATAGGATTCCGCGTAGTTGTTGTAGTTGCCCCCTCTTTTTTAAGCGTTGTAGGTTTAGTTGTTGCTAATTATTTGTTTTTAGTATTTAACTTTGTGGGCTTTTTTTTTTTTTTTTTTTTGTTTTTTGGTTTTTTAAAATATATTGTTACTGTATTGTCGTTATTGTTGTTTCTGTTTTAACCATATTTGAATAATCATTGTTTTGGTATTGACACACGTTCGTGAAAACGTAGAACTAAAATTGGAGTCTTGATCTACTTCAAGGTTTTCGGTACATGTTTAGTAGGTGTGTGGGTTTTTTGTGGGTGTTGTGGTATAAAATAAAACCCACATTGACCAAGTTTTTTGATGGTGACGCTATAGCAAGTCTTTGCGTAAACAATTTTATTTTTCGGATATACAGTCTTCGTATCCTTAAAACAATTTGATACTGCCATTGCGTTTTCTCCCACAGTAGTGATATCCACTGTGTTTAAGAATAGAACACTTTCTGAGCACAATGGCCGAAACTAACTCTGATTTCGAGAAATTTGTTGCTCAGGGAGAACGATTAGAGCTGAGTGGGGAAGCACTGATTAAATATGTTAATCAGTGTGAAGAAAGAGCTGAGCGAGCAAGAGAAAGGGAGAGGGATAGGTTGATAAAGGAACAAAAAGAACAAGAGGAGAAGGCAAAACAGGAGAAAAACGAACAAGAGGAGAAGGCAAAACAGGAGAAAAACGAACAAGAGGAGAAGGCAAAACAGGAGAAAAACGAACAAGAGAAGAAGGCAAAACAGGAGAAAAACGAACAAGAGGAGAAGGCAAAACAGGAGAAAAACGAACAAGAGGAGAAGGCAAAACAGGAGAAAAACGAACAAGAGGAGAAGGCAAAACAGGAGAAAAACGAACAAGAGAAGAAGGCAAAACAAGAGAAAAAGGAACAGGAAGAGAGGGATAGGCAAAAGGAACAGGAAGAGAGAGAAAGGCAAAAAGAAAAGGAAGATAGGGAAAGACAAGCAGAAAAGGACGAAAGGGAGAGACAAGATAGAAAAGAAAGAGAAAAAGAGGACAGAGAACTTAAGAAGATTGAGGGTCAACGTCTCTTCGAAATGAAAAGATTGGAAATAGAGGCAAAGCAATTGGAATTACAAATGCAAAAAGAAGCAGCTCGGTCTGTGACACAGCAAATCTCTAAGGAAAACAAGCATGCCAAATCTCCCTATATTCCCAAACTTCCCCCTTTTGACGAGTCGAAAGACGACATAGACGCTTTCTTATTCCGCTTCGAAAGTCACGCCTCGTCCTGTGACTGGCCTAAGGACAAGTGGACGCTTTTTATTTCCTCTTTGTTTAGAGGAAGTGCTCTGACACTCTACCACAGTTTAGCGGCACGAGAATCTCTTACTTGGGACGAACTGAAGGCTGAATTGCTTAAAAAGTTTCAGTGTACAGAGGAAGGGTTCCGTGCAAAGTTCAGAGCTGTTCGTCCTGAGAGGGAGGAGTCGTTTGCGGCTTTCTTGATTCGGGTTAGCCATCTTTTGGATCGTTGGATAGATCTGTCAAACACGGAAAAATCCTTTGAAAAGCTCAGGGACTTGTTTTTGCGTGAACAGATTCTCCATAGTGTTTCGAAGGACCTTGCTATCTTCCTCAAAGAGCGCTCATTTAAGGATGCAGTAGAAATGTGTCGGATTGCTGACCAGTATAAATCTGCTCACCCTGAAAAGTCTTTTGGGAAAAAGGCTGATAATGTGCTTTTTGAAGCAAATGTTGGGTTCACAGAGTCTCCTGGGTCTTTCTCCAGAGGCTATTTAAGAAATGGTCGTGGAGGGTTTTCTTTTTCCAGAGGACAGCAGTTTCCACGTGGAGGCCAGCGATTCAATCGCCCGTCGTACCCTTACTCGGGTCAAGATTCCTCTCACTATGGTTCAGGAGGTGCAAATTTGAGAGGATCAGGGTTTCCCACTCGGGGCAATCGTGGTGATCAACGCGGTTTTGGTCGTAGTCGTGGCCAACCGAACAGGACTTTTGGCAGCTCAGGTGGATCAGATGCTTCATGTTGGACTTGTGGCTGCAAGTTCCATAAAAGAAACGCATGTCCCTATACCATTGACAATAAGGACAGAGGCAACGCAGCAAGTGTTTCTGTTGCACAGGATCACCATGTATTAGTGAGTCAGGGTGAATTTCAGGGTCTCCATATCGAGAAAGGAGCTGTCAATGGCTTCCAGTGTTCTCTGCTCAGGGACACGGGGTGTACGACAGCTGGGGTGAGAAAACAGCTTGTGAATGATGATCAGATCACAGGGGAGACACGGAGGTGTATTTCCTTTGGTGGAAAAATTGAAAGTTTCCCAGCCGCCCGTGTCTATGTTTCTACTCCTTACTACACTGGTGAAATAGACGCCTGCGTCATTGACAGTCCCGTTTCTGACTTGATCTTAGGAAATCTTCCTGGTGTGTCCTCTGTGTGTGGAGGCGGAGGAGGATCATTTGTTCCCTGTGCTGTCAGTACCAGGCAGCAGGTCAGGAAAGAAAAGGAAAATCCCAAACCCCTGTATGTCCCCACCCTTCCCAATCTCCAAGTGACACCTGATGTGTTGGCTCAGATGCAGAAAGATGATGACTCCTTAAAGCATTTGTTCCAACAAGTGTTGCCAACCATACCCCATTCATGTGACAAAATCACCTACGTAAAAAAGAATGGTATTTTGCATAGGCTATTCCCCAAGGATGGTGAGGTTGTTGAACAGATTGTTCTTCCTGCTCCTCTGAGGGAAAGTGTGTTGCACACTGCCCATGACTCTTTGTTGGCTGGACATTGTGGGGTCAAGCGCACTCTACAGAGAGTGCTGTCTTCCTTCTTTTGGCCTGGTGTAGGTGTGGCAGTTTCACACTATTGTCAGTCATGTGACGTGTGCCAAAAGACTGTTTCCAAGGGTCGGATCCCATGTGCTCCTCTTCAGCGCATGCCAGTCATCAATGTGCCTTTTCAAAGGATCGCCATTGATCTGGTTGGACCATTTCGAGCTTCATCTTCTGGGTATAAATATGTATTGACAGTTGTTGATGTGGCAACCAGGTACCCAGAGGCTGTGCCTCTAAAGAAGATAGATACAGTGACAGTTGCAGAAGCACTGTTGTCCATCTTCAGCAGAATGGGTTTGCCGGACGAGATACTTTCTGACTGCGGTACCCAGTTTGTATCTGACCTGATGCGTGAGATATACCGACTTCTGTCAATCTCCTCCGTGACAACAACTCCATACCATCCTCAATCAAATGGAATGGTTGAACGTTTCAACGGGACATTGAAAACAATGCTGAAGAAAGTCTCTGCGGAACGGCCGTCTGATTGGGATAGATACATTCCTGCATTGCTTTTTGCATACAGGGAATTGCCTTCTGAGAGTACTGGTTTCTCACCATTCGAGTTGTTGTTTGGTCGCACTCCCAGAGGTCCTATCAGTATTTTGGCAAAGTCGTGGTCAGGAGAAAGCATGTCATCAGAAGAAAAGAATGTCTATGACTACGTTTTCCAGTTACAGAACAGAATCAAGGACAGCTGTGAATTAGCACAAGAAAATGCATACAAAAGTGCAACTACATACAAGAAGTATGCTGATCGAAAGGCAAAGATGAGATCATTAGCTGTAGGTGATCAAGTTCTGATTTTGCTCTCGGATGAAAAGAGCAAGTTGACCATGAAGTGGAAAGGTCCATTCCCTGTTGTTGAAGTGTGCTCCTCTGTCAATTACAAGATTGACATGAATGGTGTGGTCAAGATGTTCCATGTCAACATGCTGAAGCGTTACACAGAACGCTCAAATGTTTCTGTCAACAAGCTACCTGAAGTTGATGACGTTAAGGTGATCAATCCTGGTGTTCCAACGGATTTGTCGGACATTTTGCCTGTAGATTATATCACTGTGACAAAGAAAAGGGACAAGTGTGTCACAGAAGGACTGTCGGTTACAAGGTTCTTTTGATTTTCATTCATCAGCTGTTGGTGTTGTTCAGGACAGTCAGGACAATCAGGGCGAGTTACCTACTTTGTCTGTACAGGGTGAAACCTACAAAGATGTCAAAATCTCTGATGATTTGTCTCCATCTCAAGTTAGTGACTTGCAAGATATTTTCGAAGAGTTTCAGGATGTTCTTACAGACAAACCGGGAAATGCAACCAACGTTGAACCTCACAGGATTAGGTTATCTACAGACACTCCAGTACGTGTGAAACCTTATCCATTACCATTTGCCAAGAAGCAGGTGATTGAAAGAGAAGTCAAAGTCATGCTTGACCTTGGTGTTATAGAAACTTCAGATTCTCCCTACTGTGCGCCTGTAGTACTAGTATCGAAGCCAGATGGGTCTGTTAGGTTCTGTATTGACTATAGGGCACTCAACAAAGTCACAGTGTTTGATGCTGAGCCGATCCCAGATGTTGAGGAATTGTTTTGTCAGTTGTCCAGTGCTCAGTATTTCGTTAAGATTGACTTAACAAAGGGTTACTGGCAAATCCCCATGGCCGAAGAAGATAAGAAGAAAACGGCTTTTCAGACTCCTTTTGGTCTCTACCAATTCACTAGGATGCCGTTTGGGTTGCAGAATGCTCCTGCCACGTTTGCCAGAATGATGCGAGTGTTGAAGTTGCATGAGTTGTCAGCAGTCAGCTTCTTTGATGATATTATGCTCGGTTTGGTGTCATGGGAGTCACTTCTGAAGTGTTTGAGAGAAATTTTGACACGTTTGCGCTCCTTTGGTCTGACAGCTCGACCAACCAAGATGTTGGCTGGTTTTCAGCAGCTTGAGTTTTTGGGTCACACAATTTCTGTGGGATGCATGAGGCCTGAAGAAAAGAAGATCAAAAAGATTTTGTCTGTGAAAACTCCCTGTTCAAGAAAACAAGTGAGGTCTTTGTTGGGACTATTGTCGTACTACCGAAGGTATGTTCCCAACTTCGCCAGTGTGACAGCACCTTTGACTGATCTCACTAAAGGTGAGAAGAGAGGTCAGATTAAGTGGACAGATGCATGTCAAAGTGCACTTGAGGCAATTCAAAGAATTCTGAGTTCCTATCCGGTTCTGATTCTGCCTGATCTGAGCAAGGATTTTCTGTTGAGGACTGACGCCAGCAGTTCGGGCATGGGAGCTGTGCTTTTGCAGCAAAAAGACGGTTTGCTTCATCCTGCACAGTGTGCGAGCAAGAAATTCAATCCTGCTCAGCAAAAGTACTCAACGATTGAAAGAGAATGTCTCGCGATTGTTTGGGCGCTTGAAAAGTTCCAAAGGTTCTTGCTGGGTCGGAAGTTTGTGCTGCAGACTGATCACAGACCACTGACGTTCTTGAAGTCATCACGCACAAAGAACAGCAGGCTTCTCAGATGGTCTCTGGCCATACAGGAGTACATGTTTGATGTAGAGCCAATTTCGGGTACCTCAAATGTTCTGGCTGATCTGTTATCTCGATCGTAGTGCAGGACATTTTGAACAGATTCCTTTGTTGCTTTAACTTAGGATCTTTTGAATCCCTGGATATTCAAGAGTGAATCCAAAGACTAGTTAGGTATCGTTTGTAAATATGTTTAAACTGTAAACATTTCATTCATGGATATTTTGGGCTATGCGTGGATTAATATATTTTTGTTGTGTACAAGAAAACTAAACCTCAAAATGGGTACAATTTTCAATGTTCAGTGGGTTTTTGTTGTTGTTGGGTTGTTGTTTTTGCATAATAGGGTGTGATATATGTGCAAATCTTTGAAGACAGGGAAATCCATGTTTATGTCATATAAAGTTTTTGTTAGTTTTTGGAGGGGTGTTTTCAAAGAGTGCCTCATTTTTTTTTTAAAGCAGGCACATATTTGTATTGGATTTTGGATGGTTATAATCGGTTTTTTGGTGTGACGTATATTGTGAATTCATGATCTTGGAATTCTCTTTAAAAAATTTCAAGAAATTTTTTTCCCCGGGATGGGGGGTGTCATGTTGAGTCATATATTTCTTTTTGAAAAGTAAAAAGAAAAAGTTGAAATAAAAAGAAAATAAAAGATTGAGAGAGAAAGTAATGGTCTGATTACAGTTGACATACATGTTTATTTCGTGCAAGACATAGCACGTGCAAAGCGCCGTATGTTTGTAACATAATATGAATATTGAGTGAATGGGAATCAGGCTGTTGCAGTAGTTAACTTTGTAGAAATTCATTTCTCTCTCTGAAAGGCAATAGGGACAGCGGGTCCTGCTTTAGCTTAGGCTAATAATGCGAATGTTAACCCTTGGGGGGTTATTTTGGAAAACAAAGTATTGATTGTGTAACAGACAAAAGTCTGATAGTACTCAGGCTTGTATTGTTCTCTTAAGAGAGGAGACACACGGTGCTTTTCGTGGGCCAAGGGCAGCGGGTTTGTTGAAACTCAGAGAAGGAGAAGAAAAGCTGCAAAGAAGAATGAAAAGAAGAAGAATAGTGAGACGATAGAAGAAGATGAAAAGGTGGCCTGAAAGACAGAAAGAAAGAAGAAATATTCGGAAACAAATGAAGGAAACCAAGAAACCAACAGAGAGGACGAAGAAACGGTGACGACGCTGGGAACCGAAACTTCAGTGAACTGGAAATGATAAAAGGGATGTATCAACGACGAGTGTGACTAGATAGTGTTAGATAAGATATTGAAGGTATTGTGAATATTGATTTGTATGTTTAAATAACTTGTAATATTGATTTGTATGTTTAAATAACTTGTTTTATTGTTCAAATATTAAGTTATAATAAAAGAGAGTGGGGTACGATACGCAATCTTGGATTGAATTGAATGAGGGCTAGAGTTAGATGTATGCGTTGTGTGCGAAGTCTGCAGGTTCATGTTTGTGTGTGTATGAGCGTAAATTTGACCCTGTGACAGACACATTGCAGACATTGCCCCTCATTTTTATTAAATACGTTTTATTGTCCGTCACCGAAGGTGAACGGACTTTGCGATGGGCTGGTTTGTCTGTTTGTTTGTTTGTTTGTTGTTGTTTTTTCTTTTTCTTTTTTCTTTTTTTTTTCTTTTTCTGTCTGTCCCAAGGATATCTCCCGAACCGCTTGACCGAATCGCGTCCAATTTTGTGTGAAGGTGTGCCACATTAATAGGAAGAGATCCGCGCAAACCATTTTGCCGTCGTGACCTTGACCTTGACGTACGACCTTGAAAATCGAAAATCTATTTTTAGCCATATCTCGGGCACCGATCGACATAGGATGTTGAAACTTGGTATGAAGGTGGTTTGGCTTATGCCCGTTCTGATGATGGCATACCCATCAAGGTCAAGGTCAAGGTCAAAAAGATCACTTGAGCCTGAAAATCGGAGGGTCATTTTTTCTCCTTCTCTCTGTCCCAAGGATATCTCCCGAACCGCTTGACCGAATCGCGTCAAATTTTGTCTGCTGGTGTGTTACTATGAGAGGAAGGCATCCACGCAAACCATTTTGCGGTTGTGACCTTGACCTTGGCGTACGACCTTGAAAACCGAAAATATTTAAGGGGCCATTACTCCCACACCGTTGGTGTTAGAGTCTTCAAATTTGGCATGTGGGTACTTTGGCGTATGCCCGTTCTGATGGTGTCATACTGATCAAGGTCAAGGTCACGGTCCGGGAGATCGTAGGCCTTGAAAGTGGTAGGGGTCTACAAATTGTGTTTTCAGCCATATTTTCCACATGCGTATTAACAGAAGCGCTTCATATTGTGTCTGGCACTGTATACCCTAGAGTAGAAAACACCCGAGCATAAATTATCGCCATGCTGACCTTCACCTTGACGTGTGACCTTGAAAACCGAAATTTCCTTCTTTGCGCTATATATTATTGTCCAAGCTGTATCTCGTGAACTACAAGACATAAGCTCTTCAAATGTTGTGTCAGGATGTGGATGAATGAAAATTTGTTTAACGTCCTCCAGAGAGAGAGAGAGGGGGGGAGAGAGAGAGAGAGACAGACAGACAGACAGACAAAAACACACACAAAGAAAGACAGACAGACAGAGAGACATAGACAGAGAGCAAAGAGGACAACTGCTGTTCCAGTTGGATGAATGAAATTTTGTTTAACGTCCTCCGCCCCGGAGCAGGCACAGAGGCAGAGAGAGAGACATGTCCGTCACCAGCAATGCCACGCACTTGCGACACCCCGTAGCATAATTGTCCGTCACCATAGTGATCGGACTTTGCAGTGTCTGGTTTGTATTTTTGTTTTTGTCCGTCACCATAGGTGATCGGACTTTGTGGTCGTCTGGTTTGTATTTGTCCGTCACCATAGGTGATCGGACTTTGCATGGGCTGGTTTGTATTTTTTTGTTTTGTTTGTTTCTTTGTTTTTCTGTCTGTCCCAAGGATATCTCCCGAACCGCTTGACCGAATCGCGTAAAATTTTGTGTGCTGGTGTGTCACCATGAGAGGAAGGCATCCGCGCAAAATGTTTCGCCGTCGTGACCTTGACCTTGAAGACAGAATCCCTTGCAATTTTGTGTCAGGATGTGACACTCTACGGGGTGTCGCAAGTGCGTGGCATTGCTGGTGACGGACATGTCTGCCGCTCGGCGACGCCCTTGTTTATTTTTTATTGTGGTTGCTTTCTTCTCTTTCATGAACAACAATGCAGGCCAGGGGGGGGGGGGGGGGGGCATAAAAAGAAAAAGGGGGGTGCGATTCAGAGAGAGGGAGGAACATAATTATACATTATGTTGTTTACATTAGCCGGGATAACAACACCAAAATGAGTGAATGTGCGTGCATGTAGACAGGTGAAGAATGTGGGCAAATCCAGTATTATAACTGATATCCACCCATGTCGTACTGGTGTCTCATTCAAGTCACGTGCACATTGATGTCCATCCACGACAAAAAAGGGATGGCGCAGCACTAGCTGCAACGCGCTCTCTACGTGGGAGCAACCCGAGTTTTACAGAGACGAGTCTCTGTGACTATAATATAATACCAATACCAATTTCAATGCAATACCACGTCCCATTGTCATCCATCTAGAATAGACTAAGATAATGATTTGTATAATATATAAATTGTGAATGCAAGTTGTATGTTTGTATGTATGTGTAAGCATAATGTGTACGTATGTATTAAGTTAGATGGATGGGTAGATAAATGGTTGTATGCGTGCGCATGATGTGTGTGTGTGTGTGTGTGTGTGTGTGTGTGTATGTGTGTGCGTGTGTGTGTATGTGTGTGTGTGGTTGTGGGTGTGTGTGACCAAGAATTGTATGTGCGCACAGTGTTTAAAATAGTCGCATATTTTATGTTTTGGCTTTTCTACATACTATGTCTCTGTCTTGTGTTGTTTTGTTGAGTGTCTTATCGATGCAGAAAGAAGTTCCAGTAAAATGGACAATAAAAATATTGATTGAATGATTGATATTGATTGATTGATTGATTGATCTATGCCATACAGATGTTCCACCGTCGCACTAATGCCACATTCATGTCACACCGATTTTCCATCCATATCACTCTGGTGTCTCAATGATATCCACCGATGTCCTATTGATGCCAATGCACGTCACATTGGTGTCATTCTGTCACACTTTTGTCCCACTGAATGAATGGGACTTCAATGTAACATCAGTGTGACAATAATTCGATGGCTTGGAGTCAAAATGGACTAAATTTAGATAGTCCATTGACGTATTATTGGATTTATTGCAAAAAAATAATAACTTGTATCAAACAATGAATGCAGAAATACAAAAAGGGGGTCTTGCTTTTTATATTTCAGCAGTCTTTTTTTCTATATAAGTTATTAGTTTTCTTAATAAGTTCAATAATATGTCAATGGACTATCTAAAGATAGTCCGCTTTGACTCCAAGCCATCGAAATTTAGTGTATGGATGTCAGTGTAACATGAATCGACATGAAACCAGTGTGATATAGACGGGGCATGACAACTCCCGAATTAATAATAACCGCTAATATAGTGTGTATAATACTGAACCCCCCTCCCTCTCTCCTATCTCTATCTCTCGCTTATTCGGGAAAATTGCGCGCGTGTACACACACAGACACACATATATAGTTTGCTTTGATAAAGCTTTTCTGTGTCCAATGTCTTTATTTGTGAACCTCAGAAACAAAACCAGTTAATGTTAACTTTGAGTAATGTTCGTGTTCAAAAAAAAAATCAAAAAATTAAAAAGTTATATAAATTGTGCTGATTTACTTTTTCTCCCAATGGGGGAGGGACAGTGCCTTATGCAAAGACAGCTGTTTCGATCTTGAGAAGATCTCATCAGTTTGCATGATTGGCCTGCAAAATTGACTGTCCTGTGGATGGCCAACCTGAGCAAAAAAGACATTCTACAAGAGAATGGTGTCCTCTCTGCATCAAATCGAAAATCCACAATAAAAGCAAACCAGCACAAAGTTAAACCAGAAATAGTAAAAATCTTATGAAAATCTTATGTAAAATGAACAAAATAATAATGTTCTGAAATTTTAATTTCAAAACCTAATAGACATGACTAGGGAGGGCTAACTACTGAGATGGTATCCAAATTAAGGATAAAAATAGCATGAAAGAAAAATCTCTGAATAGCCAGCTCCGTACCCCTACTCTGAAGGATATATATATATATGTGTGTATATATATATATATACGCACGCACACGCACACGCACACGCACGCACACGCACGCACACACACACACACACACACACACACACACACACACACACACACACACACACACACACACACACACACACACACACACACACAGGATGTAAAAAAGCTTTATCAAGCTTACTCTTTTATCGTCAATAAAGATCATTTTGACTTGACTTGACTTGACTTGACTTGACACACACACACACACACACACACACACACACATACACACACACACACACACACACACACACACACACACACACACACACACACACACACACACACACACACACACACACACACACACACACACACACACACACACACACACACAATGTGAAAAATATTGTTTTTAATCTACCAGTAGGGTGTGATTTTATGGGTACACTTTGACAGTCCTTGATTTAATAAGAGAAGCGCGAAAAAACGCAAGACTCCATCCATTTTCCTATTCTTTTTTCTTTTTCTTTTTATTGTACTCAACTGCAGCATTTTGGCATTGTTACACCAGCTAAGGGGTACCACATTATATTCGTCTCGTCTTTCTAAATCACTTCTCCCTGTTATTTCCGTGTTTTACCCCTACAGTCGGGTTCAGAATAGAGCAGAAAACTTCCCCGATTAAACAAAAAATCTTTTAAAGAAAAATGTCGGGCTAGGTCCGCGATTTGTCGCACATTGTGAGAAATCACGCACGAACGAACGAACGAAATGGTTGCCTTAACGTCTCATTAGGCGTAGGCTCTTATAGACAGTGAAACCACGCGTATTCCCCACCTTTTACATAGCACCCGCCGCAATATGTCGCACATTGAGACATATTGCGATAGTGCGACACATTGCGACCTAACAGGGTCACTAAACCAAAGACTCTAAAAGGGTAAGATGGACTACTTAAGAGTTAGGCCTACGGCGAGCCGGGTTGATAGAGTTATCGTTAGTGGGGTAGTTACACCCATTCACAGTGGCGGCTATCCAAAGACTCAGACTGGAATTTAAACGGATAATTCAACTGGCCTATCGACGTGTTTTTAACCTAAATGTGTCACGTTTAAAAGGGACATAACCAGTGTTTCCGTCCTCACTACTCATATAGGGAAAAGGGACCGGATGTTAGTCTTTTCTTTTCAGTGTCTTTGACTAAACTAGCTCACGGTTTTTGTCCAACCTGGAATCTCAACCGGTAAGGGTTAATTGTGGGCACTCAAGAGGAAAGAGGAGGAGAAGAACTTATGGCTAATTTGCCGTGTGACCTGCTTACTTGTGTAAACGAAAGAGAAAATAGCGTTGAGTCTTTGTGTGGTCTGCGACTCTCCTCCAACGGTTCAGCAGCTGGGCTTTCATTAACTCTCGTTCTCAGTATGGGTCGCGGGCTTTGTCACGTGTACATGTAGGCCTATGTAACTTTCTCACGTGCACATACGCGTGTGCATTTTTGTTTCTCGTTCTCCCCCTGTGGGGATACCGGGGGGTCTTTTGTATAAATAGTTCCCCCACCTTCTGGAAGTTCTGTGCTTGTAACTTCCTCTGTCACTCTCTTTGACTCTGCCTTTTCCCTTTGCTTACTTGTCATCTACTATCTTTCTGCCTTGCCGGTCCATTCTCCTGCCTTTTTTTTTCTCCCACGGAATGCTTTCAAAAACATTTTCTCCTCCAGCCGAAGTCGGACTTGCTGGGCCTAACTATTTCTTAGTTAGGCGCATAACGGCAGCATGACGCATCTGCGCTCATAATTGACAGGAAACTGTCTGAGCGATCGAAGAAGAAGACGAGTTTCTCGTTTGTTGGGTCAGAAAAACACACCCCTC
>CM065680.1:90415123-90521339 GCA_017654935.2 Phymorhynchus buccinoides
TGTGTCACGAGTTTGTGACATTGTTCTTCTGAACAGACCGAGAAAGGCACAGTCTACCACTCGATCGCAAAGGACCCCGAGATCTTTCCTTTTCTTTGAACCTAATCGAGACAACCTACTTGTGAAATCCGTGCAACCCGTGTTAGCTCTGACCTCTCGCGAGACTCCACATTCAACTGGCGACTTCATGAGTTTTATACCGGTCAAACGTCACTCCATATTTTTCCTTCAGTTAAGCAACATCGCTTCATCGCTTCATCCTTTCTCCTTTTCATCGTTCTGTCCACCTACGGCCGCCCAGTGCTGAGGTGTGGTGAGGGCCACGTCCCTGAAGGATCCTGTTATCAATTGTTTATCCTGCACGAGTCCTAGACGTGGGGATAGCGAAGCTGTTGAGCTTCGGCTGAAATCGTCTCTTCTCTTCATCCTCATCGCCATCTTCACCCCCTTTTTATTTGGTTTCTCATCGTCCTCCCTTCCCCGTCATCGTCCCTGGCGTTCACTGGAGTCCTGGAAGAAAGCTGTGGCCGGTCCGGAACCCCTTCCACCTGCTCGCGCTTACCCCGAGCCCTTGGCGAGACCAGAGCTGCGACTGTCTTGTGGGGAGGATTCTTCTTCTTCATTCCGCCACTTGGAAGTTTGTCCTGATCCTGATCCTGATCCTGATCCTGATCCTGATCCTGATCCTGATCCTGAGCCTGAGCCTGAGCCTGAGCCTGAACCTGACCTGACCTGTTGCTGCCTGGTTGACCGCCCGGTCAACCGCTTTGTTCTCCGTTTCCGGCTGTGGGAGGCCGCCCGCCTTTCTGTCTGGCCCCGTGTTAGGCCCGATCTGTGGGCCTGTCTGTGCGTTCGGGCCAGGCTTCGACGTTCCTGTTGAGGAGTCTGGGGGCGACCTCTGCCGTCTCTCTTCTTTTGTTTCTGCTGCTGTAGCCTGCCCCAGGAGGGGGAGCAGTTTTTCTACTGACTTTTGTTTTCCCCTTTTGTCTTCTTCTTCGGACGCTCTGCTGTTTTTGTTGGACTTCTTTTCTTCGTCTGCCCTTTCGTCGTTTTTCCCTTCAATTTTGTGTTTCTGCTTACAAACTCTCTTTTAGTTATTCAGTTAAGTTGCCGGCTTTAGTTTATTCTTTGGACAAACTTTTGAATGCCATGTAAATTGTGTAGATAATTTGTTGAACATTGAGTGTATTGAATTGTGTAAGTGTGTGTGTGTGCTTGCTTATAATAAATAGTCTTGTTTTGTATTGTACTTCTGGTGTGCGCGTGTGCCTTCTCCTGTGAGTTTGTCTGTCTGGGCGTGCGAGACTCTCCTCGGGGTTCGCGATTTCCCTCTCCCGATCTCTGATCAGGATCGAGCGGGGGATTTCGTGACATCTTGGGCTCGTCCGGGATTGTCTCGCATCTGTCCCAGGCCGGCAGGTTCGCTGGGATAAGGCAGTGAATGTTTGGGGTGTGAATGTAAGGGTGGTTGGTTGGGAGACCGTGTAGAGGCAAGGCGGTCCGATTTTCCCTCATTGCTTAGGTCTTTTGGCCGGTTGAGTGGAAAATTTGTTGTGTTCGTTTTGTTTACTTGTTTGTCGGAGAGCGTGTGAAATATAGTTATTTAAAACCACTTATAGTTTTCTTTGTGTGTGAGTTTTGAGCGCACACGCGTTTATAAAACAAACTGAGATAGTTTGTTTAGGGTTTTTCTTAGTTTGTTTTGGGAATAGGGGGTTAAAAGAGGGGATTAGTTAGGAATAAAGGGGGGAAAGAACTGGGGAAAAGAAATAGTTCTAGTTCCTTCAACAACAAAAAAGATCTCGACTGGTTGAGCTTTGGCTTGTTCAGTCTGAGAAATGATTCCCTCCCTTGACACACTAGTTTGCATGCATTGACTGAGTGCTGGTGTGTGTTAGTCTTATTTAAAAATTTATTAATGTGTTGTTGTTTTTTGTGTTCATATATAAGCTATCCACAAAAAGTTAAGGATCACTTGCAAACTAATTCATAACTTTCCAAATAAGAAAGCCAATGCGTTGAATTTTGGCCAACATTTAATTCAATGCTTTAGTGATAACGATACACAATTGCCTTCAATTTCGAGCAATCGTTTGGTCTGTACATTTGATCAAAGTGGGTACGTATCGAAATTTGATTTCCCAAAGTCATTGAAATCACAAGACAGGGCATTCTGATGCTCCCAAAAGTTCAGTAATGCGTGTATCCGCCATGGCTGTTCTGGCACTCGACGCAGCGAGTCCTCATGGAGTTGACCAGGGTGGTGAAGATCCTCTGTGGAAGCGCCTGCCACTCAGCCTGCAGCATCTGGTAGAGGTGCTGGGCATCCCTGGGAGGGGGGTGGTTGCTCCTCACTTTGCGATCCAGCTCATCCCAGAGGTTCTCAATCGGGTTGAGGTCGGGACTGCATGCTGGCCACTCCATTCTGTTGACTCCAGACTGCTGCAGGAAGTCGTTGACCACCCTTGCCCTGTGGGGGCGAGCGTTGTCATCCTGGTAGACAGCCGGCGGTCCCATCTGCTGCAGTGTAGGCACAGCCAGCGGTCGAAGGATCTCATCCCGGTATCGGAGGCCAGTCAGGTTACCCTGTACATGATACAAGGGTGTTCTGTGGTGAAGGCTGAAGGCCCCCCAGACCATTACAGAACCTCCACCAAAGGCCACCTTTTCTTGGACAGTGGCGTCAATAAAGCGTTCCCCTGGGCGCCTCCAGACCCTCAGTCGGCCGTCGTTGTGGTTCAGGGTGAAGCGTGATTCATCACTGAACAGGACCTGGGACCATTGCTGACGTGTCCACCTCACGTGACGTCTGCAGAAGGCGCGGCGTGCTGCCCTATGGGCTGGAGTTAAGCGTGGCCGTACAGCTGGGCGACGAGAACGGAGGTTAAACCCATGAAGGCGGTTCCGTATGGTCTGCTGGCTGATGTTGATGTTAGTAGCCACCCTCAGCTGCCTTCGAATGATGCTGGAAGAGGCTGTTCTTGTCTGCAGGGCTTGTCGTTCAATGAGACGATCTTCACGTGGAGTTGTCTTCTTCGGTCGACCAGATCTGCGTCTTTCATGGACCCTCCCAGTGGCTGTGAAGCGTTGAATCAGTCTGACAATGACCGAGATGGACACCTGAAGTCGCCTGGCCACTTCTCGCTTGGGAACACCATCTTGGAACCATGCAACAGCTCGTCCCCTATCCAACTCGCTCAATTTTCGTCGTGGAGGCATTGTCAAATCAGGCCTAATACTGGTGGTATGTCTTCTTATAAAGCCAAGCAAGAGACAGCATCTCACACATAAACAGCAGTGCTTGCACGTGCATAATGGTTTTTCCATCTGGCTTGTGCAATGTGTTCATGCAGAACGATCCAAAACAAGGTCCTTTTTCGCAAGTTTCCGCTTTTTCTTTTGCTGCCAAGCTCAGTAATAGAGAATCACGTGCAATGTTTCCACTAACACAACATCGCCCACTTACAGCTGAACAAGAATTCATAACAATTTGGCTTGACTGAGAAAAAAATAACAGGAGCGAACGGAGTTTATTGCGCACCTGTTTTCTCATAGTGATCCTTAATTTTTTGTGAGTAGTGTATATGTACGCGCGTATTTAATTAGCAAACTAAACCCGGACTATTTTGCAATCGTGTCTGTGACTGGTTCTATTTTGCAAGACAATTCTTGGTTTTGATGCATTGAAGTTGATTTGCACTGAATTGCTGTGTTCCGTGCATTGGATTGTGTCTTGCATTGAGTTACCATTTTTTATGCCATCGCTTGGTTATTTGTTGAGTTGCATGTGAACCTGTGCGCGCACGCGTTTATGCTTAGTGTAGCTTGTGCTATAGAGCAAACTTGCTGGGATAAACCGGAACGTTTTTGTGCAACACAAACCGTAGTTTTTTATAACGCTTTCAAACACTGGGGTGTGTTCATAGCTACATCGTGTTGTTAGTTTTACCGCAGAAAGTTACCGCAGGAAGTTACTGTGCGCTGTTTGGCCGTTGAGGTAGTTCGTGCGACCGCCTCCCGTGGTGCGCAATAGGGTTTTTGTGCAAACGTGGTTGTTGTCCACGCGGGTCGTTTAGTCGCAGAAGCGTTCTACGCTGTGTAAATTAGCGCAATAGTGGTTAGTGTGGTAAAGCTTTATGCGGAGTAGTTTAGTTAGTGTTTGGTTTAGTGTGGTTTAATTCGACGTAGTTTGTGGGATTTCCTGCGCGCGTTAGTGTGTGTTACTGCGATTCATCGTCTTCGTTGCATAACCGTTGGTGTTGAAAAAAAAAAAAGAGAAGAAAAAATGGCAAGTCACGAGTATGATTTAAGGTCGCGCAGTGGGGCTATGTGGGACCTGTCGACGGATCCTTCTGTACCGACTACGCCCTCAGCTGTTTCTACCTCCGTCGTTACTACCGTTGTGTCCTCACCCCCATCTTCTTCCATGACTTCTGTGGCTACGGCTATGCACACTCCGGTTGTCCATGCTGCAGTTGACCATGGAGGAGCACGGTCTAGGGTTGGACCAGTTTCGACTCCCCTTAGCCTAGGTCGTGGTAGGGGAATCTTTCTTAAGTCAGGTGCCACGACAGAGGAGAAGCCTGGAGAGCACCATCCTTCCTCGAAAGGAAACAGCGAGTTTTCCATGTTCATGGCTGCCATGGCTCAGATGGAGCAGCAAAGAAGGGAAGAGATGGCTGAGATTGAACAGCTTAGAAGAGAGGAAAAAGAGCAGGAAAGAAGGAAGAGAGGAAGCTGAAAGAAACAACGAAGGAAGGAAGGAAGAAGGAAAAGAAAGAACAGCTTAGAAGAGAGAGGAGAAGAGCTGAACAGGAAGGAAGAAGAAGAAAAGAAAGAAAGACTTAGAAGAGAGGAAAAAGAAGAGCAGGAAAGACTTAGGAAAGAGGAAGAGGAAAAGAAGGAACAACGAAGGAAGGAAGAAGAAGAAAAGAAAGAACAGCGATGGAGAGAGGAAATGAAGCTGGAGAGGGAACTAAGAAGGGAGGAAAGAGAAGAGAAAGAACGCAGGTGGAGAGAAGAGAAAGAGGAACGTGAGGCGATTCGCCAAGAGGAAGTGAGAAGGAGAGAAAAGCTGGAACAAGGACGTGAGTCAGGAAGCAGGTCTAAGGTGTCGACCCCTGTACTCAGGCTTCCAGAACTGAAACCCGGCGAAGATATTGACTTGTTCCTAGAACATTTCGAGAAAATGGCTAAGATCTACCTCTTAACAGATGATGAGAAACTCATCCATCTGTCATCTTCCCTCACCGGCAAAGCCAAGGAAGCCTGTTTCAAGATGGGAGAGGACGAGACCTATGATAATTTACAGAAGGTTCTTCGTCAACAGTTTCGCCTTTCGCCTGAGACCTATCGCCGGAAGTTCCGCAATGGTAAGAAGGAGCCCAGTGAAACTTTCTACCAGTTTGGGACAAGGCTTCGTCAGGCACTGAAGCACTGGGAAGAGCTCTCTGAGGCCGAGCTGAAGGATTTAATCCTCATTGAGCAGCTCTACAACACCGTGTCCCCTGAGCTCCGAATACGGATGAGTGAGAAGAAGCCGACTACCTTCGATGCTGCCATCGAGATCGCAGAAACTTACTCGGAGGCTAGGAGAACCGTCGCCTCCAGGGGATCTGCCAGAGATAGTCAGACCCCTGTCTCCACTCCTCTCCAGGAAACTACTCCTCCGTCTCCAACCAAATCACCGACAAAGAACCAAAAGGTGTGTTTCCACTGCCGGACCCTAGGGCATATTAGGAGGTTCTGTCCCGAGTTGCGGAGACCATCTTTCCAGAATAGCGGTTCGCAGGATGGGAAGGCCTCCGGAAGTTGGAAAGCCCTTAGCCAGTTTGCTTCTTCACCATGCAGGGAGGGATGTCCTGTCTTCCCCTCCAGAGTGGCTGGAAAAGTAGTTGACAGCGTCAGAGACACCGGCGCTACGGCCATTTTCGTGGACGAAGAGCTCGTACCATCTGGGGCGCCCAGAGGACCGGTGTGCGAAGTGTCAGGAGTTGAAGCCCAATTTGTGTGTCGTCGCCCTACCTACTTGGTCGAGATGTGCACCCCTTACTTCGAAGGCAAGGTATGGGCAGTGGCCCTTAAGCAACCGGCGTGTTCATTGCTGTTGGGGAATACTGTGTGCTTCGAGGATGGGACGGAGCAGACTCTAGCGTCTATTCTGCCCGAGAAGGTCTACGTGGGCGCAGTCACTCGCGCCATGGCCAAGAAGGTGGACGAACTCCAACCCATTGTCCGGCCAGGACTGGAAGTGTTTGTGGAGGAAGTGACACCACAAGTGCCCCGCAGACCTCAGTCGCAGGACAGCCGGCTGGATAGGGTGACGGAGTTAGTGGACGCTGAACCTAGGGCTACCAAGACCAGCTCTATCTCATTTGAGGAAGAGAAAGGGATACTCTGCCGCCACCATCAGAACGACCGCACTGGTGCCAAGCGAGTTGTTGAACCACCACCGGTGCAGAAAGTGGCTCATGACGCACCCATGGCTGGACACATGAGCACCCGCCGGACTCAAGAGAGGGTACAGCAGGGTTTTTATTGGACCCACTTTGCCAGAGACAAGCGCAGGTCCTCCGGCGTATCTCCCGGCGGCTACGTGAAGTCCGTCTGGCGGTCCGATCCAGTAGGTGTGAGACCAGCAAGAGCGAAGTGTCGTCCCTTGGTCACTTCATCAAATGGGGACATGTTTTGCCAGAGGAAGAGAGAGTGCGGAAGGTTGCACAAGCCAAACCTTCAGAGGACAACTTGGCGACGTCCCAGGCTGCGACACGATGAGTGTTTTCACCCAGTACGTGCTTTTCCGGAAGGGGGGTGTGTCACGAGTTTGTGACATTGTTCTTCTGAACAGACCGAGAAAGGCACAGTCTACCACTCGATCGCAAAGGACCCCGAGATCTTTCCTTTTCTTTGAACCTAATCGAGACAACCTACTTGTGAAATCCGTGCAACCCGTGTTAGCTCTGACCTCTCGCGAGACTCCACATTCAACTGGCGACTTCATGAGTTTTATACCGGTCAAACGTCACTCCATATTTTTCCTTCAGTTAAGCAACATCGCTTCATCGCTTCATCCTTTCTCCTTTTCATCGTTCTGTCCACCTACGGCCGCCCAGTGCTGAGGTGTGGTGAGGGCCACGTCCCTGAAGGATCCTGTTATCAATTGTTTATCCTGCACGAGTCCTAGACGTGAGGATAGCGAAGCTGTTGAGCTTCGGCTGAAATCATCTTCTCTTCATCCTCATCGCCATCTTCACCCCCTTTTTATTTGGTTTCTCATCGTCTTCCCTTCCCCGTCATCGCCCCTGGCGTTCACTGGAGTCCTGGAAGAAAGCTGTGGCCGGTCCGGAACCCCTTCCACCTGCTCGCGCTTACCCCGAGCCCTTGGCGAGACCAGAGCTGCGACTGTCTTGTGGGGAGGATTCTTCTTCTTCATTCCGCCACGTGGAAGTTCCTGATCCTGATCCTGTCCTGATCCTGATCCTGATCCTGATCCTGATCCTGATCCTGATCCTGAGCCTGAGCCTGAGCCTGAGCCTGAACCTGACCTGACCTGTTGCTGCCTGGTTGACCGCCCGGTCAACCGCTTTGTTCTCCGTTTCCGGCTGTGGGAGGCCGCCCGCCTTTCTGTCTGGCCCCGTGTTAGGCCCGATCTGTGGGCCTGTCTGTGCGTTCGGGCCAGGCTTCGACGTTCCTGTTGAGGAGTCTGGGGGCGACCTCTGCCGTCTCTCTTCTTTTGTTTCTGCTGCTGTAGCCTGCCCCAGGAGGGGGAGCAGTTTTTTTCTACTGACTTTTGTTTTCCCCTTTTGTCTTCTTCTTCGGACGCTCTGCTGTTTTTGTTGGACTTCTTTTCTTCGTCTGCCCTTTCGTCGTTTTTCCCTTCAATTTTGTGTTTCTGCTTACAAACTCTCTTTTAGTTATTCAGTTAAGTTGCCGGCTTTAGCCTATTCTTTGGACAAAACTTTTGAATGCCATGTAAATTGTGTAGATAATTTGTTGAACATTGAGTGTATTGAATTGTGTAAGTGTGTGTGTGTGCTTGCTTATAATAAATAGTCTTGTTTTGTATTGTACTTCTGGTGTGCGCGTGTGCCTTCTCCTGCGGGTTTGTCTGTCTGGGCGTGCGAGACTCTCCTCGGGGTTCGCGATTTCCCTCTCCCGATCTCTGATCAGGATCGAGCGGGGGATTTCGTGACACCCTGCCTTTTTTCTACAAATTCTTACAAAGATTTATTCAGCCGAAGTCGGACATGCTGGGCCTAACTATTTCTTAGTTAAGCCGGCGACAGACTATGTGACTGCCTCATGTGACTCGATCAGGTCGTGACGTTTCACCTCATTTGCATACCATCCTGCTCGCTCAGTCGGGCCCAGTCGGTTCCAGACAGGTGACAGGGCCGAATAGGGCGGGTTCTAAATTTCACTGATCGAGTCAGATGGCTTGTGACCTCTTCTGTGCGGGAAACAAAATTTGATCTACGTCACGACCTGATCGAGTCATATGAGGCAGTCGCATAGTCTGTGTTCCAGCTTAAGAGTTTCCACTTATTCGTCCCTATTATTATTCTCCTTTTTTATGACGGTTCGTCGCCCTTACTCTATTTTAGTTTTGTCTTTTTACATTTCCTCCTTTCTCTCTTTCAACTCTCTCACGCGTTAGTCTGTGTGAACTTTTATGAATATTTAGACATTTGCATTCAAATTCTAGCGCTATTATGCTTTCGCACAAACAAACAAAACTATGGATTCCTGTCTGTTACAGTAATATGTGGTGTAATGACTGACACATTCATACCACAAAAGTGTGAGTGCATTTGTGAGCGTGCGCATAGAATAAACAAACGAAATAACAATTATGAAAGGAAATGATTATAAAAGAAAAACAATCAATGTTCCCATGATACTATCATTGCGGCAAAAATCTAAAGTATTGATACGCTAAACTATTCCAAGCTAACTATTGGGTGGCTAAACACAAATGCAACCTACACAATCGCTAATAGTTGTTTTTAATAATAAAGATATCATTTTGAATTTTTCAGATTTATGAAGAAGATTAAATCCATGAAAGGTTGCAGCATTTTGTTTTTCTTAGATGCCTCAGAAAGCTCCACAAAATAACAGTTTCCGTGGTAACACACACCCCTTTTTGCTATAGAAAAGTTGCTTTTCGAGGGGTAGAACCACTTTCATAGAAAATGTCAATTGTTTGCAAACTGTCTGCGTTTATTTTGTTCTTTATATTATTATGTTCTCCCGACTTTTTCAACTCACACGTGAACGAACATTATGTCCGGATACCAAACAAATTGAAATTGCAAACAAAGACATCAAAACTATGAAAACGTTTTCAGACCTCAAAAAAAGGGACTTTTCCTCAAAATGGGGTACCATGGAAACTGTTAACTTCTGGAGCATTCGAACAAATCTTGGAAAAACAAAACTACGATTGTGATATTTCATGCGTTGACTCTTCATTAACAACCCGACAAAAACAAAATGATAGCTTGAATATTAAACTTTTCATAGCCAATTTTGTGTGTTGCCTTTTTTCATGAGACATCCTATTTTTGCTATCATCATCACACAGCAATTGTTGTTATGAAATGCGATTCGTAGACAGCATCAATTGGTATCAATTTTCTTGAAATGTCCATTTTGATACTTTACACAAACAAAGGGACGAGAAAGAATGCAATAACCAGGGGGGGGGGGGGGGGGGGGAGGGGGGGGGGAGGGGGAGGGGGAAGAGGGGGAAAAAAGGAGAAAAGAATACAGGCCTGCTTTAAAAATAATAAAGTGGGAAGGGTAAAGAAAACATGGAAAAAGATATTAAAGGCGAGGAAGGTAAACGGGAGAAAAAGAAAATCTAGGTAACAGAGAAGTGTGACATTTTCATATTGAATGAAACCACTACGCTTGCTGAAACAAAAAGAAGAAGAAAAAAAAAAGAAGAAGAAAAAAAAAATTAAGAAAACATTTGAATGCCGTCAAATTAGTACATGTATACAAACAAAGCATACAAAAGATTGTTGAATGTCATAACTTACAGATCAAATCCAGCGTGCACAGCAGCACAGCGAAAACGACATAGCACACCATAGGGACTAAAAGAAAAACAAACCAACAAACGGATGAACAGTGTCTCCTCAGGTGGTTGCCTCTTGACGTCCGAACATAGAGTTACTCCCAGCTGGTTTCGGGGTCTAGGACCTGACAAACACTGTGGCTGTGGGTTGGTCAGCTTATTCAGAATGTAACTCTCTCTGTAATTAACTCCCTTCTTACTTCACTAGTATCCTCTCTCTTTGCCTCGCTATTTCTATCTTTAAAAGGGCACTCTGACGGATGCGGTTTTTGTTGTTGCAAGAAACACATCGAGATCACAAGAAAGACAGTCTTTTTAAGGATCAGAACACTCACGTTGCTCTGGTTTCCAAGACATTAAACCGTCAAACATTTTGGTTGTTGTGAAATGTATTTTAGGTAAACTGTATAAAATTTAAAAGAATAACTACAAAAAAAGGCTTGTAAGGAGGAATCGCCGATTTGACTGTTTGATTTCTAGGAAACCAGAGCAAAGTGAGTGTTGCGATCTCTGTAAAGGGTGTTTTCCTGGTGATCTCGACGTATTTCTTGCAAAAACTCATCCGTAAGGGTGCCCCATCAATTGTTGTTACTCAGAATGAGCAGCGTGGGAGTAACGCCAGCGCACGGCGCAGAAGATGGGACTCCAACCAAGCAGATTACCCCATCCGTGAAGCTTAGAACTCACACCGTAATTAAACTCGCTGCTTCTCTAAACCGGCAGACTCACCCGTGCGGTTTCAGTCGTACGACTATCCAACTGTCACAGGTGTGAGGCTTGGTTCTTATGAAATGCTACTGTCTAAACGAATCTAATGAAACCCTACTATAATATTGTAGGATTTCAGCAACAGTTTTTAATTTTCTAGTGGTCTCCTTGCTAACATCGTCCCGTTTTTTGTCCATATTTTTACTTTGACTGCCATAACAAACGACTTATTGGCGGTTATAAGTTTGGGATGCGACTCCTGTCTCCAGAAAGAGTCTACCGGAGTGGTAGGGGAGGGAGGGGGTTGTGGTTCAAGTCCTACTTTCACCCTACGCATTGCCTCCGCGTAGGTGATGTACGATTCCCCTCTTATCCTGTTTGCTTCCAAGCGTAGGGGAAGACGGGGTAAAAAGCGCATGGGCGGGTAAGAAGCCCACCCCAATTTTCTCATGAAATGAAGCAAATTTCAGTCTCATTTTGCCCATGAGACGAGCGTTAATGTCTAGCATTCGTCTCATGGGCAAATTTGACTGAAATTTTCTTTATTTCATGAGATAATTGGGGTGGGCTTCTTACCCGCCCATGCGCTTTTTACCCCGTCTTCCCCTAATTGGTAGGCCTCAGAGTGAGCCATAACCCCCTAGGCCCACCCCCCCACCCCCACCCCACCCCGCAGTTCACGCACATGAACGTCTGCTGCTCACACTCCTTCACAGTGTGCCCACTCCGGCCACACCTGGGGAAGACAGGCTGCTTGGCCCCACACTGGGCCGCGGTGCGGCCGAACCGGGCACACTGGTGGAACCTGCGGACAGGCGCCACGAAGGGGTGGACAACGAACTCTTGGACTTCAATTGTTATGAGTTTTGGAAGAATGGGGGCTTTAAATGTTATCTTAATGGCTTTGGAATCAGACCCATCTTTGTTCCTGAGTCTGATTGCCTTGTAGGCCTTATCTACGAATGGGATCACATCTTCAGGATTAATTCCAATAGGGATTGGCGTTGCCACCCCTTCGGTGGTAGCTTCAGGTGGTGGATGGAAGTTCAGTTTAACGTCGCGTATCGGCTTTCGCCATGTACGACGGGCTGAACAAACCAACCAGGGTATAAACAAAAATTTATGTTTCTGAATCACTGTCTTAGCCAAAAGGCCGAGAACAGAATGATGCAATTAAGCTTCAGGTTTGGTACATTTGATTTTTATACCCGAAAGGTCGGGTTTTTTTTCAACAGCCTGTCTTGCTGATTGGCTGAAAAACAGCCGATCAGCTATTTGCTGTTGCTTAATGGCCGTTGTGACATGATCGGCCCTACAGTTCTTTTCCACAGTGTGGCAGTGGTTGTATGTCTAAAGCAACTTGTGGCGGTGCCATAGCCGATGAGGTTTAACCGAGGCGTGGTCACCGCTACATCTGTATTAATATTAAAAAAATCGGGACTTTACTGGTTTCGTACTGCCTCCGGGCATTGCCTCCAGTATTGTTCTCACCATATTTGTATTTACAAATGTCCCATATGTGTCTGATTCAGACCAAGAGGACGTAAAACTCCATTCTCTCTCTCTCTCTCTCTCTCTCTCTCTCTCTCTCTCTCTCTCTCTCTCTCTCTCTCTCTCTCTCTCTCTCTCTCTCTCGTGTCAGTGGTTGTGGGACCGAGGGCGCCGAAATGGGACGTCCCCGTGCTCAAGTCTTCTTCTTCTTCTTCTGTGGTGGCGACCAACTTCTTTGTAGAGAAGTAACTGTACGCACTTAGGGATGTGACCATAGAAAAATAAAGAAAAACAAAAGAAACAAAGGGGTGGGGGTGGGGAAGCGCTTATAGTGATTTGATGATTTACTAATCTTTGTTGATTATTAGGTGTTGTTGACACTGACAGTCTTGTTTATGAAGCGTTGTTTGACAGTCTTGCAGAGTAGCTAGTAGTAGTTCTACATTCAGGACTTGGAGCGGACGGGGTGGGGGTGGGGTGGGGGGGGGGGGGATGTTAACCATAAGCCTTTTCGCAGTATCCGGGCAAGACCAATCCAGCTACGGTAGCGGTCACCGGGGCAAACCCCGACCGGCACAGCTCCTGCCCTTCATTTGCCACTACTTTGACCTATGGCTCCTAACTCCCTAATTTAGTATTGGGTGGCTGAGACCACTGCAGCTGCAGGCTCTCCTCCAAGGGCTGAGGTGTCGGTCCATTTGAAGCGGTGCTGCAACCTGGCTCCAAATGTTTCCAGGGTTGGCGCCGCTGCGATGCTTTCAGGGAGGCGGTTCCATTCTGGGATAGTTCGGGGGAAGAACGTTCACTGGCAGTACTGGGTCCGGTGTGCACAGATGTCGTAGGCTTTACAGTTGGTCTGTCGCCTGGTTTTCTTCCGATGGTTTGAAGTTGGGGCGTGCCTGGTTTCGATCTTGACGAGGCCGTTTGTGTACTTATACATGGTGGTAAGTCAGGCCTTCTTTCTTCTCTCATGCAGCAGAGGCCATGCTAGCTCTTCAACGCTGGAGGTTGGCTTGTAGTCCTGCATGGTCCACCTTGCTGCTCGCCTTTGGACTTTCTCGATGGAGTTGACGCAGGTTGTTGTGGTGGGGTCCTATACAGGACTCGCATACTCCAGCACTGGTCTGACGAGAGCTTTGTATGCAGTCTCCTCGGTTTTACGGTTGCAGATTTTGAGGTTTCTTCTTACAAAGCCCAAGGTCCTGTTTGCTTTGCTGATCGTGTTGTTGATATCGAGGTCCCACTTCAGATCGTTGGTCAAGGTCACTCCGAGGTATTTAGCATTTGACACACACTGAAGTACGTGGCAGCCATCGTCTTCATGCGCCTTGTCATGTGCATAGTTGAGCATTTCTCTGAATGAAACGACATTTTCCATCGTTCTTCCCAGCGTTCAAGTTTCTCAAGATCCTGCTGAACAAGGCACTGGTCGTCACTGATCTCAATCTCAAAGCAAAGAGTCGTGCTGTGGAGTCCAGGTTATGGGGCAGGTCATTGATGTATAGGAGGAAGAGACTGGGTCCGAGGACGGAACTTTGTGGGACTCCAGATTCCACTGGGGTAAATTCTGACCTCGTTCCTCCCACGACGACTGACTGCTGCCTGTTGTACATTTCCCGTCTTCCAACAGGACAGGTATTTTTTAAGAAACCTGGAGGGGTTGCTTAATGTTCAACCGTTTACTACAAAAATTCTTGATAGTGGATGCCGGGCGGGGGGTGGTCCCACCCCTTGTGTTTGGTTGGCTGTTTTCTATTGAGGCTGAGGCCTCATTGTTGTCTTGTCCATCGAGTGCTTGACCGGCTTGCTCGGAAGCAGAAGACGCACTCTTATCATTTGGAGAAGGGGCAGGATCGGCCTCCTCCTCCGATTGATTGTTTTCTTCGTGGCTATGACTTGAAGAGGGTGGTGGATCGGAAATCCTTCCCTCTTCTTTATTTGTATTGGTCGGTCACGATTTTGGGGAGGGGGCACTACTCGGGGCCACTTCCTCCATCGTTGTCAACTCTTCTCGGGATTTGGGGGAAGGGGAACTACTTGGGGCCACTTCCTCCATCGTTGTCAACTCTTCTCGGGATTTGGGGGAAGGGGAACTACTTGGGGCCACTTCCTCCATCGTTGTCAACTCTTCTCGGGATTTGGGGGAAGGGGAACTACTCGGGGCCACTTCCTCCATCGTTGTCAACTCTTCTCGGGATTTGGGGGAAGGGGAACTACTTGGGGCCACTTCCTCCATCGTTGTCAACTCTTCTCGGGATTTGGGGGAAGGGGAACTACTCGGGGCCACTTCCTCCATCGTTGTCAACTCTTCTCGGGATTTGGGGGAAGGGGAACTACTCGGGGCCACTTCCTCCATCGTTGTCAACTCTTCTCGGGATTTGGGGGAAGGGGAACTACTCGGGGCCACTTCCTCCATCGTTGTCAACTCTTCTCGGGATTTGGGGGAAGGGGAACTACTCGGGGCCACTTCCTCCATCGTTGTCAACTCTTCTCGGGATTTGGGGGAAGGGGAACTACTTGGGGCCACTTCCTCCATCGTTGTCAACTCTTCTCGGGATTTGGGGGAAGGGGAACTACTCGGGGCCACTTCCTCCATCGTTGTCAACTCTTCTCGGGATTTGGGGGAAGGGGAACTACTCGGGGCTACTTCCTCCATCGTTGTCAACTCTTCTCGGGAGTTCTTCCCTCCCTGATCATGATCGGTTGGGGAGGTAGTGATCGGACTCTTTTCCCCCATTTTGTTCTTTTCCGACTGCGGAGGGGTCTCTCTTTTGCTTTCAAGTTTCGCGGAAACAAATTTGATTGACGTTTGGTTATCTTCTGTGTTATCTCTGAGATGTCAGAATTGCAGGCAAAAATATCATCTGTGTTGAGTCGTTCATCATCACCCCCCTCCCCTCCTCCCTCCTGCGAATGTTCGCTCATTTCACAGTATGTAACCACAAGTTTCAACAAAAATTATGTGTGTTAATATTTTGATGTTTCGTGTAGGCCTAAATTCCCATTCAAATAGGCGAATTACACAGACAGAGATAGACGGAGAGATAGAAAAAAAGATTAGACTATTTTAATCAGTTTTTTTTAATGCGAGTCATATCCATTTCTGTTATCCCTTTTGGAGAGAGAGAGAGAGAGAGAGAGAGAGAGAGAGAGAGAGAGAGAGAGAGAGAGAGAGAGAGAGAGAGAGAGAGAGAGGTTTTTCAAAACATGACTAAGGGAAGACGGGGTAAAAAGCCAATGGGCGGGTAAGAAGCCCATGCCAATTATCTCATGAAATGAAGCAAATTTTGCCCTTGAGACGAACGCTAAGCATTAACACTCGTCTCACGGGCAAAATTTGACTGAAATTTGCTTCTTTTCATGAGATAGCCTAATTGGCATGGGCTTCTTACCCGCCCATTGGTTTTTTACCCCGTCTTACCCTAATATCCATTTTTTTTTAAATCATTCTTTTTTCGGAATACAAACACGTACATACTCTTTATAACGAAACAAGAAATTGATAAATCATGCAGTTAATAATGCAAATCCGTAAGCATTTTCTACTTTTTAAAACGTGATTTTGTTATCCCTTTGGAAATAAAACCACACTTGCAATATTCCTCTAAAATGAACTGATAAATTCCATAGTCTGTCTGTCTGCTTATCTGTCTGTCAGAATGCAAGCAAGAAACCAACAAAACACAACCACATATGCATAGACATGCAATCTAAGACACACACATGAGAGATACACAGACACACAGACACACACACACACACACACACACACACACACACACACACACACACACACACACACACACACACACACACACACACACACACACACACACACACACACACACACACACACACACACACACACACACTGTTAGGCTTACCCATACAGTGGCGATATGATTTGAATGTAGACATTCTGTGTGGTAAGGTTTCACATTGAAGTTTGGGTGATAATATACAAATAATAATTATGTAAGAAATAAATATATTTCAATGATCTACTGCATGTTCTTGTAGTCATCTTCTGTGTAGGTTGCAGTGTGTCCGTGCTTTCTAATTACATAACACATACACTTAGTCATTTATTATCATTTATTTTAGGTGCAGTTTTGTTTTTTCATTGAAGTCTTTTTTTCCTGCGTGAGGGGGGTGTTATTTTCCTAAGGGGAGTGCTAATTTCCTAGGCAAAAACGACTTCGGGGAGTGTATTTTTTCCTGAAGTCTTTTTTGCCTAGCTGCTACACCGGACCTGGGATACATTAGAGAGGGGGGGGGGGGGGGGGGGGGGTACAAACAAGGGAGGTGGTCAGGGGGCGTTGCCCCCTGAAGCTGTAGCTTTTTTTAAAAGAAAATAAAGTGTGAAACACCTTTTAAATGGTACATAAGAACAATATTAGCAGTAGTAATGACTTCTTTCTGAATCTCCATTGTGACAGAATATTTTTACCTCTATGAGATAAGTAGTCCTAGCCGGAAGTAGTCCTAGCGTAGCCAATCAGAATCGTTTCTTTGTCCGCCATTGTGAATTTTACGAAACTAAGTGTATGGCTTTGTACATCGATTTCTCGGCAAATATGTAGATTTACACCCTCCTGCTCTATTTCTTGGTTCTTTCCGTGGTTATGGATAGGGTTAGGGTTAGGGATAGGGTTAGGGTTAGATGGTTACAGTTCGCATGCGAGAGGTAGATATTTCATGACAGGTACTTATTTATCATGACACCCTCTCTCTGTCTTTTCTTTTCTTTCTCTTTTTTGGGCGGGAGGGGTGGGGTGGGGTGTTACCCCCCCCCCCCCCCCCCCCCCCCCGGATCCGGCCTTGTACTAATTACAAACAAACCTAATCCTACATTACAACACGAGAGAGAGAGAGAGAGAGAGAGAGAGAGAGAGAGAGAGAGAGAGAGAGAGAGAGAGAGAGAGAGAGAGAGAGAGAATTGAATTGAATGAATTTTATTTATAGAGGGTAATAGAATAAGCAATAACATGCTTTTTTTACATCCAGCCCTCTGGAAAAAAGTTACAAATATAAAAGTAGAAATGGAAAAGGAGCACAGACAAAGCAATATAAGAATGCAAAATACAACCCTATATAGTAGCACAACAATAACAAAATAAAACCTAATATTATTAACTATACTCATTTTGAACGTGCATAAGTTAAGAGTAGGCCTAAGCACGTACACACGGAGAAACCCCCCAAAATAATCCTAGTTTTCATACTCATCTTTAACATGCACAAATTTAGAAGTGCACAAACACATGACAAAACCAATCCTAATCATACTTTACATACTCATCTTAAAAATGTACTTATTTGAACGGACGATCATGCACGTAATAAAATCAAACCTAGCTCTACTTTACCTACTCATCTTAACATGCACAATTTTAAATGTAAATATGTGTACACATAACAAAATCAAACATATTCCTATTGTGACATGTTGGGATTGTATAGCAACAGGAAGGGGTAGAGATGGGGTGAGGGGACACAATCTCTCTTCCTTCGCCACACGCCCAGACCGTGTCAACGTTTCCACATTTTTTTATTTCATACAAAACACCAACCTCAGGGAGAGTCCTCTCACATCAGGACATCATGGCTCAGTTCCGTCTAACCACGTTCGGGCGCTCCAAAGCAGCACACATCAGGGCCCTGCATCTGATGCAAACAGGTCACATTTCAATTTCTTTGTGACAAACTCAATTACAAACAGCAGCACAGATCCTGCATGCACAAGACCAGCAGTGCAAAAGAGTGGGAAAATTTGGAGGCAAAAGCCTTATACATCAACCTACTGACACCTTTCCTCCTCCACTAAATATAGTCCCACACCCCTGGAGACGACCTGGGGTCTATTATAATTATGCTTAGCATTAAAGTATCCCATTTAATCAATAATAACACACACTAACCTTCAAAAATAAAAAAAGTATCCAAAAAATAAAACTATATTATAAAAAAAGTATATTCTTGTGCCTCTACTTGCTGTTCCAGAAAGTCTGGCACTATGGTAAATCCCCTTCTACATAAACTACCTTAATTGATGTTGCCAAAATCACACTGTCTGCCTTGACTACCTTTACCAGCCAAGTCATAAACAACAAAAAATACTTGTTGTACAGTCACAAATCTCCCCTGCTGAAAGTTATGGTCCCCATAACTCATCCATAACATAATATGACCTCACGACAACAACAAAATAACACACCTGAGTAAATAACACTGAAAATCATAACCCATGATTTTCTCCAATTCGGGTCTCGGGTAACTTCAGGGCCAACAAATTCAAGAAACAATGGCATCAACCAGTCACCCAACAAAAAAATTTTCCAGAGCATACACCAAAAAATTGAGTAAAATCATAGAAAAGAAACAACAAAAATCCACAGACCTAGTAGCCTGTTATTTCATGTCCACACGACATGATTCTAAGATCATCAAAACCAAATGACCTACAATCATCTTAGTTACCAAGCAAGGCATGTATTTTTAATTCCATACCCTAGGCAACACTCTGTGACATCTCATCACACCACAGACAAAACAAGACATCATGACCACATGATGATGTCTGGGGATGACAGGTAATCATTTAAGATTAACACTTCATAGCCCATGAACACACAAATACACACCAAGTTTATCAACAGAACAGCGCCTTATTCTTTGATAAACAATATCTGGGGATGACAGGTAATCATTTAAGATTAACACTTCATACCCCACAACCACATGAACTTACATCAAGTTCATCAAAACAAAACAAAAGAAAACCTTGAACATTCATCAACAAGGTTAGCAATAGCACAACAAAATCCAGAATCTGTATGCATAAACAAGCACACCCACAATTGATGCCATATCAATCCAAAGCAAATCATAAAAAAAAATTACACACACAATGCACATCACGCACAAAAAAACAACACATCCCCTTTACTGGAGTCTCTATGAAACCCTTTCAAGTCTGCCTCCATCTGGGAGGGACTCCTTTGTTTGTTCGGGAGGACCTGCGGACAGTCAGATCACTGTGACCCATCTCCGGCTGAACAGGGCCTTCCATGACAGCAGACGGTCCAGCAGGCTCCTCAGCAGGCCTTGCACGACTGTGCTTTTCTGTGGCTGGTTGGACGATGTGCCACTCCAAATAAGTTTTCGACACAGGTGGCTCAGGTGCATTTTCAAGCACTTCTTCGGTGGGCTCAAGAAGTGATGGATTAAACAGCCTGATTTCATGCCTAGTGACCCTTTTTGGACTGCCCACACCGTCCAGCGGGGCGATGGTGAAGGGTCCACCAGCTGGGCCAGGTACCTGGACCACAAAGAATATGCGGTCCCCCCAAATGTCCTGGATCTTGTTCCGGCCTGGCAGGTGTCTCTTGACCAGAACAAGATCCCCTGGCTGTAGATCCGACACGCAGTTCCCTTGTTCATGCCTGACCTTTCGCTTGGCGGCACGAGATTGGAGGAGCTCCCCTGCTTTTTGATGGGCCACCCTCAGCCGTTCAACATGTCCCTCCAGCCACTGTGTGGGCATAACGGCCTTCCATTCATTTTGCTTCTCTCCGAGGAAGATGTCAATGGGCAGACGGGGCTTCCTCCCAAACAGCAGATAGTATGGGGATACTCCGGTTGACCCATGGGGTGTACAGTTGTACATCCATGTAACCTCACCCAGGTGCTGGGGCCACCGACGTTTCTGCTGTTCGGGAAGGGTCCTCAGGAGGTTGTGCATCGTACGATTGTACCGTTCGCACTGCCC
Source organism: Phymorhynchus buccinoides (assembly GCA_017654935.2). Lineage (NCBI taxonomy): Eukaryota > Metazoa > Mollusca > Gastropoda > Neogastropoda > Raphitomidae > Phymorhynchus > Phymorhynchus buccinoides. The sequence goes on from CM065680.1 coordinate 90,435,178, forward strand.
GTTCCCAGCAGGATTGTACGAAGTCGTACGGGACTTGATGATGTCATAGTGTCGGCAGAGCTCATGGATGATTGCCGACTCAAAACAGCGCCCCTTGTCGGAATGGATCCTCTGCGGAATACCGTATTTCTGGAACCATTCTTGAATGAGAACCTTGGCCACTGTGGCGGACGTTTGATCTCGGGTTGGCACAGCAATGGTGTACTTGGTGAAAATGTCGGTTACCACCAGGACATTCTCCGTACCATCACTGGCTGGCTCCAACACCGTGAAGTCGATGGCAACGACTTCCAGGGGCTTGGTGGCCATGAGGTGTCCCATTGGCGTATGGACCACTTTGTTTGGGGTCTTGGCTGTCTGGCACCGCTGACAGCGCCTGCACCACTCATCTGCATCCAAGTGCATGTTTGGCCAGAACACCCGCTGACGCAGCAAGTTGAGGGTTCGCTCTGGCCCTTGGTGTCCACAGTCTTGATGTGCTAACCGCAGCAGGCTAACACGCAAGCTCTCCGGGGCCACAAGCTGGGACACAGGACCCTCGACTGGGTCATCTACCACTCGGTAGAGAACCTCATCCATTAGGACCAGTCGCTCAAAATGCCTCAAAAGTGCCCTTTGGTCTGCATCCATCCTCTTTATGAGCTTCCCGGATGGTCGATTGTGTGTCCGTACCCATGGGATGAAAGGTGCCACGGTTTTGTCCGTTTGCTGAGCTTCCTTTACTTCCTCTGCTGACAGTGAAGGGAAGACCATGGCTGGTGGGGGTTCTGGTTCTGGTACCGAAGGAGTACCGGCCTTCATGGGTATTTGGCCCAAGGGTTCAACGGTCGCAGAGTGATGGACTTCATGCACCTCCTCTATCTGTCTCTTTGCTTGGCATGAGACAGCTCTCACCTCTTCCTCTCCTGGGCCTTCTGGCGCAGAGGCAGGATTCCGAGACAGTGCATCAGCATTCCTGTTCTCTCTCCCCGAGCGGTACCTGATAGTGAAATCAAAACAGGCTAATTCAGCAGCCCACCTCTGCTCCACCGCTCCTAGCTTGGCTGTCTTGATGTGACTGAGCGGATTGTTGTCAAAAAGTACTATGGTGTGCGCACCAAGTAGATATGGTCGGAACTTCTCACACATAGCCCATTTGAGTGCAAGGAGTTCAAGCTTCATGCTGCTATAGTTGAGCATATTCCTCTCTGTGGGGCGGAGGGATCGACTGGCGTATGCAATAACTCGCTGTCCTCCTTCCAACTTCTGGGACAGAACTGCCCCCAGGCCATCCAAGCTGGCATCGGTCTCTAGGATGAAGGGCGAGTTGAAATCGGCATACCCTAGTACAGGCGCGGTTGTCAGGGCTTTCTTCAGGTCTTCAAAGGCCTTTTGGCATTCCGGACCCCAAGCTTCCACCACTGAGACTGACTTGCTTTTGCGCTTCTTTTCCTTCTCTTGCTGGTAGGTGGTGGAAACCAACTGGTTGAGTGGCATGGAAATCTTAGCGAAACCCTTGACAAACCGCCTGTAGTAACTTGCAAAACCCAGAAAAGACCGTAACTCCCTCAATGTCTGCGGTTCTGGCCAATCCACGACAGCCTTGATTTTTGAAGTGGAGGTGGAAATACCTTCGCCTGAAACAGTATAGCCCAGATACTCGACCTGCTTACAGACAAGGTGGCACTTTTGAGGGTTGAGCTTGAGGCCCACCTCTCTCAGGCGCTGGAAGACCACATGCAGCCGCTCCAAGTGCTCCTCAAACGTCTGGCTATAGATCAGGAGATCATCCAGGTATACCAGTAGGATTTGGAAAGCCAGATCATTCATAGTTGTCTGCATCAACCGTTGGAATGTTGCTGGGGCAGTTGATAACCCCATTGGCATTCGTAGATATTCGAACAATCCAAACGGTGTGATGAAGGCTGTCTTGTGCCTATCCTCCTCCGCCATGGCAACCTGATGATATCCACTAGCCAGATCTAAGGTAGAAAACAACCTGGCTCCCCCTAAAGCGTCAAGTGAATCATCTATTCTTGGTAGAGGGAACGCGTCCAGAATTGTCTTCTCATTCAGACGGCGGTAATCAACACATAGACGAATGGAATTGTCTTTCTTCCGAACGACGACGACAGGCGATGCATAGGCGCTAGAGCTCTTTTGCACTATGTTTCTCTCCATCAATGTCTGAATATGCTCCTTCACCTCTTGGTACTGGGTCGGCGGGATCCGACGAAAAGTTGATGCCACTGGGACATCATCCTTTAAATGGATCTTGTGGGTCACCCTGTCTGTGTAGCCTAGATCGCAGTCGTCGTTGAAGAACAGGTCTGCGTTAGCAGACAACAACTCCTCCAGCTGCTGGCGCTGACTCTCTGTGCAGTCGACTCCCTGTAGGTCAATTGGGCATTTCTGGCTCTTTGTCTCAGGGCTAATGTCAGCTGAGTTTACAGACACATGAATTTCCCTGCAGCTGACCTCAACTGAGACCTGACCAGGAGGCGCCTCATGTTGGAATGACTGCACAGTGCCTAACCTTGTGCCTGGTCTCAACATGATCCCCTCATCACTGATGTTGATGACCTGGACATAGCAACTTTTGCCTTCTACTTTGGACACTGTGGGCGGGACTAACAAACCCTTTTCGCAGGACTCTGGAAGCGGTTCTATCAACACCTCTCCACCTATTGGGTTGCTTGATTGCATCCCAGAAGCTCGAACACTGGCTGCCGATCTTGGTGGAATATAAACCGACTCCCTCCCAGCAACGCGTGCAAATCCTTGCACCACATTTTGGGAACAAACATCTGGTATTACCTCCCGCAGAATATTCATTCCCAAAATGACCGGGACATCAGAGGGTGGTGATTCACACTTCACAAGAACACCTTTTTGACGGACCACCTTTCCCCAAACCTCGACATCAGCCTCAAAATAACCTAGGTAGGGAATGTCCAACCCATTTGCTGCTGTGACCCTCAACCATCCAGACACAGGTTGCAGAGAGGCTCCTTTAAAGAGTTCTTTAAAGGTGCTCTCCCCCATCATCGTCACCTGCGAACCTGTGTCAACAAGGGCATCCACTTCCTTGTGGTTCAAGGTCACCCTCAAATGCGGACATTTCCCAACCAGCTTTTCAATTGAGCCAGAAAGTGGCCTCTCAGCAGCGCGGCTCATCCCTACTGCGGCCTGTCGTTTCCCGGCCCCTTGGGGCAGTTTCTTTTTATGTGTCCCGCTTCGTTGCAATTTATGCAAATGGGACGCCCATCCCTGGTGAAAGGGAGCTTCTTCCTTGCCGGGCCCCCTCCTCCAGTACTGGCAGTGGAAGTCTGGATCTGGATCTGCTCTTCCAGCTTCTTCATTTTTGTTTCCATCGAACTCAGCTTCTGTACGATCGCCTCCATTGCCTCAATTTGTCTAGTCGAGACTTCGGCCTGGGCTGCCACGGCTTCCTGGGGAGCCTCCTCCTCATACTTTGTCCATCGGATGGCCTCCCCTCTCACGTCCAAAAAGGAGGTTGTGGGCTTCTGATGGATCTGCTCCCGCAGCCTCCTTTTCAGCTGGTCATGGGTGAGGCCTGCCACAAAGTGGTCTCTCAGAACTTGGTCACTTAACTTTTGCTGTTTTTCGCTTTCCTGTCTGGCCGTCACCTCATAAAAGGCCCTGTTCAATCGGTGACTATATTCACGGACACCCTCATACCCCTTCTGAGAAACAGAGTAGAAGGTGCCAAGCAGCTCACTGACTGTCCGCTGCTCTCCCCAAACCTCATGGAGGATTTTAAGGACTTCGTCTGGGTCCTCCTGCTTTGCGCTTGGGTAACACAAAAGTTCCCCCTTCACATTTTCGGTTACGTGTTTCTGGATCACGTCTAACTTTTCATCTTTATCCCCTGCCTGAAGTCCCCGGCTAGCCCAAATCCCTTTAATATCCTTTTCAAACTCATCGACCGTTGGATGCCCTGACCCCGAGAAAAATTTGACAGCTCTCTCTTTAGGAATCACTACTATCTTTTGACTCGTGTTCTTTAACTGTTCTAATTCTTGAGCTAAAGCCTCCAAAGTTAATGGTGCCTCTGCCATCTTATATCTAACTACAACTACAACAACCAAAATTATTTCAACTAATCTAAACCATAGTACCAAATAAACAAGCAAAAATGTAACACCAAGCAGGCTCACTATAATAAATAATTTAAATTTTGACCTGTCATCATCATCAGCCGCAGCAGTCCATCGGTCCTGTTATGCATCAGGTAGTACAACAAGAATACTAGCACATCAAAATCCCAACTGTGTATACACAAACTATTCTCTCAAATACCTATCCGTCTAAGTGTCTCAGGTTCAACCAGTCTTTTCCTGTAGTCTCAATCTCTGCACAGAGTCCAAGTCTACCCCTTAGTCTGCCTCTCTTCACACAGCACAGGAAAACTGCCCTGGGCTCAGTTCCACCCCGGTGGCCCTTGGCGGCATGGGATCTGCCCCAGCCATCCGCTTGCAGTCTACAATGGGTGCTGGTGTCGGAGGCATCGACTCCAGCTTAGGAACCCCGACCCCATGGTTGACATACTGACCGTTTTTGTCGTGGCGGAGGGTCCATGGTCCCCGCCTCCCTGAGGTTGGAGGTGTTCGTATCCTGTCGGCGACGCCATTTGTGACATGTTGGGATTGTATAGCAACAGGAAGGGGTAGAGATGGGGTGAGGGGACACAATCTCTCTTCCTTCGCCACACGCCCAGACCGTGTCAACGTTTCCACATTTTTTTATTTCATACAAAACACCAACCTCAGGGAGAGTCCTCTCACATCAGGACATCATGGCTCAGTTCCGTCTAACCACGTTCGGGCGCTCCAAAGCAGCACACATCAGGGCCCTGCATCTGATGCAAACAGGTCACATTTCAATTTCTTTGTGACAAACTCAATTACAAACAGCAGCACAGATCCTGCATGCACAAGACCAGCAGTGCAAAAGAGTGGGAAAATTTGGAGGCAAAAGCCTTATACATCAACCTACTGACACCTTTCCTCCTCCACTAAATATAGTCCCACACCCCTGGAGACGACCTGGGGTCTATTATAATTATGCTTAGCATTAAAGTATCCCATTTAATCAATAATAACACACACTAACCTTCAAAAATAAAAAAAGTATCCAAAAAATAAAACTATATTATAAAAAAAGTATATTCTTGTGCCTCTACTTGCTGTTCCAGAAAGTCTGGCACTATGGTAAATCCCCTTCTACATAAACTACCTTAATTGATGTTGCCAAAATCACACTGTCTGCCTTGACTACCTTTACCAGCCAAGTCATAAACAACAAAAAATACTTGTTGTACAGTCACACTATATTACATTATTCATACTTTTTTTAACATGCACAACTTAAGAAAATAAGTAAATACACACACGTGACAAAAGCAAACCTATTCATGTTTTTATAATGTGTATGCACATATTAAAAACTAAGCGCATACAATGACGAAATTAAGCCAAAACCTACTTTACATACTCGTCTTGCATAATTTAGATTTAAACAAATACACATAACAAATTACACCCTAAAACCACTGTCAATACTCATATTTAGCATGCACAAATCAAAGCATAAACTCATACACATGACAAAAAAACATCAAATCCTATTCTACATACTCATCTTTAACGTGCACACATTTAGGAAGAAACACATATGTGACAAAATCAGAGAGGGAGAGAGAGAGAGAGAGAGAGAGAGAGAGAGAGTCGAGAGAGAGGAATACGAAACTATGCCTGAAACCTTTAGAGTTTGGCTTTGCTTCTGAAAAAGAAATCTGTACTGACTTCCGGTCATTTTGGTGCGACTGGTGGCGCAACACGTTATTTTAGGCGACATTAATTTTGTCTTCTTAAAATTAAGCGATGCCTCCTAAAGGAAAGAAGAATGAACCAAGCAAGAAAACGCAAGAAAAAGTAAAGGAGAAAGTTATCGAGGTAAGATCACAGATTTCCTTTTTACTGTCGATTATCACTATCAGTTGGCACTTGACAGGTCATGATCATACCCGATACCGACATAGTCACATACGTGATACGAGAGATACGGCATAGTCATAGTATGTCACATACGTATACAGTAATTGATATAACATTTTACATAAAATAGAATTTTTTAGCACGAACCTCGGTTCCCAATTCTTCTTAACCCGAACTTCGGTTCCCTATCCTCTTAATTAATAAACTTTAACTTGCCGGCTAAGAAGAAAAAACCCTCTACATTATATTATATGTTCGTTCGTGTTTTGTCTATATCTGTCCTGTGATGTTTTACCTTTTATTTTACCCATACCCTACTAATACACATGTCCCATATGTGCCTTCCCCGGTCGAGAGGACGTAAAACGCCAAAATTCTTCTTCTACGTATACAGTAACTAATGTAATCTATTCTCTTGTGGCAGTGCCATAGCAGATGAGGTTTAACCGAGGCGTGGTCACCGCTACAGCTATCTGTATTCATAAAAATCGGGACTTTACTGGTTTCGTACTGCCTCCGGGCATTGCCTCCAGTGTTCCCACCATATTTGTATTTACAAATGTCCCATATGTGTCTGATTCAGACCAAGAGGACGTAAAACTCCATTTTCGTTCGTCGTACGTATACAGTAACAGTAGTAATAGCAAACACGATTCAATGTCAGGAAAATCTGCTGTTGACGGAAAAAATGTGAAGCTATCCGTCACCGGTGTGGCGTTCTCAAAATGGATTTGTTCATATGATGGCTTGTACCCACGTGTCGTCATATCTGGACACAAGGAGCGCTCCATAGTATGGGAGACCACCATCTTTGTCAGTAACTTTGTTTGAAAAATGCCCGATCGATGCTGTTTACACGTTTAAATTCTGATCGCTTCTCGGCCGTTTGGCTAAGAGTAGTAAGACAGTGATTCAGGAACATAAATTGTTGTTTATACCCTGGTTGGTTTGTTCAGCCCGTCGTACATGGCGAAAGCCGATATGTGACGTTAAACTGAACTTCCATCCTGTTTACAAACAAATCTGACTAAGAATAAGATGGCGACACTTTCGTTGGAAGGGTCGAGATGCGCACGCAGGTGGGCGGGAGCCATACGGCACATAGGCTTTTAAATAGCCTTTAGCCTGTTATTTCCTTTTACTAGTTTATAAGGAAACGCAATTTAAAACTTTTTGTTTTTGTTATTAATGTTATTATTTTTTTTATATATATTTAGGTGACAGGTGTTCTTAACATTTTTGCGCATGTGCGAAGAGTTAGGTACTTATGTAGGTAGGTAGGGACCAAACAAGCCAAGGGTTGGGTTAGGCATAGGGTTAGGGATAGGCTTACGGGTTAACAACGACGACAGTATCCGAAATTATTCTGAGCGTTTTTCGCCCAACTTTTGTACTTCAAGTTCAACTGGCAGTGGTAAGGGATAGGGTTAGAATCAGTTTAGGGCTATTTTCGTCAGAATCAAAGATTTATAATTTATAGGTATGCTAAAGAAGTTGCTTCCCTTGGATTTGATCTCTGAACTTGATTCGGGACACGCGCAAAAATGGAGTCGCATGTGCATGCACAGTTATCACACTAAAAAGCAAGACGATTCTTAGAATTAAAAATTTGCTACAACGGTGGGAATAAATCTATATACCCGCTAGTTTGTTAGATCGTTGAGCTTGCGAATCTATCGCTGGGTCGAAGAGAAGTAGATTATAGAAAACAAGAAGCTTCACTCAGCGCATCGATCGTTGAAAAGCTGTGCCTGAGGCGCGCTAACAAAGATAAACTGCAGTAAGATTAATTATCGGTGTGAAGCTTGAACAATTTTGTTTAAAGATTTGGGTTACTCCAGTCATAGAAATAGTTAAGTCAAAAATCGAGGCGTATTCGCCGTTTTATTTACACATAGGAAATGACGCGTGTGAAAGGTCAAGGTCAAGGCCGATGACAACGCATGCGCACTTCTGTTTTCAAACTGAATGACGGACTCAAAGACAACAATGCGATTCTTGCTTGTAAGCTGATTTAAGTGCTTAATCTTACAGTTACATATTGAATATTTTACTTCATTCGACCAGCAGCATCAGAAAATGAATACGTTTGTTTTAATGCTTAAAATGTAAGTGTTTAATGTTGCACACGTGTGGTTTTGAAACTTCCTAAAAATCTAGAACGATGAAAGTTCGATAGTTTTTTGTTCGATCTATGCATGGACGTCATGATCATCAATACGTGAGTTTGATGACGATTACACTAATAAATACGTCAATGCACAAGACGAGCGCATGGTAAGGGGGCACCGGAAAGCCGAAATAAGAAACTTTCTTCGACTGAAATATTTTTGTATGCAAAAACATATTTATATTAAAACTATAATGAAAGCTTCTTTTCTCAAAAAAGCTACATTATAGTTTCTACAGACAATACACTATCTCACTGTCTGTGAATACTGTTTTTCTTTAAAAAATGGTGGAGTTTTGTTCAGCTTTCAATCATCTTGATTTTGATTTGTTGGAAGAAACATGTCACACATTTCTGTATTTGAGTCATGATTGAAAAATAGACCAATGTTTCAACAAAATCGTACCTATTTTTAAAAACTATTGACAAAAAACGCATGTTTACACCAATTTAGGTATTTTTCTTTCATTTTAATTTTTATTAGTACAACTCTGAGGATTACGTAAGTTTTTTTTTTCCTCGTACCTATAAATTATAATTTAAGAACGTAAACAGTTGTTCGAAGCGTAAACGTATATATGCAAACTTTGCATTTAACGGTTGCCATTTTCCCCATGCTGTACGCCAACACTAACGGCGAAGCTGAATAAAGAGGGGTTATGTTTATTTTTCCTTGCTGACTATTTTCATGTTTCAAATTTTCTGTGTCATGAAAATAACTTTAAGCTGATTCTAACCCAGTTGAAGTACAAAAGTTGGGCAAAAACCGCTCAGAATAATTTCGGATAGTGTCGTTGTTAACCCCTAAATCACACACACACACACACACACACACACACACACACACACACACACACACACACACACACACACACACATGTATGTGGACACACACAGTGACACACACACACACACACACTGTGCCTTGCATCATAGCTCTCTGCTCGTATTAGGAAAAACCTCGCTGCTCTGTGCTGGACTTTATCAGGGTCCACAATGAGCCTGTTGGTGTGTGGATCCCAGATCAGGCTTATATATCAGGGACCCCCATCTGCGGGTCAGAAGTACTAACATTCTCAAGGACCCTCTAATAGAATGTGCAGGGGGTCCCAGGGATGCACTAGAAAAATTCTTTTTAGCATTCACAAAGCCACTGGGACCCTCTATCCCGCCTCTAGGACCCTCTATGCTGTAAAGGAAGGAGTCCCTGGGACCCCTTGTTTTGCGGGATGATTGGGAGCCCTGTATATATTCTACAAGTCCACAACAGCATGAACAGGTCTCACCAGGGCCTTGTAAGTTGAATGCAAACTCCTTTGCAAGTGCCTTCATCAATTCAAGTGTCTATCTGCATCAAAAATAATGTTCATCCATTTGCAGGGTTCAACCTTCTCAAATATCAAAGGGCATTATTTTGACCCATGGGTATCCTTCAACAGTTCAACTAAGGTTCAATGGGCCAAGCACTGACAACTTTGAATTGTTGTGACAGAGTGTTTTAAACTAAACTTACATCACAATCAGCACAATTTGTTTGCTTCAATTTCAAATATTAAGCAAAAGAGCTACCACAGTACCAGCTGTGTTTACATACATGATGTGTGTCTGTGTAGCCTTAGCTAATGTACCGGTTGAGTTGATGTCAGACCAATTTTTCCTTAACATTCCTCATTCGACATGAGTTTGGTGGTTATAATACTTGGCATTGAATGATTGATTGTCTTATCAATATCTTAATTGTTAATATCTAGGAGTAGGATGGACAGCTTTTGCTTAATATGTTGGAAGGTATTTGGGATGATTTTAGATCAGGCATGAGATTTTTCAGCCCTTAGCACTAATAGCAGGGCTCCCAATCGTCCCGCAAAACAAGGGGTCCCAGGGATTCCTTCACTTACAGTATAGAGGGTCCTAGAGGCGGGATAGAGGGTCCCAGTGGCATTTCAAATGCTAAAAGGAGTTTTTCTAGTGCATCCCTGGGACCCCCGGCACATTCTTTTAGAGGGTCCTTTAGAATTTTAGTACTTCATAGACCCCCAAATGGGGGTCCTTGGGAGCCCTGTCTTAGCCTGATTTCAGGCTTTTGGATGGCCCGAGAGGTCATTGTATAGATAAAAAAAGAAACCAACTGAGTATAGAATTTAGAAATTTATACTTCCTATAACTTAAATATAAGTGAATAAACATGAACTGAATATGTATATTTTACTTCTAATGCTGTTTTCAAGGCTTAAATGACAAAAAAGCTTCAGTTTCAGGGGGCTTCAGCCTTTTTCATCTGCTTTTCAGCCTAAATCATAATATACCAATCTCATGCCTGGTGTCATATTGATATTGATAACATTATTCCTTTCCTACTTCTTGTTGTATTACTGGTTAGACATGTTAAATTAAAATAAAGTTTATTGTTTACTCTTTTGTAATAATGTTCACTGCATATAATTTGTAATAATCAATTATCATTATAATGTTTCAGGACAAAACGTTTGGGTTAAAGAACAAGAAAGGCACAAAACAGCAGAAATTCATCAAAACGGTGGTGCAACAAGTCAAACAAGGCAATCAAAAAGTAACAAAGGTAAGCCAGCTTTATGTGTCAGTATGCGCTAAGAGAGTGTAATGCCACAAATGCTCTATCACAAGGTAAGCCAGCTTTTCATATCAGTATGTGCTAAGAGAATGTAATGCCACAAATGCTCTATCACAAGGTAAGCCAGCTTTATGTATCAGTATGCGCTAAGAGAATGTAATACCACAAATGCTCTATCACAAGGTAAGCCAGCTTTACGTATCAGTATGCGCTAAGAGAATGTAATGCCACAAATGCTCTATCACAAGGTAAGCCAGCTTTACGTATCAGTATGCGCTAAGAGAATGTAATACCACAAATGCTCTATCACAAGGTAAGCCAGCTTTACGTATCAGTATGCGCTAAGAGAATGTAATGCCACAAATGCTCTATCACAAGGTAAGCCAGCTTTACGTATCAGTATGCGCTAAGAGAATGTAATGCCACAAATGCTCTATCACAAGGTAAGCCAGCTTTACGTATCAGTATGCGCTAAGAGAGTGTAATGCCACAAATGCTCTATCACAGGGTAAGCCAGCTTTACGTATCAGTATGCGCTAAGAAAAAGTAAGAGAATGTAATGCCACAAATGCTCTATCACAAGGTAAGCCAGCTTTACGTATCAGTATGCGCTAAGAGAGTGTAATGCCACAAATGCTCTATCACAGGGTAAGCCAGCTTTACGTATCAGTATGCGCTAAGAAAAAGTAAGAGAATGTAATGCCACAAATGCTCTATCACAAGGTAAGCCAGCTTTACGTATCAGTATGCGCTAAGAGAATGTAATGCCACAAATGCTGTATCATTGTATGATGGCTTTTATCACTGGTTGACATTAGCCTGTGGGGTTAGAAAGGGCCAATAGTAAATGAGAGTTGTACTATGATTATGAATGTCCATCTTACTATTCTTAGTCAGTCGCACAGACAAAAGGATGAAAGAAAGCCGTGGGGGGGGGGGGGGGGGGGGGGGGGGGGGGGAGGAGAGAAAAAAAGAAAAAGGAAAATGAAAAAAAATGAAGGTGGAAGTGGTGGTGGTTTGCATGATGAGTGAGCAAGATAGCGGAAAGCAGATGAATGATTGGGTGTGGACTGAGAGTTACATATTTGTTTGAATGTAAATTTATGTTTCATGTTTTTAATTAATATTTTTATTTTGATATATCTCATTTTATTTTACACGGTGGAAAACAAGTTTCCATGTGCGTTGTATAATGCCTGGACAATAAAGTGACTTTGACTTATAAGTTGTTGATGGGTTTTTCTCGGGGGGGAAAACCCCCCCCAAAGCATGACCTATTATATTTGAATCTCCTTTCTCATTCTTTTTTCCCTCCAATATTACTTTGAGTTCTTAATAAACTTGTAAAGTTGCCCCATAGTAAAGGCTAAAGTTTGTGCGAGTGTTCAAAGAAATTTACAAATGCAAAGGTGCTAATTTTCTGGAAATTGGAACATGGTGGATTTCCAGTTTGGGGGGTGCCGAAACTTGTAGCCTCCGGTTTTTGGAGTGTACTTTAAAAACTCATGGCTTCCGGTTTCTGGAGTGCAAAAACTTATGGCTTCCTGTTTTGGAAACCAATTTGCGTGATAGTCAGGCTGATATAGCGGGTGAAAGACCCCACCTCACCCTGCTCAACAAAAGTTTGGATGGTTGTGAAAATTTTGTGCTGAAGGTTTTGTTGCGAGCCACATGCTCCCCCTACCCCCCCCCCCCCCCCCCTTCAACAAAACTTTCGATGGTTGTGAAAATTATTAAAATTCCGGGTTGAAGGTTTTGTACGAACTTTCTGTTTTTTTCACAATCTTTCATTTCAGGTTTTGGGGTTTTCAAGAATGCTAATTTCAGGTTTTTGGACCTCCTCCCACTACTGACTAGCACCTCTGCAAATGAACAATGTGAAAGAAAGGATATAAATTATAAACTTATGAAATTATATAACTTAAGAGAGAAGTTTGTGTAATGAAAATGTGAAGATTTAAAGAAAAAATCGTCTAAAAGACTAGTCTATTTTGTAAAGTACTGGGTGATCAAAATTTTATTCCTAACAAATGGTTGGCTGGAAATGGTTTATTAACTCTTTTGAGGTTAGAATTGATGCATAGTAAGCTGGAAAAGTGGCTAAGGGTATTTTGAATTGTTTTCACCTCATTAACTAAGAAAGGTATAAATATAGTAATTAGTATCCTTGATTTGTTTCTGGAACAGCTAGAGCAACTGCAGCGTGAGGAACGAGAAAAGAAGAAAGACGAAAAGAAGAAGTTGCAAGATGAACTCAACACTCTTTTCAAGCCTGTGCAGAATGTTCCCAAAGGTAAGAATCATAAATAGAGTTAATTTTAACCTTTTCATGACAGTGTTTACTGCTATCCAGGTCAGCACTGTTATTTTTTTTGCATAACCAGGGGAGAACATTAATTACATGTGGTTTATTCAATTGCCCTGTCGAGCAAGTGCAATAACACAAAAATCTACTTCATTGACCAATACTTAGGAAAATGAACTTGCCCGTTTAAATTATACATAAAAGCCTTAGTAAAGATATCAAGAAAACAACAAAATCATGGATGGTGCTGAAACACTACATTAACATCACAACTGAAAAAACCTCAACAACAACAACAACAAAAAAGCAACCACCACGACAAAAGAGAGAGAATGAGTGTTACAGTGTAATGAAGTGTTTTTGGTTTGAAGAGAGAGAATGAGTGTTACAGTAAAAACAAAACAAAAAAACCCCAAGAAAACCCCAACCCATCACAACTGTGTTTGTTAAGTCTAAAACTCTTTAGTAATCTGCTACAGTTTAAAAAAAAAAGTTTTTGTGTGATGTTGATTGTTGAAAAATAATGCTGATAAATGATACATTTCTGAAACTGTTAAGGTTTGAGTTTTTGTGTCACATTTTTTATGCCTTTTTTTAATGACTCGCTCCCTACACCTCCCCCCCCCCCCCACTCTCTTTTTCACAATTATGCTTACCTCTTCCTTCTCCCCCACCCCTTTCCATTTTTGTTTTCATATTTGTCTCGCTCCATTCTCTGTTAGTGTTATCTCCCATGCCACCTCTTCAAACTTACACTCCTCGCTCACTCCGATCTTCCCATGCCAAACTTGAAAGTTCCTAAAGTGAGTTTAAAGTCTTTTGGACAACGTAGTTTTTGCGCCCCCACGACTCCTTGTCTGTTCACCTCCGTCACAATTCAGCACTTCCCGCTTTCAAAACCCAAATGAAAACTCACTTGTTGTCAAAGAGCGTTCTCTCTGTAACTTTTCACATTAATTAGATGATGATTGAATGAATGTGTATGTTAGCCCAATTGCGTGTGAATCAGTGAATGTGAGCGCCTTGAGTTTAATTCTATTTCTAAAGAAAGGCGCTATATAAATACTATGTATTATTATTATTTACGATTGCGGGCAGAAATCGTTTTGCGTGAGTAAGCGCTCTGAAAACGGGTCAGCTACTTTCAAAATGCGTCAAATATGCAGAAAACGTGCGTTAACATGATCCATGTTAACCATTGGCCCCACCTGTAGCATATTAATTCTTACGTGCGTCTATGAGTATGATGCTCAAATCTCCCATCTGACGCATTGGATTTCAGGCCAGTGCGTCACAAAACGAAGCAAATTTTCACCTGACAGTGACACACACTTTAAAAAAAAGATGTTAAAAACTTTTAAAGAAAAACCCTCTAAGATATCTAGGTGACCCTCTAAAAGTCTGGAGGCATATTTCATGCGGCGATTCTGAACCCCTGATTTCAGACTGAATTAATTAACACTGTGTAGGCTAATGTCAACTAATGTTGTTTTTGTTGACGTACCCTGGCTAAAAGACTCCATGGATCATCCCAACAGCCAAAGCACTTGAACACTCTGGTGCAAAATAATGCATCAGCTAGGGATGAGAACATTACGTGTGTGACCGTTTTAGATTACCCCGCCACATGGGCAGCCACACTCCGTCTTCGGAGGATTTTGGAGACTGATGATGTTATGCTCGGAGCTTATCATGGCTAAAGACAATCCCTGCATAACTATGCATAGCATGACCACATTTTGATGTAGCCTTGGTGTTCTAGCCTATTGGTCTGACAATGACATAGTCTTAAGCAGAGGCGTAGTCAACCAATGATAATATTACTTTTTATTAACAGCAGTTTGAGTAAAGGACCATTCAGTGCCATTGTGTGCTCCTGAGTAGCCAAGACAGTTTACAGCTGTCGATAACCGTAGTCAGATAACAGTGATAGGCCTGTTTGTCTCTGTAACGTGTGTGTCACTTCTCTCAATAATTAAGACGTTCAGAAACAATGACTGGTGACATTGACTTGCCCTGTTAGGCAGTTCAGGTAACCATTCTACTTGCCTGACAGACATTCTACTTGCCCCGGGCCATCCAAGAGACCTTAATGTTCATCCCTGATAACCTAGAAAATGTTATTTAGTTTTGGAATGTAAATTACGTATTTGAAAATAAGTTACGCTAATATTATTAATGATTTGTTCATATTAAGAACTGTTAAGAAGTCTTTATTAAGCCATTTTGACGGAAGTGATGTACTGAGGATTGAAAAGTGATAGGACAAACTGTCCTGAGACAAGAGAAATCAATAAGACAATGTCCTGCTCTTGCAGAAATCAATAAGACAAAGCGTGCCAGTGTTAACAAAATAATCAGCCATTTGTCCTGTGTGTGTGTATGACCAGGGCCTCGGGATATCGCTGTTGACGGAATATTTGAGAATGGGATAAATGTTGTTTTTTACAGCCTAGATTAGTGATGCTAATCACATAATATGATAATTGCTATGTCAATTTTCTTTAATGAATATTAAAGATTATGTGTGACTAACATGTGTTTGCAGGCACAGATCCCAAGTCCGTGCTGTGTGCGTTCTTCAAACAAGGGCAGTGCAAGAAGGGAGACAAGTGCAAGTTTTCTCATGACTTGACTATAGAGAGGAAGTCGGAAAAGAGAAGCGTGTATGAAGATACCCGCTCAGGTAACAATAACTAAGTTTAATCAGTTTGTGTGTGTGTGTATCAAGACCTTTTTAACCCATGTAATGTATTAAGCATAGAACTTTCTATATACACTCATGTGCAGTGCATACATTACACGGACAGATCTATATAGACAGACACACGCTCACACGCACGCACACACACACACACATACACTCACTCATTCTCTCTTTATCTCTGTCTCACTCATTGTCTCACACCCTCACCCTTACACTGTCAAGTAAGGATGTGCAGTGTTAGATTCAGAATTCCCTCCGTGGGGATACCAGGGAGTCTTTTGTATAAATAGTTCCACCTTCTGGAATTTCTGTGCTTGTAACTTTCTCTAATCTGTCACTCTCTTTGACTCTGCCTTTTCCCTCTGCTTGCTGTCATCTACTCTTTCTGCCTTTCCAGTCCACTTTCCTGCCTTTTTTCAAGAAACACTTTCAAAAAGATTTCCTCCAGCCGAAGTCGGACATGTTGTGCCTAATTATTTCTTACTTGGGCGCATAACGGCAGCATGACACATCTGTGCTCATAATTGACAGGAAACTGTGAGCGATCAAAGAAGAAGAAGTTTCAGAATTGAAAATTAGGTAGTCTTAAAGTTATATCAAATTAAGCGAAGGAACAAACCAAAGCCACGAAAACTGAAGTTTCAATGCTGATGTATTTATTTCTTTTCTTTTTTTTTCCTTTGATATTTTTATTTTAGCTGTTCCAGTTGAGCTTCTTATCAGCAGAATTGAGTATCAAAACCTGCTGTGATGCATAACTAAAAAAGAAAAATGTGCTATTCATTATTGATACAGACAAACCTCTATTTTAAGACTTCCAAAATGTCCTGAAAAATCGGTCGTAAATTGGAGGGGTCGTATGACGGAGGTTTTCACTGGCAGCCGTAGAAAGAAAAAGTTCAGCACAGTTCATATGTGACCCAACGTCACAAAATCAGTCTTAACTCGCTGCAGCAGAATGCCAGTACAGCGGAAAGAGAGCGGCGGGGGTCAATCTGGGTGATTTTCAGATTTCATTGAAATCAGTTACTTTAATCCCTACTTTATCACATGTAAATACTAATTCTGCCTGAAAATCAATTATAAAGGGCATAAAATAGCTTAAACAACACTACCCTCACGAAAAATTTGCTATCTTATCGAGATTTTCACCGAAATTCTGCGCTTTCAAAAACATAGTAACCCTTGCAGAACCCCATCATGCTTTATAGCGTTGGAAAGCTCTTTGTTCCAGCTTTCGCGCCATTTCAAAATTGTCTATCAATGAATAACGTAGCGTTGCCAAATAAGGAACAATGACGTATCAACATTCTTCACATTTCGACCAATCAACTAACGTGAAAGCTGACTGCCTAGCAACCCCGAAGTCTCGCTTATTTCCATTGGCTGATTTTGCCCAAGGGCCTTTACTCTTCCCAGTTCCTGCAGAGAGCAGAAGCATGTTTTGCACTATAATTGCAGCCTTCGAAATGGAGCAGCGTCTCGCTTATCTGCTTAATTCTTGTGCTTCTGGAAATTTACCAGCGACTGAACAACATGAACTATCCAATGTCATCACCGAATACTTCGTGCATGATTCCAAATATCGAAATGACGATGAGAGTGAAGAAGAAAGCGACGATTGCGATCTGTCAGACGACGACAAAGATTGTGAGTTCGACAATGATTCTGACAGTGTCAGTGACACGCCGCTTGTGTGTGTGTGTGTGTGATTTCCTGCTGCTGTTGTGTTCTGTCCAGTGCTGACACTTGGTGAGTATAGTTTCAATGCATATAAATACCTGTTGCTATGGAAAATGTCATGTCAAAGTTAGAAAAAACTTCTAAGGCCATTTTTTCAAAATGGCCACCACTATACCATGCGTCTTTAAACAGCCAGAACTTTCTTAGTTTTCAAGATATAGACATGGTTTTGGTGTCAAAATGATCAGAAAAGATTGCAGTTTCCAAATATGATAACAACTCAAAACATGCAAAAATCCAGTTAAGACTGATTTTGTGCTGTTGGGGTCACATATTCTCTTCTTCATGCACACATACAATGACATATTAAAACTGGATTTGGGTCTTTCCAACTCCATAGGAATGTGCAATCGATATTACAGTTTCACTTTGCCGACTTTTAATCACCTCCACTCTCGTCCAAAGTCAGTGGTTTTCTTTTTCAAAGTCAGTGGTTTTCGTGCTTTTCCTACGCTCTCCGCCATCTTTTCTACAACAAAGGAAGCGACTCCGCTTTCAGGCCCTTGACCGTGGTTGTTTCCCTTTGCTCGAAGTCTATGCAGATGACAGCAACGGTCGTAAAAACCAACAAAATGGCGGTTGTAAGTCGCGTTTTAGAGGAAGTCGTTTAAGAGAGGTCGTTTACATAGTAAAATGCATCTGTGCCAACAAATCCGGTCTCAAATGAGAGGTGGTCGCTTAACAGAGGGTCGTAAAATAGGGGTTTGTCTGTATTAGGTGTTGTGTGTGCTCTGTTTGTTGTGTGTGTGTGAACTGGATGCATTTCATTAACTAGGAGTTATCTGTACACGTGTTCATTGGCCATTAAGCATTATATTTGCTTGTAATTGTGGTTTGTTTATCCTGTGATTGTGTGTCTGATGACAGAGGAAGACAACATGGCGAACTGGGATGAGGCGAAACTGAGCGATGTCATAAATGCGAAGCATGGGGAATCAGAGAAGACCAAGCCAAAGACCGGAATTGTAAGACTTCACAGTTTTCTTTGGTTTATTTCTTAATTTGTTGGCAAGCAGTAGTTATGTTATTGTGTGTTGCTGGCTATTCACATACGAAAAGCAAAGTTTGAATCAGACAGGATTTGCTTATATTTATTTCAATCTCTCGGGAATGTCGTTCCGTGGTCTGCAGACTACTGGTAGTCTGCATTGTGTCATGACATGCACTGGGTTTAGTAAAAACTATGAGATGCAGTGACTCGGAAAGTAATCATACTGAAATCTTCAGGTATTGTCTCGCTTTGTTTTTAGCACATGACTAATCACGTAAAAAGATTTTTTTAAATTTGTGACTGGTTGATTTGCTTTGTTGGTTTTAAGGGCCTTGTAATTGTATAAAATGTGTTGATAAACACTTAAAACAGAGATTAACTTTCATCATAAAGCTTATTCAGTCACTGCTTCCTGAATATTTTTTGAATGTCAATAATTGCCGATAAACGGCAGGTGGACATTACTGGGAAAAGAAGAAGGATGTCACGTAGAAGCATAGGACAATCAATGAAATTGAGAGCAATTTTTTCAATGTGATTTGTGTCAAGTGTTGTTTGCAAATCCATGGCACCAACTTCAAATGTATAGACTGTGGGATAATGTCAAAATAGTCAGGTGCACACACCACAAAATGATAGTCTCACTTGTCTGTAGGCAACAGCGTGTGAATATTAAGGTTGGGGGTCTCGTTTCTAGCAGTCTGATTTATATGACTGATGGGTTCATTACCTCCACATATTTTGTTTTTGTCTTCATTTGAAAATACTTTTAGTATTTTTGCTAAATTGTAAAGCATGCAGTCAATTGCATTCTGTATAAGCACAGGCCTGCTTTTTCTAATATGTCTGTGGTCAGCAGTATGCAGACATCAAGGTTGGGGGTCTCGTTTCCAGCAGTCTGATCCGTGTGACTGATGGGTTCGTTACCTCCACACATTTTGTTTTTGTCTTTATCATTGAGAAAATAAGTCATAATTCAGTTGAAGCATATACAGCAAAGTGCATACTACATGAAGACAGACTTGTTTTTTCTAACATGTCTGTTGTCAGCAGTGTGCATACATGAAGGTTGGGGGTCTCGTTTCTAGCAGTCTGATCCATGTGACTGATGGGTTCATTACCTCCACACATTTAATCCTTCTTGTCTTTTTCATTTGGAAAATAAGCAGTGGTTTGATAAAAAAAAAGTTGTTGTTTTTAAGGCAGTGGAATGCATACTATATGAAGACAGCCTGCTTTTTCTAACTTGTCTGTTGTCAGCAGTGTGCAGACATCAAGGTTGGGGGTCTCGTTTCTAGCAGTCTGATCTGTGTGACTGATGGGTTCATTACCTCCACACATTTTGTCTCTCTCTTTAGTATTTTGAAAATAAGTAGCAATTTTGTTGAAGCATATTACATAAAGAGAGACTTGTTTTTTCTAACATGTCTGTTGTCAGCAGTATGCAGACATCAAGGTTGGGGGTCTCGTTCCCAGCAGTCTGATCCATGTGACTGATGGGTTCAGTATTTTGTTTTTGTCGTTATCATTTGGAAAATAAGTCATAATTCAGTTGAAGCATAATTATTGTAGAATGCATACTACATGAAGACAGACTCGTATTTTCTAACATAATCTGTGACAGTAGTATGCAGACATCAAGGTTGGGGGTCTCGTTTCCAGCAGTCTGATCCGTGTGACTGATGGGTTCATTACCTCCACACATTTTGTTTTTGTCTTTAGTATTTGGAAAATAAGTCATAATCCAGTTGAAGCATATATTAGAATGCATACTACATGAAGACAGACATGTTTCTTTCTAACATGTCTTGTCAACAGTGTGCTGACATTGAGGTTGGGGGTCTCGTTTCCAGCAGTCTGATCTATATGACTGATGGGTTCATTACCTCCACACATTTTGTCTCTCTCTTTAGTATTTAGAAAATAAGTAACAATTTTGTTGAAGCATATACAGCAAAGTGCATACTACATGAAGACAGACGTGTTTGTTATAACTTGTCTGTTGTCAGCAGTGTGCAGACATGAAGGTTGTGGGTCTCGTTTCCAGCAGTTTGATCCGTGTGACTGATGGGTTCATTACCTCCACACATTTTGTTTTTGTCTTTAGTATTTGGAAAATAAGTCATAATCCAGTTGAACTTGAAGCATATAGTAGAATGCATACTACATGAAGACAGGCCTGCTTTTTCTAATATGTCTGTGGTCAGCAGTATGCAGACATCAAGGTTGGGGGTCTCGTTTCCAGCAGTATGATCCGTGTGACTGATGGGTTCATTACCTCCACACATTTAATCCTTGATCAGTTGGAAAATAAGTAGTGGTTTGATAAAAAGTGGGTTTTTTAAGGCAGTGGAATGCATACTATGTGAAGACAGGCCTGCTTTTTCTAACTTGTCTGTTGTCAGGAGTGTGCAGACATCAAGGTTGGGGGTCTCGTTTCTAGCAGTCTGATCCATGTGACTGATGGGTTCATTACCTCCACACACGTTATCTCTGTCTTTAGTATTTGGAAAATAAGTAGCTATTTTGATGAAGCATATACAGTAGAGTGCATACTACATAAAGTCAGACTTGTTTTTTCTAACATGTCTGTTGTCAGCAGTATGCAGACATCAAGGTTGGGGGTCTCGTTCCCAGCAGTCTGATCCATGTGACTGATGGGTTCAGTACCTCCACACATTTTGTTTTTGTCGTTATCATTTGGAAAATAAGCCATAATTCAGTTGAAGCATAATTATTGTAGAATGCATACTACA
Source organism: Phymorhynchus buccinoides (assembly GCA_017654935.2). NCBI lineage: Eukaryota > Metazoa > Mollusca > Gastropoda > Neogastropoda > Raphitomidae > Phymorhynchus > Phymorhynchus buccinoides. The sequence goes on from CM065680.1 coordinate 90,456,439, forward strand.
TGAAGACAGACTCGTATTTTCTAACATAATCTGTGACTGTAGTATGCAGACATCAAGGTTGGGGGTCTCGTTTCCAGCAGTCTGATCCGTGTGACTGATGGGTTCATTACCTCCACACATTTTGTTTTTGTCTTTAGTATTTGGAAAATAAGTCATAATCCAGTTGAACTTGAAGCATATAGTAGAATGCATACTACATGAAGACAGACTCGGTTATTTTTTAACTTGTCTGTTGTCAGCAGTGTGCATACATGAAAATGGGGGTCTCGTTTCCAGCAGTCTGATTTATATGGTTGACGGATTCATTACCTCCAGACATTTTATCTCTGACTTAACTATTTTGAAAAGAAGTGCCGGGTACTACGTTTTACTAGTCAGGGGTGTTCAATCAAGTCGCCAACTTGCCATAGGTAACCAAGATTTCCTCAGGACTACTTTGTCTAGCAGGGTCAGTCGTCCGACGGACTACCCAAAAATCTTGGCTGATCGGCAGTAGCTAAATCCAGATCTATTACTCTGGTCTTACTCGCCGATTCCCAGAAAAACGTCACAAGCAATTTGCTGCATGTGACGTCGGCTGTAAAGATAATATATCAGTCTCTTTCCTCCTCCCTCCCTCTTACCCTTGCGTTGCACATGCGCTAGATTTGTGACGACACTTCCTTTTGCTGCTGAATGCAGCGCAAATTAATCGTTTGTCTTTTCAGGAGATACAGAGAGAGAGAGTGAGAGAGAGAGAGTTAGCAGACTTTTATTTTAATATGCTTGTTTTTTGTTGTTGGTATTTTGAGTGGAATCTAGTGAAAATCAAAATGTGTCAAGTTTCTTGTGAGCAACAGATGGCTAGTCAAAATTCTTGCGGACTAATTCGTTTTTTGGTGGAGCTAGTCCGTTGGACTACGTGCCCCAAAAATATTTGAACACCCCTGCTAGTGGTAATTTGGTTGAAGCATACAGTAGAATGCATACTACATGAAGACAGACTTGTGTTTCTTGACACATCTGTGACCGCAGTATGCAGACATTAAGGTTGGGGGTCTCGTTTCTAGCAGTCTGTTCCCTGTGACTGATGGGTTCATTACCTCCATACAGTACTTGTTTTCTATTTGTTTAATTTGTCCTTTTTTTGTAAAATTTGAAATGCATGAATACTAGAAATATATAATATTTGTCAAACATCGTACATCGAGAAGCAGCCATTTACATGGGTGCAACTTTTCCTGGTATACAAGGATTTCCTGTTTTTGAATTTTACCAGAAAAGGATGTTCCTTTTTTAAAATTTGTCAAACAAGATCTTTATGTGTCTACTGTATTTTTCAAACACTTTGAAATAACCATTTGTATAGATTGTGGAAAAGGCAAACTAAAATACCTTCATAAATCAATTTGTGCTTCAGCTGCAGGGGGACATTAGCCTTGGACCCCAGCCTTTCATTTTTTTTCATTTTGTGTAGTTGTACCCATGCATTTAACTTGTTACCAATCACGCTGCTATTTGTTCTTGTTATGTGTCAATTGTAGATTGTTCAACAGCTGTGGATGTTTGCAGACCAGGGTTGGTTGTGGCCTTTCCAAAAAAATTTTGTTAGTCTGCCAATGAATGTCTCAATATGGTTTATAAGCTTTGGATATTTCAAAGCATTGTGCTGTGGTTTGTTTTGTTTTTTTATTTTTTATTTAAGCAAAAATTAAACACAGCTGTTTAGTGTTACTGTGGTTCTCGGCTATTTATAAAACCAAAATGAATCTGAATCAATGAATGATCAGTTGTTTTGTGTTTTTTAATTCTATTGCAGATATGCAAACACTTTTTGGAAGCGTTGGAGAATTCCAAGTACGGTTGGTTCTGGAGCTGTCCCAACGGTGAAAAGTGTATCTACAGGCACGCCCTTCCCCCAGGCTTTGTGCTCAAGAAAGACCAGAAGAAGGAAGACAAAGGGGAGGAGATATCCTTGGAAGACTTGATTGAACGAGAGGTCAGTTGGTTTATCAAACTACAAAATTCTGGCAAAAATTATAAAATTAAAACTGAAAAACCAGTGGGGATACCGGGGATCTTTTGTACAAATAGTTCCCCTACCTCCTGGAAGTTGTGTACTTGTGACTTCTAATCTATCACTCTCTTTAACGCGCGCGGGAGTTTTTCGCCTAGCCGGCTGAATCATTTACTCTCGTCATTATTCTTTTGTTGGTGTGTTTCCAGTAGTGCTTGAGTTGTTGTTTTGTGTCTGTGTGTTCGTGATGAACTGCACATTATTTTGGGCTGTTTTCTGTGCCTCTCTGCCTCCGGACATGAGAGTAATTTGGTTTATTTTCTTGACGAGACTGGTTGGCTTGTTGGATTCTCCAAGCCAGCCATGTTTCCAGCATCGGCCAAACAACGCCATGCCTAAATTGCCTACCATCCCTTTTCTTCAGTCTCCCTCTTCCTTCCCTCTGCCTGACCACTACACGCACGCAACACGCGTGCGTGCGCCACCACTCTGCCAGCTCCCCTCTCCCGCACTGCAGTACAGCCGCAATGCGTTACTGGCTATACAACCTTCGACCCCTGACTCTGCCCTTGTTGCCACGCTACGTCATCTGCGTATAGGGATTAATCTTCCACGCACGCGAGGCTGCAGAGGAGGAAAAAGGAAGCAACGGAAGATTTCTGTCGTCTGCTCAATTCCTCGCCCTCCCCCTTCACCTACCAAACGGATGAGTATTTCTAACTTACTTACTGTTCCCGTTGCTTCGCCTACAAAAGATGCTAATTTTATTGTTGCCCAGTTTAACCCCCGTTCCGTTGGCGTCCCACAGAAACGTTCTTCTATTAATTATTTCATTGTAGAGAACGATGTTGATATTTTCTGCATCACTGAATCCTGGCTTCTGCCTTCGGGTGATGAAGCTAAATGCGCTGATCTCTCTCCCCCTGGCTACAAAATCATCTCCTATCCTCGCTCTTCACGTGGCGGAGGCATTGCCTTTGTCGTGTGTGAAAAACTGTGCCTCCATCTCACCTCTACCTCCCTCTTCCCCATTCCACACTCCTCCTTTGAACTGGCCCAGCTCTCCGTTACTCTCCGTCAGCACTGCCTACAGCTTTTCTGCCTCAACCGCCCCCCTCCCAACAACAAAAACAAACTTTCGGACTCCCTCTTCCTCGACGAGTTTCCCTCTTTGCTGGAGCACTGCAACACTATCAGCGGTGTTCCAATCATCATGGGCGACTTCAACATTCATGTTGATGTTCCCACTGACCCCCTCACCCTCCGCTTCACCGCACTGCTGGATGACTTCGACCTGCACCAGGCTGTGACCTTCCCCACCCACCAGAAAGGTCACACCCTTGACCTGGTTATCGTCAGGCGTGACGACGAAGATGTCCTGCGGTCTACTGCTCCTGACTCCTTCCTGGACTTTTCTGACCATCTCTGTGTTCTTTCCTGCCTCCGTTTATCTCGCCCTTCATGCCCTCCTGTGTATGCCGAGACCAGGAAGATCTCCTCCATCGACATCACTGCCTTCATGTCTGACCTCAGGGCCAGACTTGACTCATCTCTACAGCCTTCTGCCGACCAGCTCCACCACCTCCTGACCAGTCTACTCGACCTCCACGCCCCTGTCATCCGTCGCAAGATCTCCAGTAGGCCTCCATCACCGTGGTATGCTTCTGTGGCACCTGAGGTGACTCAGGGTAAACAAGAACGCCGCCGTGCAGAGCGCCAGTGGGTTAAGACTGGACTTGAAATTCACAAACAGATTTTTCGAGCCATGAACAAAATTGTGTCTGACATTATAGATAAGGCCAAATGCTCTTGTTTGAATGCCCAAATTCTCGCTTGTACCACTTCACGTCAATTGTTTAGTTTAGCCAACTCCCTCCTTGGTAAACCAAAGTCCACACCTCTACCTTCTTCTATCCCTGTGTCTGAACTCCCTCAACGTTTCTCTGATTTCTTTCACAGCAAGATAGCCACCATCCGCCACAATCTTGATTCTCAATCTGCTCCACCATCAACTGACTCTGTCCCTGATCCCTCCTTTTCTGGCAGTATGTGGTCTGAGTTCCGTTCTGTTTCCACTGATGAGGTTAAGAAGATTTTGACCCGAACTCAGACTAAAACCTGTGAACTAGACCCTCTACCTTCATCTCTCTTCTCCCAGTGTCTTGATGATCTCCTTCCTTACTTTACATCCATCATCAATGAATCTCTATGTTCAGGCCGCTTTCCAACTCATTTCAAATCTGCAGTTGTCAAACCTCTCTTAAAGAAGCCTAGTCTTGATCCTGAAAATCTAAAGAACTATCGGCCTGTCTCTAATCTTTCATTCCTTTCTAAGCTTACGGAAAAGGTGGTTCTTAAACAGCTGTCTGACCATCTTCAGGTAAATGATCTCTACTATCCAAACCAGTCTGCTTATCGAGCAGGTCACAGTACTGAGACAGCCCTCTTAAAGATAACGAACGACCTGCTCACTGCCTTGGATGAAAACAAGGTTTCTCTTCTCTCTCTCCTTGATCTTTCTGCAGCGTTTGACACTATCGACCACTCCATCCTCATTTCTAGACTTCACACCTCCTTTGGTCTATCTGGGGCTGTTCTTTCCTGGTTTTCTTCCTACCTCTCTGATCGCACACAGAAAGTTGTTGTCAATGGTTCTCCATCTCTTCCAAAAGGTCTTCAGTTCGGTGTGCCCCAAGGTTCAGTCTTAGGCCCTATCCTTTTTGTTCTTTATACCCAACCTCTCTCCGCCATCATCAACCAGCATTCTATTCTACATCATAGCTTTTCTGATGACAATCAACTGTACATTTCTGCCCACCTAAGTCAATTAGATCAAATGATTTCTTCTTCTAAGTTGTGCATCTCTGCTGTTAAAACATGGATGTTTTACAACAAACTGCAACTGAATGCTGATAAGACAGAGATGATTCTTGTAGCCTCTAACCACACAATTAAAACTCAGGTTCTCCCAGGTTCTGTAGACATTGATGGCACTGAGATCAAGCTATCGGCATCCGTCCGCAATCTAGGTGTTACTTTGGACCAAACCCTTTCTTTCAAACAGCATGTTTCCAATGTTTGCAAGGCTTGCTATCTAGAACTTCGAAGAATTAGTTCCATCCGCCGTTTCCTCTCTCAGGATGCCCTGAAGACTCTAGTATGTGCTTTTGTCCTGTCTCGCCTTGACTACTGTAACTCACTTCTTGCTGGCTGTCCATCAATTCTCATCTCTAAGCTCCAACGGGTCCAGAATAATGCTGCTCGTCTCATTTCTCGCTCCCCTAGGTACGATCACATCACTCCGGTTCTTCGTTCCCTACATTGGCTCCCAGTTCAATCACGTATTGACTACAAAATTCTCCTCCTTGCCTTCAAGTCACTGAATGATCAAGCTCCCCTGTATCTCTCTGATCTTCTTCATCTCTATGTCCCAGCTCGCCAACTACGTTCGTCTTCTGATTCTCGTCTCCTTTCCATTCCCTCCATCCGTCTCAAATCTGCTGGCCAACGTTCTTTTTCTTGTCAAGCACCATCTCTGTGGAATTCTCTGCCTTCTCCTCTCCGACAGTCCAACTCAGTCTCCTCATTCAAAACCTCTCTTAAAACCCATCTTTTTCCTATTTGATCAGTTGTCTATCGTTGTGTGCACGTGAGGGAAGATTGATTTAAGAGGTTTGTGCTGTGTTTTGTGTGTGCGTGTGTGTGTGCGTGTGCGTGTGTGTGTGTGTGTGTGTGTGTGTGTGTGTGTGTGTGTGTGTGTGTGTGTGTGTGAGCATGAATGTGTGCTTGTGTGTATTTTGGTTTTGTGGGTTGTGTGTGCACGCATGTGTGTGTTTGTGTCTGTCTGCGTGCGTACGTTGTGTGTGAGGGTGTTTGTGTATGTGGTCAGTCCATGCGGCTCAGTTGCTGTGGCTTACCGAATGGGGTATGAATGAGTTGGCGTCAATAATTGTGTGTTTATGTGTGTGTGTGTGTGTGTGCGTGTGTGCGTGCGTGCGTGCGTGCGTGTGTGTGTGTGTGTGTGTGTGTGTGTGTGTGTGTGTGTGTGCGTGTGCGTGCGTGCATGCGTGTGTGTTAAAGAGAGAGAGAGAGAGTTGCTTTGCATATGCGATGTTGGTGGTTGGTGTCACTCTTGAATCTTGTTTTTTTGTTATCTGTTGATGAATAATTGATTGTAAAGCGCTTTGGGCTCATCTGAGGTAAAGCGCTATATAAATGTACTGTTATTATTATTATTATTATTATTATTATTTATTTAAGTTTGACTCGTGCTGCCTTTTCCTTTTGCTTACTGTCATTTACTATTTTTCTGCCGTACTCAGTTACTGGTCCATGTTCCTGCCCTTGTTTTATAAATACTTTCAAAGATTTTCTCCAACCGAAGACAGACATGCTGGGCCTAACCATTTCTTATTTAGGCGCATAACGGCAGCATGACGCATCTGCGCTCATATGACAGGAGGCTATCTGAGTGATCGATGAAGAAGAAGAAGAAGAAAAAGCAACAACCAAAACAAAAACCACCACCAACAAAGAAAAAAACAAGAGATAGTCGGTTGATTTTTGTTGTTGAAATTCTTATTATTATTATTCATCTTCTTTTCCGTTTTGATTTAAAATTTAGTACAGTGGAACCTCCCTTATAAGACCTCCCATTATAAGACTCCCTCCCATATAAGACCTACTTCTCTGAGACATTGCCCTTTGTAAGTGTTAAAATTACCTCCCTTATAAGACCCCTCCCTTATAAGACCTCGTTTTGGATGATTTTTAAGGTCTTATAAGGGAGGTTCCACTGTACCATACCTACTAGGTGGTTAATAGTACAGATGGTAAATATTGTAGTAAATCAGTTTTATTCCTTAATGATTAGTCTTTTAATTGGTTTTTTTCCTTTGGATTTCAGTTTATGCTTTGCATTAGTTAAACACAACAAAACTGAAATGTGTGTACAGAGAGCGGCCTTGGGTCATGATGTGATCAGAATCACCAAGGAAACCTTCTTGGCTTGGAAACAACGCAAGGTGAGTGAGACAATCTCTTCATGTGTGTGTGTGTGTGAACTATGTTCAGTCAATAGAGAAAAAAAATAGGGGAGAGCACTTCATGAAAATTAGAGTTTATTACCTCGACTTACTCAGTCAAAACCATAGCAACAATGGCGTCGAGGCTTGATACCGCAGGATGCGAGTCAGCGACTTGCAAACATTTTCTTTAGAAAAATGAGGGGCGGCCAATATCCACAAACCGATAGAACTTGCAAAATGTGACGTAAAAATATAAATTACATCAAATTTAGAATGACGCACAGTGTTCTAAGTGATGTAAGTCTACTCAAACACACGAGGCGAGAGCTGGGGATCTACCTGATGGTAGAGTAGCTTCCCTTTGACCGATTGAATTAGGCAAGATCACTCCCACACACCATGAAATTACTCCCCTTAATTATTTCCGAACAATTCCTTTTAAAGACTGCTAATGTTTGGATAATTTTCAACATTAATAACATGTATTTGGATAGTCAACGTTCAATTTTGGTTTACACTTCACCACAAATTAGGTATGAAAAATTAGCTCAGCTCTTTTATTAATGCTGTGTGTGTTTTGTGTGCATGTATGTGTGAAATACATGGTAAGATGCAGCAAAATGAATCATTACTTTTAAAAAATAAACATGCTTGTTTGTGTGCAGAGGAAAGAAAAGATTGATGCTGTGGAAGCTGAGCAAGATAAAAAGAAAGCTGATTTCAAGGCTGGCAAAATGCTGGGGGTAAGTCAGTGTGTATAGTTGTGTGTGTATGTGAGAGTGAGTGAGTGTGTGTGTGAGAGTCAGTGAGGGAGTGAGTGTATGTGAGAGAAAGAGTGTCTGTGAGAGAGAGTGTGTGTGTCAGTGCGTGAGTGAGTGTATGTGAGAGAAAGAGTGTGTGTGTGAGAGAGAGAGAGTGTGTGTGTGAGAGTCAGTGAGTGTATGTGAGAGAAAGAGTGTATGTTTGAGAGAGTGAGTGATTGTGTGTGTGAGAGTCAGTGAGGGAGTGAGTGTATGTGAGAGAAAGAGTGTGTGTGTGACGTGAGAGAGAGAGAGTGTGTGTGTGCGTCACTGTGTGTGTTGTGTGGACATTTCCTCTTACTTCTCCCCACTCCACCTTTTCGTTTCCCCACTGTTTTTGTGGGGGTTCTGTTTGGTCATTTGCTGGTGTTGATCACTTTATAAAAGTTGACTTTCCAATTTTTACATCCACCTTCCATCCAGGCATAAGAATTTCTGGCGATTCCACCAATTTAGTGGGCTTTGGAATCTTCACAGTTGTATATCCTTTTTGACGAGCGAAGTCTCGTCTATATACTAAAAATTTGGTGTGTGTGTGTGTGGTCACATCTCATTAAAACCTTTAACATAGCGATTTCTTAGAAAGTACAAATAATAGCGCAACTAAATTTTGCACATTAATGTGAAATCAAATTATATCTGCAGTGACTGCTTTTATTCAAAAGTCGTTTGAACAATTTGGATGCAAATCAATTGAAAAAAATTGATAGCAGCGTGAGTTAAGAAAGTCATCAACAGTGAACGCCTCAATAGCTCATTGCGTAGAGCGTTTTTGTCTCTTATGCGAATGTTCCGAGTTCGATTCTCGGCATGGGCACATTTGTTGTTTTTTTTTGTTCTTTAGTTGTATGCATTAACGATATTTATATGCTTTTATTTAAAAAGTCACTAGAATAAGTTGGTTGGAAATAAGTATTAATTCCTGAGTATCATTGTTATAATGTCATAAGGAAAATACGGACACATCCTTATATATTTTTTTCCTTCTTTCTTTTTTCTTATTGACAATTTCCGTGCGGAGCACACGCACACGCACGCATACACATACACACACACTGACTGAGCGAGTCATTGCTCGCTTTGCCCCTTGTTTAGTCATGTGTTCAGTTATGCTGTAGTAACACCCCTGTGATGGCTCTCTATGCTTTCTGTGCACAGATCAGTGGACGTCAGATGTTTGAATTCAACCCGGACCTGGTGATGGGAGATGATGACGACGACGATGAAGCAGAGGCTGGTGTCTACACACAAGAAGAGGAAGAAGTATGAACATAAAATAGTGTTGTTGTTTTTAATTTTTATTTGTGCAGGATTTATTACTTAATATTGCCATACAAAATTCAACCATCAAAACCATAATGTTCTTGCAGGGTTTTTCCTTACCCAGTACTAGCATGGATGGCATAAATTAATCATTTTTCAATTTTATGAAAGTTTACATTCATCAGCGTAGTGAAACGGAACATGCTAGAATAGATGGATGATTATTTAATACTAACTAGCTATCTATCTATATACTACCGTTTCACTCTGGTTTTGGATCTTTTGGGCAATAATAGAAATATTTCCCTGATGTCAAATGTGCAAAAAAAATGGTTTCTTGTTTATAATAAAACTATTTAGACTGCTTTCCAAAGCTAATTACATTGGAATCTCCCTTACAAGACTCCCTTCCACTTAAGATCTACTTCTCTGAGACATTGCCCTTCTTTGTAAGTATTAAAATTACCTCCCTTATACAACTTCCTCCCACTTAAGACCTTATTTTAGATGATTTTTTGAGGTCTTAAACTCCTTGACTGCCAGAGAAAATCAAAGAAAAAAATAATTGGGCAAACCATGCCATGAAAAAGACAACTGATAGAGACAATCTGGGAAAATGGTCTGGGGATATGAGATCTCTTGATTGTGCAAGAGCAAAAGCCAGCATATCAGGGTTATTCCTCTTCATCTTGATGACATCATCAGTGATGTCATCAGGTAAGTACATAATACGTTGGCGGCAGTCAAGGGGTTAAAAGGGATGTTCGAATGAATTACTGTTGCTGCCATTTATGTAATGGAGTTAATCTGCAAGCAGTGAAAGCCAGATTGACCTTTAACTGGAGCCAAAATGTTAAGCAACCTTTTGCAGAACAATGCAAAATATTTCTCTGAATGATTGGCACAGGTTTTTTGGTAGACCAATACAAATTTAGCCCATCTATTTACTGACCTGCATGCATAATTTCACTTTGTTTACATGCAAATTACGTTGTGAGTAATGCCCCTCACCGATGTTAGGGGTTGCTTAACTTTTTAGTACATGTTTGTGTGCTACAAAGCAGTATACCATGAGTACCGTATTTTACGTACTATAAGGCGCCCTTGATTATAAGGCGTACCCCCCAAATAACACAAAATTCAGATTTTCTTACTATATTATCAGTCACATTATAAGGCACAGAGGTCTCAGTCTGGGGGGAAAGCATCGCCTTATAGTCCGTAAAGTGCGGTATATGGACAGCCGAACATTGTGTTTTTAAGTGTCTTGTAGAATTTGAAAGATGCAGTGTTTATGCTTTAATGCATTTTTCTTATACAGGATGACGTGGGTCCAGTGAGGGACATTGTGCTGGATGACCTCACGGAGACGGAAGTGGACAGCTCTGGCACTCAGGCAGCACCAGACAGACTGCAGCATTCAGGTAGTCAATGGTTTTCCATGGCAAATGCTTCAGAAAAATTAAAAACAAATTAAGGATTTTTTTCTTCCAATTCTGGCTGTATTACATCTTTCTGTGCAAAGCTATCCATTTGATGCTTTATTTGGGGGGGGGGGGGGGGGCACAAAGTGATTTTTTTTTAACTTACGCAGTAATTATAAAGGCATGACACTAAATAACTCAAATTTGATACATTGTACAGGAATAAAGTGACAAAATCAAGTTTGCTTTTGCTGTGAAAAATGTTCATTGTGACTATACTTTAGGATAAGGATCCATTTTATGTTACAGGGTTCAGTCGGGGGGAAAAGTTGAAATATTGGGAACATGAAGACTGGTTTCACTAATTTTTATTTTATTTCATGGTGACCTTTTCTTTAGGTTATGGATCAGATTTATATTGTATGGTTTTGCTGGAAAAAAAACCCATTGAAAATGTGTGAACATGGAGGGAAGCAGTGTTATAATTCTATCTTCAAAATCAGGGCTTCAGAATCAACGCACAAAAAGTGCTTCTATTAGAATTTTGGAAGGTCACCTGGATATTTTAGGGGGTCTCTCTTTATAACTTCTTAACATTTAAAAAACAACAACCCTGCTTCAGGTGAAAATTTGCTACCTGTTGTGACGTCCTGGCCTGAAATCCATGATGGGAGATTTGAGTGTCAGAGATGCACATCTGCATGTAAGAATAAACACTAATAAACACTAATTGTTTTGTTTCTGTGACAGAAGACGGGAAACTGAACGAGGCTGCAGCTATTGCCTCTGGTGTGGACCCTGCCACTCAGGCCCAGATAGAAACTGACGCTGCCATCGCCATGGCCGTTTCTGCCACCGTCAACGGCGACATTGCCACCGACATGGCCATCGACGAAGACTTGTTTGCCGGTGACGATATCGACCTTGTGGACGAAGATTTAGAGACTCTGGACCTGGATGATTGATAAAGAGCGTGTTGTGGTCCTTCAAAGCTACAACACTATGCACTGACAGGCGTCATAGGCTACGTTCATGCTAAACCTGGCCAGTTTGCGTGTGTGTGTGTGTGTATATAATTTGTAAAGTATCTACATGGATGCAACCTTGCCTCGGATACGGGGCCTGTTTTTCAAAATTTTGACCACAAAAAAAATTGATTCAAGGTTCATTTTGTTTCCGTTCCAAGCAACATCGCTCTTCAGTTGAGAAGCAAATAGCAGCCGGGGAAGACCCCTGCCTTGCCTGTTTTTGGATTTTCTCCAGTTGCATTCATGTATCTGGTACTGGTTGTGTAGGGTGGAGAAGAATCATCAGTTGCCCGCACTGGTTTGGAGAAGATTGCTGTCCGTGCTTAGCATGAATGCACCCTTTCCTTAGGTTTTATTCCTGGCATGAAGACAGAGTGTGTTGGTCATCCGTGAAGTTCCTGTGTTCCCTTCAACACGTTGGTTTCTTCGTTTCAAAACTTCAGTCACAACTCGTTATGGAAATGACTTTATAGCATGTCTAGGTTGTGTAATAATTCTATCAAAAATGTAAAGGTAAAAAGTTGCTTTGCTTTGTTTTTGGAAAGCATGTGGTATCATTAAAGCCAACCTCATAAGATGTAATCCTCTTGTAAAGCATTGTCTGCAAGAACCACCAAGGAAGTTGTCTTTTGTTTTGCAAATACTTTTTTCTCGTATGTAAGAACATAAAAAGAATACGAAATTAACTTCACAATAGACAATTAAGTAGCAGAGGGCACTTGCTTCATTTCTGTTTTGTTGTTTTAAAAACTTAATCACTTTATGTTTTTGTGTTATTGTTTAGTTGATATAACTTTATGAGTTCTGTGAACGTAAAAATACATGCATGCATGGGTGAAAGTAAAACATTCTCTCAATCCTGAAATGACATATTTTAATGTTCTCTGAATCTTCCCAATCACCACATTAAAAACAATGTCCAATGTGTGTGTATACTGGATGGGTGGGGATAGTGTTGCTGTTAGAATTGTATATCTATCATCTTGTTTTAATCTGCCATCAATTTTGGCAGAAATGTTAGATTTTATAAAACCGTGGTTCCGGATGACAAGACAGCCAATACTGAAGGCTCTTTCTATCAGGTTTTTCAATCCTGATTTCAGGAGCATGCCTGAACTACTTTCACCCGTGTACATGTTTCATATAATTTTGTCAATTCTAGCTTCCGTTCAGTTTTGTCATTCACCAGTCTTCAAGAGACATTACGATTTTTACACATCTTGAAGAAGTAAACTATCCAAAGTCACATGACATTGATTTAATCCTTTAAAGACGTCACGTGTCACATTCCCTCTTGTGCTAGGAAGATTTCTTACTAACTGTAAAAGGAAAAACACATGATGTGGTGGGTCTTTAAAATGAAGATGATAATCTTTTGTCATGAAGATCGTCCAGAAGACTGATTTTCTTTTATTTATTTTCCCCACTTTCAGTTGTTAAAGTCCTGTCAACAGAATAGACACTCATGTTTGAAGCTAGAAAATGCATGAGTTTGATCATTGTCCAGGAGAAAGAAAGCGGTGGAAGGTGTGCCTTCCATACTGTCCTGCTCCGAACACAATTAACTTTAGACAAGTGTGTGCCTCAAGGGCACTTGTCTTAATGTCAAGATTTTGGGCCACACTGGGGAAATGTTGTCGTACCCTGGCTAAAAGACTCCAGGGATCATCGGAACAACGGAAGCACTTGAACACTATGGTACAAATGCATCAGCTAGGGATGAGAACATTACGTGAGTGTGTGTGACCGTCGGGGGATGTGGAAATAATATTTATCTTTTTCCTTTGCATTCCCAGGCCATATGGCCATAATAGGTAAGGTACGTACGTTTTCAGTTTTCACTGGTGTCCCTGCTGCATTCAGCCGCCACATTCCGATTTCAGAGGATATAATATTTATCAGTTGTGATGATTATTTTGTCCTTTTAATGGGATGGGTTGTACTTGTAGCAGTAGTCACTTGCTGATATTATGTTGACATAATGAGTTGTCTTCGAAACATTTTATTTCATTTTGGTAGATGTGTCATTCATTGTGTGGCTGTGTTCAATCAATTATTTCACCCTGTCTTTCCTTGTTTTCTTTCTGTTCATAATTTTAATGATTTCATCATGATTTCTTTTTCCTCTTTTAATTTTGCTCTTTTCTCTCCTTAATTAATCTTCTTAAATGCAAATAATGAAATTTGAGCATCATAAGTAAGAAATTTGATTTTCAGGATTTTTTTATGAACTTACACAGGTGAAGAGTTGGGTTTATAGGACTGCTAACTTGGTCAAACTCAAAATGCCTTAAAAAATCAAATTAGGACAATGTACTCATTCTTTCCTTCTCTCCAATGTAGCCTTATTAAAAATAAACGTTTAGCAGGAACAAATCATGTTCGCCCAAAACATTAAAACATTGATTGCATCTTAGTCGATTCATTTTTGTCCTTTCTTCAATGTAACAATTGATTCCTTTTTGCTGTGGGTGTGTGAAGCATGACAGTTTGTATGTAATACAGGCAAAAAGCAAGTCTTGGTAATAATAAATATCAAAAATCACTCAGTTGTTTTAGTCAGTGACAGTTCATTTTCTTTTTGTTTATATTAATTAATGTGTCCAACCTCAGACTTTAACAGTTGTGACCCAGCACCACGAAAGGGACATTAAGTGTCAAACTGACCATTCTGAGAAAATTATACATTGGAAAACTTCAGACAATTCTCTTTCTGATGATACTAGAACCATTCTTGTATCTTTTTCTGTTCCAGAGTAAGCATTTAAAGTTAGTAGGATGAGCGTCAGCCATTTTGAGAAAACAGTTTAAAGTCTAGCCTAGCTGAAGAAAATGCATTGATCTACTCATTTTTAAAGCACTTATAAGAAAGACCATTTAGAGACAATATTAAAGATTATCCTTTAAAACTATGAAAGATAAGATGTTAGAGAACATGAAAATACCCATAACTAAACAAAAATTGATTATTGACTATCCAAGCCTGTTGTGACAAACTAGCCCAGTAACTTAATGTCCCTTTCGTGGTGCTGGGTCATATTTATGAAAAGTGAAAGTTTTGGAAAAACAAGTTAAATTTGGATTCTGGAACATAGTTCATTAACATGTTTGAAAAATTCATCTTTCAATAAAAAGACCCTTCTAAGTTCACATGTGAGAGGTGTGGAGGGACAAAATTATGGTAACTACAATACAGTTTGAGACGATTAAAGTAAAAGGATTGCATCAGGGATGCATCTAGAAATTTCTAAACTGGGGGGCATTGCCCCCCTTGGTGTGGAAATTTTGGGGGATCTGGAAATAGTTAGGGGGGCGGGGGTAAATCAATGCCAGCTTGTTTTATACTTGAACAGTACACACTGTGAATCGCTCTTGTTAGCGAATCAGACTTTTTTTCAAAAGCAGTTTTCCGTGATGCCTCAAACTCTTTTCTGAGTGAAACGTCTTGCACTGCGTCTTTGTGACTAGGTAGAACAATGTGTCGATCAAGGGATGTAGTGCGGACATTTTTACAACCTGTGGTGAACGCATTGTTCTTTTTGCTTTGTAAGCACCACCAGTCACAAAACATTGCTTTTGATTCGCTGTCAAATTCTAGCCAAGGTCTGCTTTTTTTCCAACTTTCCATGAACTCATGCTTTCGCTTTTTGAAAGGTGGTGGAGCAACACTACTAGCAATGGGATCGTCGGTGACATCACAGTCCTGATCCGATGCTTCGTCATTCTATGAACTTTCCCCGTTGTCATCACTAACTGCCGATGAGGAACAACAAGGTTGTTGATCAATGTTGCACTCCACAGTCGCACTGTTTTCTTTCTTTTTAGAAGTCACAGTAAAATAATCCAGAAGCGATGCCATTTTTGAGCGGGCTCGCTTACACTGCGCCCGGAAATAGTAAATGAAAGAGAAAGCCGTTGATTGGCTATGCTATTTTTAAGACCCAATCAAAATGCTCGTTCTTTACTGTTGAAAGTAAATGCAGACTCGGTACAGCCCACGCAGCCACGCAATCTAGGCCTAGTGCCGAACAAGTTATTTTCAAACGATTTTTTCGTTTGCGGGATTTCACAAAATTGGGGGGGATTTTCCCGCAGCATATTTTTATTTTTGCGGGAACATCAACAATTGTGCGGCAATGCCACGCTCTAGATGCATCCCTGTTGCATTCATATAGGGTGGCGTGACATTCTGCTTAAGTCGCCATGCTGGTTCTCTAGTCCAACAGAAGAATGAATTGATATGATAAACCAACTATAGAAAGTGGCTTAAAGATTTAAAGACATGGAAATGACGAAAGGTGATCTTATAAACAGGGTGATGAAGGTGGCGTACTACAGTGTTTGGGGACAATTTTTGTTCACTTTTGTTTCTCAGGAACTAACAAAGATATTTACATGAAATTTTGCACACTGATACAGTGCATTAATACCCCGGTGAAGCGCTATAAATGTTCTTAAATAATAATAATAATTACGCCAAATTTGAAGACTGTGTGAAGGCATTATGAAAGTATGGAGTCCACCTAAACAGGCATGGGAATTGTCCGCGAAAAAAATTGAAATTGTTACTAAATACTTCGTTTTTGTTACTAAATACTTCAATTGGGGGGCTTTTCAGATTTTTTTGTCTCTGACAATTCCCATGCCTGCTAAACAAATTTCACACACAAACTTAGCCACTTACCAGCACTGGGTTCAAGCACTGCATGGTGATGCTGATCATTTGTCCACTTTCCTAAGGCATCAAAAAGTGAACCCACATAAAAGTAACATGTCTGAGTTGTTAATTCACATTCTTTGTCTCATCAAACAATAGTGAACATTCACAGGATCTTGCTTGAGGCAAAGAATGCGAGTTAACAACTCAGAGATGCTATTTTTATGTGAGTTTCACTGTTTGATGTCTTAGGAAAGTGGACAAAATGATCAGCATCACCAATCCATGCAGTGCTTGAATCCAGTACTGGTAATGGGCTAAGTTTAATTTTTTTGTTTTTTAGGTGGACTCCATACTTTCATAATGCCTTCACACAGTCTTCAAATTTGACATAAATGGTCAGGGTAGTGTACTGTATCGGTGCGCAAAATTTCATGTAGATATCTGTATTAGTTCCTGAGAAACAAAAATGAACACAAATTGCCCCCCAAAAAGGCAGTGAGCCACCTGAAGTGATAAATAGTGTAGTAATCTTGATGCTACAGCCTTAGTAAAACAAAATATGTGGTTACTTGTTATTCTGTCTTTTCTTGTTATACAAGTCATGTTCAGATCAATTTTAGCAAATTATTTTTGACAAGTGAAAATCTGATTATCCCAGCTATGATTAAAAGAGAATTATAGTTTTCCGTGTGTCCTCATTATTTGTTGATGGTAAAAGCAAAAATAAAAGATGGTGGTTCACATTTGTGTATTCCTTTTAGGCCCCAAAGTGTATATTTGCCCTCATTTTAATGGCTATTAATTGATGAGAAAAAGTAATGGGTGACTGGGAAATTGAAGTGTACATGTATGGAATAAAAGATCGAAGCCTGCATTTTGTGTTGAATGCATTTGAGTGTAGAATGTTGGAGATATTAACTAGAAAAGATGACATGTGAATCACTGAATGTTCATTTTTTAATAGGTTTTTTTAGCTACACTTCATCCCATTATACATACACACAGACCTCCTCGTTCAACTCTAGCGGACCAAGGACAATGAACATTCGTAGGCAATAACAAGTAGGTTTGGATAATTATACAAATAAGAAGCAACAATAAAAATGTACCTGGCATGTTACTTTTGAAAATTATATTGATAAAACATTCTATTCTTTTTCCATTTTGGTATGCACCATCTAATGATTGGGTTACTGTGAACTAAAGTGAATTGCCTGGCAATAAAATTAATGCTAACTGGCTAGCAATCAAAAACAAATGGTCAAGATTTATCACCTTCCAAGCTTTTTCCAAGTGTTGGGGCATGCCATTTATCTTTGTGTTTGAAACAGAAAGTGAATGGGGTATCAAAGGATGAAACCTCCATTTATTAACTCATTCAAGTCGTTCCACCCATATATGTGCGGAATTAATAGATAGCTGTCAATTTGATGCATTTGCTTCAAGGGAAGTAAATCTGTGTGCACACCATACCTTGGTCACTTCTAAACTCGCTTCGCTCCCTTGGACCACAATTTTGCCTCTGACTTTTGCTTTTGTAGTGGTTTGTTGTGGGGAAACCAATTGGTGTAGAGGTTTTCTATATAAAGTCTCTCAAAACTATAAAGTCTGATCTACCACTTCCCTATTTTTAAACCTGAAGTAAAAACCTGTAATCTTCTTTAATTTCTCCTTTATTTAATTAAATATATGTTTTGTTTGTGTGTATGGCTGGAGTGATTTGTGAGTTTTTTTAATAATTCAAAATCGTTGCGATGCGAATGAGTTAAATTGTCAATCAGCAAACATACGCACTGAACCAGATGGAAAGTAATGATTTAAGTTTTAATATAAAACACAGGAGGATTTTTCTACAAGAAAACATCTCCATTGGGAAATACACACACACACACATTTTCAAAAAGACATCTTACAGATTGTATTAAATGGAAACCCTACAATCTTAGCATGGTTTTCGTGACAGCTGGGCAAAAAAGTACCGCTTAAAACAATTTATTTACAGGTCCCTTAGCATGGTCTGAATCATACCTAAAGTCTTGTAATACAAAGAGCATGACAGGCTCTTTTTTTAACATTCTTGTTGTCACCGTCATTTTTATTCCTTTTGTGTGTGTGTGTGTTATTGTTTAGGGAGTTCTGAAATTTTACATAGCTTTTTCCCCCCTGAAAAGGCAATAATGCTGTTCACCGTTATCACAAACCCATGAGCAACATGAATAATATGTAAACAAAAATCATCACAGCAGCAAAAATGTGCTACAATTCTATGAAAAATCCTGAGGTACAGTACATATTCAGCTATACAGGTAAAGTAGTATGTTTGCAAGAGTTATATTTAATGTACTCAAGCATATGATTCTTCTCAGTGCAAGAATTTCTTGAACTTTGGACGATAACTTAAGTGCTCTTCTAAAGTGCATTTTTAACAAAATTACTTTTTTGAACTTTAGTAAAAGCTGTAAGAAATTTACATTTGTAAGTGTAATCAACGTTTTTATTAACAAGATTTAAAATTGACAAGTGCAGGCCATGAACAAATTCTTTAGACATTCTTTACAGTTAAAACATACTGTACAAACAAACGAAATAATGAATCACTGGAAGTATGTATACACAGATCTTGGTAGTGGTGGTAGGTTGGATCAAAAGTGAGAAGAAAACAGTTTAAAGCTTTCAAGCTTAGCTCTTTGTCGAAACTTAAGGTTGAGAGAGCTGCACTGAGAGGTGTCTTGTTAACAGCTCACATCAGTTCAGTTGAAGGGGAGGAAGGAGATACAGTGAGTGGTTGGGTAGTAAAGAGATTGCAGCAAGGAATGAGCTGTTGTTGTTGGGAGTGGGGGGGGGGAGAAAAAGAGGGGGGGGGGGGGGGAGGGGGGGGGGGGGGGGGGGCAAAGAAGGGTGTCACTGGCGGGTGTTGAGCCCACTGGGGACCATGGTCCCCAAGTGGGCAATCAGGGTGGATTCCATGGAGTCCTGAGGAAGTGTTTTGCCAAACCGCAGTTATTTGCAGGGAGCGTTGGTTGTGGTTCTGGCTGTTGAAGTGGGCAGATACAGGGGTGGGGTATTGCAGTCGGATGCTTCTCAAGTGTTCGGTAAGTCTTTCATTTAGGGTGCAGTAAGTTTCTCCAATGTAGATATTGTTGCATAGTGAGCACTGCAGGGCATACACAAGGTTGGAGGATTGATAATTGAAGTGCGATTGAACGGTGAAGTTTCCAGTTGGTCCACTGACGGAAGTTTGGTTCACTATGAAGGGGCATGTCTTACACTTGGGTTTGTTGCATGGGAAGTTGCCAATTGGTTGATCTCTGTTTATTCTGAGTTTGCTGTGAACAAGATGGTCTTAGAGATTTTTGTCTTTTCTGAAGGTGATAAGAGGGGGTTTGGGGAAGACTAGTTTCAAGTGGGGATCTTGTTGGAGAAGGTGGAAGTTTTTTAGGAGAATGTGCTTAATAGGCAGGTTGTGTGGATGGTAAGTGATGGCAAGAAGAGGGATGCGATCTTGCTGTTCTTTTCTGTCTTTAGGAAAAAGGGCTTCAGAGCGGGATATGCGGGCAACCGATTCCATTGCCTGATCTAAGATGTCTTGGGGGTAACTTCTGATGTGGAAGATCATTTCCTCGGTTTGGACTTGGAAGTCATTCTCATCATTGCTCAGACGGCGTAGTCATAGCAGCTGTGATAATGGGACACTGTCTCTGGTTGCTTTGGGGTGGGTGGATGTGTACAAGAGGTAGGAGTGAGAATCTGTTGGCTTGTAGAACATGGAGGTAGTGAGGCAGTCAGTCAGGTAGAATGGAGAGTTGAATGTCAAGGAAGGGCAGAGAGGATTTCCCCTCACCCCCAATCCTTCTTACCCCTCCCTCTTTTCCCCCCCCCCCCCCCCCCCACCAACAACAGCTCATTCCTTGCTGCAATCTCTTTACTACCCAACTACTCACTGAACCCCCCCCCATCCCCCACCCTTTCATTTTGCAAATCCTCATCATAACTTCACCCTGAAAACTGTTCACCCTCTCCCCTTCAACTGAACTGATGTGAGCTGTTATCAACAACAAGACACCTCTCCGTGCAGCCCTCTCAACCTTAAGTTTCGACAAAGAGCTAAGCTCGAAAGTTTAACCGTTTTCTCCTCCCCTTTGGTCCAACCTACCACCACTACCAAGGTCAGTGTTCCTTCTTCGGATCAGCAGTCAACAATTTATTATTTTATGTATACACATTATGGGGTGTTCTTTATATTCCTGGACTCAAAACAAATGACTGCACAGACTCAAGATAATGAGAATGACTTTTGACTGTACATATTTTTAAACATTTATATCTGACGTGTGCCGTATATCTCGTCTGAACCACCGTATTTTTCTGACTATTTTAAGGCGCACACCCAAAATGTTACACGTAATTCAGATTTTGTTATTATATTAGTAGTAATAATAATTATGAGGAAAATGTATCCTACTACCGTAATTTTCGGACTATAAGGCGATATTTTGTTCTCCAATTTCGACCTATGCGCCTAATAAACGAGGGCGCCCTATTAGTGAACAAAATCGTGAGAAGAGAGGCAACGATTGCCATACTCAGTACAGTCTACTGTGAGTCACAACATCGAAAGTGGTAACGAGTTGCCGATACGACGAATACTCACGTTAAAATGCTTCAAAATCCCTATTATCATCCGAGATACAGTCCAACAGATGCCATAACCCTTCATTGGATGTAAAAAGCATCGTTGTAGAGCTTAAAATGCCATAATTCTACCAGTTTTCGCAAAGAAAAGTCCTAACACAACAACCGGAAGTCTCGATTATTTGAGAAGGGAGCCAACTCTCGTTTATGACAGCTGTAATGGCGGTCAGTAAGCGTTTACAGGATGTAAACGGGCTTCAAACTTCGACTTTCTTTTGCAAGGTGTGTATCGCCTTATAAACGAGGGCACCTTTTACTTGAATTTTTTCAATTTTTTCTTGAAAAATGCCCTATTCGCCTTATACACAGCAGCGCCTAATGATCTAAAAAATACGGTATGTAGGCTACAGGGTGCTTTACATATAATTGAAATGGAATAAAAACATGAAATAAAAAATCCAATAACATGAGCAGAAAATGCACATAATCAACAACAACAACTGCTGTGACTACCACTACTACTACTTATAATAGGCCTAATACAGTAGTCATAAGGCGCAGGGGTTTCCTTCTAGGGAAAAAGTATCGCCTTAAAGTCCGAAAAATACGGTAATAGTGAAAATAAACACTTTTAATAAAACAAAACAACACAAAAACATGCCTTTGTCCATGTTAAACAATTTATTAGAATTAATATGAGAGACAAGCTCCATAGTACAGTATAGTAAAAGTATATTGAAGCAGAGGAGTGGGGAAAAAAAAAATACCTCTCAACATTAAGTTACTTATGTAATGTACATTACCTTTATTATGAATCAAATACCAACATACAGATGAAACTGAGCTTTCCAGATAGAAACTGATCACAGTATAGGAACAATTATACAAATGTCCACAAATATACCTATTACACTACAGTGAAAGAAAAGTACAGAGATCTTCAAATGCCTGAGCCATGTCAGGATTCCTTAAGTTCACTATTTACCCCATAAGAAAGCTGTACTTGGTGCACATTATATGATCATTCATTAGTTTAAACCTCTTACCTTCGGATTCTTTGAGACTTAACTTCTAGTTTTCACATTCTTTTTTTAGTAAATTCAACACTTTTTGTTCTCTCTCATGGAATGAAAGGGAACTATCATCCTGATACTAGTACTGGGAGTTCACTGGTCTATAGAAGGATACCCAGCTACAGTTTCTAAACCCTCCACGCATGACTATGAGGTCAGCACGTGATTGAAAACTGATTAGCATGTGCTGCCATTTACTCCTGCTTTGGAAACAACAACCCATTGCGAGAATTACTGTTTACTCCTGTTATGATTATGATTATGATTATAAGAATGTTAATGGAAAAGAAAATGCAAAAACATTTTCATTACACTAACTTATAAACAACTGGGAGCTGGAAGAACTTGGCAGCAAAACAACCCTGATCCTGCAGTGGATCCCTTTTCATTGCGATCTGGGTGCCAATAATCGAGGCATTCAGGCTTTTCAAAACAACAATGGAGCAAACCACAGAGCACATATCCTAAAGAGAAGCAAAACCAATATACATGTACTTCACTGTTCAGTCACTTCAGAACGGACTGGAGGAAACATTTTCACTTGCAAGCTGGAGAGGATCTAGCATCCACCTGGATCGTGTCCAGAATGCAGCTAAGAATCAAACATGAAACATTGTCAACTTCTCTCTCATCTACACCATGTTAAAATCGATGCCCATGTGGTATTGGTTCGCCAACTCATGCCCACATCCCACAGGACTGCTCTACCTTCACTCTGAAACACCAGAAATGGCCCAGGCCTGTGGCACTCCGGAACAAACCCTTAGCACTGCTGTTGACTGAGAAAGTGAGATTCATCAACCAAACTGGCCAGGATTAAAGAAGGAGTCGGGCTTTGGTACATTAGCCCCACCCCACCCCACCTCTATTCATTTTCTGCTCTGAATAAGAAATTTACAACACCTAGTGACATTTTTATCCACAAAAAAGACATTTTTGTCATTCGAACTACCACCACCACCATTCCCAGTCAAAATATTTCTTTAACACTTAGGACAAAAAAACCACCACCAACAATATCTGTATTCAGCCTTGATAAAAAGCTATCACATTTATTGATCTAAAATTCCATCGACTGAATTATAATGCTTTATATTATTTTAAGTATGTAAAAAGCATCTTATACAGTTAGTTCAATAAACTGTAAAATCAAATTAAACTGCACAGTCCCAATATCACCACAATAATCCCAATAAACTCAATGATTCAAATACAGAAATAGTTGTACTTATTTAATGCTTACAGCTACACACAAATTCTGATTTAAAATCACTGAGTAAAATATTATGCTCATGACCACAGACACATTGTAGCACTAATATAAGAAATCATTCTGAAAAATCAGTACTCCCACCTTTTTAAAAAATAAATAAATCACACTATCAAACAAACAAAAAACATGTTTTCCGCTCTTTAACAAAATAATAAAGAAAACGAACAAAAAGAGGGCAAAAAGAAAGACAGATGTAAGATGATGATGTCATGTGAAATTGCTCAAGCACATATATCAACAAAAACTAAAAATTTGTAACAGTAAATCAGAATTGAAAAAAAAGGCTATGTTGATACAGTTAGCAATATTAAAAGTCAACCGAGTTAAAACAGACTTAGACAAAAATCTCTCAGCTTAGTGTTCCCGACTATGTCAACATAAGACAAAACAAACTTAAGAGTTAAGTAAAACAAACTGCCGCAGTTGTTGAGGAATAGGAAGCTTGGGTACCACGTTGGGCAGATAGCAGTGGCCCAGACGGCGACGTATCCGGGCACGGCACAGACCAGACAGGCGGAGCGGGTTCTGGCACAGAGGCATCAGCGTCTCCCGAACTTTGTTGTCTCGAGCCAGATCTGCAACCAGATCCCCCGAATTGTTGCGGGCATCGATCTGGCCCGAGGCCTGAATGAGCAGGTTGAGGCAAGCATCGTCCACCGCTGTTTCCAAACCGCTAGCCACGATGGCAGCAGCTCGCATCAGGGGAGTGTAGCCTTTGGCGTTGCGGTGAGAGGCATCGGCGTTGTAATCCAGGAGGATCTGGATCACCTCCAAGTTGCCACGGCGTGCAGCCCAGCTGAGTGGAGTGTCCAGGTTGTAATCTATGGCATCGACTAAGCTTCCGTTTTTCAGGAGAATCTTGACGCAGTCCACATTGTTCTTGTAGGCTGCCCAGTGAAGAGGGGTGTCGCTGTTCCCGTCCCTGGCGTTTATATTGGCCCCGTTCTCTATCAGAAGTTCCAGGCAGCGCGCATCTCGCTCTGCAGCGTAATGCAGGGCTGCACGACCATAGCCATCCACAGCATTCACCTGCAAAACACAACACCCCACTGAGGAAAGGAACTTTAAAGCTGATTGGTAGGGAAAGAGAGAAATTACGTAGATCAGATTTGTGGGTTTTTTAGCTTTTCAGTCAGAACAACAAACAAAAATTAACGAAGCTCTCTTTACCACAGATGAATTTTCATAGAAAAATATTAATGTTGAAAGGTCTTTTACTGTTCACTAAGCCAATAAAAAATCTTGCACAAGATGTTCTACATGTGAGTCAGTCGTTTCCAACCATGAATGCTAAAAAGCAGAGGGCGCAGATGCTATTCCAGCGAGCTGGGCTAGAATTTGTTTAGCGGGCTGGGCTAGAATTTGTTTATAGTGGAGATGCCTTGCCCAGGGTACATCCCCAATCTCTCAGCCAAAGGAATTTGAGGACAGATGGTGTTGGGGAAGGTCCCCAAAGGCCAACCCATCTCTTTGAGAATCTCAGTGATAGTCTTCCACAAAAGACTAAACTGTACCATGATTTACCACTACTGTAGAAAATCATCCATTGTAGTACTTTGTACAGCTCTCATGTTACTATTGGCCCCTATTGCAGGCTGATGTCAATCAATAATAAAACGCCATTTGAGCAAAGGGACGTTTTTGTGTTTTTCTTAAAATCTAACTTGTAACTGTTCTGTACATAGTGAAAGCATAAAGAAATTTTAAGAATTATGGTCAATTAAAGATTAACCCTTTCGCCGCCAATGTCGCATTTATGCACCACAATGGTTTAACACCCATGTCACCAAAAGACATCAAATCAAGGCCTGTTATCCGAAGACCCTATTTTCTTAATTTTGGGAGGTAAGGATAGGCCTAATGCTATGAATGTCACAGATAAATTCCCAATATTGCAGACAGATTTTTTTTCTATGCCCAATTAAGTGTAATGGTACTTCTTTGGCTGAAGAATGCTTGGCGGCGAAAGGGTTAAACTGCATGGGAAAAAAGCCCTTTCTTCTTCTTCTGCGTTCCCGGGCCATAAGGCCACAATGGATACGTATGTGTCCATTTTCCAGCTTTCACTGGTGTCCTCACTTCCTGAAGTTCATTCAGCCGACACATTCCAATTTCGGAGGAGCTGAAAGGAGAAAACTCTAAAAGCCCTGTTAATTAATAAAGTCAATATTGAGGACATCTGGATTGTAGCTTGTGGCTATTAATAAGCTTGGGGGGGGAAAATGTGATTCTTCTTTTGTTCCTCAATTCATCCTGTTTATAATCTTTGCTGTCCTGCAAAGAAAGTCTACATAAAAGCTGCAATAAATCAAATAACATGAATGCTGATAGTGTGTGATATGGAAAAGAAAACATTATA
Organism: Phymorhynchus buccinoides; assembly: GCA_017654935.2. Lineage (NCBI taxonomy): Eukaryota > Metazoa > Mollusca > Gastropoda > Neogastropoda > Raphitomidae > Phymorhynchus > Phymorhynchus buccinoides. Next base: position 90,481,974 of record CM065680.1, read on the forward strand.
ATTTATACGCACCATGGCTCCTCTCTCAAGCAAGAGCTGCAGATAGAATACATCGCTGACCATGCAGGCACACTGTAGAGGCAGGAGAGTGCCGTGCAGGCGGTTGACATCTGCCCCAGCCTCTATCAGGTGCTCTATGTCGTCATCCACTGTAGAAAAGGTCCTCAGGTTGCTGATGGCACGTATCAGGCGATCAGACAACTCATAGTTGGTCTGTGCGCTTTCCATCACAAACCACATGCCTTCCCTGAAACACAAAATACATTGATATTTATGAACATAAACATCTCTAGCAAAGCCAATGGAATCAACAGAACTCTCTTTGACCAAAAGCTTGTCTTTTTTAATGAAGAGAATAGGACTAGCTTTTAAGTTTATAAATATAATGGTCCAAGGACATATGCGTCTGCACACACACACACACACACACACACACACACCACCCCCCTCCCACTTCCTCTGACATGACAACCAATCTTCTGACTGTCTGGTACATCTAGTTGGTGGGTTGAGATATGACTGGTATGGGGTGTTGATGGAGGCGTCACCATGGTGGAATTTGTAGAAGGTCGTCAGTCTGGAAGTGTCTCCTGTCAGCAAGGGGGGTCCATTTCAGCTGTGTATACATCTCCAATAATTATATGTTAACAATTATCACACAATAGCAGTGTAGCTGAATTACAAAGTTGGGGGGAGTGGAAAGGGGATGGGGAAGGAGGGGGAGAGCAATCAAGCTTAAATGTGTCTTGCTTGGTAGACATGCACAGATGTCAGACGCCAGGCAGTGGTGGTAAATGGGGTCTCTTCCAGCTTTACTGATGTCCACTCAGGAGTACCACAAGGCTCAGTCTTAGGACCCTGCCTTTTCTTAGTGTACATTAATGATCTGCCTGAGAAGCTGACATCAACTGGCTTTTCGCTGATGATACTGCTGTCTACAAGGTGGTTGTGGCACCCCAGGATCATGACCAGCTACAGGATGACCTCCATCGACTTGCTGAGTGGGAGAAGAGCTGGGACATGGTTTTCCACCCTGGCAAGTGTAACACCTTGAGCGTATCAAGAAGCAGAAAGCCCCGGCAGCATCATTACCAGCTGCATGGCCACAACTTGCAAGCAGTCGACTCCATCAAGTACCTTGGAGTGACTCTGACAAAGGAGCTGAGCTGGAAGAAACATGTCGATAATGGGTCTAGGCCACTTCCCCCCCGGTCATTTGCCCCCGGATTTTCCCCCCTGCCACTTGCCCCCTGCCATTTGCCCCCCGGCCATTTGCCCCCCGGCCATTTGCCCCCAGTCCATTTGCCCCCCGGTCACTTGCCCCCTGGTACTTTTACCCCCCGGACACTTGCCCCCCGTTCCAGGCGGACATTTCTCCACTGGACATCCCCCCCGTGTGTACATGTGTGTGCGTGTTTGTGTGTCTGTTTGTGTATGTGTGTGTGTGTTTGTGTGTGTGTGTGTGTTTGTGTGTGTGTGTAGGTGTGTGTGTGTGTGTGTGTGTGTGTGTGTGTGTGTGTGTGTGTGTGTGTGTGATATGTCTGTCTCTTTGTCTCTCTCTCTTGCCCCCGAGTGTGTGCGTTCGCATGCGTGTGTACGTATGTCTGTGAGCACACATGCATGCATATATATATGTGTGTGGCTGTGTTACAGTGTGTATATGTATGTGTGCGTGCGTATGTGTCTTCTGTCTCTCTCCCTGTCTCTGAGTCTGTCTCTGTCTGTATATCTCTCTCTTCTCTCCCTCTCTACCATTTGAAAATAAAAAATAGACAGATGACAGAGATCACAAACAAATGTGCAAAAAGACTAACAGAAGAAGAAAAGCAATAAAGTCTCTCTCTCTCTCTGTCCAGCATACAGTCAAGAAAAAGACAGACAGATGGCAGACTGACAAACAGACACACACACACACACACACACACGGACAGGTAGAAAGAGACATAGACATAGGCCACACACATACACACGCACAGGGAGGGGGGGAAGTCCAGGGGGGAAATGTCCGCCAGTAACGGGGGGCAAGTGTCCGGGGGGCAAGTGACTGGGGGGCAAATGGACTGGGGGGCAAATGGTCTGTGGGGCAAATGGCCGGGGGGCAAATGGTATGGGGGGGAAATGGCAGGGGGGAGGTGTCCGGGGGCAAATGGCCGGGGGGGAGGTGGCCTGATACCGTCGAGAACATCTACGCGCAAGCCATTAAGACTCTAGGCTTCCTGAGAAGAAATTTGAAAGTCAGCTCCCAGACCATCAGGGAGTTGGCCTACAAATCATTCGTCCGTCCGGTCCTAGGGTATATCTTCTTCTTCTCTTTGGGGCCCACGATCATTAAATTGATCATTCTGGCACCCTCAGGGGAAAAAAAGACTGAAAAAAGGGGGATCGGGTCGGTTCCATCATCAGTCTGGGACCCTCACCAACAACAGGACATCGACAGACTGGAGGCAGTCCAGCGGCGCGCAGCACGCTTCGTCCTCAGACGTTTTCGAAACACGTCCAGTGTCACTTCAATGCTTGAACAGCTTGGATGGCCCTCACTGCAGCAGCGTCGACTTTCCGCAAGGCTTGTGATGCTCTTCAAGCTGCAAGAAGAAGAGGTGTGCATGGACATTCTGCAACAAAAACTCATACCACCGCCAGCACGTCAGCGACGCACTCACCCACAGCAGCTCTCTCAGATCTTCTGTCGCACTTGTCGTACTCGACAAGCCAGCTTCCTCCCACGTACAATCTGGGACTGGAATGAGCAGCCCCAGGAAGCTGTGCAGGCCAAGACCATCGGCACCTTTGTGTCGATGGTCTCCAAATAATTATCCCCAACTCCCCCCCCTCCTCCCCAATTCCCTCCACCTCTACCCCTCCCCCTGTATTAAGGCGCTCTTCCGCAGATCCCCAATTTCTACAGTGACAGAATAGTCAAGTTTGACTGTGGTCACTTACAGGAAGGAAGGAAGATGAATAATGAAAACTATTCAAAAGGCAAGTTTGAAATACATGTACTTTGAAACCAAACAAAAGAAGCACATTTACCTTTCACAATGGTCGCAACTTAAGATGCATAACTACCCTATATTTCAATATACATTATGTGAAGAAAAAGATCAAACTGCAATGCATTGGATTTGTTTTCTTCATTTACTAGCCAGATGTAAACATCACTGATTCAGACAACCCAACCCCGGAAGTTGTCATTGATGGATAAGGAAAAACTGTTCCCATAAAAAGAACATGAAAAGAAATTGGCTTCAAAAACAAAATTGAAGGAAAATATAAGTTTCTAAATAAGATAAATCATTAAACATGATTATACTTAAATCACAAAAATATCTAATTAAAATGTTATTTAGCATTTATACCATTCCATCTTTTGCATCGTTTCATGACTGCTTCCGTGGAGCATGGAACTTAGGTCGTCTGCTTTAACAAAAGTTGACAAGGTAAAACATTGTTACCGGGTCTCCCTTCAGTCCTTTGCTCATAAATGGTAAGTAACAGAAAACATTGTGACATGACTGACTTTTTCATAGCCCTCCTTTTTGATGTTGTGGGTCTGTTGTTCCTTGAGAAGCCCAGATCTCACTCACTGACAGTGACACAGTTACATCAGTTAGTGAGTTACATCATTCATCAACCCAAACTTGACCTTCCTGACTTCTTTAGTTCCTAAGGCTGAGTTCTTCAATTGGCATTTGCAATCCAGGTATTCAACTATCCAAGAAGAAGAAGAAGACTGACTAACCAACACACATACACACACACACATACACATACAACACACACACACACACACACACACACACACACACACACACACACACACACAAGCAACATACAGTACACTTTCTTCTTTCTGTCAATCGGCCAACTTCATTTTTTGTTTTTTGTTGCTTGCTTCTGGAAGTGGGGCCTGGGCCTTTCCGGCTGAACTGGGGGGTTTAATGGTCTTAACCCAGGGTAAGCAGTAGATCTTTCTCCTTTCTATCTTTTTCTTTTAATTCTAATATTGAAAGGAATGCGCCCTCCTAGTTCCTAGAGAGAGAGGGGGGGGGGGGGGGGGGAGAGAATGTACTGGCATGTATAATAATGTGTGTGTGGTGTGTGCACGCGCCAGTGTGCTGTGCATGTGTACCTGAGTCAAGACTTCAGCTTAAGTCTACTAATGATTTCATCTTTAAGTTAATGACTTCATCTTTTGGTTTCAGTTCATTAAGATACCACTCAACATTTGAAATCATCCAATTCCAAGATGCGTCTACTAAATTCTGGAAGAAGCATCCATCAGATGTTCAGCAGGGTATCCAACAGGTAAGTTCAAAGGATGTAGGAATGTTTATTATAGCTTATCATGTCTCTGATGCTCAATCAGTGTCAATGTTTAGTCACAACTGAGAGCTCTTGAATGTTATGTACATGTAACCCCTTGTAGTTGTAAGTAACCTGTTCGGCTGTTGGCACTTCGTTTTTCTACCATTGAGAACAATATTATCTTACTAGCAGCTATGCCCCACGGTTTCTACGTCCTTCACTTCAATTTGCAGCAGCTTTTCCCCGGCACAGGTCTTTAGAATAGCAGAACACTTTGCCAGATAGCACTTCAAAATGTCTCCCACTGTAGTCCATGTTTACGGAGCCCCCTCGGCTCTCACTTTCACTGTGCTATTGGCCCTTCAAAATGTCTTCCACTGCATTCCCCTGTTAATGTTGATCACGAATATATATGCGGTTATAGTGGTCTAAGCATTTGTTTTCAGAGCCCCCTCAGCTCTCACTCACACTATGCTATTGGCCCCTTCAAAATGTCTTCCACTGGGTTTCCGCTATGATTCTGATAATGAATATATATGGTTATATAGGTCTAACTCCAACGGTTTTGAAATGATGTGCACTTTTATCCAGACAGACCATCATTATGTAACGCTAACAGCTTCAAGGTCAATAGGTCAAGGTCAGGTGGCTTTTAAATTTCTCCTGCTGCATTCCTTAGATTGATTATCAAGAATATATATGGTTTTGTGGGTGTAAACCCAATGGTGTCCAAACTACAGCCACAGGTAAAAATGAGAAGTTCAAAAGTCAAGGTCAAGGTCATAAGGATAATCAATGCTTTGCACCACATATGACCTTGAGGCAGTCTACCAATCTGCCAACTTTGAAGGCTGTAGCTGGGAAAAAATGTGAAAGGTATGGCCCAAACACGAAGTTGACACGTCTCCAAGGTCTATGTCCTTGACCTTGACCTTCATTGGTGCCCAATATTCCAAATCATCATTAGTCAATCCACCCTTGTCCCAAATTTGAACATTGTAATGCCAGCTACATCAACAGCTGAAGAAGAAGAAGAAGAAGACGAAGAAGAAAATTGTAAGTCTAACGATATGAAAAATATGGCCTCAAGAAGAAATTTCGTGTTTCAAGGTCAAGGTCAGCATGTTTATTTTTTGTGTGTGGGACCATTCCTGCACTATGGTACACTACCACACAAAATTTGAAGCCATTCTCTCCACTGGTTCATGAGATACAGCTCGGACATGAAGAAAATAGCACAAAGAAGGAAAGTTTGGTTTTGTGAGTCTTCCTTGGTGGAGGTTTGCACTGGAAGTTCAAAATGTCTATGGGACAAACTAGGTACCACGACACACCCCAACACAAAATTTGAAATGATTCTATCCAATGGTGCGTGAATTACATGCCAATATTTTATAGAAAATTGAGTCTTCCTTGGCAGAGATTTGTACTGGATATTCAATTTTTCCATGGGGCCATATCTGCAGCATGATACACCATCACACAAAATTTGAAGCGATTCTGTGCACCAGTTTATGAGTTACATGGTAAACAACCTTGGCGGAGGTTTGCACTGGAGGTTCAACATTTATATGGGACCATCTAAGTACCATGACACAACCTGACACAAAATTTGAAGCGATTCTGTTTAAAAGTATGTTGAACATGTTTTACAGAAAAGTGAGTCTTCCTTGGCGGAGGTTTGTACCAGAAGTTTTATATTTTCTATGGGACCATCTGTATGCCATGATACACCACCACACACAATTTGAAGCGATTATGTGCACCGGTTCATCAGTTACAGGGCGAACAAACACACACGCACGCACGCGCACACGCACACACACACACACACAGAGATGCCAAATTAATTGTATTATATAGTTATAGATGATAGATTCCTACAGTTAATAAAGGAAATTGACAATGAATTAAGAATGAGTATTGTTTGTGTGTGTGTTTGTTTAATATTATACAATGTCAAGTCAAGTCAAGTCAAAATCATCTTTATTGAGGGTTAAAGAATAAGCTAACAAAGCTTTTTTTCATCCTGCCCTCAATGTGAGTCACTGAGTGCCTTCACCACTGTTTTAGGTGTGTACCTATTTGGCGCTACAGCAGCAGCAAAGCCCGGGATGCTGCTAGAGCTCTGAAACCAGGAGACAACATCAATGGCTACTCTGTTAAAAAGGTACTTAACCCTTTCACCGCCAGCCATATTTCAGCTAAAAAAATGTCCATTAAATTTACCTGGGTAGAGAACACAATCCATCTGCAGTATTGGGGATTCTTCTGTGACATATATTCAAAATAAGGCCTAACCTTCCTTCCCAAAACTAAGACAATAGGGTCTTTGGATAATAGACCCAATTTGATGCCTTTTAGTGACATAGGTGTTAAATCACTGTGGTGCTAAAATGCAACGTTGGCAGTGAAAGGGTTACTTAAGGAAAATAGGACTGGTTATTTCACAAATGTGATAAAAGAAAATGTTTACAAGTCTCTTGTATTGTGTAAGATTAAGGACAAAAGTTTTATCTTTTTTATTGTTTTGTTATTAATCCAATTTCCATGGTGTGTGTGCGTGCGTGCATGTGTGCGTCATTTCTTTAGCATGATCCTTTCAACTTCAAGCCTACGATTCTGTAACTGACAGTGATGTTTGGGAATCAGTGTATAAACCAAATTTTAGATTTGGAAAAGGAGTGTTTTCCACACTGAGACCTTTGCGCCTTATAATATGACTAATAGAAATATAGTAAGACAATACAGTAAAAAACAAAAACCCACCTGAATTTTGTGTAAATTGTGGGGGGTGCGCTTTATAGTAAAAACAAATATGGTAATTTGGAAATGCCTAGTGATTGAAACATTGCTTGCATAGATCTATAGAGTTTTTAATGATTGATTTGCTCCAAAAGGTGACTGAGGTGCCAGAGTTCTACATGACAGCAGTGATGCTACAGCATGATAAAACCGGGGCTCAGCACATGCATGCAGCCAGGGAAGATGATAACAATGCTTTCAGGTGAGAGAGATTGAAAGATTAGTTGACAGTTTTAAATGTATAGGGAACCTTTGTCAATTACAATGTACATTTAGCATGACTTTCAGGTGTGGGGGTTTTCCCCCCTTGGATACTCAATGTTCAATGTCGATAAATTACTTTAAAAGCAGAACCCACATCATCATCATCTGCCATTCATCTCTAGTCACCAGCTTTATCAATATTTCATTAAATTCTTAGATTGTGGCAGAAAACAAGATACAAGAACTGCATACATTTAGGTTGAAGGTTTTATAGATTTGGGGCTGTCATTTGAAGTAGAATCAGTAAGAGTCTTAAAGTAAAAATAACCTTCCTGCTGAGAAAGAGTCCAACAAATTGTGGAGAAATAGTGGGTTGCAGATGAGAAATAGTGAGTTGTAGAGTTTTTGTGTATATAGGAAAAATGTTTTTAAAAGATATGAAAAAACAAGGAATCCAAATAAAGATTGGTATATTGTTGCAGCGTGAAGTATTTAAAGATGCGAAGAGCAAGGAAATAAACTAAAGATTGGTATATTGTTGCAGCATGAAGTATTTAAAAGATGCGAAGAGCAAGGAAACAAACTAAAGATTGGTATATTGTTGCAGCGTGAAGTATTTAAAAGATGCGAAGAGCAAGGAAACAAACTGAAGATTGGTATATTGTTGCAGCATGAAGTATTTAAAAGATGCGAAGAGCAAGGAAACAAACTAAAGATTGGTATATTGCAACAATCGCAGCGTGAAGTATTTAAAAGATGCGAAGAGCAAGGAAACAAACTAAAGATTGGTATATTGTTGCAGCGTGAAGTATTTAAAAGATGCGAAGAGCAAGGAAACAAACTAAAGATTGGTATATTGTTGCAGCGTGAAGTATTTAAAAGATGCGAAGAGCAAGGAAACAAACTAAAGATTGGTATATTGTTGCAGCGTGAAGTATTTAAAGATGCGAAGAGCAAGGAAACAAACTAAAGATTGGTATATTGTCGCAGCGTGAAGTATTTAAAAGATGCGAAGAGCAAGGAAACAAACTGAAGATTGGTATATTGTTGCAGCATGAAGTATTTAAAAGATGCGAAGAGCAAGGAAACATACTAAGGATCAATAGACGATTTTCAGCAAGGAAAAAAAAAAAAACTAGGGGAGAGCACTTCGTGAAAATTAGAGTACCATGGCAACAATGCAACAATGGCGTCAAAGCTTGAAACCGCAGAATGCGAGTCAGCAACTTGCAAATTATTTTATAAACTGATAAAACTTGCAAAATGTGACATAAAAATATAAATGACATACATTTTTAGAATGACGCACGGTGTTCTAAGTGCTGTATGTCTGCTCAAACACACGAGTCGATAAGCTACGAGAGCTGATGGTAGAGTGACTTCCCCCTGTTTGACCGATTGAATTAGGCAAGATCACTCCCACACACCATGAAATTACTTGCCTTAATTATTTCTGAACAATTCCTATTGGTATATTGTTGCAGCGTGAAGTATTTAAAAGATGCGAAGAGCAAGGAAACAAACTAAAGATTGGTATATTGTCGCAGCGTGACGTTCCGTACCACTCCCATGGACAGCACAGGAGTGCCGCACATCTTGGAGCACACAGTCCTCTGCGGCTCTCAGAAGTTTCCTGTGCGCGACCCTTTCTTCAAGATGTTGACCCGCTCAATGGCCACCTTCATGAACGCTATGACAGGTTTGAATTGAATTGTATTGCGTTGTTTTGTTATATCGTCGTCGGTGAAATTCAAAAACCTCGTATATCGAATTTTGGTGGGTTTTTTGTTAGATACATAGTCGGCTTTCTAATTTTTCCCAACACCTTCCACCAAAAGCTCGTATCTCTAACGACTTTCTATCTGGGGTAAATGAGGTTGTGAAAATAGAACGAAAAACTCGTAAGTCCCAAATTCAGATCTAGTTAAGGACAAAAAACTCGTATCTTCGTTCTTTTCAAGTCTAAAAAAAAATTTTTTTAAAGTAATTTTAACGAAATGCAGGACTAAACTCGCAATGTCTTGAACAACATATTCATCATAGTTAATCAATTGTGGTCAACGCGGTTAATTTTTAAAAAGTTTTTTTTTCATTTTTCTCAAAACTACCAAAATTGAGATACGAGGTTTTTGAATTTCACCGACGATATGCTGTTTTTAGTAATATTGTGCTATGTTGTGCTGTACTATGCTTTTTGTGATGTTTTGTATTGTGTTGGATTGTCTTGTACTGCACTTGTTGTGTTGCATTGTACTTTTTGAACTGTATCGTGTTCTTATGTATTGTACTATTTGTATAAATTATATTCCCTTGTATTTTTACTGTATTGTTTCTTTTGACCTTTATTCCCACAATTGATTGCTTTGTATGACATTCGGGTTGCCCTCGCCTGGAGACCTCATCATGGTTAGTGCAGTGATGCTTGAACCATTATTATCATGACCAGTGTGTTTCTTTTGTATTTTGATAAAGTGTGGTTTTAATAGAGCTTGTTGGTATTTTGGTATTTGGTATATTCAGGTCACAGAGATTTATCTGTGAACCTCGGGCTGCTCTCCCCTGGAGAGCGTGTCGCCGCAAGTCGCCTACCCTTTTTTCTTTTTCTTTTTGGGGGGGGGGCAGACTTGGGAAAACCTAGCTATCAATTTGGCCATACTAGGCAGCGGGATTTCTCCCTGCTCTTACCGACTTTCAACTGCCATGGGATTTTTACGTGCGTAAAGCGCACGGGTCAGACTAGCTTTGAGTTCCCATCCGAAGGACTCAATGTTCAGTTCGATTTTCCTGTCGAACTGGAAAAAAAGGGCGAGGCCGGGATTCGAACCCGGGTCACTCACGCTGCAGTCACGCATTACATTTGGCAGGCGAACGTCTTAACCACTCTGCCACCTTTCTCCCTTTATTGTTATTTATTTGTGTAATGTTGGTCCCGATTTCAGCTTACGACTGGACCATGTACCCCTTTTCAACACAGAACGAACAGGACTTCAAGAATTTGATGTCTATCTATCTGGATGCTGCTTTCAGACCGCTTATCAGGGAACTGGACTTCTGGTGAGCTTTTGGGTCTTATTACATGTGTGGATGGATGGATGCATGCATTTTTAACAAAATATGTTTAATAAGATTTTAACTATGTAGCCTCTCTGATAAGGCCTTTTTTCATGTCATGTCATGATATGAATTCATGTTTTAACTTGAAGTTGAAGAAATAATTTGAAAAAAAGAGTTCATACAAATTACATTGCCTGTTGTTGTTGATGATCCTTTTTGTTTTCTGAATATTTTCAATTTGTAGTGGTGATTGTTGCTTTTCTTTACTTTTTGTAATTATTCTTTCATGGATGCAACCTTGCCTGGGATACGAGGCAGCGCCTGTTTTTCAAAATTTTGACCACAAACATTTTTTTAATTCAAAGTTCAAGGGGAAAAAAGTGTTGAATTCTCACTTTACAAGCCTGGTATAAGCTTCAAATTGAGTATGATTTTTCTTTTTCTTCAGCTTCGTTGCCCCCCTGACTACCCTGCCAGAGGTCTGGGCAGCCCCTGGACCCATGCCTTGCCTGTTTTGTAATTTTTTCCAGTTGCATCCATGTTCTTTGGGTTATCTGGGTGCATAATTTAATGTTAGATTCAGTTAATCTTTCATGTAAATTGTGTTGGCTGTTAGCTATGATACTGATCGTTTATTGGTGTGGTCCTGTAGCCAAGAGGGCTGGAGGCTGGAGCCAGAAGATCCTCAGAACCCACAGTCACCTCTGACCTTCAAGGGAGTCGTCTACAATGAAATGAAAGGGGTCTATGTAAGCAAGCTCCTTTGGTTTCGTTTTTTATTGTATACGTTGAGATATTTACTTACCCTACATTTTGTTGTGCTTTTGGTGCAGTTCTTTGCGCTGTTGTGCAAAAGGAATAAAGATGTTAAGATTTGTTGAACCTTTTGACTTGCTAATGTAATGATTTGTTTGCTAATGTAATGATTTGTTTGCTAATGTAATGATTTGTTTGCTAATGTAATGATTTGTTTGCTAATGTAATGATGTAATGATTTGTTTGCTAATGTAATGATTTGTTTGCTAATGTAATGATTTGTTTCCATTCCAGTTCTGAGAACGTTTTTGACGTCAATGATTGTGCACTGTATTTTTGCTTGCATGCCACTTTTCAGAATCTTTTTACTTACTTCAGTGCTAACACATTCTGGGTTTTTTGTTTTGCAATTTGTGCTAATGCGTTCTAATTTGTTTTTACAGTCAGTGTAGCATTTTAATTTTGTTTTACAGTCAGTGTAACTTTTATTTTTGTTTTACAGTCGGTGTAACATTTTATTTTTGTTTTACAGTCAGTGTAACACATTTTATTTTTGCTTTGCAGTCCAGCTCCCAGAACCTGTTTGCCACAGCGGCATTGAACCAGCTGATGCCCAGCCACACCTATGGGGTCAACTTCGGAGGTGACCCCAAGTTCATCACAGACCTTACATGGGCTCAGCTGAAAGAGTTCCACGCCTCACATTATCACCCATCTAATTCCAAGTGCGTAAGAACTTACCCCTCCATTTTTTTGTAGTATCGGTTTGTTTGTGCTTGTGAATAAAATCGTAGATAAATAGACCAGGAAGTGAGTGTGTGTGTGTGTAACAAACTTCCTCTCTCCCTTCGTCAGTGACTCGACCCTCTCTCCCTTTCAAATCAAACCTCAAAACCCACTTGTTTCCCCGTCATTGAAGCTAATTCTCTCTTTCCCTCCTCTTTCTTCCCTTTAGGTCTATTTCTCATACGTGTGTGTCTGTTATCTTCTTGTCGTCTTTATATAGTGTCTCTGTTTGAATACGCTGTGAATGTTCAACATGTGTGTGCGCTTCGATTTGATTTCTATCAAGATTTAGCGCCGTATAAATACTGTATGTTGTTGTTGTTTGACAAAAATAGAACTCTTGATGATGATGGGAAATGGAGTCAGGACCAGTATTAATTTTAAGGTATTGTGACAATACAACCACATAAAAATTTCAAATCTGCAATCTTAAATTTCCCAGAATCTCCCAGTGTTAAGTAAGCCGTTTCTGCTCTTTTTATAATGTTATGAAAAGGAACAGATGTCAAAAGTTTGTTCTGTTTTCATTTATAAATGCTACAGCAGTTGTGTTTCAGTTCTTCTTCTTCTTCTTTGCCATGTGTGGCCACAATCAACTCTTTGATTATTTTGTCACGGAAAAGGGAAGATTCCACCACTTTTGCCAGAAGAAAAGGCCTACCTAAGGCCTGAGAAGAAACGTTAAAATAGAAGAGTGGACAGATAAAAGAGAAATGCAAAACAAGCTAAGTACAGATCTGCTGGATTGTTGGAAAATGTTATGCTTGAGTGTGTATTTACAACAATTATATCTGTAGTATTAACTCATTCAACACTGACCGAATCACTACCCCTCTCTTCGTCGTCTTTCTCATGTTTTTTTTGAAAATCTGCTAATAATAAACATTTACTTTGGAATTGTAACATCTGCTAGCTTTTATTATTATAAACACAACACAACTTTTCAAAACTGTACGGTTAAGCATTATTTTAAAAATAATTTTTATGTAATGATGCAAACCTGCCTAGTGTTGAACGTTTGTGCGAGACATGTACGCTATAGCGTACATTAGTGTTGAGAGAGTTAACAGTCCATGTCATTGTTTTCCCACAGATTTTTCACTTATGGCAACTTTCCTTTGGAGAATCACTTGGACTTCATCGGCAGTTACCTGAATCAGTTTGACAGGATTTCCATCGACACCACAGTTCCTAATGAGCCACGGTGGGCTTCACCAGTCAGTCCTGTTCTTTTTTCCTTTTACTTTAACAACTAATTCAGCTTATATTGTTTTCTTTCTCTCTTGATATATGAACTGTTTGAACTTATATTTTGCCCTAAGGACATTAAATTGGCAAAAGTAAAGTTTTATCCCACTCACATTCATTCCAATCCTGGGCAGGTCTGCTGTTCTAAGTTTGTTGATGAGCTGTTGAATGTCAGGGTGAAGGTTGCGAAACCTAGCCATCAATTTGGTTTATACCCGGCAGTGAGATTTCTCCCTTATTGACTCTTACCTGCAGTGGGTTTTTGCGTGCTTATAGCGCATGGGTCAGACTTGCTTTAAGTCCCCATCTGAAGGACTGGGCGATCGGTTTGATTTTCCTGTCAAACTGGAAAGAAAGTGTGTGTGTTGTTTTCCATCTGACAATACTTCAACTTTGCATATAGGGAAAAAGAAAATCAGCATACAAAATAAGTGTACCTCAGCTCTTATGTAACCAACCAACACAGAAAGTGTGTGTGTGTGTGTGTGTGTGTGTGTGTGTGTGTGTGTGTGTGTGTGTGTGTTGTTTTCCATCTGACAATACTTCAACTTTACATATAGGGAAAAAGAAAATCAGCATACAAAATAAGTGTACCTCAGCTCCTATGTAGCCAACCAACACAAAACAAAATGTGTGTGTTTTAAATGGACCGCTGCCTTTTGGGATGGAGCTGTAGTGGGTACAATGGAACCTCCCTTATAAGACCTTCAAAAATCGTGAATGAATGAAATTCTGGTTTTGAACAGACACTTTTGGGACATTAGTAGATATAAAGATGGTGGGAACAATCCTGGAGGCAATGCCCGGAGGCAGTGCAAACACCAAGAAAGTCCCAAATTTTTAACAATACAGATGTAACTCTAAACAAAACAAAAAACAAACAAAATGAGGTCTTACAAGGGAGGTAATTTTAATACTTACAAAGAAGGGCAAATGTCTCAGAGAAGTAGGTCTTATGTGGGAGGGAGTCTTATAATGTGAGGTCTTATAAGGGGGGCTTCGCTGTATAAAGTTTAGGTTTTAGTGTAATCGTATGTGAATTGCGTGGTTTACAGAGACAGCACAGCATCACCTGCCCCCCAGACCCCATGGCCCCTGACCAGAGCAAGCAGACCACTGTGGCTGTCACCTGCCTTCTCTCAGAGTATGTATGCTTACCTTGAATTGGTCGCTATCTGAGTAGATGTGAGAAGTAGAATAGATGTGCTCTGTGTAAAGTGGCACAGTGGACGCGCGTTCGCATCGTGTCAAGTAAACCCGAGTTTGAACCTGGGTACAGGGGATTTCTCCTGTCACTTTGCACTAGGCCTTACGGTCTGAACGTGGAGTCTTTCGGATGAGACAATAAACCAAGGTCCCGTGTGCCCATGCACTTAGCACACGTTAAGCCCAGTGGCAACTAAGAAGTTGTCATTTGGTCAAAATTTCCCCCCCCCCCCCCCTTTCCTTCCTCATCAGTCACACAAAAATTGCATGCAAAAAAAAAATTGGGTGGCGTGCCTCTGGCTGCGACACACGCTCCACGTGGGAGCAACCCAAATTTCACAGAGACGCCTCTGTGACTATAAAGTGCCTAATACCTAATACTTGTTGTGCTACAAGTCGCTGAATGATCTGGCCCCTTCCTATCTCTCCGATCTTCTGACTATTTACAATCCTTCCAGACAGCTACGCTCTTCCTCTGACACTCACGTTCTCCAGATCCCTCGTTTCCGCGCTAGAACTCTTGTCGAACGCTCATTTTCTATCCAGCCTCTCTCTTCTTGGAACAACCTCCCCTTCTGCTCTCCGAACCTCAAAAAAATCTTTCTTCTTTCAAGTCTTCAGCTCTCTTCAAAACTTAATTTATCTCTCCCTGTAGTTCTAAGCTCATCCTTTAAACCTGAGTGAGGGAGTGAGTGTGTGTATGCGTGCGTGTTGGTGGGTGTGGGAGTGGGGGTGTTTATTTATTTATTGTTTCATTCTATTATTTCATATTCTTTTGTTTTTATGGTTGTAAGCGCTTAGGGCTTTTTTATTAAGCGTCATTAATATTCATTATTATTATTATTAAGTACAAAGACAAAAGCAATGCCAGGAGGAACTCGATGACTTGTAATGTAAGGCCACTGACCTGTATATATTCGGAGGTGCATTATTGGATTTGTTATAAAAACTAATAACCTTATATCAAACAAAGACTGCAGAAATATAAAAGGGGTTTTTGCTTTTTATATTTTAGCAGTCATTTTTGTTATACAAGTTATTAGTTTTTATAACAAATCCAATAATGCACCTCCGAATATATACAGGTCAGTGGCCTTACATTACAAGTCATCGAGTTCCTCCTGGCATTGCTTTTGTCTTTGTACTTAATAATAATAATAATGAATATTAATGACGCTTAATAAAAAAGCCCTAAGCGCTTACAACCATAAAAACAAAAGAATATGAAATAATAGAATGAAACAATAAATAAATAAACACCCCCACTCCCACACCCACCAACACGCACGCATACACACACTCACTCCCTCACTCAGGTTTAAAGGATGAGCTTAGAACTACAGGGAGAGATAAATTAAGTTTTGAAGAGAGCTGAAGACTTGAAAGAAGAAAGATTTTTTTGAGGTTCGGAGAGCAGAAGGGGAGGTTGTTCCAAGAAGAGAGAGGCTGGATAGAAAATGAGCGTTCGACAAGAGTTCTAGCGCGGAAACGAGGGATCTGGAGAACGTGAGTGTCAGAGGAAGAGCGTAGCTGTCTGGAAGGATTGTAAATAGTCAGAAGATCGGAGAGATAGGAAGGGGCCAGATCATTCAGCGACTTGTAGCACAACAAGTATTAGGTATTAGGCACTTTATAGTCACAGAGGCGTCTCTGTGAAATTTGGGTTGCTCCCACGTGGAGCGTGTTGCAGCCAGAGGCACGCCACCCAATTTTTTATTTGCATGCAATATTTGTGTGACTGATGAGGAAGGAAAGGGGGGGGTGGGGGGTAAATTTTGACCAAATGACAACTTCTTAGTTGCCACTGGGCTTAACGTGTGCTAAGTGCATGGGCACACGGGACCTTGGTTTATTGTCTCATCCGAAAGACTCCACGTTCAGACCGTAAAGCCTAGTGCAAAGTGACAGGAGAAATCCCCTGTACCCAGGTTCAAACTCGGGTTTACTTGACACGATGCGAACGCGCGTCCACTGTGCCACTTTACACAGAGCACATCTATTCTACTTCTCACATCTACTCAGATAGCGACCAATTCAAGGTAAGCATACATACTCTGAGAGAAGGCAGGTGACAGCCACAGTGGTCTGCTTGCTCTGGTCAGGGGCCATGGGGTCTGGGGGGCAGGTGATGCTGTGCTGTCTCTGTAAACCACGCAATTCACATACGATTACACTAAAACCTAAACTTTATACAGCGAAGCCCCCCTTATAAGACCTCACATTATAAGACTCCCTCCCACATAAGACCTACTTCTCTGAGACATTGCCCTTCTTTGTAAGTATTAAAATTACCTCCCTTGTAAGACCTCATTTTGTTTGTTTTTTGTTTTGTTTAGAGTTACATCTGTATTGTTAAAAATTTGGGACTTTACTGGTGTTGCACTGCCTCCGGGCATTGCCTCCAGGATTGTTCCCACCATCTTTATATCTACTAATGTCCCAAAAGTGTCTGTTCAAAACCAGAATTTCATTCATTCACGATTTTTGAAGGTCTTATAAGGGAGGTTCCATTGTACCCACTACAGCTCCATCCCAAAAGGCAGCGGTCCATTTAAAACACACACATTTTGTTTTGTGTTGGTTGGCTACATAGGAGCTGAGGTACACTTATTTTGTATGCTGATTTTCTTTTTCCCTATATGTAAAGTTGAAGTATTGTCAGATGGAAAACAACACACACACACACACACACACACACACACACACACACACACACACCACACACACACTTTCTGTGTTGGTTGGTTACATAAGAGCTGAGGTACACTTATTTTGTATGCTGATTTTCTTTTTCCCTATATGCAAAGTTGAAGTATTGTCAGATGGAAAACAACACACACACTTTCTTTCCAGTTTGACAGGAAAATCAAACCGATCGCCCAGTCCTTCAGATGGGGACTTAAAGCAAGTCTGACCCATGCGCTATAAGCACGCAAAAACCCACTGCAGGTAAGAGTCAATAAGGGAGAAATCTCACTGCCGGGTATAAACCAAATTGATGGCTAGGTTTCGCAACCTTCACCCTGACATTCAACAGCTCATCAACAAACTTAGAACAGCAGACCTGCCCAGGATTGGAATGAATGTGAGTGGGATAAAACTTTACTTTTGCCAATTTAATGTCCTTAGGGCAAAATATAAGTTCAAACAGTTCATATATCAAGAGAGAAAGAAAACAATATAAGCTGAATTAGTTGTTAAAGTAAAAGGAAAAAAGAACAGGACTGACTGGTGAAGCCCACCGTGGCTCATTAGGAACTGTGGTGTCGATGGAAATCCTGTCAAACTGATTCAGGTAACTGCCGATGAAGTCCAAGTGATTCTCCAAAGGAAAGTTGCCATAAGTGAAAAATCTGTGGGAAAACAATGACATGGACTGTTAACTCTCTCAACACTAATGTACGCTATAGCGTACATGTCTCGCACAAACGTTCAACACTAGGCAGGTTTGCATCATTACATAAAAATTATTTTAAAATAATGCTTAACCGCACAGTTTTGAAAATTTGCGGTATTGTTTATAATAATAAAAGCGATGTAGCATATGTTACAATTCCAAAGTAAAATTTTTATTATTAGCAGATTTTCAAAAAAAACATGAGAAAGACGACGAAGAGAGGGGTAGTGATTCGGTCAGTGTTGAATGAGTTAATACTACAGATATAATTGTTGTAAATACACACTCAAGCATAACATTTTCCAACAATCCAGCAGATCTGTACTTAGCTTGTTTTGCATTTCTCTTTTATCTGTCCACTCTTCTATTTTAACGTTTCTTCTCAGGCCTTAGGTAGGCCTTTTCTTCTGGCAAAAGTGGTGGAATCTTCCCTTTTCCGTGACAAAATAATCAAAGAGTTGATTGTGGCCACACATGGCAAAGAAGAAGAAGAAGAACTGAAACACAACTGCTGTAGCATTTATAAATGAAAACAGAACAAACTTTTGACATCTGTTCCTTTTCATAACATTATAAAAAGAGCAGAAACGGCTTACTTAACACTGGGAGATTCTGGGAAATTTAAGATTGCAGATTTGAAATTTTTATGTGGTTGTATTGTCACAATACCTTAAAATTAATACTGGTCCTGACTCCATTTCCCATCATCATCAAGAGTTCTATTTTGTCAAACAACAACAACATATAGTATTTATACGGCGCTAAATCTTGACAGAAATCAAATCGAAGCGCCACACACATGTTGAACATTCACAGCGTATTCAAACAGAGACACTATATAAAGTTGACAAGAAGATAACAGACACACACGTATGAGAAATAGACCTAAAGGGAAGACAGAGGAGGAAAAGAGAGAATTAGCTTCAATGACGGGGAAACAAGTGGGTTTTGAGGTTTGATTTGAAAGGGAGAGAGGGTCAGTCACTGACGAAGGGAGAGAGGAAGTTTGTTACACACACACACACTCACTTCCTGGTCTATTTATCTACGATTTTATTCACAAGCACAAACAAACCGATACTACAAAAAAATGGAGGGGTAAGTTCTTACGCACTTGGAATTAGATGGGTGATAATGTGAGGCGTGGAACTCTTTCAGCTGAGCCCATGTAAGGTCTGTGATGAACTTGGGGTCACCTCCGAAGTTGACCCCATAGGTGTGGCTGGGCATCAGCTGGTTCAATGCCGCTGTGGCAAACAGGTTCTGGGAGCTGGACTGCAAAGCAAAAATAAAATGTGTTACACTGACTGTAAAACAAAAATAAAATGTTACACCGACTGTAAAACAAAAATAAAAGTTACACTGACTGTAAAACAAAATTAAAATGCTACACTGACTGTAAAAACAAATTAGAACGCATTAGCACAAATTGCAAAACAAAAAACCCAGAATGTGTTAGCACTGAAGTAAGTAAAAAGATTCTGAAAAGTGGCATGCAAGCAAAAATACAGTGCACAATCATTGACGTCAAAAACGTTCTCAGAACTGGAATGGAAACAAATCATTACATTAGCAAACAAATCATTACATTAGCAAACAAATCATTACATCATTACATTAGCAAACAAATCATTACATTAGCAAACAAATCATTACAATAGCAAACAAATCATTACATTAGCAAACAAATCATTACATTAGCAAGTCAAAAGGTTCAACAAATCTTAACATCTTTATTCCTTTTGCACAACAGCGCAAAGAACTGCACCAAAAGCACAACAAAATGTAGGGTAAGTAAATATCTCAACGTATACAATAAAAAACGAAACCAAAGGAGCTTGCTTACATAGACCCCTTTCATTTCATTGTAGACGACTCCCTTGAAGGTCAGAGGTGACTGTGGGTTCTGAGGATCTTCTGGCTCCAGCCTCCAGCCCTCTTGGCTACAGGACCACACCAATAAACGATCAGTATCATAGCTAACAGCCAACACAATTTACATGAAAGATTAACTGAATCTAACATTAAATTATGCACCCAGATAACCCAAAGAACATGGATGCAACTGGAAAAAATTACAAAACAGGCAAGGCATGGGTCCAGGGGCTGCCCAGACCTCCTGGCAGGGTATTCAGTGGGGGGGGGGCAACGAAGCTGAAGAAAAAGAGAAAAAATCATACTCAATTTGAAGCTTATTCCAGGCTTGTAAAGTGAGAATTCAACACTTTTTTCCCCTTGAACTTTGAATTAAAAAAATGTTTGTGGTCAAAATTTTGAAAAACAGGCGCTGCCTCGTATCCCAGGCAAGGTTGCATCCATGAAAGAATAATTACAAAAAGTAAAGAAAAGCAACAATCACCACTACAAATTGAAAATATTCAGAAAACAAAAAGGATCATCAACAACAACAGGCAATGTAATTTGTATGAACTCTTTTTTTCAAATTATTTCTTCAACTTCAAGTTAAAACATGAATTCATATCATGACATGACATGAAAAAAGGCCTTATCAGAGAGGCTACATAGTTAAAATCTTATTAAACATATTTTGTTAAAAATGCATGCATCCATCCATCCACACATGTAATAAGACCCAAAAGCTCACCAGAAGTCCAGTTCCCTGATAAGCGGTCTGAAAGCAGCATCCAGATAGATAGACATCAAATTCTTGAAGTCCTGTTCGTTCTGTGTTGAAAAGGGGTACATGGTCCAGTCGTAAGCTGAAATCGGGACCAACATTACACAAATAAATAACAATAAGGGAGAAAGGTGGCAGAGTGGTTAAGACGTTCGCCTGCCAAATGTAATGCGTGACTGCAGCGTGAGTGACCCGGGTTCGAATCCCGGCCTCGCCCTTTTCTTTCTAGTTCGACAGGAAAATCGAACTGAACGTTGAGTCCTTCGGATGGGGACTCAAAGCTAGTCTGACCCGTGCGCTTTACGCACGTAAAAATCCCATGGCAGTTGAAAGTCGGTAAGAGCAGGGAGAAATCCTGCTGCCTAGTATGGCCAAAATTGATAGCTAGGTTCCCAAGTCTGCCCCCCCCCCAAAAAAAAAAAGAAAAAAGGGTAGGCTTGCGGCGACACGCTCTCCAGGGGGAGAGCAGCCCGAGGTTCACAGATAAATCTCTGTGACCTGAATATACCAAATACCAAAATACCAACAAGCTCTATTAAAACCACACTTTATCAAAATACAAAAGAAACACACTGGTCATGATAATAATGGTTCAAGCATCACTGCACTAACCATGATGAGGTCTCCAGGCGAGGGCAACCCGAATGTCATACAAAGCAATCAATTGTGGGAATAAAGGTCAAAAGAAACAATACAGTAAAAATACAAGGGAATATAATTTATACAAATAGTACAATACATAAGAACACGATACAGTTCAAAAAGTACAATGCAACACAACAAGTGCAGTACAAGACAATCCAACACAATACAAAACATCACAAAAAGCATAGTACAGCACAACATAGCACAATATTACTAAAAACAGCATATCGTCGGTGAAATTCAAAAAACCTCGTATCTCAATTTTGGTAGTTTTGAGAAAAATGGAAAAAAACCTTTTTAAAATTAACCGCGTTGACCACAATTGATTAACTACGATGAATATGTTGTTCAAGACATTGCGAGTTTAGTCCTGCATTTCGCTAAAATTATTAAAAAAAAATACTTTTTTTTAGACTTGAAAAGAACGAAGATACGAGTTTTTTTGTCCTTAAACTAGATCTGAATTTGGGACTTATGAGTTTTTCGTCTATTTTCACAACCTCATTTACCCCAGATAGAAAGTCGTTAGAGATACGAGCTTTTGGTGGAAGGTGTTGGGAAAAATTAGAAAGCTGACTATGTATCTAACTAAAAAACCCCCAAAAATCGATATACGAGGTTTTTGAATTTCACCGACGATATAACAAAACAACGCAATACAATTCAATTCAAACCTGTCATAGCGTTCATGAAGGTGGCCATTGAGCGGGTCAACATCTTGAAGAAAGGGTCGCGCACAGGAAACTTCTGAGAGCCGCAGAGGACTGTGTGCTCCAAGATGTGCGGCACTCCTGTGCTGTCCATGGGAGTGGTACGGAACGTCACGCTGCGACAATATACCAATCTTTAGTTTGTTTCCTTGCTCTTCGCATCTTTTAAATACTTCACGCTGCAACAATATACCAATAGGAATTGTTCAGAAATAATTAAGGGTATTTAATTTCATGGTGTGTGGGAGTGATCTTGCCTAATTCAATCGGTCAAACAGGGGAAGTCACTCTACCATTAGCTCTCGTAGCTTATCGACTCGTGTGTTTGAGCAGACATACAGCACTTAGAACACCGTGCGTCATTCTTAAAAAATGTATGTCATTTATATTTTTATGTCACATTTTGCAAGTTTTATCAGTTTATAAAATAATGTTTGCAAGTTGCTGACTCGCATTCTGCGGTTTCAAGCTTTGACGCCATTGTTGCATTTGTTGCCATGGTACTCTAATTTTCACGAAGTGCTCTCCCCTAGTTTTTTTTTCTGAAAATCGTCTATTGATCCTTAGTATGTTTCCTTGCTCTTCGCATCTTTTAAATACTTCATGCTGCAACAATATACCAATCTTCAGTTTGTTTCCTTGCTCTTCGCATCTTTTAAATACTTCACGCTGCAACAATATACCAATCTTTAGTTTGTTTCCTTGCTCTACGCATCTTTAAATACTTCACGCTGCAACAATATACCAATCTTTAGTTTGTTTCCTTGCTCTTCGCATCTTTTAAATACTTCACGCTGCAACAATATACCAATCTTTAGTTTGTTTCCTTGCTCTTCGCATCTTTTAAATACTTCACGCTGCAACAATATACCAATCTTTAGTTTGTTTCCTTGCTCTTCGCATCTTTTAAATACTTCACGCTGCAACAATATACCAATCTTTAGTTTGTTTCCTTGCTCTTCGCATCTTTTAAATACTTCATGCTGCAACAATATACCAATCTTCAGTTTGTTTCCTTGCTCTTCGCATCTTTAAATACTTCACGCTGCAACAATATACCAATCTTTAGTTTGTTTCCTTGCTCTTCGCATCTTTTAAATACTTCATGCTGCAACAATATACCAATCTTTAGTTTATTTCCTTGCTCTTCGCATCTTTAAATACTTCACGCTGCAACAATATACCAATCTTTATTTGGATTCCTTGTTTTTTCATATCTTTTAAAAACATTTTTCCTATATACACAAAAACTCTACAACTCACTATTTCTCATCTGCAACCCACTATTTCTCCACAATTTGTTGGACTCTTTCTCAGCAGGAAGGTTATTTTTACTTTAAGACTCTTACTGATTCTACTTCAAATGACAGCCCCAAATCTATAAAACCTTCAACCTAAATGTATGCAGTTCTTGTATCTTGTTTTCTGCCACAATCTAAGAATTTAATGAAATATTGATAAAGCTGGTGACTAGAGATGAATGGCAGATGATGATGATGTGGGTTCTGCTTTTAAAGTAATTTATCGACATTGAACATTGAGTATCCAAGGGGGGAAAACCCCCACACCTGAAAGTCATGCTAAATGTACATTGTAATTGACAAAGGTTCCCTATACATTTAAAACTGTCAACTAATCTTTCAATCTCTCTCACCTGAAAGCATTGTTATCATCTTCCCTGGCTGCATGCATGTGCTGAGCCCCGGTTTTATCATGCTGTAGCATCACTGCTGTCATGTAGAACTCTGGCACCTCAGTCACCTTTTGGAGCAAATCAATCATTAAAAACTCTATAGATCTATGCAAGCAATGTTTCAATCACTAGGCATTTCCAAATTACCATATTTGTTTTTACTATAAAGCGCACCCCCCACAATTTACACAAAATTCAGGTGGGTTTTTGTTTTTTACTGTATTGTCTTACTATATTTCTATTAGTCATATTATAAGGCGCAAAGGTCTCAGTGTGGAAAACACTCCTTTTCCAAATCTAAAATTTGGTTTATACACTGATTCCCAAACATCACTGTCAGTTACAGAATCGTAGGCTTGAAGTTGAAAGGATCATGCTAAAGAAATGACGCACACATGCACGCACGCACACACACACCATGGAAATTGGATTAATAACAAAACAATAAAAAAGATAAAACTTTTGTCCTTAATCTTACACAATACAAGAGACTTGTAAACATTTTCTTTTATCACATTTGTGAAATAACCAGTCCTATTTTCCTTAAGTAACCCTTTCACTGCCAACGTCGCATTTTAGCACCACAGTGATTTAACACCTATGTCACTAAAAGGCATCAAATTTGGGTTTATTATCCAAAGACCCTATTGTCTTAGTTTTGGGAAGGAAGGTTAGGCCTTATTTTGAATATATGTCACAGAAGAATCCCCAATACTGCAGATGGATTGTGTTCTCTGTCCAGATACATTTAATGGACATTTTTAAGCTGAAATATGGCTGGCGGTGAAAGGGTTAAGTACCTTTTTAACAGAGTAGCCATTGATGTTGTCTCCTGGTTTCAGAGCTCTAGCAGCATCCCGGGCTTTGCTGCTGCTGTAGCGCCAAATAGGTACACACCTAAAACAGTGGTGAAGGCACTCAGTGACTCACATTGAGGGCAGGATGAAAAAAAGCTTTGTTAGCTTATTCTTTAACCCTCAATAAAGATGATTTTTTGACTTGACTTGACTTGACATTGTATAATATTAAACAAACACACACACAAACAATACTCATTCTTAATTCATTGTCAATTTCCTTTATTAACTGTAGGAATCTATCATCTATAACTATATAATACAATTAATTTGGCATCTCTGTGTGTGTGTGTGTGTGCGTGTGCGCGTGCGTGCGTGTGTGTTTGTTCGCTCGCCTGTAACTGGATGAACCGGTGCACATAGAATCGCTTCAAATTGTGTGTGGTGGTGTATCATGGCATACAGATGGTCCCATAGAAAATATAAAACTTCTGGTACAAACCTCCGCCAAGGAAGACTCACTTTTCTGTAAAACATGTTCAACATACTTTTAAACAGAATCGCTTCAAATTTTGTGTCAGGTTGTGTCATGGTACTTAGATGGTCCCATATAAATGTTGAACCTCCAGTGCAAACCTCCGCCAAGGTTGTTTACCATGTAACTCATAAACTGGTGCACAGAATCGCTTCAAATTTTGTGTGATGGTGTATCATGCTGCAGATATGGCCCCATGGAAAAATTGAATATCCAGTACAAATCTCTGCCAAGGAAGACTCAATTTTCTATAAAATATTGGCATGTAATTCACGCACCATTGGATAGAATCATTTCAAATTTTGTGTTGGGGTGTGTCGTGGTACCTAGTTTGTCCCATAGACATTTTGAACTTCCAGTGCAAACCTCCAACCAAGGAAGACTCACAAAACCAAACTTTCCTTCCTTGTGCTATTTTCTTCATGTCCGAGCTGTATCTCATGAACCAGTGGGTAGAATGGCTTCAAATTTTGTGTGGTAGTGTACCATAGTGCAGGAATGGTCCCCACACACAAAAAATAAACATGCTGACCTTGACCTTGAAACACGAAATTTCTTCTTGAGGCCATATTTTTTCATATCGTTAGACTTACAATTTTTCTTCTTCGTCTTCTTCTTCTTCTTCTTCAGCTGTTGATGTAGCTGGCATTACAATGTTCAAATTTGGGACAAGGGTGGATTGACTAATGATGATTTGGAATATTGGGTACCAATGAAGGTCAAGGTCAAGGACATAGACCTTGGAGACGTGTCAACTTCGTGTTTGGGCCATACCTTTCACATTTTTTCCCAGCTACAGCCTTCAAAGTTGGCAGATTGGTAGACTGCCTCAAGGTCATGTGTGGTGCAAAGCATTGATTATCCTAATGACCTTGACCTTGACTTTTGAACTTCTCTTTTTTACCTGTGGCTGTAGTTTGGACACCATTGGGTTTACACCCACAAAACCATATATATTCTTGATAATCAATCTAAGGAATGCAGCAGGAGAAATTTAAAAGCCACCTGACCTTGACCTATTGACCTTGAAGCTGTTAGCGTTACATAATGATGGTCTGTCTGGATAAAAGTGCCCATCATTTCAAAACCGTTGGAGTTAGACCTATATAACCATATATATTCATGATCAGCATCACAGCGGGAACGCAGTGGAAGACATTTTGAAGGGGCCAATAGCATAGTGTGAGTGAGAGCTGAGGGGGCTCTGAAAACAAATGCTTAGACCACTATAACCGCATATATATTCGTGATCAACATTAACAGGGGAATGCAGTGGAAGACATTTTGAAGGGGCCAATAGCACAGTGAGAGTGAGAGCCGAGGGGGCTCCGTAAACATGGACTACAGTGAGTGGAGACATTTTGAAGTGCTATCCTGGCAAACTGCTATTCTAAAGACCTGTGCCGGGGAAAAGCTGCTGCAAATTGAAGTGAAGGACGTAGAAACCGTGGGGCATAGCTGCTAGTAAGATAATATTGTTCTCAATGGTAGAAAAACGAAGTGCCAACAGCCGAACAGGTTACTTACAACTACAAGGGGTTACATGTACATAACATTCAAGAGCTCTCAGTTGTGACTAAACATTGACACTGATTGAGCATCAGAGACATGATAAGCTATAATAAACATTCCTACATCCTTTGAACTTACCTGTTGGATACCCTGCTGAACATCTGATGGATGCTTCTTCCAGAATTTAGTAGACGCATCTTGGAATTGGATGATTTCAAATGTTGAGTGGTATCTTAATGAACTGAAACCAAAAGATGAAGTCATTAACTTAAAGATGAAATCATTAGTAGACTTAAGCTGAAGTCTTGACTCAGGTACACATGCACAGCACACTGGCGCGTGCACACACCACACACACATTATTATACATGCCAGTACATTCTCTCCCCCCCCCCCCCCTCTCTCTCTAGGAACTAGGAGGGCGCATTCCTTTCAATATTAGAATTAAAAGAAAAAGATAGAAAGGAGAAAGATCTACTGCTTACCCTGGGTTAAGACCATTAAACCCCCCAGTTTAGCCGGAAAGGCCCAGGCCCCACTTCCAGAAGCAAGCAACAAAAAACAAAAAATGAAGTTGGCCGATTGACAGAAAGAAGAAAGTGTACTGTATGTTGCTTGTGTGTGTGTGGTGTGTGTGTGTGTGTGTGTGTGTGTGTGTGTGTGTGTGTGTATGTGTATGTGTGTGTGTATGTGTGTTGGTTAGTCAGTCTTCTTCTTCTTCTTGGATAGTTGAATACCTGGATTGCAAATGCCAATTGAAGAACTCAGCCTTAGGAACTAAAGAAGTCAGGAAGGTCAAGTTTGGGTTGATGAATGATGTAACTCACTAACTGATGTAACTGTGTCACTGTCAGTGAGTGAGATCTGGGCTTCTCAAGGAACAACAGACCCACAACATCAAAAAGGAGGGCTATGAAAAAGTCAGTCATGTCACAATGTTTTCTGTTACTTACCATTTATGAGCAAAGGACTGAAGGGAGACCCGGTAACAATGTTTTACCTTGTCAACTTTTGTTAAAGCAGACGACCTAAGTTCCATGCTCCACGGAAGCAGTCATGAAACGATGCAAAAGATGGAATGGTATAAATGCTAAATAACATTTTAATTAGATATTTTTGTGATTTAAGTATAATCATGTTTAATGATTTATCTTATTTAGAAACTTATATTTTCCTTCAATTTTGTTTTTGAAGCCAATTTCTTTTCATGTTCTTTTTATGGGAACAGTTTTTCCTTATCCATCAATGACAACTTCCGGGGTTGGGTTGTCTGAATCAGTGATGTTTACATCTGGCTAGTAAATGAAGAAAACAAATCCAATGCATTGCAGTTTGATCTTTTTCTTCACATAATGTATATTGAAATATAGGGTAGTTATGCATCTTAAGTTGCGACCATTGTGAAAGGTAAATGTGCTTCTTTTGTTTGGTTTCAAAGTACATGTATTTCAAACTTGCCTTTTGAATAGTTTTCATTATTCATCTTCCTTCCTTCCTGTAAGTGACCACAGTCAAACTTGACTATTCTGTCACTGTAGAAATTGGGGATCTGCGGAAGAAGCGCCTTAATACAGGGGGAGGGGTAGAGGGGGAGGGAATTGGGGAGGAGCGGGGGGAGGGGGGATAATTATTTGGAGACCATCGACACAAAGGTGCCGATGGTCTTGGCCTGCACAGCTTCCTGGGGCAGCTCGTTCCAGTCCCGGATTGTACGTGGGAGGAAGCTGGCTTGTCGAGTACGACAAGTGCGACAGAAGATCTGAGAGAGCTGCCGTGGGTGAGTGCGTCGCTGACGTGCTGGCGGTGGTATGAGTTTTTGTTGCAGAATGTCCATGCACACCTCTTCTTCTTGCAACTTGAAGAGCATCACAAGCCTTGCGGAAAATCAATACTGCTGCAGTGAGGGCCATCCAAGCTGTTCAAGCATTGAAGTGACACTGGACGTGTTTCGAAAACGTCTGAGGACGAAGCGTGCTGCGCGCCGCTGGACTGCCTCCAGTCTGTCGATGTCCTGTTGTTGGTGAGGGTCCCAGACTGATGATGGAACCGACCCGATCCCCCTTTTTTCAGTCTTTTTTTCCTGAGGGTGCCAGAATGATCAATTTAATGATCGTGGGCCCCAAAGAGAAGAAGAAGATATACCCTAGGACCGGACGGACGAATGATTTGTAGGCCAACTCCCTGATGGTCTGGGAGCTGACTTTCAAATTTCTTCTCAGGAAGCCTAGAGTCTTAATGGCTTGCGCGTAGATGTTCTCGACGGTATCAGGCCACCTCCCCCCCGGCCATTTGCCCCCGGACACCTCCCCCCTGCCATTTCCCCCCCATACCATTTGCCCCCCGGCCATTTGCCCCACAGACCATTTGCCCCCCAGTCCATTTGCCCCCAGTCCACTTGCCCCCCGGACACTTGCCCCCCCGTTACTGGCGGACATTTCCCCCCTGGACTTCCCCCCCTCCCTGTGCGTGTGTGTGTGTGTGTGGCCTATGTCTATGTCTCTTTCTACCTGTCCGTGTGTGTGTGTGTGTGTGTGTGTCTGTTTGTCAGTCTGCCATCTGTCTGTCTTTTTCTTGACTGTATGCTGGACAGAGAGAGAGAGAGACTTTATTGCTTTTCTTCTTCTGTTAGTCTTTTTGCACATTTGTTTGTGATCTCTGTCATCTGTCTATTTTTTATTTTCAAATGGTAGAGAGGGAGAGAAGAGAGAGATATACAGACAGAGACAGACTCAGAGACAGGGAGAGAGACAGAAGACACATACGCACGCACACATACATATACACACTGTAACACAGCCACACACATATATATATGCATGCATGTGTGCTCACAGACATACGTACACACGCATGCGAACGCACACACTCGGGGGCAAGAGAGAGAGACAAAGAGACAGACATATCACACCACACAACACACACACACACACACACACACACACACACACACACACACCTACATACACACACAAACACACACACGCACACAAACACACACACACATACACAAACAGACACACAAACACGCACACACATGTACACACGGGGGGGATGTCCAGTGGAGAAATGTCCGCCTGGAACGGGGGGCAAGTGTCCGGGGGGCAAAAGTACCAGGGGGCAAGTGACCGGGGGGCAAATGGACTGGGGGCAAATGGCCGGGGGGCAAATGGACTGGGGGGCAAATGGCCAGGGGGCAAATGGACTGGGGGGCAAATGACCGGGGGGGAAGTGGCCTAGACCCATTATCGACATGTTTCTTCCAGCTCAGCTCCTTTGTCAGAGTCACTCCAAGGTACTTGATGGAGTCGACTGCTTGCAAGTTGTGGCCATGCAGCTGGTAATGATGCTGCCGGGGCTTTCTGCTTCTTGATACGCTCAAGGTGTTACACTTGCCAGGGTGGAAAACCATGTCCCAGCTCTTCTCCCACTCAGCAAGTCGATGGAGGTCATCCTGTAGCTGGTCATGATCCTGGGGTGCCACAACAACCTTGTAGACAGCAGTATCATCAGCGAAAAGCCAGTTGATGTCAGCTTCTCAGGCAGATCATTAATGTACACTAAGAAAAGGCAGGGTCCTAAGACTGAGCCTTGTGGTACTCCTGAGCGGACATCAGTAAAGCTGGAAGAGACCCCATTTACCACCACTGCCTGGCGTCTGACATCTGTGCATGTCTACCAAGCAAGACACATTTAAGCTTGATTGCTCTCCCCCTCCTTCCCCATCCCCTTTCCACTCCCCCCAACTTTGTAATTCAGCTACACTGCTATTGTGTGATAATTGTTAACATATAATTATTGGAGATGTATACACAGCTGAAATGGACCCCCCTTGCTGACAGGAGACACTTCCAGACTGACGACCTTCTACAAATTCCACCATGGTGACGCCTCCATCAACACCCCATACCAGTCATATCTCAACCCACCAACTAGATGTACCAGACAGTCAGAAGATTGGTTGTCATGTCAGAGGAAGTGGGAGGGGGGTGGTGTGTGTGTGTGGTGTGTGTGTGTGTGTGTGCAGACGCATATGTCCTTGGACCATTATATTTATAAACTTAAAAGCTAGTCCTATTCTCTTCATTAAAAAAGACAAGCTTTTGGTCAAAGAGAGTTCTGTTGATTCCATTGGCTTTGCTAGAGATGTTTATGTTCATAAATATCAATGTATTTTGTGTTTCAGGGAAGGCATGTGGTTTGTGATGGAAAGCGCACAGACCAACTATGAGTTGTCTGATCGCCTGATACGTGCCATCAGCAACCTGAGGACCTTTTCTACAGTGGATGACGACATAGAGCACCTGATAGAGGCTGGGGCAGATGTCAACCGCCTGCACGGCACTCTCCTGCCTCTACAGTGTGCCTGCATGGTCAGCGATGTATTCTATCTGCAGCTCTTGCTTGAGAGAGGAGCCATGGTGCGTATAAATTATAATGTTTTCTTTTCCATATCACACACTATCAGCATTCATGTTATTTGATTTATTGCAGCTTTTATGTAGACTTTCTTTGCAGGACAGCAAAGATTATAAACAGGATGAATTGAGGAACAAAAGAAGAATCACATTTTTTCCCCCCAAGCTTATTAATAGCCACAAGCTACAATCCAGATGTCCTCAATATTGACTTTATTAATTAACAGGGCTTTTAGAGTTTTCTCCTTTCAGCTCCTCCGAAATTGGAATGTGTCGGCTGAATGAACTTCAGGAAGTGAGGACACCAGTGAAAGCTGGAAAACGGACACATACGTACCCATTGTGGCCTTATGGCCCTGGGAACGCAGAAGAAGAAGAAAGGGCTTTTTTCCCATGCAGTTTAACCCTTTCGCCGCCAAGCATTCTTCAGCCAAAGAAGTACCATTACACTTAATTGGGCATAGAAAAAAAATCTGTCTGCAATATTGGGAATTTATCTGTGACATTCATAGCATTAGGCCTATCCTTACCTCCCAAAATTAAGAAAATAGGGTCTTCGGATAACAGGCCTTGATTTGATGCCTTTTAGTGACATGGGTGTTAAACCATTGTGGTGCATAAAATGCGACATTGGCGGCGAAAGGGTTAATCTTTAATTGACCATAATTCTTAAAATTTCTTTATGCTTTCACTATGTACAGAACAGTTACAAGTTAGATTTTAAGAAAAACACAAAAACGTCCCTTTGCTCAAATGGCGTTTTATTATTGATTGACATCAGCCTGCAATAGGGGCCAATAGTAACATGAGAGCTGTACAAAGTACTACAATGGATGATTTTCTACAGTAGTGGTAAATCATGGTACAGTTTAGTCTTTTGTGGAAGACTATCACTGAGATTCTCAAAGAGATGGGTTGGCCTTTGGGGACCTTTCCCCAACGCCATCCTGTCCTCAAATTCCTTTGGCTGAGAGATTGGGGATGTACCCTGGGCAGGGCATTTCCACTATAAACAAATTCTAGCCCAGCCCGCTAAACAAATTCTAGCCCAGCTCGCTGGAATAGCATCTGCGCCCTCTGCTTTTTAGCATTCATGGTTGGAAACGACTGACTCACATGTAGAACATCTTGTGCAAGATTTTTTATTGGCTTAGTGAACAGTAAAAGACCTTTCAACATTAATATTTTTCTATGAAAATTCATCTGTGGTAAAGAGAGCTTCGTTAATTTTTGTTTGTTGTTCTGACTGAAAAGCTAAAAAACCCACAAATCTGATCTACGTAATTTCTCTCTTTCCCTACCAATCAGCTTTAAAGTTCCTTTCCTCAGTGGGGTGTTGTGTTTTGCAGGTGAATGCTGTGGATGGCTATGGTCGTGCAGCCCTGCATTACGCTGCAGAGCGAGATGCGCGCTGCCTGGAACTTCTGATAGAGAACGGGGCCAATATAAACGCCAGGGACGGGAACAGCGACACCCCTCTTCACTGGGCAGCCTACAAGAACAATGTGGACTGCGTCAAGATTCTCCTGAAAAACGGAAGCTTAGTCGATGCCATAGATTACAACCTGGACACTCCACTCAGCTGGGCTGCACGCCGTGGCAACTTGGAGGTGATCCAGATCCTCCTGGATTACAACGCCGATGCCTCTCACCGCAACGCCAAAGGCTACACTCCCCTGATGCGAGCTGCTGCCATCGTGGCTAGCGGTTTGGAAACAGCGGTGGACGATGCTTGCCTCAACCTGCTCATTCAGGCCTCGGGCCAGATCGATGCCCGCAACAATTCGGGGGATCTGGTTGCAGATCTGGCTCGAGACAACAAAGTTCGGGAGACGCTGATGCCTCTGTGCCAGAACCCGCTCCGCCTGTCTGGTCTGTGCCGTGCCCGGATACGTCGCCGTCTGGGCCACTGCTATCTGCCCAACGTGGTACCCAAGCTTCCTATTCCTCAACAACTGCGGCAGTTTGTTTTACTTAACTCTTAAGTTTGTTTTGTCTTATGTTGACATAGTCGGGAACACTAAGCTGAGAGATTTTTGTCTAAGTCTGTTTTAACTCGGTTGACTTTTAATATTGCTAACTGTATCAACATAGCCTTTTTTTTCAATTCTGATTTACTGTTACAAATTTTTAGTTTTTGTTGATATATGTGCTTGAGCAATTTCACATGACATCATCATCTTACATCTGTCTTTCTTTTTGCCCTCTTTTTGTTCGTTTTCTTTATTATTTTGTTAAAGAGCGGAAAACATGTTTTTTGTTTGTTTGATAGTGTGATTTATTTATTTTTTAAAAAGGTGGGAGTACTGATTTTTCAGAATGATTTCTTATATTAGTGCTACAATGTGTCTGTGGTCATGAGCATAATATTTTACTCAGTGATTTTAAATCAGAATTTGTGTGTAGCTGTAAGCATTAAATAAGTACAACTATTTCTGTATTTGAATCATTGAGTTTATTGGGATTATTGTGGTGATATTGGGACTGTGCAGTTTAATTTGATTTTACAGTTTATTGAACTAACTGTATAAGATGCTTTTTACATACTTAAAATAATATAAAGCATTATAATTCAGTCGATGGAATTTTAGATCAATAAATGTGATAGCTTTTTATCAAGGCTGAATACAGATATTGTTGGTGGTGGTTTTTTTGTCCTAAGTGTTAAAGAAATATTTTGACTGGGAATGGTGGTGGTGGTAGTTCGAATGACAAAAATGTCTTTTTTGTGGATAAAAATGTCACTAGGTGTTGTAAATTTCTTATTCAGAGCAGAAAATGAATAGAGGTGGGGTGGGGTGGGGCTAATGTACCAAAGCCCGACTCCTTCTTTAATCCTGGCCAGTTTGGTTGATGAATCTCACTTTCTCAGTCAACAGCAGTGCTAAGGGTTTGTTCCGGAGTGCCACAGGCCTGGGCCATTTCTGGTGTTTCAGAGTGAAGGTAGAGCAGTCCTGTGGGATGTGGGCATGAGTTGGCGAACCAATACCACATGGGCATCGATTTTAACATGGTGTAGATGAGAGAGAAGTTGACAATGTTTCATGTTTGATTCTTAGCTGCATTCTGGACACGATCCAGGTGGATGCTAGATCCTCTCCAGCTTGCAAGTGAAAATGTTTCCTCCAGTCCGTTCTGAAGTGACTGAACAGTGAAGTACATGTATATTGGTTTTGCTTCTCTTTAGGATATGTGCTCTGTGGTTTGCTCCATTGTTGTTTTGAAAAGCCTGAATGCCTCGATTATTGGCACCCAGATCGCAATGAAAAGGGATCCACTGCAGGATCAGGGTTGTTTTGCTGCCAAGTTCTTCCAGCTCCCAGTTGTTTATAAGTTAGTGTAATGAAAATGTTTTTGCATTTTCTTTTCCATTAACATTCTTATAATCATAATCATAATCATAACAGGAGTAAACAGTAATTCTCGCAATGGGTTGTTGTTTCCAAAGCAGGAGTAAATGGCAGCACATGCTAATCAGTTTTCAATCACGTGCTGACCTCATAGTCATGCGTGGAGGGTTTAGAAACTGTAGCTGGGTATCCTTCTATAGACCAGTGAACTCCCAGTACTAGTATCAGGATGATAGTTCCCTTTCATTCCATGAGAGAGAACAAAAAGTGTTGAATTTACTAAAAAAAGAATGTGAAAACTAGAAGTTAAGTCTCAAAGAATCCGAAGGTAAGAGGTTTAAACTAATGAATGATCATATAATGTGCACCAAGTACAGCTTTCTTATGGGGTAAATAGTGAACTTAAGGAATCCTGACATGGCTCAGGCATTTGAAGATCTCTGTACTTTTCTTTCACTGTAGTGTAATAGGTATATTTGTGGACATTTGTATAATTGTTCCTATACTGTGATCAGTTTCTATCTGGAAAGCTCAGTTTCATCTGTATGTTGGTATTTGATTCATAATAAAGGTAATGTACATTACATAAGTAACTTAATGTTGAGAGGTATTTTTTTTTTCCCCACTCCTCTGCTTCAATATACTTTTACTATACTGTACTATGGAGCTTGTCTCTCATATTAATTCTAATAAATTGTTTAACATGGACAAAGGCATGTTTTTGTGTTGTTTTGTTTTATTAAAAGTGTTTATTTTCACTATTACTGTATTTTTCGGACTTTAAGGCAATACTTTTTCCCTAGAAGGAAACCCCTGCGCCTTATGACTACTGTATTAGGCCTATTATAAGTAGTAGTAGTGGTAGTCACAGCAGTTGTTGTTGTTGATTATGTGCATTTTCTGCTCATGTTATTGGATTTTTATTTTCATGTTTTTATTCCATTTCAATTATATGTAAAGCACCCTGTAGCCTACATACCGTATTTTTTAGATCATTAGGCGCTGCTGTGTATAAGGCGAATAGGGCATTTTTCAAGAAAAAATTCAAGTAAAAGGTGCCCTCGTTTATAAGGCGATACACACCTTGCAAAAGAAAGTCGAAGTTTGAAGCCCGTTTACATCCTGTAAACGCTTACTGACCGCCATTACAGCTGTCATAAAGGAGAGTTGGCTCCCTTCTCAAATAATCGAGACTTCCGGTTGTTGTGTTTGGACTTTTCTTCGCGAAAACTGGTAGAATTATGGCATTTTAAGCTCTACAACGATGCTTTTTACATCCAATGAAGGGTTATGGCATCTGTTGGACGGTATCTCGGATGATAATAGGGATTTTGAAGCATTTTAACGTGAGTATTCGTCGTATCGGCGACTCGTTACCACTTTCGATGTTGTGACTCACAGTAGACTGTACTGAGTACGGCAATCGTTGCCTCTCTTCTCACGATTTTGTTCACTAATAGGGCGCCCTCGTTTATTAGGCGCATAGGTCGAAATTGGAGAACAAAATATCGCCTTATAGTCCGAAAATTACGGTAGTAGGATACATTTTCCTCATAATTATTATTACTACTAATATAATAACAAAATCTGAATTACGTGTAACATTTTGGGTGTGCGCCTTAAAATAGTCAGAAAAATACGGTGGTTCAGACGAGATATACGGCACACGTCAGATATAAATGTTTAAAAATATGTACAGTCAAAAGTCATTCTCATTATCTTGAGTCTGTGCAGTCATTTGTTTTGAGTCCAGGAATATAAAGAACACCCCATAATGTGTATACATAAAATAATAAATTGTTGACTGCTGATCCGAAGAAGGAACACTGACCTTGGTAGTGGTGGTAGGTTGGATCAAAGGGGAGAAGAAAACAGTTAAGCTTTCGAGCTTAGCTCTTTGTCGAAACTTAAGGTTGAGAGGGCTGCACGGAGAGGTGTCTTGTTGTTGATAACAGCTCACATCAGTTCAGTTGAAGGGGAGAGGGTGAATAGTTTTCAGGGTGAAGCTATAATGAGGAATTGCAAAATGAAAGGGTGGGGGGATGGGGGGGGGGTTCAGTGAGTAGTTGGGTAGTAAAGAGATTGCAGCAAGGAATGAGCTGTTGTTGGGGGGGGGGGGGGGGGGGGAGAAAAGAGGGAGGGGTAAGAAGGATTGGGGGTGAGGGGAAATCCTCTCTGCCCTTCCTTGACATTCAACTCTCCATTCTACCTGACTGACTGCCTCACTACCTCCATGTTCTACAAGCCAACAGATTCTCACTCCTACCTCTTGTACACATCCACCCACCCCAAAGCAACCAGAGACAGTGTCCCATTATCACAGCTGCTATGACTACGCCGTCTGAGCAATGATGAGAATGACTTCCAAGTCCAAACCGAGGAAATGATCTTCCACATCAGAAGTTACCCCCAAGACATCTTAGATCAGGCAATGGAATCGGTTGCCCGCATATCCCGCTCTGAAGCCCTTTTTCCTAAAGACAGAAAAGAACAGCAAGATCGCATCCCTCTTCTTGCCATCACTTACCATCCACACAACCTGCCTATTAAGCACATTCTCCTAAAAAACTTCCACCTTCTCCAACAAGATCCCCACTTGAAACTAGTCTTCCCCAAACCCCCTCTTATCACCTTCAGAAAAGACAAAAATCTCTAAGACCATCTTGTTCACAGCAAACTCAGAATAAACAGAGATCAACCAATTGGCAACTTCCCATGCAACAAACCCAAGTGTAAGACATGCCCCTTCATAGTGAACCAAACTTCCGTCAGTGGACCAACTGGAAACTTCACCGTTCAATCGCACTTCAATTATCAATCCTCCAACCTTGTGTATGCCCTGCAGTGCTCACTATGCAACAATATCTACATTGGAGAAACTTACTGCACCCTAAATGAAAGACTTACCGAACACTTGAGAAGCATCCGACTGCAATACCCCACCCCTGTATCTGCCCACTTCAACAGCCAGAACCACAACCAACGCTCCCTGCAAATAACTGCGGTTTGGCAAAACACTTCCTCAGGACTCCATGGAATCCACCCTGATTGCCCACTTGGGGACCATGGTCCCCAGTGGGCTCAACACCCGCCAGTGACACCCTTCTTTGCCCCCCCCCCCCCCCCCCCCCCCCCCCCCTCTTTTCTCCCCCCCCCCACTCCCAACAACAACAGCTCATTCCTTGCTGCAATCTCTTTTACTACCCAACCACTCACTGTATCTCCTAACCTCCTCTCCCCTTCAACTGAACTGATGTGAGCTGTTAACAAGACACCTCTCAGTGCAGCTCTCTCAACCTTAAGTTTCGACAAAGAGCTAAGCTTGAAAGCTTTAAACTGTTTTCTTCTCACTTTTGATCCAACCTACCACCACTACCAAGATCTGTGTATACATACTTCCAGTGATTCATTATTTCGTTTGTTTGTACAGTATGTTTTAACTGTAAAGAATGTCTAAAGAATTTGTTCATGGCCTGCACTTGTCAATTTTAAATCTTGTTAATAAAAACGTTGATTACACTTACAAATGTAAATTTCTTACAGCTTTTACTAAAGTTCAAAAAAGTAATTTTGTTAAAAATGCACTTTAGAAGAGCACTTAAGTTATCGTCCAAAGTTCAAGAAATTCTTGCACTGAGAAGAATCATATGCTTGAGTACATTAAATATAACTCTTGCAAACATACTACTTTACCTGTATAGCTGAATATGTACTGTACCTCAGGATTTTTCATAGAATTGTAGCACATTTTTGCTGCTGTGATGATTTTTGTTTACATATTATTCATGTTGCTCATGGGTTTGTGATAACGGTGAACAGCATTATTGCCTTTTCAGGGGGGAAAAAGCTATGTAAAATTTCAGAACTCCCTAAACAATAACACACACACACACAAAAGGAATAAAAATGACGGTGACAACAAGAATGTTAAAAAAAGAGCCTGTCATGCTCTTTGTATTACAAGACTTTAGGTATGATTCAGACCATGCTAAGGGACCTGTAAATAAATTGTTTTAAGCGGTACTTTTTTGCCCAGCTGTCACGAAAACCATGCTAAGATTGTAGGGTTTCCATTTAATACAATCTGTAAGATGTCTTTTTGAAAATGTGTGTGTGTGTGTATTTCCCAATGGAGATGTTTTCTTGTAGAAAAATCCTCCTGTGTTTTATATTAAAACTTAAATCATTACTTTCCATCTGGTTCAGTGCGTATGTTTGCTGATTGACAATTGTTAGTGCGCGGTCGGGTGCATGCATGGGGCGTCGAACTGTATTGTTGTTATGTATTCCCGAGGGCGAAACTCACAAATCATTTGCCATCCATACACAACAAACAAAACATATATTTAATTAAATAAAGGAGAAATTAAAGAAGATTACAGATTTTTACTTCAGGTTTTTAAAGTAGGGAAGTGGTAGATCAGACGTTATAGTTTTTAGACGACTTTTATATAGAAAACCTCTACACCAATTGGTTTCCCCAGCACAAACCACTACAAAAGCAAAAGTCAGAGGCAAAATTATGGTCCCATGGTAGTCGAAGCCAGTTTAGAAGTGACCTAAGGTATGGTGTGCACACAGATTTACTTCCCTTGAGCAAATGCATCAAATTGACGCTATCTTTAATTCGAACATATATCGTGCACACGACTTTAATGAGTTAATAATTGAGGTTTCATCCTTTGATACCCCATTCACTTTTCTGTTTTTCAAACACAAAGTATAAATGGCATGCCCGCAACACTTGGAAAAAGCTTTGGAAGGTGTAAATCTTAGCCATTTGTTTTTGATTGCTAGCCAGTTTACATTAATTTTAGTGCCATGCAATTCACTTTAGTTCACAAGTAACCCAAATCATTAGATGGTGCATACCAAATGGAAAAAGAAAAAATGTTTTATCAATATAATTTTCAAAAGTAATTCCATACATACTTTTATTGTTGCTTCTTATTTGATATAATTAATCCAAACCTACTTGTTCTTGCCTTACAAATGTTCATTGTCCCTGGTCCGCTAGAGTTTGAACGAGGAGTCCTGTGTGTATGTATAATTGGGATGAAGTGGTTCTAAACAAACCTATTAAAAAATGGACATTCAGTGATTCCCCATGTCATCTTTTCTAGTTAATATCTCCAACATTATACACATCAATGCATTCAACACAAAATGCCAGGCTTCGATCTTTTATTCCATACATGTACACTTCAATTCCCAGTCACCCATTACTTTTTCTCATCAATTAATAGCCGTTGCTTAAAATAAAAATGAGGGCAAATATACACTTGTGGGGCCTAAAAGGAATACACGGGG
>CM065680.1:90521839-90576839 GCA_017654935.2 Phymorhynchus buccinoides
CTGCGTGGGGGTCGAGGCGGCGGCGCGAGGGGGGGGGGGGTGGTGTTAGCCGGGGCGGGGGTGTCAGTCGGGTTATGGGAGGGGGGGTTGTTAGGGTGGTCGGGGTCGGGCGGGAGGGGAGCGGAGGGCTTGGGTGACGTGGACTGTGGGGGGTGTGTGGCGGGAGGGGGGTGCGTGGGGCCGGCTGGCGCTGGGGAGATGGGGGGGGGTGGGGGGTGTTGATACGGGGTCCTTCGCTAGAGGCGCGGGGATGGCAGGGGTTTCGTGGGGGTGTAGCGGCCGGGTCTGGCAGGGCGCGGCCGGCGGGAGCGTGGGGGGGGGGGGGTTGAGGAGAGGAGGTCGGGGGGCTTTGAGCTGGAGGTGGGTGGGGGGCGGTTTTGGGGGGGAGGCCTGTGGAAATTTGCGGGGGCTGGGCGGCGAGTGCGACGTAGGACTCAGAGGCACGGGCAAAAGGGGAGCCGGATGGACTCGGGGAGAGGTGGGGCAGGGGCCCCGAGAAAAGCGGGGGGGCGAAGGCGGCGCTGCTGCCCAAGGTGGGCCGGTGGGTGAGGGGGGAGATGCAATAGGGAGGCGGAGGGCTTAGGGAGAGGGTCAGGGGCGAGGCAGGTGAGGGCGGCCCCCCCCATGTGTGGGGGGGCGGGGGGCGGAGCACGGGGAGGAGCGGCGAGGGACTTAGAATGTGGCGAAGTGGCAGTATGAGGGGGACATTAGGCGGTGTGCGGGCGAGGGGGTGGGGCTGCTGGGTGGGGGGCTGGGGGGGGGTTGGTGTAGTGCCAGATGCCTGGCGGCAGGAGAAGCTAGACGACGCCCGTGAGGAGAGCGCATGGGGGGGGCAATTGGTGGCCCGCCTGGCGCCAGCGGGGCGGGGGAGCGGGTGGGCGTGGGGGTAGTAGAAAAAGCGCGAGGGCGGGGGGGGGTGCGCAGGGCGAGGTGTAGGGAGGGCTGTTGAAGTGGGCAGATACAGGGGTGGGGTATTGCAGTAGGATGCTTCTCAAGTGTTCCGTAAGTCTTTCATTTAGGGTGCAGTAAGTTTCTCCAATGTAGATATTGTTGCATAGTGAGCACTGCAGGGCATACACAAGGTTGGAGGATTGATAATTGAAGTGCGATTGAACGGTGAAGTTTCCAGTTGGTCCACTGACGGAAGTTTGGTTCACTATGAAGGGGCATGTCTTACACTTGGGTTTGTTGCATGGGAAGTTGCCAATTGGTTGATCTCTGTTTATTCTGAGTTTGCTGTGAACAAGATGGTCTTAGAGATTTTTGTCTTTTCTGAAGGTGATAAGAGGGGGTTTGGGGAAGACTAGTTTCAAGCGGGTATCTTGTTGGAGAAGGTGGAAGTTTTTTAGGAGAATGTGCTTAATAGGCAGGTTGTGTGGATGGTAAGTGATGGCAAGAAGAGGGATGCGATCTTGCTGTTCTTTTCTGTCTTTAGGAAAAAGGGCTTCAGAGCGGGATATGCGGGCAACCGATTCCATTGCCTGATCTAAGATGTCTTGGGGGTAACTTCTGATGTGGAAGATCATTTCCTCGGTTTGGACTTGGAAGTCATTCTCATCATTGCTCAGACGGCGTAGTCATAGCAGCTGTGATAATGGGACACTGTCTCTGGTTGCTTTGGGGTGGGTGGATGTGTACAAGAGGTAGGAGTGAGAATCTGTTGGCTTGTAGAACATGGAGGTAGTGAGGCAGTCAGTCAGGTAGAATGGAGAGTTGAATGTCAAGGAAGGGCAGAGAGGATTTCCCCTCACCCCCAATCCTTACCCCTCCCTCTTTTCTCCCCCCCCCACCAACAACAGCTCATTCCTTGCTGCAATCTCTTTACTACCCAACTACTCACTGAACCCCCCCCCATCCCCCACCCTTTCATTTTGCAATTTCTCATCATAA
Organism: Phymorhynchus buccinoides; assembly: GCA_017654935.2. Taxonomy (NCBI): domain Eukaryota; kingdom Metazoa; phylum Mollusca; class Gastropoda; order Neogastropoda; family Raphitomidae; genus Phymorhynchus; species Phymorhynchus buccinoides. Next base: position 90,523,730 of record CM065680.1, read on the forward strand.
CTTCACCCTGAAAACTATTCACCCTCTCCCCTTCAACTGAACTGATGTGAGCTGTTATCAACAACAAGACACCTCTCCGTGCAGCCCTCTCAACCTTAAGTTTCGACAAAGAGCTAAGCTCGAAAGTTTAACCGTTTTCTCCTCCCCTTTGGTCCAACCTACCACCACTACCAAGGTCAGTGTTCCTTCTTCGGATCAGCAGTCAACAATTTATTATTTTATGTATACACATTATGGGGTGTTCTTGATATTCCTGGACTCAAAACAAATGACTGCACAGACTCAAGATAATGAGAATGACTTTTGACTGTACATATTTTTAAACATTTATATCTGACGTGTGCCGTATATCTCGTCTGAACCACCGTATTTTTCTGACTATTTTAAGGCGCACACCCAAAATGTTACACGTAATTCAGATTTTGTTATTATATTAGTAGTAATAATAATTATGAGGAAAATGTATCCTACTACCGTAATTTTCTGACTATAAGGCGATATTTTTGTTCTCCAATTTCGACCTATGCGCCTAATAAACGAGGGCGCCCTATTAGTGAACAAAATCGTGAGAAGAGAGGCAACGATTGCCATACTCAGTACAGTCTACTGTGAGTCACAACATCGAAAGTGGTAACGAGTTGCCGATACAACGAATACTCACGTTAAAATGCTTCAAAATCCCTATTATCATCCGAGATACAGTCCAACAGATGCCATAACCCTTCATTGGATGTAAAAAGCATCGTTGTAGAGCTTAAAATGCCATAATTCTACCAGTTTTCGCAAAGAAAAGTCCTAACACAACAACCGGAAGTCTCGATTATTTGAGAAGGGAGCCAACTCTCGTTTATGACAGCTGTAATGGCGGTCAGTAAGCGTTTACAGGACGTGTACGGGCTTCAAACTTCGACTTTCTTTTGCAAGGTGTGTATCGCCTTATAAACGAGGGCACCTTTTACTTTAATTTTTTTCAGATTTTTCTTGAAAATTGCCCTATTCGCCTTATACACAGCAGCGCCTAATGATCTAAAAAATACGGTATGTAGGCTACAGGGTGCTTTACATATAATTAAAATGGAATAAAAACATGAAATGAAAAATCCAATAACATGAGCAGAAAATGCACATAATCAACAACAACAACTGCTGTGACTACCACTACTACTACTTATAATAGGCCTAATACAGTAGTCATAAGGCGCAGGGGTTTCCTTCTAGGGAAAAAGTATCGCCTTAAAGTCCGAAAAATACGGTAATAGTGAAAATAAACACTTTTAATAAAACAAAACAACACAAAAACATGCCTTTGTCCATGTTAAACAATTTATTAGAATTAATATGAGAGACAAGCTCCATAGTACAGTATAGTAAAAGTATATTGAAGCAGAGGAGTGGGGAAAAAAAAAATACCTCTCAAGATTAAGTTACTTATGTAATGTACATTACCTTTATTATGAATCAAATACCAACATACAGATGAAACTGAGCTTTCCAGATAGAAACTGATCACAGTACAGGAACAATTATACAAATGTCCACAAATATACCTATTACACTACAGTGAAAGAAAAGTACAGAGATCTTCAAATGCCTGAGCCATGTCAGGATTCCTTAAGTTCACTATTTACCCCATAAGAAAGCTGTACTTGGTGCACATTATATGATCATTCATTAGTTTAAACCTCTTACCTTCGGATTCTTTGAGACTTAACTTCTAGTTTTCACATTCTTTTTTTAGTAAATTCAACACTTGTTGTTCTCTCTCATGGAATGAAAGGGAACTATCATCCTGATACTAGTACTGGGAGTTCACTGGTCTATAGAAGGATACCCAGCTACAGTTTCTAAACCCTCCACGCATGACTATGAGGTCAGCACGTGATTGAAAACTGATTAGCATGTGCTGCCATTTACTCCTGCTTTGGAAACAACAACCCATTGCGAGAATTACTGTTTACTCCTGTTATGATTATAAGAATGTTAATGGAAAAGAAAATGCAAAAACATTTTCATTACACTAACTTATAAACAACTGGGAGCTGGAAGAACTTGGCAGCAAAACAACCCTGATCCTGCAGTGGATCCCTTTTCATTGCGATCTGGGTGCCAATAATCGAGGCATTCAGGCTTTTCAAAACAACAATGGAGCAAACCACAGAGCACATATCCTAAAGAGAAGCAAAACCAATATACATGTACTTCACTGTTCAGTCACTTCAGAACAGACTGGAGGAAACATTTTCACTTGCAAGCTGGAGAGGATCTAGCATCCACCTGGATCGTGTCCAGAATGCAGCTAAGAATCAAACATGAAACATTGTCAACTTCTCTCTCATCTACACCATGTTAAAATCGATGCCCATGTGGTATTGGTTCGCCAACTCATGCCCACATCCCACAGGACTGCTCTACCTTCACTCTGAAACACCAGAAATGGCCCAGGCCTGTGGCACTCCGGAACAAACCCTTAGCACTGCTGTTGACTGAGAAAGTGAGATTCATCAACCAAACTGGCCAGGATTAAAGAAGGAGTCGGGCTTTGGTACATTAGCCCCACCCCACCCCACCTCTATTCATTTTCTGCTCTGAATAAGAAATTTACACCTAGTGACATTTTTATCCACAAAAAAGACATTTTTGTCATTCGAACTACCACCACCACCATTCCCAGTCAAAATATTTCTTTAACACTTAGGACAAAAAAACCCACCACCAACAATATCTGTATTCAGCCTTGATAAAAAGCTATCACATTTATTGATCTAAAATTCCATCGACTGAATTATAATGCTTTATATTATTTTAAGTATGTAAAAAGCATCTTATACAGTTAGTTCAATAAACTGTAAAATCAAATTAAACTGCACAGTCCCAATATCACCACAATAATCCCAATAAACTCAATGATTCAAATACAGAAATAGTTGTACTTATTTAATGCTTACAGCTACACACAAATTCTGATTTAAAATCACTGAGTAAAATATTATGCTCATGACCACAGACACATTGTAGCACTAATATAAGAAATCATTCTGAAAAATCAGTACTCCCACCTTTTTAAAAAATAAATAAATCACACTATCAAACAAACAAAAAACATGTTTTCCGCTCTTTAACAAAATAATAAAGAAAACGAACAAAAAGAGGGCAAAAAGAAAGACAGATGTAAGATGATGATGTCATGTGAAATTGCTCAAGCACATATATCAACAAAAACTAAAAATTTGTAACAGTAAATCAGAATTGAAAAAAAAGGCTATGTTGATACAGTTAGCAATATTAAAAGTCAACTGAGTTAAAACAGACTTAGACAAAAATCTCTCAGCTTAGTGTTCCCGACTATGTCAACATAAGACAAAACAAACTTAAGAGTTAAGTAAAACAAACTGCCGCAGTTGTTGAGGAATAGGAAGCTTGGGTACCACGTTGGGCAGATAGCAGTGGCCCAGACGGCGACGTATCCGGGCACGGCACAGACCAGACAGGCGGAGCGGGTTCTGGCACAGAGGCATCAGCGTCTCCCGAACTTTGTTGTCTCGAGCCAGATCTGCAACCAGATCCCCCGAATTGTTGCGGGCATCGATCTGGCCCGAGGCCTGAATGAGCAGGTTGAGGCAAGCATCGTCCACCGCTGTTTCCAAACCGCTAGCCACGATGGCAGCAGCTCGCATCAGGGGAGTGTAGCCTTTGGCGTTGCGGTGAGAGGCATCGGCGTTGTAATCCAGGAGGATCTGGATCACCTCCAAGTTGCCACGGCGTGCAGCCCAGCTGAGTGGAGTGTCCAGGTTGTAATCTATGGCATCGACTAAGCTTCCGTTTTTCAGGAGAATCTTGACGCAGTCCACATTGTTCTTGTAGGCTGCCCAGTGAAGAGGGGTGTCGCTGTTCCCGTCCCTGGCGTTTATATTGGCCCCGTTCTCTATCAGAAGTTCCAGGCAGCGCGCATCTCGCTCTGCAGCGTAATGCAGGGCTGCACGACCATAGCCATCCACAGCATTCACCTGCAAAACACAACACCCCACTGAGGAAAGGAACTTTAAAGCTGATTGGTAGGGAAAGAGAGAAATTACGTAGATCAGATTTGTGGGTTTTTTAGCTTTTCAGTCAGAACAACAAACAAAAATTAACGAAGCTCTCTTTACCACAGATGAATTTTCATAGAAAAATATTAATGTTGAAAGGTCTTTTACTGTTCACTAAGCCAATAAAAAATCTTGCACAAGATGTTCTACATGTGAGTCAGTCGTTTCCAACCATGAATGCTAAAAAGCAGAGGGCGCAGATGCTATTCCAGCGAGCTGGGCTAGAATTTGTTTAGCGGGCTGGGCTAGAATTTGTTTATAGTGGAAATGCCTTGCCCAGGGTACATCCCCAATCTCTCAGCCAAAGGAATTTGAGGACAGATGGTGTTGGGGAAGGTCCCCAAAGGCCAACCCATCTCTTTGAGAATCTCAGTGATAGTCTTCCACAAAAGACTAAACTGTACCATGATTTACCACTACTGTAGAAAATCATCCATTGTAGTACTTTGTACAGCTCTCATGTTACTATTGGCCCCTATTGCAGGCTGATGTCAATCAATAATAAAACGCCATTTGAGCAAAGGGACGTTTTTGTGTTTTTCTTAAAGTCTAACTTGTAACTGTTCTGTACATAGTGAAAGCATAAAGAAATTTTAAGAATTATGGTCAATTAAAGATTAACCCTTTCGCCGCCAATGTCGCATTTATGCACCACAATGGTTTAACACCCATGTCACCAAAAGACATCAAATCAAGGCCTGTTATCCGAAGACCCTATTTTCTTAATTTTGGGAGGTAAGGATAGGCCTAATGCTATGAATGTCACAGATAAATTCCCAATATTGCAGACAGATTTTTTTTCTATGCCCAATTAAGTGTAATGGTACTTCTTTGGCTGAAGAATGCTTGGCGGCGAAAGGGTTAAACTGCATGGGGAAAAAAGCCCTTTCTTCTTCTTCTGCGTTCCCGGGCCATAAGGCCACAATGGATACGTGTGTCCATTTTCCAGCTTTCACTGGTGTCCTCACTTCCTGAAGTTCATTCAGCCGACACATTCCAATTTCGGAGGAGCTGAAAGGAGAAAACTCTAAAAGCCCTGTTAATTAATAAAGTCAATATTGAGGACATCTGGATTGTAGCTTGTGGCTATTAATAAGCTTGGGGGGGGAAAATGTGATTCTTCTTTTGTTCCTCAATTCATCCTGTTTATAATCTTTGCTGTCCTGCAAAGAAAGTCTACATAAAACATTAAAAGCTGCAATAAATCAAAACATGAATGCTGATAGTGTGTGATACAGAAAAGAAAACGTTATAATGTATACGCACCATGGCTCCTCTCTCAAGCAAGAGCTGCAGATAGTATACATCGCTGACCATGCAGGCACACTGTAGAGGCAGGAGAGTGCCGTGCAGGCGGTTGACATCTGCCCCAGCCTCTATCAGGTGCTCTATGTCGTCATCCACTGTAGAAAAGGTCCTCAGGTTGCTGATGGCACGTATCAGGCGATCAGACAACTCATAGTTGGTCTGTGCACTTTCCATCACAAACCACATGCCTTCCCTGAAACACAAAATACATTGATATTTATGAACATAAACATCTCTAGCAAAGCCAATGGAATCAACAGAACTCTTGACCAAAAGCTTGTCTTTTTTAATGAAGAGAATAGGACTAGCTTTTAAGTTTATAATGGTCCAAGGACATATGCGTCTGCACACACACACACACACACCACCCCCCTCCCACTTCCTCTGACATGACAACCAATCTTCTGATTGTCTGGTACATCTACTTGGTGGGTTGACTGGTATGGGGTGTTGATGGAGGCGTCACCGTGGTGGAATTTGTAGGTCGTCAGTCTGGAAGTGTCTCCTGTCAGCAAGGGGGGTCCATTTCAGCTGTGTATACATCTCCAATAATTATATGTTAACAATTATCACACAATAGCAGTGTAGCTGAATTACAAAGTTGGGGGGAGTGGAAAGGGGATGGGGAAGGAGGGGGAGAGCAATCAAGCTTAAATGTGTCTTGCTTGGTAGACATGCACAGATGTCAGATGCCAAGCAGTGGTGGTAAATGGGGTCTCTTCCAGCTTTACTGATGTCCACTCAGGAGTACCACAAGGCTCAGTCTTAGGACCCTGCCTTTTCTTAGTGTACATTAATGATCTGCCTGAGAAGCTGACATCAACTGGCTCTTCGCTGATGATACTGCTGTCTACAAGGTTGTTGTGGCACCCCAGGATCATGACCAGCTACAGGATGACCTCCATCGACTTGCTGAGTGGGAGAAGAGCTGGGACATGGTTTTCCACCCTGGCAAGTGTAACACCTTGAGCGTATCAAGAAGCAGAAAGCCCCGGCAGCATCATTACCAGCTGCATGGCCACAACTTGCAAGCAGTCGACTCCATCAAGTACCTTGGAGTGACTCTGACAAAGGAGCTGAGCTGGAAGAAACATGTCGAGAACGGGTCTAGGCCACTTCCCCCCTGGTCATTTGCCCCCCGGCCATTTCCCCCCTGCCATTTGCCCCCCGGCCATTTGCCCCCCAGACCATTTGCCCCCCGGCCATTTGCCCCCCAGTCCATTTGCCCCCCCGGTCACTTGCCCCCTGGTAATTTTACCCCCCGGACACTTGCCCCCCGTTCCAGGCGGACATTTCTCCACTGGACATCCCCCCCGTGTGTACATGTGTGTGCGTGTTTGTGTGTCTGTTTTTGTGTATGTGTGTGTGTGTTTGTGTGCATGTGTGTGTGTGTGTGTGTGTGTGTGTGTGTGTGTGTGTGTGTGTGTGTGTGTGTGTGTGTGTGTGTGATATGTCTGTCTCTTTGTCTCTCTCTCTTGCCCCCGAGTGTGTGCGTTCGCATGCGTGTGTACGTATGTCTGTGAGCACACATGCATGCATATATATATGTGTGTGGCTGTGTTACAGTGTGTATATGTATGTGTGCGTGCGTATGTGTCTTCTGTCTCTCTCCCTGTCTCTGAGTCTGTCTCTGTCTGTATCTCTCTCTCTTCTCTCCCTCTCTACCATTTGAAAATAAAAAATAGACAGATGACAGAGATCACAAACAAATGTGCAAAAAGACTAACAGAAGAAGAAAAGCAATAAAGTCTCTCTCTCTCTCTCTGTCCAGCATACAGTCAAGAAAAAGACAGACAGATGGCAGACTGACAAACAGACACACACACACACACACACACACACGGACAGGTAGAAAGAGACATAGACATAGGCCACACACATACACACGCACAGGGAGGGGGGGAAGTCCAGGGGGGAAATGTCCGCCAGTAACGGGGGGCAAGTGTCCGGGGGGCAAAAGTACTAGGGGACAAGTGACTGCGGGGCAAATGGTCTGGGGGGCAAATGGCCGGGGGGCAAATGGTATGGGGGGGAAATGGCAGGGGGGAAGTTTCCGGGGGCAAATGGCCGGGGGGGAAGTGGCCTGATACAGTCGAGAACATCTACGCGCAAGCCATTAAGACTCTAGGCTTCCTGAGAAGAAATTTGAAAGTCAGCTCCCAGACCATCAGGGAGTTGGCCTACAAATCATTCGTCCGTCAGTCCGGTCCTAGGGTATATCTTCTTCTTCTCTTTGGGGCCCACGATCATTAAATTGATCATTCTGGCACCCTCAGGGAAAAAAGACTGAAAAAAGGGGGATCGGGTCGGTTCCATCATCAGTCTGGGACCCTCACCAACAACAGGACATTGACAGACTGTCCAGAGGCAGTCCAGCGGCACGCAGCACGCTTCGTCCTCAGACGTTTTCGAAACACGTCCAGTGTCACTTCAATGCTTGAACAGCTTGGATGGCCCTCACTGCAGCAGTATTGATTTTCCGCAAGGCTTGCGATGCTCTTCAAGTTGCAAGAAGAAGAGGTGTGCATGGACATTCTGCAACAAAAACTCATACCACCGCCAGCACGTCAGCGACGCACTCACCCACAGCAGCTCTCTCAGATCTTCTGTCGCACTTGTCGTACTCGACAAGCCAGCTTCCTCCCACGTACAATCTGGGACTGGAATGAGCTGCCCCAGGAAGCTGTGCAGGCCAAGACCATCGGCACCTTTGTGTCGATGGTCTCCAAATAATTATCCAGCAACCCTCCCCCCTCCTCCCCCCAATTCCCTCCACCTCTACCCCTCCCCCTGTATTAAGGCGCTCTTCCGCAGATCCCCAATTTCTACAGTGACAGAATAGTCAAGTTTGACTGTGGTCACTTACAGGAAGGAAGGAAGATGAATAATGAAAACTATTGAAAAGGCAAGTTTGAAATACATGTACTTTGAAACCAAACAAAAGAAGCACATTTACCTTTCACAATGGTCGCAACTTAAGATGCATAACTACCCTATATTTCAATATACATTATGTGAAGAAAAAGATCAAACTGCAATGCATTGGATTTGTTTTCTTCATTTACTAGCCAGATGTAAACATCACTGATTCAGACAACCCAACCCCGGAAGTTGTCATTGATGGATAAGGAAAAACTGTTCCCATAAAAAGAACATGAAAAGAAATTGGCTTCAAAAACAAAATTGAAGGAAAATATAAGTTTCTAAATAAGATAAATCATTAAACATGATTATACTTAAATCACAAAAATATCTAATTAAAATGTTATTTAGCATTTATACCATTCCATCTTTTGCATCGTTTCATGACTGCTTCCATGGCGCATGGAACTTAGGTCGTCTGCTTTAACAAAAGTTGACAAGGTAAAACATTGTTACCGGGTCTCCCTTCAGTCCTTTGCTCATAAATGGTAAGTAACAGAAAACATTGTGACATGACTGACTTTTTCATAGCCCTCCTTTTTGATGTTGTGGGTCTGTTTTTCCTTGAGAAGCCCAGATCTCACACACTGACAGTGACACAGTTACATTTAGTGAGTTACATCATTCATCAACCCAAACTTGACCTTCCTGACTTCTTTAGTTCCTAAGGCTGAGTTCTTCAATTGGCATTTGCAATCCAGGTATTCAACTATCCAAGAAGAAGAAGAAGACTGACTAACCAACACACACACCCACACACCCACACACACCACAGGTGAAAACCACTCGTGTCACACATCTCTGACACATCTTACTGACACTGACAGATGTCTTTCAAATATTAATAACGAGTTTAGTGGAATTCTTTTTATTGACTTTGCTAAGGCATTTGATGTTATTAATCATGCCCTTTTGACAAGAAAACTTAACAGCTCGTTGAAATCAGCTCAAAAAGATCAACATTATTACCAATTAAGTTTGGAGTTCCTCAAGGCTCAGTATTAGGACCCATTTTATTTTATCTTTATGTAAATGACTTACCGCTATGTCTACAATGTTCCTCTGAAATGTTTGCTGATGACACATCTTTACAATCTTGTACTAGTAACCCTAACGAATTGGTAAATGACCTCCAGAAAAATGTTGACAAATTAGTGAACTGGACTGAAGAAAATCATGTCTCTAAATGCTACCAAAACAAAATGCATGTATGTTACCACGAGACAAAAAAGACAAAAAATGAACTCGTTCCCATCATTGTTCATTCAAGATCAAAAGATAGAAGAAGTATCTTCACATAAAGTCTTAGGTGTTGTTATAGACAATAATTTATCATGGTCAAATCATATATATCTAATCTTGGCAAATGCATTTCAAAAAGAATATATCAACTTGCAAGAATAAAAAGATTTTTGAATCGTGACGCACGAAAAAGCTTTTTTCATGCACATATCTTATCCCTTATAAATTATGCATCAACTCTTTGGGACAATAGCAGCGAAACAAATCTGAAACAATTAAATCGTTTACACAAACGAGCCATAAAATTAATACAGTTGAAGTCCAGTTCACTCACTAAATGTGATTACAAATCTTTAAACATCCTGCCATTTAAGGAAAGACTATTATATAACAAATGTGTATGCATGTACAGCATTGTGAATGGAATAGCCCCTAAGAAAATCACCCAACATTTTGTTAGCAACGAAAGCAGACATACACACAAACTTTCTTTTCCCAGACCCCGTAATAATCTTTATAAATCTAGTTTATTGTACTACTCCGGCTGTACGGCGTGGAACAATTTATCTTTTAATTTAAAATCGTGTACATCAAGACAGACATTTATGAAAGCACTTAAATTTCATATGTTAGAAACCCTATGAATTAGTCTCTAACTTTAGAAATTTAGCACCTATTTCGTCGGGATATGTCCTTTTAATTGATACTTTACAATGTTTATACTTTGATTGTTCTTTGCTTTGTTCCATTGTGTCCGGGACATTTGTTAATATGGGTGATGGGGAGGAAATGAAATGGGGAAGGGACAACCACATTCACTTCAATATCCCATTCATTCTATTCTCTCTCTCTCTCTCTCTCTCTCTCTCTCTCTCTCTCTCTCTCTCTCTCTCTCTCTCTCTCTCTCTCTCTCTCTCTCTCTCTCAATAGAGTTATTTCAATGCGTTATATTATTAGGCTAATGTTTAGTAGTTTGGAATGTTTTGTTTTGCATGTTGAGTTATTTTTCGAGTTGCTTTCGTATTACTTTTCATTCTGAGGACAGGATGAAAAAAAGCTGTCAAGCTTACTCCTTTATCCTCAATAAAGATCATTTTGACTTGACTTGACTTGACTTGACACACAAACACAAACAACATACAGTACACTTTCTTCTTTCCATCAATCGGCCAACTTTGTTTTTTGTTGCTTGCTTCTGGAAGTGGGGCCTGGGCCTTTCCGGCTGAACTGGGGGGTTTAATGGTCTTAACCCAGGGTAAGCAGTAGATCTTTCTCCTTTCTATCTTTTTCTTTTAATTCTAATATTGAAAGGAATGCGCCCTCCTAGTTCCTAGAGAGAGAGAGAGAGGGGGGGGGGGGGGGGAGAGAATGTACTGGCATGTATAATAATGTGTGTGTGGTGTGTGCACGTGCCAGTGTGCTGTGCATGTGTACCTGAGTCAAGACTTCAGCTTAAGTCTACTAATGATTTCATCTTTAAGTTAATGACTTCATCTTTTGGTTTCAGTTCATTAAGATACCACTCAACATTTGAAATCATCCAATTCCAAGATGCGTCTACTAAATTCTGGAAGAAGCATCCATCAGATGTTCAGCAGGGTATCCAACAGGTAAGTTCAAAGGATGTAGGAATGTTTATTATAGCTTATCATGTCTGATGCTCAATCAGTGTCAATGTTTAGTCACAACTGAGAGCTCTTGAATTTTATATACAGTGTAACCCCTTGTAGTTGTAAGTAACCTGTTCGGCTGTTGGCACTTGGTTTTTCTACCATTGAGAACAATATTATCTTACTAGCAGCTATGCCCCGCGGTTTCTACATCCTTCGCTTCAATTTGCGGCAGCTTTTCCCCGGCACAGGTCTTTAGAATAGCAGAACACTTTGCCAGATAGCACTTCAAAATGTCTCCCACTGTAGTCCATGTTTACGGAGCCCCCTCGGCTCTCACTTTCACTGTGCTATTGGCCCTTCAAAATGTCTTCCACTGCATTCCCCTGTTAATGTTGATCACGAATATATATGCGGTTATAGTGGTCTAAGCATTTGTTTTCAGAGCCCCCTCAGCTCTCATTCACACTGTGCTATTGGCCCTTCAAAATGTCTTCCACTGGGTTTCCGCTATGATTCTGATAATGAATATATATGGTTATATAGGTCTAACTCCAACGGTTTTGAAATGATGTGCACTTTTATCCAGACAGACCATCATTATGTAACACTAACAGCTTCAAGGTCAATAGGTCAAGGTCAGGTGACTTTTAAATTTCTCCTGCTGCATTCCTTAGATAATGATGATCAAGAATATAGATGGTTTTGTGGGTGTAAACCCAATGGTGTCCAAACTACAGCCACAGGTAAAAATGAGAAGTTCAAAAGTCAAGGTCAAGGTCATAAGGATAATCAATACTTTGCACCACATATGACCTTGAGGCAGTCTACCAATCTGCCAACTTTGAGGGCTGTAGCTGGGAAAAAATGTGAAAGGTATGGCCCAAACACGAAGTTGACACGTCTCCAAGGTCTATGACCTTGACCTTCATTGGTGCCCAATATTCCAAATCATCATTAGTCAATCCACCCTTGTCCCAAGTTTGAACATTGTAATGCCAGCTACATCAACCGCTGAAGAAGAAGAAGAAGAAAAAGAAGAAGAAAATTGTAAGTCTAGCGATATGAAAAATATGGCCTCAAGAAGAAATTTCGTGTTTCAAGGTCAAGGTCAGCATGTTTATTTTTTGTGTGTGGGGCCATTCCTGCACTATGGTACACTACCACACAAAATTTGAAGCCATTCTCTCCACTGGTTCATGAGATACAGCTCGGACATGAAGTATATAGCACAAAGAAGGAAATTTTGGTTTTGTGAGTCTTCCTTGGCGGAGGTTTGCACTGGAAGTTCAAAATGTCTATGGGACAAACTAGGTACCACGACACACCCCAACACAAATTTTGAAATGATTCTATCCAATGGTGCGTGAATTACATGCCAATAATATTTTATAGAAAATTGAGTCTTCCTTGGCAGAGATTTGTACTGGATATTCAATTTTTCCATGGGGCCATATCTGCAGCATGATACACCATCACACAAAATTTGAAGCGATTCTGTGCACCAGTTTATGAGTTACATGGTAAACAACCTTGGCGGAGGTTTGCACTGGAGGTTCAACATTTATATGGGACCATCTAAGTACCATGACACAACCTGACACAAAATTTGAAGCGATTCTGTTTAAAAGTATGTTGAACATGTTTTACAGAAAAGTGAGTCTTCCTTGGCGGAGGTTTGTACCAGAAATGTTTTATTTTCTATGGGACCATCTGTATAGTGTATGCCATGATACACCACCACACACAATTTGAAGCGATTATGTGCACCGATTCATCAGTTACAGGGCGAACAAACACACACGCACGCACACGCACACACACACGCACACACACACACACAGAGATGCTAAATTAATTGTATTATATAGTTATAGATGATAGATTTCTACAGTTAATAAAGGAAATTGTCAATGAATTAAGAATGAGTATTATTTGTTGTTTGTGCTCAATGTGAGTCACTGAGTGCCTTCAACACTGTTTTAGGTGTGTACCTATTTGGCGCTACAGCAGCAGCAAAGCCCGGGATGCTGCTAGAGCTCTGAAACCAGGAGACAACATCAATGGCTACTCTGTTAAAAAGGTACTTAACCCTTTCACCGCCAGCCATATTTCAGCTTAAAATATCCATTAAATGTATCTGGACAGAGAACACAATCCATCTGCAGTATTGGGGATTCTTCTGTGACATATATTCAAAATAAGGTCCTAACCTTCCTTCCCAAAACTAAGACAATAGGGTCTTTGGATAATAAACCCAAATTTGATGCCTTTTAGTGACATAGGTGTTAAATCACTGTGGTGCTAAAATGCGACGTTGGCAGTGAAAGGGTTAATTAAGGAAAATAGGACTGGTTATTTCACAAATGTGATAAAAGAAAATGTTTTCAAGTCTCTTGTATTGTGTAAGATTAAGGACAAAAGTTTTATCTTTTTTATTGTTTTGTTATTAATCCAATTTCCATGTGTGTGTGTGTGCGTGCGTGCATGTGTGCGTCATTTCTTTAGCATGATCCTTTCAACTTCAAGCCTACGATTCTGTAACTGACAGTGATGTTTGGGAATCAGTGTATAAACCAAATTTTAGATTTGGAAAAGGAGTGTTTTCCACACTGAGACCTTTGCGCCTTATAATATGACTAATAGAAATATAGTAAGACAATACAGTAAAAAACAAAAACCCACCTGAATTTTGTGTAAATTGTGGGGGGTGCGCTTTATAGTAAAAACAAATATGGTAATTTGGAAATGCCTAGTGATTGAAACATTGCTTGCATAGATCTATAGAGTTTTTAATGATTGATTTGCTCCAAAAGGTGACTGAGGTGCCAGAGTTCTACATGACAGCAGTGATGCTACAGCATGATAAAACCGGGGCTCAGCACATGCATGCAGCCAGGGAAGATGATAACAATGCTTTCAGGTGAGAGAGATTGAAAGATTAGTTGACAGTTTTAAATGTATAGGGAACCTTTGTCAATTACAATGTACATTTAGCATGACTTTCAGGTGTGGGGGTTTTCCCCCCTTGGATACTCAATGTTCAATGTCGATAAATTACTTTAAAAGCAGAACCCACATCATCATCATCTGCCATTCATCTCTAGTCACCAGCTTTATCAATATTTCATTAAATTCTTAGATTGTGGCAGAAAACAAGATACAAGAACTGCATACATTTAGGTTGAAGGTTTTATAGATTTGGGGCTGTCATTTGAAGTAGAATCAGTAAGAGTCTTAAAGTAAAAATAACCTTCCTGCTGAAAAAGAGTCCAACAAATTGTGGAGAAATAGTGGGTTGCAGATGAGAAATAGTGAGTTGTAGAGTTTTTGTGTATATAGGAAAAATGTTTTTAAAAGATATGAAAAAACAAGGAATCCAAATAAAGATTGGTATATTGTTGCAACGTGAAGTATTTAAAGATGCGAAGAGCAAGGAAATAAACTAAAGATTGGTATATTGTTGCAGCATGAAGTATTTAAAAGATGCGAAGAGCAAGGAAACAAACTAAAGATTGGTATATTGTTGCAGCGTGAAGTATTTAAAGATGCGAAGAGCAAGGAAACAAACTGAAGATTGGTATATTGTTGCAGCGTGAAGTATTTAAAAGATGCGAAGAGCAAGGAAACAAACTAAAGATTGGTATATTGTTGCAGCATGAAGTATTTAAAAGATGCGAAGAGCAAGGAAACAAACTAAAGATTGGTATATTGTTGCAGCGTGAAGTATTTAAAAGATGCGAAGAGCAAGGAAACAAACTAAAGATTGGTATATTGTTGCAGCGTGAAGTATTTAAAAGATGCGAAGAGCAAGGAAACAAACTAAAGATTGGTATATTGTTGCAGCGTGAAGTATTTAAAAGATGCGAAGAGCAAGGAAACAAACTAAAGATTGGTATATTGTTGCAGCGTGAAGTATTTAAAAGATGCGAAGAGCAAGGAAACAAACTAAAGATTGGTATATTGTTGCAGCGTGAAGTATTTAAAGATGCGAAGAGCAAGGAAACAAACTAAAGATTGGTATATTGTTGCAGCGTGAAGTATTTAAAAGATGCGAAGAGCAAGGAAACAAACTGAAGATTGGTATATTGTTGCAGCGTGAAGTATTTAAAAGATGCGAAGAGCAAGGAAACATACTAAGGATCAATAGATGATTTTCGGAAAAAAACTAGGGGAGAGCACTTCGTGAAAATTAGAGTACCATAGCAACAATGCAACAATGGCGTCAAAGCTTGAAACCGCAGGATGCGAGTCAGCAGCTTGCAAATTATTTTATAAACTGATAAAACTTGCAAAATGTGACATAAAAATATAAATTACATACATTTTTAGAATGACGCACGGTGTTCTAAGTGCTGTATGTCTGCTCAAACACATGAGTCGATAAGCTACGAGAGCTAATGGTAGAGTGACTTCCCCTGTTTGACCGATTGAATTAGGCAAGATCACTCCCACACACCATGAAATTACTTGCCTTAATTATTTCTGAACAATTCCTATTGGTATATTGTTGCAGCATGAAGTATTTAAAAGATGCGAAGAGCAAGGAAACATACTAAGGATCAATAGACGATTTTCAGAAGAAAAAAAACTAGGGGAGAGCACTTCGTGAAAATTAGAGTACCATGGCAACAATGCAACAATGGCGTCAAAGCTTGAAACCGCAGGATGCGAGTCAGCAACTTGCAAATTATTTTATAAACTGATAAAACTTGCAAAATGTGACATAAAAATATAAATGACATACATTTTTAGAATGACGCACGGTGTTCTAAGTGCTGTATGTCTGCTCAAACACACGAGTCGATAAGCTACGAGAGCTAATGGTAGAGTGACTTCCCCTGTTTGACCGATTGAATTAGGCAAGGTCACTCCCACACACCATGAAATTACTTGCCTTAATTATTTCTGAACAATTCCTATTGGTATATTGTTGCAGCGTGAAGTATTTAAAAGATGCGAAGAGCAAGGAAACAAACTAAAGATTGGTATATTGTCGCAGCGTGAAGTATTTAAAAGATGCGAACAGCAAGGAAACAAACTAAAGATTGGTATATTGTTGCAGCGTGAAGTATTTAAAAGATGCGAAGAGCAAGGAAACAAACTAAAGATTGGTATATTGTTGCAGCGTGAAGTATTTAAAAGATGCGAAGAGCAAGGAAACAAACTAAAGATTGGTATATTGTTGCAGCGTGAAGTATTTAAAAGATGTGAAGAGCAAGGAAACAAACTGAAGATTGGTATATTGTTGCAGCGTGAAGTATTTAAAAGATGCGAAGAGCAAGGAAACAAACTGAAGATTGGTATATTGTTGCAGCATGAAGTATTTAAAAGATGCGAAGAGCAAGGAAACATACTAAGGATCAATAGACGATTTTTGGAAAAAAACTAGGGGAGAGCACTTCGTGAAAATTAGAGTACCATGGCAACAATGCAACAATGGCGTCAAAGCTTGAAACCGCAGGATGCGAGTCAGCAACTTGCAAATTATTTTATAAACTGATAAAACTTGCAAAATGTGACATAAAAATATAAATGACATACATTTTTAGAATGACGCACGGTGTTCTAAGTGCTGTATGTCTGCTCAAACACACGAGTCGATAAGCTACGAGAGCTAATGGTAGAGTGACTTCCCCTGTTTGACCGATTGAATTAGGCAAGATCACTCCCACACACCATGAAATTACTTGCCTTAATTATTTCTGAACAATTCCTATTGGTATATTGTTGCAGCGTGAAGTATTTAAAAGATGCGAAGAGCAAGGAAACAAACTAAAGATTGGTATATTGTTGCAGCGTGAAGTATTTAAAAGATGCGAAGAGCAAGGAAACAAACTAAAGATTGGTATATTGTCGCAGCGTGACGTTCCGTACCACTCCCATGGACAGCACAGGAGTGCCGCACATCTTGGAGCACACGGTCCTCTGCGGCTCTCAGAAGTTTCCTGTGCGCGACCCTTTCTTCAAGATGTTGACCCGCTCAATGGCCACCTTCATGAACGCTATGACAGGTTTGAATTGAATTGTATTGCGTTGTTTTGTTATATCGTCGGTGAAATTCAAAAACCTCGTATATCGATTTTTGGTGGGTTTTTTGTTAGATACATAGTCGGCTTTCTAATTTTTCCCAACACCTTCCACCAAAAGCTCGTATCTCTAACGACTTTCTATCTGGGGTAAATGAGGTTGTGAAAATAGACGAAAAAAACTCATAAGTCCCAAATTCAGATCTAGTTAAGGACAAAAAACTCGTATCTTCGTTCTTTTCAAGTCTAAAAAAAGTATTTTTTTTAATAATTTTAGCGAAATGCAGGACTAAACTCGCAATGTCTTGAACAACATATTCATCGTAGTTAATCAATTGTGGTCAACGCGGTTAATTTTAAAAAAGGTTTTTTCATTTTTCTCAAAACAACCAAAATTGAGATACGAGGTTTTTGAATTTCACCGACGATATGCTGTTTTTAGTAATATTGTGCTATGTTGTGCTGTACTATGCTTTTTGTGATGTTTTGTATTGTGTTGGATTGTCTTGTACTGCACTTGTTGTGTTGCATTGTACTTTTTGAACTGTATCGTGTTCTTATGTATTGTACTATTTGTATAAATTATATTCCCTTGTATTTTTACTGTATTGTTTCTTTTGACCTTTATTCCCACAATTGATTGCTTTGTATGACATTCGGGTTGCCCTCGCCTGGAGACCTCATCATGGTTAGTGCAGTGATGCTTGAACCATTATTATCATGACCAGTGTGTTTCTTTTGTATTTTGATAAAGTGTGGTTTTAATAGAGCTTGTTGGTATTTTGGTATTTGGTATATTCAGGTCACAGAGATTTATCTGTGAACTTCGGGCTGCTCTCCCCTGGAGAGCCCTGGAGAGCGTGTCGCCGCAAGCCTACCCTTTTTTTTTTTTTTTTTTTTTTGGGGAAACCTTTTTTTTTGGGGCCATACTAGGCAGCAGGATTTCTCCCTGCTCTTACCGACTTTCAACTGCCATGGGATTTTTACGTGCGTAAAGCGCACGGGTCAGACTAGCTTTGAGTTCCCATCCGAAGGACTCAATGTTCAGTTCGATTTTCCTGTCGAACTGGAAAAAAAGGGCGAGGCCGGGATTCGAACCCGGGTCACTCACGCTGCAGTCACGCATTACATTTGGCAGGCGAACGTCTTAACCACTCTGCCACCTTTCTCCCTTATTGTTATTTATTTGTGTAATGTTGGTCCCGATTTCAGCTTACGACTGGACCATGTACCCCTTTTCAACACAAAACGAACAGGACTTCAAGAATTTGATGTCTATCTATCTGGATGCTGCTTTCAGACCGCTTATCAGGGAACTGGACTTCTGGTGAGCTTTTGGGTCTTATTACATGTGTGGATGGATGGATGCATGCATTTTTAACAAAATATGTTTAATAAGATTTTAACTATGTAGCCTCTCTGATAAGGCCTTTTTTATGTCATGTCATGATATGAATTCATGTTTTAACTTGAAGTTGAAGAAATAATTTGAAAAAAAGAGTTCATACAAATTACATTGCCTGTTGTTGTTGATGATCCTTTTTGTTTTCTGAATATTTTCAATTTGTAGTGGTGATTGTTGCTTTTCTTTACTTTTTGTAATTATTCTTTCATGGATGCAACCTTGCCTGGGATACGAGGCAGCACCTGTTTTTCAAAATTTTGACCACAAACATTTTTTTTATTCTAAGTTCAAGGGGAAAAAAGTGTTGAATTCTCACTTTACAAGCCTGGTATAAGCTTCAAATTGAGTATGATTTTTCTTTTTCTTCAGCTTCAGGGAGCGTTGCCCCCCTGACCCCCCAACTGTACCCTGCTAGGGGTCTGGGCGGCCCCTGGACCCATGCCTTGCTTGTTTTGTAATTTTTTCCAGTTGCATCCATGTTCTTTGGGTTATCTGGGTGCATAATTTAATGTTAGATTCAGTTAAGCTTTCATGTAAATTGTGTTGGCTGTTAGCTATGATACTGATCATTTATTGGTGTGGTCCTGTAGCCAAGAGGGCTGGAGGCTGGAGCCAGAAGATCCTCAGAACCCACAGTCACCTCTGACCTTCAAGGGAGTCGTCTACAATGAAATGAAAGGGGTCTATGTAAGCAAGCTCCTTTGGTTTCGTTTTTTATTGTATACGTTGAGATATTTACTTACCCTACATTTTGTTGTGCTTTTGGTGCAGTTCTTTGCGCTGTTGTGCAAAAGGAATAAAGATGTTAAGATTTGTTGAACCTTTTGACTTGCTAATGTAATGATTTGTTTGCTAATGTAATGATTTGTTTGCTATTGTAATGATTTGTTTGCTAATGTAATGATTTGTTTGCTAATGTAATGATGTAATGATTTGTTTGCTAATGTAATGATTTGTTTGCTAATGTAATGATTTGTTTCCATTCCAGTTCTGAGAACGTTTTTGACGTCAATGATTGTGCACTGTATTTTTGCTTGCATGCCACTTTTCAGAATCTTTTTACTTACTTCAGTGCTAACACATTCTGGGTTTTTTGTTTTGCAATTTGTGCTAATGCGTTCTAATTTGTTTTTACAGTCAGTGTAGCATTTTAATTTTGTTTTACAGTCAGTGTAACTTTTATTTTTGTTTTACAGTCGGTGTAACATTTTATTTTTGTTTTACAGTCAGTGTAACACATTTTATTTTTGCTTTGCAGTCCAGCTCCCAGAACCTGTTTGCCACAGCGGCATTGAACCAGCTGATGCCCAGCCACACCTATGGGGTCAACTTCGGAGGTGACCCCAAGTTCATCACAGACCTTACATGGTCTCAGCTGAAAGAGTTCCACGCCTCACATTATCACCCATCTAATTCCAAGTGCGTAAGAACTTACCCCTCCATTTTTTTGTAGTATCGGTTTGTTTGTGCTTGTGAATAAAATCGTAGATAAATAGACCAGGAAGTGAGTGTGTGTGTGTGTAACAAACTTCCTCTCTCCCTTCGTCAGTGACTGACCCTCTCTCCTTTCAAATCAAACCTCAAAACCCACCTGTTTCCCCGTCATTGAAGCTAATTCTCTCTTTTCCTCCTCTGTCTTCCCTTTAGGTCTATTTCTCATACGTGTGTGTCTGTTATCTTTATATAGTGTCTCTGTTTGAATACGCTGTGAATGTTCAACATGTGTGTGGCGCTTCGATTTGATTTCTGTCAAGATTTAGCGCCGTATAAATACTGTATGTTGTTGTGTTTGACAAAATAGAACTCTTGATGATGATGGGAAATGGAGTCAGGACCAGTATTAATTTTAAGGTATTGTGACAATACAACCACATAAAAATTTCAAATCTGCAATCTTAAATTTCCCAGAATCTCCCAGTGTTAAGTAAGCCGTTTCTGCTCTTTTTATAATGTTATGAAAAGGAACAGATGTCAAAAGTTTGTTCTGTTTTCATTTATAAATGCTACAGCAGTTGTGTTTCAGTTCTTCTTCTTCTTCTTTGCCATGTGTGGCCACAATCAACTCTTTGATTATTTTGTCACGGAAAAGGGAAGATTCCACCACTTTTGCCAGAAGAAAAGGCCTACCTAAGGCCTGAGAAGAAACGTTAAAATAGAAGAGTGGACAGATAAAAGAGAAATGCAAAACAAGCTAAGTACAGATCTGCTGGATTGTTGGAAAATGTTATGCTTGAGTGTGTATTTACAACAATTATATCTGTAGTATTAACTCATTCAACACTGACCGAATCACTACCCCTCTCTTCGTCGTCTTTCTCATGTTTTTTTTGAAAATCTGCTAATAATAAACATTTACTTTGGAATTGTAACATCTGCTAGCTTTTATTATTATAAACAATACCGCAAATTTTCAAAACTGTACGGTTAAGCATTATTTTTTAAATAATTTTTATGTAATGATGCAAACCTGCCTAGTGTTGAACGTTTGTGCGAGACATGTACGCTATAGCGTACATTAGTGTTGAGAGAGTTAACAGTCCATGTCATTGTTTTCCCACAGATTTTTCACTTATGGCAACTTTCCTTTGGAGAATCACTTGGACTTCATCGGCAGTTACCTGAATCAGTTTGACAGGATTTCCATCGACACCACAGTTCCTAATGAGCCACGGTGGGCTTCACCAGTCAGTCCTGTTCTTTTTTCCTTTTACTTTAACAACTAATTCAGCTTATATTGTTTTCTTTCTCTCTTGATATATGAACTGTTTGAACTTATATTTTGCCCTAAGGACATTAAATTGGCAAAAGTAAAGTTTTATCCCACTCACATTCATTCCAATCCTGGGCAGGTCTGCTGTTCTAAGTTTGTTGATGAGCTGTTGAATGTCAGGGTGAAGGTTGCGAAACCTAGCCATCAATTTGGTTTATACCCGGCAGTGAGATTTCTCCCTTATTGACTCTTACCTGCAGTGGGTTTTTGCGTGCTTATAGCGCATGGGTCAGACTTGCTTTAAGTCCCCATCTGAAGGACTGGGCGATCGGTTTGATTTTCCTGTCAAACTGGAAAGAAAGTGTGTGTGTTGTTTTCCATCTGACAATACTTCAACTTTGCATATAGGGAAAAAGAAAATCAGCATACAAAATAAGTGTACCTCAGCTCTTATGTAACCAACCAACACAGAAAGTGTGTGTGTGTGTGTGTGTGTGTGTGTGTGTGTGTGTGTGTGTGTGTGTGTGTGTGTTGTTTTCCATCTGACAATACTTCAACTTTACATATAGGGAAAAAGAAAATCAGCATACAAAATAAGTGTACCTCAGCTCCTATGTAGCCAACCAACACAAAACAAAATGTGTGTGTTTTAAATGGACCGCTGCCTTTTGGGATGGAGCTGTAGTGGGTACAATGGAACCTCCCTTATAAGACCTTCAAAAATCGTGAATGAATGAAATTCTGGTTTTGAACAGACACTTTTGGGACATTAGTAGATATAAAGATGGTGGGAACAATCCTGGAGGCAATGCCCGGAGGCAGTGCAACACCAAGAAAGTCCCAAATTTTTAACAATACAGATGTAACTCTAAACAAAACAAAAAACAAACAAAATGAGGTCTTACAAGGGAGGTAATTTTAATACTTACAAAGAAGGGCAATGTCTCAGAGAAGTAGGTCTTATGTGGGAGGGAGTCTTATAATGTGAGGTCTTATAAGGGGGGCTTCGCTGTATAAAGTTTAGGTTTTAGTGTAATCGTATGTGAATTGCGTGGTTTACAGAGACAGCACAGCATCACCTGCCCCCCAGACCCCATGGCCCCTGACCAGAGCAAGCAGACCACTGTGGCTGTCACCTGCCTTCTCTCAGAGTATGTATGCTTACCTTGAATTGGTCGCTATCTGAGTAGATGTGAGAAGTAGAATAGATGTGCTCTGTGTAAAGTGGCACAGTGGACGCGCGTTCGCATCGTGTCAAGTAAACCCGAGTTTGAACCTGGGTACAGGGGATTTTTCCTCTCACTTTGCACTAGGCCTTACGGTCTGAACGTGGAGTCTTTCGGATGAGACAATAAACCAAGGTCCCGTGTGCCCATGCACTTAGCACACGTTAAGCCCAGTGGCAACTAAAAAGTTGTCATTTGGTCAAAATTTCCCCCCCCCCCCCCCCTTTCCTTCCTCATCAGTCACACAAATATTGCATGCAAATAAAAAATTGGGTGGCGTGCCTCTGGCTGCAACACGCTCTCCAGGTGGGAGCAACCCAAATTTCACAGAGACGCCTCTGTGACTATAAAGTGCCTAATACCTAATACTTGTTGTGCTACAAGTCGCTGAATGATCTGGCCCCTTCCTATCTCTCCGATCTTCTGACTATTTACAATCCTTCCAGACAGCTACGCTCTTCCTCTGACACTCACGTTCTCCAGATCCCTCGTTTCCGCGCTAGAACTCTTGTCGAACGCTCATTTTCTATCCAGCCTCTCTCTTCTTGGAACAACCTCCCCTTCTGCTCTCCGAACCTCAAAAAAATCTTTCTTCTTTCAAGTCTTCAGCTCTCTTCAAAACTTAATTTATCTCTCCCTGTAGTTCTAAGCTCATCCTTTAAACCTGAGTGAGGGAGTGAGTGTGTGTATGCGTGCGTGTTGGTGGGTGTGGGAGTGGGGGTGTTTATTTATTTATTGTTTCATTCTATTATTTCATATTCTTTTGTTTTTATGGTTGTAAGCGCTTAGGGCTTTTTTATTAAGCGTCATTAATATTCATTATTATTATTATTAAGTACAAAGACAAAAGCAATGCCAGGAGGAACTCGATGACTTGTAATGTAAGGCCACTGACCTGTATATATTCGGAGGTGCATTATTGGATTTGTTATAAAAACTAATAACTTATATCAAACAATGTCTGCAGAAATGTAAAAAGGGGGTTTTGCTTTTTATATTTCAGCAGTCTTTTTGTTATACAAGTTATTAGTTTTCGTTATAAGTTGAATAATATGTCAATGGATTATCTAAAGATAGTCCGTTTTGACTCCAAGCCGTCTTTAAAAAAAATTATAATATAGAACTGGTTTGCTTTCTTTTGGCTGTCGTTTTTGCAGCATTACCAACGCCTACGAAAAGTTTGTGCAGCAACTAGTGTGCTACTTGCTGACCGACGGGGAGACAGCCCCTTTCTACAACTCCCTCCTGGCGGCCAACATTGGGAGTGACTATGCCCCCATCACAGGGTAAGGGAGAAAGGTAGACTGAAGGTGGACGGCTTGCTTGTGCTCTTGATTGTTGTTGATTGACTCAATGGAGGCATGTCAGAGACGCCATTCTGACACTTCCCATCTTTTGGAGTCACGTTGGAGGGGTTTTGACTATTGTGTAACCCAATAAAAGGGAAATAACTCGCTGTTCCTATTAATCCTGAGACCTTCCCCTTGTAGTTGCTTCCCTTAGACTGTCTCCAGTGTGTCCTGTTTTCGTTTTTTACTTCTTTAAATTGAACTACTCATCATCTTTGAATTTGCTTCATTCAATATGGCAGCGACCATATAGCTCACTTTATTCAAACATTAAATAAACAAATGTTTATGTTTATAGTTTATATTATGCTTTTTAAAATCAGGAAGCTGTCTGAGCGATCGAAGAAGAAGAAAAAGAAGAAGATGATGATCTTGATGTTGATTGATTATGTCATAGTAATTAGCATTTGTGTAGTCATGTTATAAGGCGCAGGGGTCTCACTCTGGGGGAAAAGCTATGACCTTATAGCTGAAAAGTATGCTGTGTGTGCGGGCAGGTTCCAGGGCAACACGAAGGAGTCCAGCTATGCCGTAGGTCTGCAAGGAATCAAGGAGTCTGATGTGGACAAGGTGACCAAGATCATCGACCAAACCCTGGACACAGTGATACAGTTAGTACTTCATAGGAGCTCATGGAGCAATTCAAAACAAACAATACATATGGTTATAATACCTTTTTGGTATATCTTTATTGATTACAAATTCAGGGCTTTCCTGGTCTTGCAGTACCTCCAGGAACGTCCCACCATCTTTATATCTATTAATATCCCGCATGTGCCTGTTCCAGGCCGGAGGACGTTAATCGGATTTTGTTCTTCAAAAGAAACACCATGAGAGAAGGAGAGGGAAGAGAGATAAAGGGGGAGAAGGAGGGGGAGAGTGAAATAGAGAGAGGAAGTTTAATACATAAATAGCTGGTGTTTATGACATGGGTTTTTTGATAGAATACTGATCTAGTAAGATTCCTGTATTTGAGTTTCGTAATTATGGAAACATAAAGATCTAGTAAAATTCTTAATTTCCTGTAATTCAGTTTCGTAATGATGGAAACGTGAAAACTCATCCACCAACTAAAAGAAAATGAAATTATTGAGTGCCTCATCTATGTCATCCTGCCTCCAAAATCTTAAAATGCAGAGGGGAGGTTTTCCTCAGTATCAATGTTTTTAAACATCCAATATTGAGAAACATGCTTTAGAATGGCTGACACTGTTACCTCTTGATTTCATCCATTTCACTATTCTAAAGTTTACCGTGACTGCTAAGTCTGTTTTTACTATCCTTGTTATTCAAAAGAGGAAGCGAAACTTGCTAGCATTGAAAAACTGCCCCAATCAT
Organism: Phymorhynchus buccinoides; assembly: GCA_017654935.2. NCBI lineage: Eukaryota > Metazoa > Mollusca > Gastropoda > Neogastropoda > Raphitomidae > Phymorhynchus > Phymorhynchus buccinoides. The sequence goes on from CM065680.1 coordinate 90,548,954, forward strand.
TTACAGAAGAAAACATTCGTCTATACATACCCTAAGGACAGTTTCTATAGAGTAGCAGAGCAGGGGGAAAATCTCATATTGACAATGAGAGAATTTCTCTTCTCTTAAGGGCCCGTGGTCAATGAGCTGACCATTCTGACTCCTTTCCCCCCAAAAAAAAGTTGGATAGTTGAACATATTTTTGCATGTGCAGAGAAGGATTTGACCCTGTACGCATTGAGGCCATCCTTCACAGAATTGAGCTGGGCCAGAAACACCAATCAAGCAACTTTGGGTTCAATCTTGCCATTGTGAGTGATAGCTGGATGTAGCAGAAGCAAAACTTCACGGTGAAATTTGATGATGAAATAAAAACACACAACAATGTGCAAGTACACATACATGTGCCCTTCACTCACCTATATCTACCAGGCATGGTAGACCTCCGCGAATCGCGGAAAATCCATGAAAGTGAAAATTTGCCCCCCCCCCCCCCCAAAAAAAAGCCTGGGTAAAAATTTGCTCGGGTGCCTAAAAAATATGTGCGTTAAAACCTATGCAATCGCTTCGCAGAACTGGATGTGAATGACTGAACAAGCAACTTCCCGCCGAAGTTAGCAGTCGTGCGCGGCCTAGCTCACGCCACACGTTTCCAGATTTGTGATCCTAGTGCTTCTTTTTTTTCTTCTTCTTCTTCATTTTGACGCCCAACTTCATCATTTTAGTTTGAGTCGACATCTTTCAAATGAAATGCAGAATCGGTTGGATATTCTTCCGCAAAACTCACTTTGCCTCCACTACCATGCCTGATCTACACATGGTTTTGTCAGTGGCTTTTTTGTTGTTGAATTTTTTTGATGTTGTCATCACTGGATTTATTTGTTATCAGTAGCAGTATGGAAAAGACTCGTCAACAAGTTAATTTTGATATTTATGTTCATGAAAATGATGAAGAAACGGTAAAACATGGTAAATGAACGATCACAGAGATCTCTGAAACCAACCAACAAAAAGAAGAATGAAGGTTTGTTTCATCGATTTTGAATAAGCTGTATGTTTCCAGGGCTTGTCATCGCACTGGAACCACGACGGAGACCCCGTGGAGATGATCCAGGTGAACCAGATGGTGGACAGGTTCCGCAAGGACCTGGCCGACAACCCTCACTTCCTGCAACACAAAGTGCAGCACTATTTCAAGGTCAGTTATAGCGTTTTTATGAGCAAAATGTGAAGGAAAGGGGGGAAGAATTTTCTTTCCCTTCTTGCATCATAGGTAAGCATTTCAATACAACCTCTGTATAACATCTTTAACCCCTTCACTGCCAGAGAAAGATTGAGAAATGATATTTTTGTAATTATGAGATATAAAAGAGACTTGTTAGACTCGATCTGAGAAATGGCCTGGAGATATGTCCCTCTTAACCCTTTCGCTGCCAGCCATTTTTCAGCCAAAAAATACCATTAAACTTAACTGGGTAGAGAAAAGAGAAAATAAAATATCTGCAATATTGCGAATTCCTCTGTGACATGCAAAGCATTAGGCCTATCCTTACCTCCCAAAATTAAGTATATAAGGTATTTGGATAACAGATCCTGGTTTGATGCCTTTTAGTGACATGGGTGTTAAACCACTGTGGTGCTAAAATGCGACATTGGCGGTGAAAGGGTTAAGTGTCCTAGAACAGCAAGTGGCATTCCAGACTTGTGACATCAAAATTTATGACTCTATCGATGACATCATACTGCCGGTGGTAGTAGAAACGGGGCTGGCTGAGAAGGGGTTAATTCTAACCAATCTCTGTATAGCGTCTTCATGGGTGCAACTTTTCCTGTTTTACAAGGATTTCCTGTTTTTGAATTTTACCAAAAAAGGAAGTTCCTTTTTTTTTTTTTTGGGCAAACAAGATCTTTGTGTGTCTACTGTATTTTCAAACACTTTAAAATAAGCATTTGTATAAATTGTGAACAAAAGCAAACTAAAATACTTTCATAAATCAATTTTTGCTTCAGCTGCAGGGGAACATTACTCCTGGATCCCGGCCTTTCAGATTTTTTCCTTTTGTGTAGTTGCACCCTTGCGTCTTTATTTCTGACAGCAGCCAATGTCTGTGTGCATCTTTACTTCTGACCGAGGCAATCACAATGTGTTTATTTTCAGAACAACCCTCATCGGCTGACGCTGACCATGTCCCCCGAGGAGGGCTACCTGGCCAGTCAGGAGGCTGAGGAGAAGGAGAGGTTGGCCAAGAAAGTGGCCGCTCTCACCGACAGTGACAGACAGCAGATCATCGCCAGAGGTAAGCTCTCACCGACAGTGACAGACAGCAGATCATCGCCAGAGGTAAGCTCTCACCGACAGTGACAGACAGCAGATCATCGCCAGAGGTAAGCTCTCACCGACAGTGACAGACAGCAGATCATCGCCAGAGGTAAGCTCTCACCGACAGTGACAGACAACAGATCATCGCCAGAGGTAAGCTCTCACCGACAGTGACAGACAGCAGATCATCGCCAGAGGTAAGGTGATGATGAAAAGGAGAGGTTGGCAAAGAAAGTGGCCGCTCTCACTGACAGTGACAGACAGCAGATCATCAACAGAGGTAAGATAATGAAAAGGAGAGGCTGGCAAAGAAAGTGGCCGCTCTCACTGACAGTGACAGACAGCAGATCATCGCCAGAGGTTAACTCTCACTGACAGAGACATCGCCAGAGGTAAGATGATGAAAAGGAGAGGTTGGCAAAGAAAGTGGCCACTCTCACTGACAGTGACAGACAGCAGATCATCGCCAGAGGTCAGATAAAAAGGAGAGGTTGGCATAAAAAGCGTCCGCTCTCACTGACAGTGACAGACAGCAGATCATCACCAGAGGTTAGATAAAAAGGAGAGGTTGGCATAAAAAGCGTCCGCTCTTACTGACAGTGACAGACGGCAGATCATCGCCAGAGGTAAGGTGATGATGAAAAGGAGAGGTTGGCAAAGAAAGTGGCCGCTCTCACTGACAGTGACAGACAGCAGATCATCGCCAGAGGTAAGATAAAAAGGAGAGGTTGGCATAAAAAGCGTGGCCGCTCTCACTGACAGTGACAGACAGCAGATCATCGCCAGAGGTAAGGTGATGATGAAAAGGAGAGGTTGGCAAAGAAAGTGGCCGCTCTCACTGACAGTGACAGACAGCAGATCATCGCCAGAGGTAAGGTGATGATGAAAAGGAGAGGTTGGCAAAGAAAGTGGCCGCTCTCACTGACAGTGACAGACAGCAGATCATCGCCAGAGGTAAGGTGATGATGAAAAGGAGAGGTTGGCAAAGAAAGTGGCCGCTCTCACTGACAGTGACAGACAGCAGATCATCGCCAGAGGTAAGGTGATGATGAAAAGGAGAGGTTGGCAAAGAAAGTGGCCGCTCTCACCGACAGTGACAGACAGCAGATCATCGCCAGAGGTAAGGTGATGATGAAAAGGAGAGGTTGGCAAAGAAAGTGGCTGCTCTCACTGACAGTGACAGACAGCAGATCATCGCCAGAGGTAAGTTCATGAAAAGGAGAGGCTGGTGAGGAAAGTGGCCACTCTAACCGACAGTGACAGACGAAGTTCTAGCAAAGGGAGATCTCAAGAAAGCCCATAAAAAATAATGTTTAGCCAAATTATGGAAATGCAGGGATCAGCCATGCCTAGGAATACCAGCCTATCGTAACATAGGAATTCCTATAATATATGAATATAAAAAAAGCAAGAAAGCAGGGAGAATGGTGCGGAGAGGAGGGAGAGTACTCAATGTCAGACATTATTAATACCACTAAACATACTGGGGAGGCCTTTTTTCTCTGAAATTGTTGTTGTCCAGCTCTTTCTAGGTTTTGTTTTCACTAATATTCTATTTTCTTGAGTCTGGCAAAGAAACTATCTGACCAGTACAAGGAGCTGATCATTGCGAGGAGTAAGATGTGCTGCTTATCTTGGTAATTTTGTTGTTGTAAGGATATTCAATGACTTTGACTAGAATATCAGAAGCGTTATGTGCTTTGTTTTGTGTTATCTGAATCTGAATAGCAATGCTGAGCTATCCAACTGGATAATTAATATACAGTGTGGTGTGCAGCAATAGGAAGAAAATGTAAACAAAATGAAAAAAAGAAACAACTGAAAAACTGTACTAAAAATAGAGATATCCCAATGTTTCGTGTCCAATCAGTTAAATCCGGCTACCATAGCAGCCCCTGGAGACATGTAGTAGTAGTAGTAGTAGTAGTAGTACAGTGGAACCTCCCTTATAAGACCTCCCATTATAAGATTTCCTCCCACATAACACCTACTTCTCCGAGACATTGCCCTTCTTTGTAAGTATTAAAATTACCTCCCTTATAAGACCTCATTTATAAGGGAGGTTCCACTGTAGTGGTAGGGACAAAATAAGCCATTAAGCTTTTTATATAGTCCCATCGTATATATAAAGTATTACAACAAAAATGCCCCGGTCAGTACAGCCCCAACCTTCATGACCACTACTGCTGGGGAGGGGGTGATAGATATAGAATGAGAGTTTGTTCAGCTCCTACCTGAAGTGTTGTTTTTATTGTTGTTTGTTTTTCCGCAGGCCAAGAGCTGCTGGAGAAACAGATGATGACAGAGGATCTTTCCTGCCTTCCGTCGCTCCAAGTTTCCGACATTGATCCCTGCATCAAACCAGAAGTGGTGGAAGACTCCACCCTGGGTAAGCTGCCCTGAGTGAACATGGGATCTTAACCTGTACTAATTAGTTGTATTTGTATTTTGTATTCTTGTCACATAGACATGTCCCTGTGAAACGCATGCAGCTTTATCTAATTTTAAAGGTGTTTGGCTGTTAATTTTATAAGTTTGTTGTGGATGATGGTAGTCAAATATGATCTGGTTGTTGTTATATTGGCCTTGAGAGCAAAGTAGAATGAATTTTAATGTGTGGTGATGAAAAAGAATGTAGAATGTTGTTTGAACAGAGTTATTCAAGATTTCCTGTTTCAACATAAGTCTCTCTGATCCACATTCTATGTTCAACTCTTTGCGTGTCAGCGAGTTTGCATGCACATATGCGGTTCTCTTTTCCTATTCTTTTCTTTTCCCTTCAATGACGGACTAAGAAATTTGGCTGTGAATTTTGACTTGTACAAAGAGCTTCAGCAAACATGAAACTAAAGGCTCTTTTTTGTATGCCATTCAACATGTTTCATTAGTCATCATCAGTACCTACAGCATATATATTGTTAGTCCTTATTCACAAATTTATTTGGCGCGAGAAAGGCCTGTCAAACGGGCAACACAGACATAGGGAATAAACAGAACAGAAGGGGTTAACTGGATGAAGGAAAGGAGGAAGTAAAGAGGTTGTAGTATGATACCAGCCGCCGTAGCTCAGTGGTTAGAGGTGCAGGACTGGTGACTGGGAGGTCATGGGTTCGAACCCCATCAGTCTTGTGGGGTTTTCGGCCCAGACCGGCTCAGGGGTTACCCAAAGTGAAAGTGCTGTGGAAGAAATGGGAAGACTGGGACCACACAGTCGAGCTTCATCCACTGTACGGATGTGTATTTGAGAGTGTTGCTCTAATTTCATGACCAACACTGCAGGTGTCTGTTCCTCCCGGACCTGGTTGACGCCAGGATATATTTGATAGGGAGCGTGGAGGACAGCCCTGTCACATGTCTCAAATCCTTAATGGACACCACAGCATCATCTTCATCAGGACTCATTATCATCATTATCATTCATCATCAATCAATTAAAAAAAAATTATTAAAAAATAAAATGGAAAATGAAACGATGCACACACAAAAAAGAGAAACAAAAAAGAACTAAAGAAAGAAAAAAAGAGAGACTAAGGAAAAAATGCAAACAAGAATATAGGACAAAAAAAGAGAAGGAAAAAGAAAAAAAGGTTGTAGTATGATGGTTTCAGCGGGTGTATCGGTGCAGCACAGCAAACTGGAGGGGTTAACTGAATGAAGGAAAGGAGGATGAAGTAAAGAGGTTGTAGTATGATGGTTTCAGCGGGTGTATCGGTGCAGCACAGCAAGCAGCCGACCAACGGAGTGACTTACCTGCGCATGGTGGCCGGTCTGCCTGACCTGCCCACACCCCTCATGTCCCTGGTGCCTCTCTTCTGCAACGTCATCACCAGGTATTACTTTATTTGTAATGCACACACAGACTGTGCTTGTTGTCACTTTCATGCACACAGTGAAATTGGAAGAAGTTTGCTGCACCTTTGCCTATTCTAAGTTTGTAGCGCGTAGTACATTCCCATGACTGAATTTCGTAAGCTTCTGTGTGATTGGTCAGTTTTGTCTAATGCAGACGCACCATTTCTATGTGCTAGGCTTATTCTTTGGGCGTAATTTTGAAGGAGGATGTTTTTAAAGCTATTGAGTGAATGTTTCTTCGTCAACCTTGAACAAAATCGCATCGTAAATGTGAAGGAGATAGACAAAAGATGCTGATACAAATTTGACCGGGGTTGGCGGATGAAACTACCAGTCAGTATATTCCATGTAGGTGAGATCGCTGCAAGGACATGCAGGTATGTGTTTTGTGTCCTTTATATTAGTCGTTATGTAGGTCCTTGCACATTGTGAGTATGGTCCTTATAGGTCCTTACAAGGTCCTTACTTGGAATCCCCTGAAAGCCCTGGGAACCATGGCAACATTTAGTGCGAATGGTGAGACAATGCCATCAGCTAGGCTTTTTCAGTTTTGGGCCTTCTCACATCCCTCCCTGGTGTGCAGCATAGGGGCTGGGGGCAAGGACTACCGGTGGATGTCCCAGCAGCAGGAGTTGTACACAGGGGGCATGTCGGCAGGCACCCACGTCAACTCTCACCACACCCAGCACCACTGTCTGCAAAAGGTAAGGCCCACTGTGGGCTGCACTTTGCTCAGTATTTAACCCTTTCACTGCTAAACAGTTTTGCTGTACCCATATTTTTCGGACTATAAGGTGATACTTTTTTTTTCTCCCAGAGTGAGACCACTGCTAACTTAATAAGAAAATATAATAACAAAATCTGATTTTTGATTAAAATTTGGGGTGGGTGTGCCTTATAAGTCCGAAAAATACGGAACTCTTATCAGGAAAAAAAGGAAAGTTACAAGTCACAAGCCACACAATTTATTGTCCAAGAAACATGGATATACACCTGTGGTGGCATGTAAAACATAAACAATGAATAAATAAGATCACAGCTCAAATATTAAAATAGAACATTCACGCAACTGAACTCAAGCGCACACAAACCGCAGCACCCCCACTCCCTCCCCGCCCCCCTCACGCATGTGAGAGAGAGAGAGAGGGGGGGAGAGAGAGAGAGAAAGAGAGAGTCCTAAGTGAAAATCACACACACACACACACACACACACACACATGTGCGCAGCGTTTCATCTGATAATATACACAATAGATAAAACAAAAGCTTTTACGCTAATACGTAAAACGAGTATATAAGAATAAAGTTATTTTGGAAATCGATTAATTTAAAACAGTAATCTTAAAACGCACCCTTTAAAGATTAAAACTAACCATTCAAATCAGTAATATGAGCTCTGCCTGTTTCTAGACTTAAGTATTTAGTTTGCCCATAATGATCAAAATGCATGTTGCTAATTTTCGCTCTATCCCCATGGCAACTCAGTGATACGCTAGTAATGATATGACTTGCATATCACTGTTGGCATGGGGAAAGAGCAAAAAATAGTAATGTGTATTGTGACCATAACAGGCTTGCAGTGTGTGTAACAATGGCACTGGCAACTGGTCACATAGCGCCAGCATAATTATGTCTGCTACAACAACAAATTGACACATACTGACATAGGCTAGTTGGCATTCATTGCTATACTGCCAACAATGTACAATACAATAAAATAAAATAAAAGTCATTTGTACATTGTATACCAGATCATGGATTCAGTGATCAATATTTCTCAAAAGATTCAATTGTTCATGTGACAGATGGGCCTCTGCGAAAATCAAAATCTTTGTCACTGACATCGGCTCCACTCAGTTACATGGTTTGGGGTTAAAAAAAAAAACCACACCCACTGTCAGGTTCTGTACCTTGACAAATTTCTTCAAGTCTTTTTTTCAAGTGTGCATATTTATTTGTGTCAGGCATTCCATTTAAAATGGGAAAAGTCACTTTGAATTAAAATGTTGAAAAAAAGAAAGAAACCCAGAGCAATAGGAATTGTTTGGAAATAATTAAGGGGAGTAATTTGATGGTGTGTCGGAGTGATCTTGCCTTATTCAATCGGTCAAACAGGGGAAGTTACTCTACAATCAGGTAGATCCCCAGCTCTCACCTCGTGCGTTTGAGCAGACATACAGCACTTAGAACACTGTGCGTCATTCTAACATTAATGTCATTTATATTTTTACGTCACAATTTGCAAGTTTCTGGCCACTGGCCATCCCTAATTTTTCTAAGTAGTGCTTGCAAGTCGCTGACTCACATCCTGCGGTTTCAAGCTTCGACGCCATTGTTGCTATGGTATTTGACCGAGTAATGGAAGTAAAGAACTCTAATTTTCACAAAGTGCTCTCCCCTAGTTTTTTTTCAAAAATCGTCTATTCCTTGATGATGCATAGACACAATTCAGCAGAATAAGACATTGATCATTAATAATGAATTACATGTCTGTCTACAGGGACTGGTATTCTCTTCCCACTGCTTAGAACGCAATATGAGCAAAATGTTGGAGCTGTGGACACTAATATTTAACAGGTAAAACAATTAGCACAGGGAAGATAAAAGACTTTAATATCCACATAACTGAACCCAGTTTATTGTAGCAATAACCTTAGAGTGTAGTCTAGTTGAAGATTATTAGATGATAGAGTAAATAACGACTTATGTGCAATATGTATTTGGTACCAATGCATTAACGCATTTTAACAATATGACATTCATTTTTCGGGAAAAGTGTTTTTCTTTAAATCTATTTTATTAAGAAAATTTATATAGCTTATAAATTATTAAGAAAATTTATATAGCTTTATATTTATATAAATTTATATATTTAAGCTCTAAGCGCATAAAATGATAAATCTAGTAAATGGGCTTGCAAAATATTGTTTAATTTCATGTTTCAATTTCGAGGGGCGAATTGCCTAAACGTGTTATCACAAGAGGAATAAAGAAGGACCTCACTGAATGTGGACATTCACTGGATCTGACCAACACCAGGATCCTTGACACAGAACTAAACCCACTCAGAAGAAAAGTAAAAGAGGCCATCAACATCAGACTCAGAAAACCAAGTCTAAACAGAGACCTTGGGTTTGATTTACCACCCATCTATCAGTCCATAATTGGAAATCTTCACAGACAGGTACCACTGTCAACCCACCCAACCTTTGACCCCACAAATTTACCTGAATTCAACTCACCACAATCAAGTCTGACTGCCAACATTCAAGCCTCCTCAGATTGCTGAAGAAAACCCGTGTGAATACGGTTGAAATATCCAAGTGCGTTAACTTTTTGTCTGTGGAAGGGAAAACGCGTATTGCAATTAAATGCCAGGGACTGGGAATTTGCATTCAAGAATAAAGAAGGGTAATAACATGTTTAGGCAATTACCCCTCGATTTGTTAAAACGGCCCCACAGAGCAGAAGTAAAAGGGGAAAACTCAGTCTTCTCTTTCTATTTTGAACTCTTACTATTTGCTTGCTGTCTTCTTCTTGACTGTGCGTAGCCACAATCAACATTTTGATTATTTTGCCATGGAACCGGGGAGGTTCAAGACCACTTTTGCCGAAAGAAAAGGCTCAAGGCCTGAGAAGAAATAATACAACAGAGAGAGCACAGATACAAGAACTTGGAAACTGTTGATCCGTTGGGTTGTTGGAGGAGGAGGGGGGGGGGGTGGGGGAAGAGGGGGGACCAAAGGGGGGGGATATCAGTGTTTTCATTTTACATTGATAACGTATGTATCATACGAAACGTCTGTATGTTGAGCCTCAATAAAAGGACCAAATGCTACCTGAATGTCTTGTGTTTCATGTGAAGATGAGTTATGGGAAGAACTTTGATATGAGCCTCTTCTTCGTCTATTATTAGAGGAGGGTTACATCCGCTTTAGTCAAAACATAATGTGATTGAATTGTCTAAAACATTTTTATTATTTTTTAGTAAGAATTGTACTCTAGACCCAGACCTTTGAACTTGTCGTTTTAGAACTTTTAATCTCCCCGTGGGGATACCGGGGGGTCTTTTGTATTAATAGTTCCCCCACCTTCTGGAAGTTCTGTGCTTGTAGCTTCCTCTAATCTGCCACTCTCTTTGACTCTGCCTTTTCCCTTTGCTTTCTATCATCTACTATCTTTCTGACTTATTGGCCCATTCTCCTGCCTTTAAAAAAAAAAAAATCTTCCAAATATTTTTTCTCCTCCCGGAGACCAGTGAAAACTGAAAACCGGACACATATGTACCTTACCCATTAACGGAACGCAGAAGAAGAAGAACTTTTAAGTTACATTTTGTCTATCCATGTTCTTGTCCTCTTTGTTGGATGATATACCCAGTGATGCGGTTTGACGGTTCTCTCACATCTTTACCAATGTGCTGACAGCCCAGATTTCAGTGACCGTGAGCGGCTGACCACGCTGATTCGGCAGAGTGCCAGTGAGCTGGCTTCCAGCGTGCCGCATGCCGGCCACAGCTATGCCATGGCCAATGCTGCATCCTCACTCACCCCTGCTGCCGCCCTCAGCGAGCTCTTTGGAGGAATGACTCAGGTAGCACTTTTTTTTGTTTTATGTGACCAAGCACCACGAAAGGGACATTAAGTCACTGGGCTTGTTTCTCACAACAGGCTTACAATGTCAAAAATATCATTTGTTTTATCAATTTTGAGTTGTGGGTAATTTTGTGCTCTCTAACATCTTATCTTTTATACCCATAAAGGATAATCTTTAAGATGGTCTCTAAATATTCCAAAACGTGCTTTAAAATTAGTAGGTTGATGCATTTTTTTAGGATAGGCTAGACTTTAGACTGATTTCTCAAAATGGCCGATAGTCACCTTACCATAACTTTAAATGCTCATAACTCTGCAACAAAAAAGGATACAAGAATGGTTTTTATATCATTAGAAAGAGAATTGCCTGAAGTTTCCAACTGTGCCCTATTCTCAGAATGGTTATTTTGACACTTAATGTCCCTTTCTGGGTCACATATCAGTTTTCAAATATCATCAGATGTCAGGTGTTTAACAAGTTTGTACATGTATATTAAACAGAATTCTTTTTCTTTGCTTTTCAACATGTGATATTAACCCTTTCGCCGCCAGCCATTTTTCAGCCCAAAAAATATGATTAAGCTTACCTGGGTAGAGAAAAAAAAAAATCTGCAATATTGCGAATTCCTGTGTGACATGGAGAACATTAGGCCTATCCTTACCTCCCAAAATTATGAAAATAGGGTCTTCAGATAACAGGCCCTGAGTTGATGCTTTTTAGTGACATGGGTGTTAAACCATTGTGGTGCATAAATGCGACATTTGCTGCGAAAGGGTTAATTAATTCAATGTCCGTTTGCTTACTCAGGTGTCGCTGATGAAGAAGATAGCTGAGACATCTGACCTGAGTGAAGTCGTTCAACAGTTACAGCAGATTGCTTCCCTTGTTCTCAACAAAAGCAACATCAGGTGATTAGTTGTATGTCGCCAAACGTTTGGTATTTCAACATTGATTACATACCTACATTATAAATTTCTGTTAGGATTGTATCGTGATTATGGTGTACCCGTTTGTAGAAGTTAATAGGGATAATTACAGTAAAGTACCTTGTCTGGAATTCTCTCCCTGTCCATCTCTGTCACCAGCCAACCCTTTCCAGTTTCAAAACCCAGCTCAAGACCCGTCTGTTTCAGAAGGCTTTTCCTCTGTGATTTCAGACATGGTTGTATGAATGTGGGAGAATGGTTCATGTAAGTATAATCTACATGTGATTCAGTGAATGTAAGCGCCTTCTAATTCATGTGCAGAAAGGCGCTATGTAAATGCTACGTTTTATTTATTATTATTAAGAAGTGTGCTTAATGCTTGCTTGAGGCTTAAGCCAATAAAAAAAATTTGCCTGTGAAGGAAATACATTTTTTCAGTGTAAATCTACTAAATGTTTAGTTTTCTTTTAAAAGCATAACTGTACTTACTCTTCAAAGGTGAGTTATCTAAATCAGTTGGTATGTTTCTGGCATTTGCCCATCTAGCTGATAAATGTTTGAAGGTACCAGCAAAAGTCTAAATATAAATCATGGACAAAAACTATAAATGATAGATGGAAAAATTATGGGGGAAAAGAATGCTTTGCTGAGAAGTCACCATATCTGGCTACATATTTAAGTGTAAGTGTACAGAGACCATGATATTTGGCTGCATCTGCAATGGTTGTTTACAATGTGACATGTTCATGTCAGTAATGATATCTTAACGAAATAGTAATTAACAAGATAGGCAATGCCGTTGATAGTGTGAAGATAATAGGATGGTGTATGTCCAGGGTGTCGGTGAATGCCACCCCAGAGAGCATGTCCCAGGCACTGACAGAGGTGGAGTCCTTCATCCACACTCTGCCAGGACAGCCGGAAGGAAAGTCTGTCTTCACTGAGGTAGGTCGGCACTAGCAAGGGCTGCTTTTTTTGTCATCTGTAATCTGTTTGGTACACATTAGCCAGTCATTAGTTATTTGTCATCACAAAGGTTTGTTGAATTGGGGTCTTTTTCTTTGTCAGTTCTGTTTTGTGTCGTTATTGTTTTGCCTTGATTTGGGGAAGTGAAATATTCGTAAATGTTAATGTTTATGTTTCTATGGGTATGGATCTAAGCTCCCTAAATTGGTGCAAAAGAAACTTTGGTTTGTCTGGCTTATTTTATTGCTTAGGATTTTGGTTTACCAAATCTGTTGTATTTTCTTCTTATAGTTTGTTGTGATTTGGTTTTGTGCTTTACTTCACTTTATCAATGTCCTGGGCCTCGTTTGATAGCATAAAGGCTCTTGCATGATTTGTTTTGCAGGGCAGAGCGTTGGAAGGGTCTCCAGAATGCACGCACTTTGAGCTGCCTTTCTCTGTGAACTACATGGGGCAGAGTGTGCCCACCGTGCCCTTCACCCACCCTGACAGACCAGTGTGAGTAGGACCTGCTTTATGTTGTCTGTGTGCATGGGGGGGATTGATCATTGGATGCTCAGTGTACTTGTTCAGGTGTGTGTGTGTGCGTCTCTGTGTGTTTGATAGCTATGTTTTATGTCATTTACATGTGCTTTTATGTTATTTTACAAATGTCTCTTCTGTTAGGTTATAACAATGTCTTATTTTGTCTTAATTTTTATGTGCATGCCGAAAAACAAATTTTTTTCACTTGTTTGGAGACAATAAAATTGTTGAATTGAAAGAGGTCCGCATGATCTTGTCTGCCTATGAATATTCACCGTTATAAGACATTCTTTTCTTTTTCATAATGCTCAGACAGTTTCCTGTCATATGAGCACAGATGCTTCATGCCGCCGTTATGTGCCTAACTAAGAAATAGTTAGGCCCAGCATGTAGGGACCAGTAGGCAGAATGGATGACCAGTAAGGCAGTAAGACAGTAAGAAAGATAGTAGATGACAGTAAGCAAAGGGAAAAGGCAGGAGATAGTCCGTCTTTGGCTGGAGAAAATCTTTGTAAGAGTGGACCAGTCTAGAGCAAAGGCAGGAGAATGGACCAGTAAGGCAGAAAGATAGTAGATGACAGTAAGCAAAGGGAAAAGGCAGACCCCTGGTATCCCCACAAGGCTGCGACGCGCAGCGCTCTCCAGGTGGGAGCAACCCGATTTTTCACAGACGCCTCTGTGACTAAAAAATACCAAATACCAAATACCACAACATGTACTTGGAAAAGTGTTTTCCACTGTGTAATGAATAGTATACATAGTAATAATTGAAATAAGAACTAAAGATGAAACTTGCATGGCATTCAGTAGTACATTCCGTCTTACATATTACAATGCAGGTTCTTTTGTATTCTTTTTGCAGGTTGACAGTTCTTGCCACGTTGCTGTCCAGGATGTTTTTACACAGGGAAATCAGGTATCAGATTATATACTATATGTCTCTGGTGGTTCGTAATTGGAATGGGAGCACAATGTTGTCACTTTGTCTGTGGTAGATGCATGCATACTATGCACACTTACACAAAGCACTCGCACACTGACACACAAACTTTCATGCACACTTTCATGCTCCCATCCTCTCCCCCCTCCCCACACACCTAGTAAATACTTTTTTTTTTTAAAGAGAAAAGATTGACCAGTTAAGGAAAATATGAACACTCGTTACTATACTTTTTTTTAATACAACAAATTACATTTATAAAATGGACACCTATGTAGTGTATATCATTGGACTGCAAGCAATCTTTAGATGCTTTAAAATCACAAATCATGCACCGGGCTGTTCAGCCCATGCAGAGCTGAAATTCGTGCTGCTCTCTGTATCCTTAGCATTCACTGATTCTTTCACTGATATATACTTTAGTACGTCCAACAAGTCGCTTCATCAATTCCTTCCACAAGTCATATAAAGGACAAAAACTTAGGGGGGTTTTCATTGTGTTTGCACAGTCATCTTTTTGTTTTTGTTTTTTTAAAACATAGGATTGTGATGACTTTTTGTGCAATAAGAATGTATCCTTTACATTGTAAAGAAGTCTGTCGACAGAAATTGAACAAATCCTTGTCTTTGCACTACAGAAAAACAAGCTCACCATCATGTAATGTTGTGTTGCTTGTCGTCCAGGGAGAAAGGAGGAGCGTACGGCAGTGGAGCAACGACTGGAGACGGGGTCTTCACTTTCTTCTCCTACAGGTCTGGTTCCACGATTCTGCCTTTGTGTTGTGCTGCTGTTTGTTGGATTCGTGTAGTCACCAATTTTCTCTTCATTGCTGGATTCTTATAGGTTTCTTTGAGTTAGGTTCAAATCAGTTTTATGGTTTGCTTATTGTGACCTGTTCTATCATCTATGCATATGTGCATACATTCAAAATATGTTGTGTGTGTGTGAGAGAGAGAGAGAGAGAGAGAGAGAGAGAGAGAGAGAGAGAGAGATATTAAGTTCTATTGACTATTATTTGTTATTACTCAATATTATGCTGAGCAACTAACTTATGCTTGTTTTCACATGCGCGGTTTATGATGGTGTTGGATAAAGGAAACAATTAGTTCTTATATTATTTGCTCTTATTCAAATTCATGCTGATCAACGTATGCATGTTTTCTCATGCACAGTGACTGCTTTGTGTTTTACTTCATGAGTGTGTTTGAGAAAAAGGAAACGATAAATTCATAAATAGTGCAAACTTTGGTGTGGGAAGGCAACGCTACCCCCAGAGTGATAATGTTTTGCATTTCCGTAGAGTTTATCCACAGTATTTGATCTTTGCAATTCCATAAAGTTTTAGGATATTTGGGAGACACAAAGAGATAGATGGTAGGCAGGTCTTCAGCATGACTTTTGTATTGATTTACGCAGGGACCCGCACAGCACGCAGACCCTGAAGGTGTTTGAGGACAGCGTGCAGTGGGCAGTGGACGGTCAGTTCACCAACCAGGAACTGGACCAAGCCAAAATCAGCGTCTTTCAGGCCGTGAGTACCTGTACCAAATGGCTCGCCAGATTGAAGGGGAATTTGTCCAACTCCAAAGATGGCTTGCTCACACATTTGGCTAACTCAAAAAATATTTTGAACTGTAAAAATGGCTAAAGCAAAGAAAAAAACACGGTCTTTTTAAGTGAAATTAAATGTCCATGGTAATGAAATCATATGAGTTCATGTCGTCGTTCTACTTGCCGAAGTTCATCCAGATGACCAATCTTGTTCTAGTTATAAAACGTGATGTTTTCTCCACCTCCTGTTGGCTGCCATAATTCAAGTTCTAAAATCATCTTAATTTGTGTTCTCCTTTTTCTTGTTTGTTGTTGTTTTTATACTTTTATCTGCTTTTCTGACATGGAATTTGCATATAGAATGTAGGGTATTTTTTGGCATGGATTTTAGATCTGTATAAAATAAGACTAATGGTTGTATTTTGATTATATCTATGAGTATGTGTGCAGATTGACAAGCCAGTAACCCCATTTAACCAGGGGATGCAGATCTTTCTGCTGTATGATATGAGTGATGATGATGATGTCTATGTGCACAGATTGACAAGCCAGTAACCCCATTTAACCAGGGGATACAGATCTTTCTGCTGTATGATATGAGTGGTGATGATGTCTATGTGCACAGATTGACAAGCCAGTGACCCCAGGGAACCAGGGGATGCAGATCTTTCTGTGTGATATAAGTGATGATGATGGTGATGATGTCTATGTGCAAAGATTGACAAGCCAGTGACCCCAGGGAACCAGGGGATGCAGATCTTTCTGTGTGATATAAGTGATGATGATGGTGATGATGTCTATGTGCACAGATTGACAAGCCAGTGACTCCAGGGAACCAGGGGATGCGGATCTTTCTGGACGATGTGAGTGATGACCTGAGGCAGGTCTACAGGGACCTGCTGTTCGCAGTCACCAGAGAACACATCATCAGGGTGGCCAACAAGTATGTGTAGTGTGGCTTCATGTCTTCTGTATCAATGTACATGGATGGAAGTAGTTCAGACATGCTCCTGAAATCAGGATTGGAAAGGCTGATAGAAAGTGTTTTCTGTATCAATGTACATGGATGGAAGTAGTTCAGACATGCTCCTGAAATCAGGATTGGAAAGGCTGATAGAAAGTGTTTTCTGTATCAATGTACATGGATGGAAGTAGTTCAGGCATGCTCCTGAAATCAGGATTGGAAAGGCTGATAGAAAGTGTTTTCTGTATCAATGTACATGGATGGAAGTAGTTCAGACATGCTCCTGAAATCAGGATTGGAAAGGCTGATAGAAAGTGTCTTCTGTATCAATGTACATGGATGGAAGTAGTTCAGGCATGCTCCTGAAATCAGTTTTGGAAAGGCTGATAGAAAGTGTTTTCTGTATCAATGTACATGGATGGAAGTAGTTCAGACATGCTCCTGAAATCAGGATTGGAAAGGCTGATAGAAAGTGTTTTCTGTATCAATGTACATGGATGGAAGTAGTTCAGACATGCTCCTGAAATCAGGATTGGAAAGGCTGATAGAAAGTGTTTTCAGGATTGGCCATCTTGTCACCCGGAACCACTGTCTTATAAAATCGAACATTTCTGCCAAAATTGATGGCAAATTTTGAAACAAGATGATATATATGTCATTCTAACACCATCCCCACCCTTCCCATATACACAGACACACGTACACACATTGAAAATTGTTTTTAATGCGGTCACCACTTCGTGAAGATTTGGAGAACATTGAAACGTGTCATTTCAGGATTGGGAGAATGTTTTTTTATTTTCACCAATAATGTTCATCTCGTCAAGTACTGGCAATTATGTGATGTTGTGTCCTCAGGTACCTGACAGACAAGAGCCGGCCGCGAGGGACATGCTGCCTGGGTCCTGCTAACTCCACGTTCCAGGAGGATAGCCAATGGTCAGTCGTCAAGGAGCAGTGACCGCTCACTTCACTGTTGATGACGCTGTAGTTAAGCCATGTAAACAAGAGACTCATTTTCTTTACCTTGCAGTGCTACCTTGATAAGTTACTTTATGGCTTAGCCTCTCTAGAAGATGAAAAATTGACTGCAGTACCTTTTGGAGATCAACGTAAAAATGGTGGGTAAAGAAAACAAGGTACTTGTGAACGGGAAAACTTCAATGTTTCGTGCCTTAGGCACTTAGTCATGAAGTGAAGACAGCAAACAAAGTTGACAGGTTGTAGATGTTCTTCTTGTGAGCATAGTTTACAATCAGTCCAAAGGTCAGTGTTGCCCCTGTACCCTTTCGCTCAGTTGGTTTCTACCTTCATAAACTGTAATCACACTATTTTTCCACTACTCCCACTATTTCTCTCCCACTGACCTTTGGACTGATTGTGAACTATGCTCACAAGAAGAACATCTACAACCTGTCAACTTTGTTTTGCTGTCTTCACTTCATGACTAAGTGCCTAAGGCACGAAACGTTGGAGTTTTCCCTTTCACAGGTACCTTGTTTGCTGTCTTCACTTCATGACTAAGTGCCTAAGGCACGAAACGTTGGAGTTTTCCCTTTCACAGGTACCTTGTTTGCTGTCTTCACTTCATGACTAAGTGCCTAAGGCACGAAACGTTGGAGTTTTCCCTTTCACAGGTACCTTGTTTGCTGTCTTCACTTCATGACTAAGTGCCTAAGGCACGAAACGTTGGAGTTTTCCCTTTCACAGGTACCTTGTTTGCTGTCTTCACTTCATGACTAAGTGCCTAAGGCACGAAACGTTGGAGTTTTCCCTTTCACAGGTACCTTGTTTGCTGTCTTCACTTCATGACTAAGTGCCTAAGGCACGAAACGTTGGAGTTTTCCCTTTCACAGGTACCTTGTTTGCTGTCTTCACTTCATGACTCAGTGCCTAAGGCACGAAACGTTGGAGTTTTCCCTTTCACAGGTACCTTGTTTGCTGTCTTCACTTCATGACTCAGTGCCTAAGGCACGAAACGTTGGAGTTTTCCCTTTCACAGGTACCTTGTTTGCTGTCTTCACTTCATGACTAAGTGCCTAAGGCACGAAACGTTGGAGTTTTCCCTTTCACAGGTACCTTGTTTGCTGTCTTCACTTCATGACTAAGTGCCTAAGGCACGAAACGTTGGAGTTTTCCCTTTCACAGGTACCTTGTTTGCTGTCTTCATTTCATGACTAAGTGCCTAAGGCACGAAACGTTGGAGTTTTCCCTTTCACAGGTACCGTGTTTTCTGTCTTCACTTCATGACTAAGTGCCTAAGGCACGAAACGTTGGAGTTTTCCCTTTCACAGGTACCTTGCTTTCTTTACCCACCATTTTTACGTTAGGCTCTATAGGATGCGACGCAAAATCGAGAGTTATTGTTCTTTGCGTTTCCCTGGAGTTATTAGAGATTAGGGACATGCAAAGGGATGTAGTGATAGGTGTGTGGGGGCATGTCGTCATATCCCACATTCTGATTTATCTCAAAGCGATCTAACAAACTATGCTGATAAGAGTGATTGGAAGTGGGAAGTGGAAATCTTTTCAAGTCAGTCTCTAAATGAATTGTTCTCAGTAGGTTCAAATTAGTGTTGCCCCCCCTGAGGATACCGTGGGGGTCTTTTGTATAAATAGTTCCCCCACCCCAATGATGTCTGGTTGATGATAATGATGTCTATATAGATATTATGCCTGACTATTTTTAGGTGTATATCATTCAGTAATATTCATTGATTGGGGTTTTTTTGTAGGCAAAGAGATCTGAATGGTGCTGAGAGAATTATGATCTGTTTATGGATTCATCTTAACTGCAGTGGTGATTGTGGAACAGTGCTATTTTGCTCTGCAACTGTATTGAATTCATTCAGATAATGTTCTGTTAGATGAGAAGATTATAATTTATGATCCACAATACTCAAGTGAAAAAGACACTAATGGATGCTTGTAAGTTGTGTAAAAATTAACAAAATGGTAATATAAATTTTAAAGTTCACGTTTGCTCTGTGTATTGAGTGGAAGTTGATATTTTATTTTCACTTATAGTTATGAACATGTGTGTTCGTGACTGTGCGTTTATACCGAAGTGAATTATGCTTGTGTGCAGAAATCAAATAAAACAATTTATGTGTGCATATGTACATTTGAATGAATGATGAACATTTAGTGGAAGTGTGCCATGTGCGTTTTGTGATCAATAAATGTGACAATAAAGTACTGAATGCGCTTTGATGATTTCAGTTGACTCATCCTTACTATTTGACAAGCAGACTTTATTTGTTCCTGCTCTCTTAGTCAAACAAATATGGGAGACTTATTGATATGGTACCTCCTAAGGATAGAGATCTGTATCTTAAGAGCAGATAATCCGACTGCTATAAAACTTTCAACATGAATACCGCTGGTGAAAGGCTATATAACTTTATACTATAATTATAAAGATACGGTTTACACCTTTGGCTTAATAGTAAGAATAGTTTTTTCCTCAAAAGATATGAATTACAAGACATGTAACGCAATTCGTACCACCAAGTTACTGATATCGTACCGGGGGGGGGGGGGGTGTTACAGCACTAATTCAACTGTAGGATGCTCATGACTTGGCTTTAACCATAGGTCATTCTTTCTTCTAAATGTTCCAGTTAGTCTCTGTGATGTCAAAATAATTCAATTTTCTCATCAAAAGTTGGATGTCCCATAAAACAGGCTTCTGAATGCCTTAATATGGCTGCGCCATTCGAAAGACGTAAGAGGCATGTATTACATGATATCGATAGTGGTGCGAAATCCGAGACTCTGGCCCAATTATTTTTGCATTGAATATTTTCATTTACAAAATGGACATTTACCCTAAGACTTTAAAGATTTTGTAAGTGGCATTTTGAGTTTTAATTGTATTGGTGCATTGAATAATGAATTAAAAAAAAGCATTACCCAAAATAAATATCAGATGCTGACAAAATGAAATTTAATTTGCCTTGCAAAGGGTTTTCCGCCTTGTTGCATTTTGGTTAAGATAAAATATTTCCCTTCCCTTGTCCAAACTTCACACACAAATATTAACCCCCAATCTTCAACTGTTTGGTAGGAAACCAGGTGGTACGAATTGCGTGACAGGTACCATATCAATACGTCTCCCCTGAAAGATTATTTTGTGACTTCAAGTTCTTACTATAAGATAATTTCAATCTCAAAATGCTGTTCGCATGAAATGTACCTAAATTCCATTATAGCATGCTGTCAGGCGTAAATGAATTGACACTTACATCGTATTTAGTACACATAACATTTATTCAAGTAATACTGTTTTTTAAGTTCTATGTTCTAAGAAGTTTTTTTGACAAAAACAATAAAGCGAACTGGAAACATAACACAGAAACCAGACAAGTAGTGAGCTTTGAACTGAAATAATTATAAAAAAAATATACAGCCTGAATAAACACAGACTGAAAGAGAGTAAGAAAGGCAAACCAAGAGCTGAAAATAAAGAGAAAATAAAATTAATACAGACCTGTAAATCATCAGCTTTTGTAACAAATACAGAAACATGAGTTATTGACAATTATTTACAATGGTTGAATGTTTCTTTCTTTTTACTATTATTTACAAGACTATACTGTAGTGCACATAGGTTATTTACACCATAAGGCAAGCCAGAATTAATGCAACGGATAAGGATCAAACATAATACACAAACATAGCACTTATTTCATTTATGTCTGATAAAGTAATTGTGCAAGCATTCAGTGACTTTCAGTAAAAAATAGCATTGCACTTTTTGGTATGGAATTCTGTCAAAAGAAACAGTAATTGTGCAAGCATTCAGTGACTTTCAGTAAAAATAGCATTGCAATTTTTGGTATGGAATTCTATCAAGTGACAAGAAAAAAATCACCTAAAAAAACTTGGATGAAAATACCGTATAAGGCGATACATTTTTCCTAGACTGAGACCCCTGCGCCATACAATGTGACTGATAATATAGCAAGAAACTATAATACCAAAATCTGAATTTTGTGTAACTTTTTCTTCTTTTTTTTTTTTGGGGGGGGTGGTCTTGTAATCAGGTGTGCCTTGTAGTCCTTAAAATATGGTATATGAGAATTGATAACAAGACTGATTTAAATAGTGTATCTGATGGAGCAGGTTTTTATTTTATATGGCATATCTGATCACTGTGCTTTGGTATCAGAACAGAGCATTACAATGTCAAGAAACTCAACAATTGGGGGAAAAAGAATATAAATAGCAAAAAGGCAGAAAAGTAACAAACAAGCTTGGATCGCATTCTTCAACACTTTATAGCTAGGGACACTGGCCGAGAGTTTGGGACTAGGAACTTGACCTACCTCACAGAATGGTTAAAAAGAAAAGAATTAACGAACAAAAACAGTAACAGATACACAAACATACATTTCATTGCATTAGTTGAAACATTTAATTTTTTAAAAACATGAGTTGTGTAAATTTGGCTCAGACTGACTCCTCTTCATCCACAGTTTAAAAAAATAGGGGATTCAAATAAGACTAAAACATGCATTTCAGAAATTGTGGCTGCTGATTCCTAACCAACAATGGGTGCATGTATATCTTGAGCCTGGCTGAGCACCACGATATGGAATTAAATGATTTATTAGGTATTAGATACTTTATAGTCACAGAGGCATCTCTGTGAAATTCGGGTTGTTCCCACCTGGAGAGCGCGTCACAGCCAGAGGCGGTCCACCCAATTTGTTAATAATTTTTTTTGCATACGATTTTTGTGTGACTGATGAGGAGGAAAGTGGGGTGGGTAAATTTTGACCAAATGACAACTTTTTCGTTGCCACTGGGCTTAATGTGTACTAAGTGCATGGGCACACGGGACCTCGGTTTATCGTCTCATCCGAAAGACCACGTTCAGACCGTAAGGCCTAGTGCAAAGTGAGAGGAAAAATCCCCTGTACCCAGGTTCGAACTCGGGTTTACTTGACACGAGGCGAACACGCTACCACTGTGCCACTCTACACTGTTGCCCTGTCATATACTATAGGACAGACTAGACTTACATTCTACTGTATTCCCGTCATCATTCTTGTTGATCAACATTAAAACATTTTTATGTTAGGCCTACCTGTTTTATATCTTGCTCTTTACATCACTCAAGTTTCGTTCTAAGTTTCAATACCCACTCCACTCAATTCCCACTGTGCTGAATTGCTAACGTTTAGGCAATGCTATATGGACAAGCCAGGAGAATGACTTCTTGCATGAGGCATGTATGATAAACAACATTGGGATTTTGTACTTCTTTGTTTGCTTACTTCATAAGCATTGGATGTTTGGATTTGTCTTTTCTTCTTCTTCTCCTTAATGTTTCGATTAATGTTCCTTATTGAACTACTGTGGTGTTCAATTATCATATCTTGGTTATCAGTTATTATATCATTTATGTCAGTTAACTAACATTCTGTTGTGTGCATGTGTGCGTGCGTGTATGTAGATGTTTTGAAGAGGGTGTGGCCTGTCTAAGAGTATCTGTTCATTTTATATACTGTTAATGCGTGTGTTAGTTTATATATATATATATATGTTTTTATCCCCACGCACAAGATGAATTCTTGTTATGAAGCCAATAAACAGATTGATTGATTGAATATCACAGCAATGGAGGCAGCACAGCAAAAACAACAGGACAGGAAAAGATAGTTTGCCATTGGCATGATGTCATTCTGGATGTCATAAGATGGCGTCGTCCTGATGGCAGTCGTCAGTGGAGGACCAGTACCTGTAGCGGATGGATTTGTCCAGCAGGCTCCATCTACCCACTTGCTTCCTCCTGTAACATAACAAGAGGGTAGTGCTGGATTGTATAGTTCACATTTTCCATCCACTTTTATATACCCCATTCTCAAAAGTCTCATTCAAAATCTCTCTCTCTCTCTCTCTCTCTCTCTGGCGCGCGCGCCCGCGCCACCATGCTGCATGTATCATGCACTATTTGTGCTTGTTGCACTAGGAACAAATTTGCTCATTTCCTTTTTTGTTGGTTTGTTTGTCTCTCAGTTTGTTTGTTTTCATTTCTCTGCATGTGCGTTGTGTTAAGTGTGTGGAAGGCTTGCGGAAGTGTGTATGCTCTTGTTATATGAAAAATGTATTATTTAATGTATTTTTGATTTTTTGTAATATTTGATTGCTTTGTAAATTATTGTTAACTTGTAATAAGCATTGTTGCTTATTCATTTATCCTCATTAAAAATTTCAATTCAATTCAATTATCTCTCTCTCTCTCTCTCTCTCTCTCTCTCTCTCTCTCTCTCTCTCTCTCTCTCTCTCCCCCTCTCTCTCTCTCTCTCTCTCTCCCCTCTCTCTCTCTCTCTCTCTCTCTCTCTCTCTCTCTCTCTCTCTCTCTCTCTCTCTCTCTCTCTCTCTCTCTCTCTCTCCCCTCTCTCTCTCTGTGTCTCTCTTGACATTTTTAATGGAGAGGAAACAGGTGGTGGCTGTTAACGGCCACGTGTCTTCATCTAGAACAACAAAGTATGGCATCCCTCAGGGTTCCGTCTTATGACCTTTGCTTTTCTCCGTTTATATCAACGATTTGCCTCTAGTTCTAAGTACGTTGTGCGATTTGTTTGCTGACGATACAACGTTACACACTAATCACTCTAACTATGAAGTAGTATTACGAAATTTACAGAACAGCATCAGCGAACTCATAAACTGGGCAGAATTAAACCACATGAGCCTGCATCCTATAAAAACTAAATTTATGATGGTAACAATTAACTAGACAAAAACGTCAGAATCTTCCTCTCGGCTCTTTAACTCTCTCTATTAATGGTAACATTGTTGAAGAAGTAAGCAGTCATAAAATACTTGGCGTTGTCATTGACAATAATCTTTCTTGGTCAGATCATGTATCTAAGGTATGTAAGTCTGTTTCAAAAAAGATCTATCAGTTGTCCAAAATAAAACACTTCCTAAACCTCCACTCGCGTAAGATATTCTTTCACTCGTTTATTGAATCTCACATTAACTATGCTTCAACTATCTGGTATGTTGCAATTGACAATACTTTAAAACCCCTCTCTAGTATTCATAGACGGGCATTAAAGTTAGTTCTTCTTAAATCTTTTACATTAACAGCTAATGATTACAAAGCCTTGGACATACTACCTTTCAAGTTAAAACTAAAATTCAACAAAGCTGTTTTTATGTTCAAAATTTTATCAGGCAATGCCCCACCATCACTTACCAATATGTTTGTTGTCAATGATCAACGCCATGTTCACAAACTCATGCTGCCTTTGCCTAGAATCGACCTTTTCAAAACATGTTTAGCTTATTCTGGCGGGGCCTTGTGGAATGCCATATTGGGCAATCTCGCAATTGAAACAAGCTTTAATTCTTTCCAAAAAAACTATCGAACATTTCTAATGACCGAATTTTATAATTCAAATATATATTCTATAACATGTTGTTCATATTATTAAACCTTCTCCCAGATTCCACCACCTGTTTCCTCAAGATACCCGATGTGAATGTAACTTTGCTTTTGTCCTTTTTACTTCTTGACAGGAATTTGCGCGCACGCACGCGTGCGCGCGTGTGTGTATATATATATGTGTGTGTGTGTGAAAGAGAGAGACAGAGAGGGAGGGAGGGAGAGAGAGAGAGGGAGAGAGAAATAAAATGTGTGTGTGTGTGCGTACGTGCGTGCGTGCATTTGTAACGTGCGTGCGTGTGTGTGTGCGTGCTTCTAATGGGTAACTTAATTTCAATGTGTTTGATGTTTTTTTCATGGTTATTTGATAAGTATGAATTTTGTATGTGCATGCTTTTTCACTTTCATTCTTTTTTTAAATGTTACATTTATTGTTAATGCTGGTTATTGTTTTTTCTTCTCCTTTTTCATTTTTTGATGAGGGCTGGATGTAAACAAGCCTGTATAGTGCTTAGTCTTTTCCCTCAATAAAAAAAAGGTTCGTTCGTTCGTTCGTTCTCTCTCTCTCTGTGTATGCCTTAATTAAGTTCACATAGCTTTTCCCGTGTACCTATCAATTTACTTTGTTGCATGTAAAGAAAAGACGCAGAAGCGCAAGGCAAAGAAAAAATATGTAAAGAAAAGAAAAAACTAGAGCGTTAAACGCTATATCACCAGCTGCGCTGCAGTATTTCCAGCTGCAGTGATTCACCTTGCGGCTGACTCGGATAACGAACCTTTATTTCACAAGGGTAAGAGAGAGAGAAAGAGAGACGACAACCCTAACATTGACCCTCAACTGACAAAATTAGTGAATAAGAAAACCCCTGAACTTTGATTCACACATCTGACTTCGACAAGTAAAGGGAACTAACAAGTGGTGGCCTGTTTTAAGGCAAGAGTTGTTTCTCTTGGCCCGTGTCTTGCAAAAACGGCTCCAGTGACCTTGACCTTTGACCAATAACCTTCTTTTTTTTTTACCTGGCCTAGATATCCTAACTACCTATTCGCATGCAAAATGTGAGCCTCCTAGGTCCCTCCATTCAAGATTTATTTCCCTTGGACTATTGCAAAAAACGGCTCCAGGGACCTTGACCTTTCACCGATGACCTTCATCTTCGAGCTTGGCCTAGATATTCTAACTACCTATCAGCATGCAAAATGTGAGCTTCCTTAGGTCCCCCCGTTCAAACGATATCGTGGTAACATACATACAGACATAGATAGCCACAGACAGCAGTGAAAACATTACCAGCTTCGCTCTCTTCATTCGCGGCTGGTGAAAATGCCGCTTCCTCAAGGGTAATAACAGGAAGAAAGAAAAGGAAACGAAGAGAGAAGAAGAAGAAAAAAATGGTGTTTTATGTCCTCTCGGTCTGGAACAGACACATATGGGACATTTGTAAATACAAAGATGGTGGGAACGATACTGGAGGCAATGCCCGGAGGCAGTGCGACACCAGTAAAGTCCCGATTTGTAACAATACAGATAAGTGTAGCAGTAACCACGCCTCGGTTAAACCTCATCGGCTATGGTACCGCCACATGTATAGTATCAGTATAACATTGAGCCGGTAAGGAAACAAAAGACAAAAAAAGGGGGGAAATAATATAGAATGGGCCACACACCTTTTATACAAAACCAGGGCTCCCAAAACCAGTGCCGCGCACAACGCTGTCAGACAAACGCCAAGGGCAGCCTTCTGTCCAGAGGTCATGTCATTGTCCCTGTCTGTCCCTGTGCCCTCTGTCACACCAATGTCCACATCCAAGCTCTCTCCTCCTCCACTAACACCCCCTGAACTGTCCGAGCTCACTGTTGCCTCTCCAGGACTACCGCTTGTGAAGCCTGACGACACGAAATTCATGATCTGGTCTGGAGAAGCCGACTCGTTGACTTCGACTGACGAAGATGGTGATGTTATATCTGAAGATCCATTGGAAGCTGCTGTAGGTGATGCTATGTGGGACTGATTTGCATTCTTTGAATAGTCGCTTTCTGTTAGATTTAGGTTTTGGGTCGTTTGTCTTGTTGATGTGGAATCGTCAATGTTCGCATTACTGCTCTCATTATACGTTGACGTGGTTGTATTATACGCAGATGTAGTGAGGGTTTTGCTATATAATAATGGTGTGGCAGACGAGATGTCGACTGTAACTGAGAAGCCATTCGGGGATGAAGAGTTCGAGTTGATAGACGTTGAATTTAACGAATAGTTTTGGAAAGAAGTGGAGTATTCTGCCGGTGTTGGACCTGTTGTTCGTTGAACAAAACGTCCACTACTAGAATAGGAGGGTCTTTCTGGATTGTCTGAGGTCAAAACCACTGACCCATTAGACTCCATGGACAGGTCAGTCTCGACGGAAACATTCCGGTTAGTATCCCATGTAGTAGTAGAAAGTCCAGACAACACGGCCGATAAATTGTCAATGTCTGTGGAATGGGGCGTGCTTAGTGTTTCATCACTGTTACTGGTATCAATTGGTGATGTGCTATCTGCTGTAAAGGATGAAGATGGGGTGGTGGTGCTGAGTTCATCTTCAGGTTGAGATGATATCGTTAGTCCTGATGATGAGGAGGTTGTGAATTCTGTAATGCCGCTTTCTGATGGTATGTTGTGTGGATCAGTTACCGTCGTGCCATCTGCAACAGAAATAAAGGGGAAATAAGAGCAACTAAATGATTTTTTTAAAGTAGTTTCTTTTATGAATCATTGTCGTCATTTTCATCATAATCGTCGTTGCATCATTATCATCAGCAGCAGCAGCAGCAGCATCATCATCATTGATCATCAGCATCATCATCATTATCACCGCCCAAGA
>CM065680.1:90581839-90584339 GCA_017654935.2 Phymorhynchus buccinoides
TTTCAATTTCAACATTGTCAATTACAAAATAAGTCGTGTGTAAAACCCTGCATCACGATTATTTTGTCAAAGGGAGAATATAAAGGGGATAACAAAAACAACAACCATTATTATAATGACAAAGAAAGCTTTGGTGTCTAAAGGTGGAAGCCCAAATTGTGATCTTAAAGGGACACCCTGACGGATGAATGTTTGCAAGAAACACTTCGAGATCACCAGAAAGACAGCTTTTTCAAGGATCGGAACACTCACTTTGCTCTGGTTTTCTAGAAATTAAACCGTCAAAACGGCGATTCCTCCTTGGCGGAGTTGCCGGAGAGAGAAGCCATTTCGGACGGGGTGGGTGGAGGACACTCAGAGTGGTTGAAGCTTTTTCTTCTTTGTATTGCAGTAAAACAAAAAAGGAGCTATTTCCTTTGTTGTGAGCGAAACTCCTTTTGGAAAACTGTAAATAAAAAGGCTTGTATTGTAGAAATTTCGTGATTTTTGTCTCAGAGACTCAGGCGGCCATTTGAAAAGAGAAGGCTCTTTCACTGAAAGAATCTAACTTCCAGCACCTCCGCCAAGGAGGAATCGCCGATTTGACGGTTTGATTTCTAGGAAAATTTCAGAGCAAAGTGAGTGTTGCAATCTCTGTAAAGGGTGTTTTCCTGGTGATCTGGACGTGTTTCTTACCCAAAACTCATCCGTCAGGGTGCCCCTTTAAAGTTCACATCCCATTGATTGGACATTCGCAGCACGGAAATTAGGTTGTTGTTTTATTTTTCCACCATTTCTTTTGAGCTTATGAAGAGTTCATTTTCTAATATTTACACTGGCGTTGGAATTCTGTTAAATCAATGTTAAAAAGAAACCCAAAACGAATGGTAATTTTTTTCAGTAGACACTATTTCTTAACCTTTTTTTGGGCGCCGAAAAACAAAATTAGTTTGCCTCTTGTAAAAAGCCGAAGCTTGAAAGGATTTTTTCTCTCTCATTTATATCACTTCTCTCTCCCCCCCCAACGTGGGAATACCGGGGGGGGGGGGGTGTCTTTTGTATAAATAGTTCGCCCACCTTCTGGAAGTTCTGAGCTTGTAATTTATTCCAATCTGTCACTCTCTTTGACTCTGCCTTTTCCCTTTGCTTGCTGTGATCTACTATCTTTCTGTCTTTCCGGTCCATTCTCCTGCCTTTAAAACAAGCAAACAAACACTTTCAACAAGATTTCTTACAGTCGAAGTCGGACATGCTGGGCCTAATTATTTCTTACTTAGGCGCATAACGGCAGCATGACGCATCTGCGCTCATAATTGACAGGAAACTGAGCGATCGAAGAAGAAGAACTTCTCTTTTTCCTTTCCTTTTTCCCTCTCTCTTTTTTCTTGCTTTTTTTTTGTCTTCTAAAGGCGGCACTGTTTTGTTTTGTCTCTCTCTCTCTCTCTCTCTCTCTCTCTCTCTCTCTCTCTCTCTCTCTCTCTCTCTCTCTCTCTCTCTCTCTCTCTCTCTCTCTCTCTCTCTCTCTCTCTCTCTCTCTCTCTCTCTCTCTGTATGCTAAATGCTTATGACGATGTTAATATGTATTCAGTTCATTTTATTCATTTCATTCTATTTGCTTACTATTTGCCTACAATGTGCCTAATATATGCTAGAAATGGTGTCCTCAATTTAATGCAAACTGTTACCTGTTACATACCCTATGATGCATGTATTTGCCCTGTTATATAATGTATGTTTCCTTTATATTCATGCGCGCTAGTGTGTAAGTATGGTTGCATGCTTGTATACACGCGCGAGTATTAAAACATTATGCAAGTTTTATAAACCCATATTTCAGCCTATCTATGTTTCATAATATCAACTGCTTTGCTACCTTTGTGTAATAGTATGCCTTGCCATGTTTTGTGTTCTGTGTTAGTATTATATGTATCAAGGACAGATTGGAAGAATAGGCATTGCCTAAAATCTATATCCTTGGAAAATAAAGTTCAAGTTTTCAAGTTTTCAAGTTCTCTCTCTCTCTCTCTCTCTCTCTCTCTCTCTCTCTCTCTCTCTCTCTCTCTCTCTCTCTCTCTCTCTCTCTCTCTCTCTCTCTCTCTCTCTCTCTCTCTCTCTCTCTCTCTCTCTCTCTCTCTCTCTCTCTCTCTCAAAAAAAAACCAAACAAAGCAAAACTGCGTTTGCAAACGGTTAAATGTGTTTAGAAATAAAAACCACCATGCTAACACCTTGTAAAATGTTTGACATGACTTTAATTTTGACGAGCATTTCATAGGACCCCTATGTATGAACTCTGCTGTAATATCAAGCGCATTGAAACTTTGCTTGTAAATCGAATGCACATCTTTTGCATTGTCTTTCCTAAGATTGTTACAAATTCGGGACTTTACTGGCGGTGCATTACCTCCGGGCGTTGCCTCCAGGATCGTTCCCACCATCTTTATATCTACAAATGTCCCGTGTGTGTCTATTCCAGACCGGAGGACTTTAAAGCAGATTTTCATTTCGTTCATTCCTAAGATT
>CM065680.1:90589339-90619339 GCA_017654935.2 Phymorhynchus buccinoides
GTGACTAAGAGGCGCATTCAAACCTCTTGCCCCCCTGTGCTCACAGGGCTTGTCTTTTGACCATGAGCTAAGGGCGAGGTAACCCTAACAGAAACCCCGAGTGCTGGAGACGGAGGTGGTCATCTTCCGCCTGAGGACAGGGCACAACAGACTCAATCAGCATCTCTTCAGGAAGATGCATGCTGTGCCGTTCCCCACGTGTTCCTGCGGAGAATCAGAGCAGGATACCAGCCGCTGAGGGAGGAGATCTGGCCAATGCTGGAGCCCCTCCAAGACAAGCTGTACGGGTCTATGGACGCCCTGCAGAGGACCGCCAATTTCGTCTCAAGATCGACAAACAAATAAAGGGAGACTGGGTGAGGTTGGGTCTCTATTTAAAGTACTGTCCCATATGGTTCTTCGTAACCGAGAGGACGTCAAACATAAACCTCGTGGTTGGGTCAGTTTAGTTGAGGCTAGGTCAGTGGGTGGATGCCTCGTACCTCCATACGGGAGCTGGACGACCCCGCCCCCCCTCCTCTTCCAGTGGGGATACCGTGGGGTCTTATCTACAAATAATTCTCCACATTCTGGAAGTTCTGTGCTTGTAACTTCCTCTACTCTGTCACTCTCTCTGACTCTGCCTTTTCCCTTTGCTTTCTGTCTTCTACTATCTTTCACTAATTGTTGGTCTCACCGATTGTTATTATGTTATTGGCAATGTTATTTGCGCGCGGTTCTTAATCGTTGTAGTGTGCCCGACAGGTAGAGCCATGTAACTTTGATCTAAGTTGAGTACCTTGTATAACACAACAGTTATTTTGCGTGTTGTAGTCCACACCAATTCAAGTTTATGTTGCTGCTATTGCATTGTGCCATGTTTGAATACATTATTGTTTAAGCCAGACTGGTTGAATAACTGTACCCCCGTGGGGATACTGAGGGGGGGGGGGGGTATTTTGCATAAATAGTTCCCCCACCTTCTGGAAGTTATGTGCTTAATTGTAACTTCCTCTAATCTGTCACTCTCTTTGACTCTGCCTGTTCCCTTTGCTTGCGGCCATCTACTATCTTTCTGCCTTTCCGATCCATTCTCCTGCCTTTTTTTCATTTTTTTTTTTTCAAGAAACGCTTTCAAAAACATTTCCTCCAGCCGAAGTCGGACATGCTGGGCCTAATTATTTCCTACTTAGGCGCATAACGGCAGCATGACGCATCTGCGCTCATAATTGACAGGGAACTGTCTGGGCGAAAGAAGAAGAAGAAGAAGAACTGTGTGCAGCTTTGTTTGTCTCACTTTGGTTCTGACCCACGCACACACTGCTAGGTGATTGGCATCGTAATCAACTTTAGTGGAGGGGGAGTTAATTAGAAAGAGAGTACTCACCCTTTGTTCAATTTCGCTATCTCCTCTCTTGGCCTCGCTCTTTCATTCTTTGTGTGCAGCTTGTCCGGAAACTGAAGCCCGCGTTCTATTTCCGCGATGCGGAGTGCGTGAAGAGCAGCAACTACGACTCGTTCTACCTGGTGGGCCTGAGCAGCACCATCACCAAGTACACCTTCGCTGACAACGGGCGAAACAAATGGGTCAAGACGTACGGCACTCTGCTCCATTGATGCTATCATTCGGCCCTTTAACCCTTTCACCGCCAAAGTCGCATTTTAGCACCACAGTGAATTAACACCAATGTCACTAAAAGGCATCAAATTGGGGTCTATTATCCAACGACCCTATTGTCTTAGTTTTGGGACGTAAGGATAGACCTTATTTTAGATATGTCACAGAAGAATCCCCAATACTGCAGATGGATTTTGTTCTCTCCCCAGGTAAATTGAATGGAAATGTTTGGCTGAAATGTGGCTGGCGGCGAAAGGGTTAAAGACCCACCAGATCGCGTGACAAAATCACGGGTTTCACGTGTTTTCCTTCTTATAACTGGAAATCAATCTTGTTTTGACCAGGTCTGACTCCCATGCAAATGCCCCCAAATTCAAACCGAAACATCATGACCCACATATAAATGTTCCCAACTTCAAATTGAGGCTGCATTTTCAAATGATGTTTCGTTTTCAATTTGGGGACATTTGTATGGGAGTCAGACCTGGTCAAAACAAGATTTCTTACCAGCTATAAGAGGGAAAACACGCGAAACCCGTGATTTTGACACGTGACCTGGTGGGTCTTTAAAGACACACTGGCGCACCACCATTAAGTCCCTTGGTTTTTTTCTACTGAGGTAGCTGAGACCCACACACAAATGCCCCCAACTTCAAATTGAGGCTGCTCTTTAAAATGATGTTTCGTTTTCAATTTGGAGGCATTTGTATGGGAGTCAAACCTGGTCAAAACAAGATTTCTTACCAGCTATAAGAGGGAAAACACGTGAAACCCGTGATTTTGACACGTGATCTGGTGGATATTTAAAGACACACTGACGCATCACGATTAACTCATTCGCATCGCAATGATTTTGAATTATTTTTTAAAAACACTCACAAATCACTCCAGTCATACACACAAACAAAACAGACATAAACAAAAAGAGAAATGAAAGAAGATTACATGTTTTTACATAGGGAAGTGGTAGATCAAACTTTTTTTATATAGAGACTTTATGTAAAAAACCCTCTATACAGCATTTAGTTTCCCCACTTCAAACCACTACAAACGCATTGTAAGAGGCAAAAGTGAGGTCTAAGGGAGCGAAGTGAGGTTAGAAGTGACCAAAGTGTGGTGTGCACACTGATTTAAACAAATTCATCAAATTGACAGCTTTATATTAACTCCGGCCATATATGGGTGGAACGACTTGAATGAGTTAAGTCCCTTGTTTTTTTCTGGGTAGCTGTGACCCACATACAAATGCCCCCAACTTCAAATTGAGGCTGCTCTTTAAAATGATGTTTCGTTTTCAGTTTGGGGACATTTGTATGGGAGTCAAACCTGGTCAAAACAAGATTTCTTACCAGCTATAAGAGGTAAAACACGTGAACCCCGTGATTTTGACACGTGACCTGGTGGGTCTTTAAAGACACACTGACGCAACACGATTAAGTCCCTTGTTTCTTCTGGGTAGCTGTGACCCACATACAAATGTCCCCAACTTCAGATTGAGGCTGCTCTTTAAAATGATGTTTTGCATTGAATTGGGGGGCATTAGTGTGGGAGTCAAGCCTGGTCAAAACAAGAGTTCTTACCAGCTATAAGAGGGAAAACACGTGAAACCCGTGTTTTGACACGTCACCTGGTGGGTCTTTGACGATATTATACGATACGATTGTGACGACGTACGCGAGTCGTGATTCACGTCAAATACTTGGCTTGATTGAAGTCCAGTTATTGGCCACTGCAACTAGGGTTATTAACGCCCTTGCTGGCAAGAGGTAGGCCCTTGTTGATCAGCATCCCAAAGGGCATTCACTCTTGCAAAAGGCAGCCATTAAGTGGCCTCAAATAGGGTTATTGGCGAGCGTTATTCCCTTGTTTGGTCAGTACTCAACCATCTTCCCCCATCCACCAAGGGCATTCACTCTTGCAAAAGGTGTTATTTGCAGTGGCCAATAGATGGGGGGTAAATCATATCCACAGTCTCTTTTCAAGCTGTTAGTAAAATCGGGCCTATTTAATTATTAAAACTTGCCTGTTTGGGTATATTTTGTCGGTGAAAGTCAGAAACCTCGTCACAACTCGATTTTTTATTTTTAGAGTTAGATACATAGTCAGCTCTCTCATTTTTACCGCCACTTTCCACCAAAAAGCTCGCATCTCTAACGTAAATGAGGTTGTGTAAATTAAAGAAAAACTCGTAAGTCCCAAATTCAGATCTACTTAAGGACAAAAACCTCGTATCTTCGTTCTTTTCAAGTATTAAAAAAACCGAAGTAATTTTAATAAAATGCAGGACTGAACTCGCAATGTCTTGAAACAACACAATTTTTATTTATCATAGTTAATAACATGTGGTAAACGCGGTTAATTTTAAAAAAAAAAAAATTCATTTTTCTCAAAACTACCAGAATTGAGTTACGAAGTTTCTGACTTTCACCGATGATATGTTAAATTGACTTATGTATGCGCATTTCTTATTATCTATTTTCCCGTTACATCTTTCCATTGAAATCGGAGATACATGCTTACACAAAAGCTACCTTTATAATCACCTACCGTAACAAGTTGTGTTTATTTCATAAGGACAACACACGACAACATATTAAAGACTGTTTTTGTTTTGATGCTGTTTTTGTGGTTTTGTTGTTGTGATATTGAAATTCTGCTTAACGTCCTCCGGTCTGGAACAGACATATACGGGACGTTGATAGATATAAAGATGGTGGGAACGATCCTGGAGGCAATGCCCGGAGGCAGTGCAACACCAGGAAAGTCCCGAAGTTTTAATAATACAGATGTGTATGATTAAAAAAAAAATCTTCTTTTCTTTTTTTCAGGATAAAATTTCCGTATCCAATGCACTCTTTATCGTATTCAATGGAAAGCAATGTGAGTATGGAGAGCAATTGAAAATGTGTTATCAATAATTTATCAATAAGTCTGCTTGCCAAACGTTTAACATTTTTGGGGGGTTAGGGGAAGACGGGGTAAAAAGCGCATGCGGGTAAGCCCACCCCAATTATCTCATGAAATAAAGACAATCTCAAATTTGCCCAAGACGAATGCTAGACATTAACGTCGTCTCATGGGCAAAATGAGACTGGATACAATTGGGGTGGGCTTCTTACCCGCCCATGCGCTTTTTACCCCGTCTTCCCCTAATAATGCAGCGATATCTACAATGTTGTTAATCGGATACGTGAAAAGTGGGTTCGATATCAGGTTTTTGTGTGTGTACATGTACCTGTCTTGAATTATTTGACGTATAATGGAGACGATGACAGACACAGATGTTGTTGAGTATCATCCAGTCAAAACACTCACTGAAACACGAATACACTGTGCTAGCTTAGTATATCCAAACGGTGCTTATACGTACAGAGAAATACATACTAAAACCAAAATAATAAGTGTCTTTCTATAAAATATTCGTCCTTGTGCGTGCGCGTCTGCGTAAGCTTACATGCATGTACAAATTCGTGTACGCATACATTCATGCGTTTATGAACAAGACGCGTGTCCGATTTATTTATTTCGGTCTGTCTGTCTGTCTGTCTGTCTCTCTCTCTCTCTCTCTCTCTCTCTCTCTCTCTCTCTCTCTCTCTCTCTCTCTCTCTCTCTCTCTCTCTCTCTCTCTCTCTCTCTCGCGCGCGCGCACACACAAACACACACACACACACGCAGACAGCACACACACACACACACACACACACACACACACACACACACACACACACACACACACACACACACACACATTTTCACACAAATGCCAGTGACCCCACCTCTCCACCCCAACCCCCACACAAGAAACACACACACACACACACACACACACACACACACACACACACACACACACACACACACACACACACACACACACACACACACACACACACACACACACACACACACACACAATATGCATGTCTATGGCATTAACTGGAACCTAGATGATTTGTTGTCAGCTGTTCGTGGGTCTGAACCCAGAGAGGACCCTAGTGGTGTTCAGCATGACTCGTGAAAAGGCCGTGGAAGTATGCCAAGTGGAACAACTCTTCAACGCTCGATGGCGAGTTGTTTTTATATATTTGTTAAAGCATTGTTCTCATCAAGTCATAAGTTTCTTTATTGCATTCTATTTCATGTGTTCTTCTGACTTTATCCTAATCCTTTTTTTATGTGCAGGTGCATTATTATTATATTGAATAATCGTGGTTTCTTTTTACATGTCCTATACAGTTTTATGTGTTGGGTATTTAATTATTATGTTCTTATTGTATATGTGTTTATGCCGTGCCACAAATCAATTTCTCACTGTTGAGATAATAAAGTAGTCTCGAGTCTTGAGTCCATTGGCATTGTACAACGCACATGGAAACTTGTCTTCCACCATGTAAAGTAAGATGAGATATATCAAAATAAAATTATTAAATAAAAATATGAAACATAAATTTGCATTATAAAAATATGTAACTCTCACACCACACCCAATCATTCATCCGCTCTCCACAGTACACTGATTCCCCTCATTCTAGCTCCTTTCAGTTTTCCACAGAGAGCTATTTGTTTCAAGTTATTTCTTTTAATTAACATAGGCAAATATTCTTATTGATTTTGGTTGGGATAGGAAAAGACCTTACAAGTGGTATGCCACCATAAAACAATGTAAGCCTAATGGATAAAACTTTAAATTGGTTTATGCTGGTGTCGAGTGTTACTGTTAGCAAAAGGCATGAACTGAAAGGAGCTGAGAAAAGCTACTGTGTCTCCGCTATCTTGCTCACTCATCATGCAACCCACCACCACTTCCGTCTTCATTTTTAACCCTTTCCTCCTTTTTTTTTCCTTTTTCTTTTTTCGTTTTTGTCACACCGTTTAAAATAAGCTAGTGGCTTCGCGAAAACCGGAGGAGGTAAAGATGCAGATCAACACCCCTTGTCACAGTCTTGGTTCATCGCGTTCTTTCCGTCTTGCCTTTCACAGCTGTTCCGTCCCACACAAAATCAAGCTATTTAGTTAAAAGCCTGAATCTAGAAATCTTAGATAAAAACTGTACCAAGCTTTTGTCTGTAAAGATATTATGTCTGTATGCTCTACATAGTATTTCAAATATATTTCTTCCCTCAGATTTATGGTAAAAACTTATTTTTGTGAGCAGTATCAATCAACATATCTAGTAGAAATAATATACTTAGTATCACAAACATAAATAAGATTGCCTATGAGTGAAAATCTAGCAATATCCACTGACTATAAGTAATCTTGTCAAATACTACAACATATTCTCACCTGTTATTTATGAAAAGTTACTTATAGTTAACTAAAGTTTGCTTGAAAAAAATTATGAAAATATAGATAAACTAAATGTTCCTCCCGAAACAGCTGTGCTTTATCTTCTACTACTTATAGAATGCATATTTTTAATTGTGTAAATCGATGGAAATTAACGTTAAACGTAGAAAACTGTAGAGGTTTAAGTGCTCAATCTACAATAAGAAAGAGGAAAGAATGGAGGAGGGAGTGTTGATCAACATCTTTTGCCATGTAATCTTATCGAATACAACGCGATCTCCAAGGTTATTGTTCTTTGCGATAGCTTAGACATTTTTCTAGAGTTATTGTTCTTTGTTGTTGTTCTAACTAGGCGCCAAAGGGATGTAATATCAGGTGTATGTGGCGGCATCACGATACTGTTCATTTATCTCCCTTCATCAGTCTGGACCGAAACTTACGTATAGACACCTTACTTTTCAATGTAATGCTCTCTCTCTCTCTCTCTCTCTCTCTCTCTCTCTCTCTCTCTCTCTCTCTCTCTCTCTCTCTCTCTCTCTCTCTCTCTCTGTGTGTGTGTGCGTGCGTGTGCGTGTGCGTGTGTGTGTGCGTGCGTGCGTGTGTGTGTGTGTGCGTGCGTGCGCGTGCATGTGCGGGTTGCTCGTGTGTGACGGCATCACGATACTGTTCATGTCTCTCTCTTCATCTCCCCTAGTCTGGACCGAAACTTACGTAGACACCTTACTTTTCAATGTAATGGTGTGCGTGCGTGCGCGCGCGCGCGCGCGCGCGTGTGTGTGTGTGTGTGTGTGTGTGTGTGTGTGCGTGTGTGTGTGTGTGTGTGTGTGTGTGTGTAACGGCATCATGATGCTGTTCTCTTCTCTCTCTTCATCTCCCCTTGTAGTCTGGACCGAAACTTACGGGGGAAGACGGGGTAAAAAGCGCCTGGGCGGGTAAGAAGCCCACCCCAATTATCTCATGAAATAAAGAAAATTTCAGTCAAATTTGCCCATGAGACGAATGCTAGACATTAACGCTCGTCTCATGGGCAAAATGTGACTGAAATTTGCTTCATTTCATGAGATAATTGGGGTGGGCTTCTTACCCGCCCATGCGCTTTTTACCCCGTCTTCCCCTAGACACCTTACTTTTCAATGTAATGGTGTGTGTGCGTGTGCGTGCGTGCGTGCGTGCGTGACGGCATCACGATACTGTTCATTTCTCTCTCTTCATCTCCCCTATTCTGGACCAAAACTTACGTAGATACCTTATTTTTCAATGTAATGGTGTCTCTGTGTGTGTGCGTGTGCGTGCGCGTGTGTCACGTGCGCGCGCGTGCAGCATTACTACCATTCCAGAGACGGGACAAGTGGTGGTGGGTGGGGTTGGTTTCCTGAAAATTTACGCCTTACCTGGAGGCAAGGTAACTGTAGTCCACGACAATTCGCTACTTACATAGTAATCTGTTGCATAACTTATCATAATTATATCTTATGAATGCGCCAAACACGACTGTCTAAAGCAAAACATATTGTCATGTCACGTCATAAGTTTATTTACTGTCCATTGTCCTAGGATGCTCATATTTTGCATGCGGATACGTAGTTAGGATATCTAGGCCATGTTCAAAAATGAAGGTCATTGGTTCAAGGTCACCGGAGCCGGGTTTTTCAAGACACGGACCAAGGAAAACAACTCTTGCATTTAAACAGCCACCACTTGTTACTTCCCTTTACTTGTTTAATCACTAATTTCGCCAGTTGAGGGTTAATGTTAGGGTTGTCTTGTCTCTCTCTCTTACCCTCTGTCTCTTGGAAGAATAGGCGTTGCCTAAAATCTATATCCTTGGAAAATAAAGTTTAAGTTTTCAAGTCTCTCTCTCTCTCTCTCTCTCTCTTACCCATGTGAGATAAAGGTTCGTTATCCGAGTCAGCCGTAAGGGGTGAATCACTGCAGCCCAAAATGCTGCCGGGCGGCTGGTGATCTAGCGTCTTAACGCAAGTATGCCTTGCCATGTTTTGTGTTCTGTGTTAGTATTATATGTATCAAGGACAGATTGGAAGAATAGGCATTGCCTAAAATCTATATCCTTGGAAAATAAAATTTAAGTTTTCAAGTTTTCTCTCTCTTTCTCTCTCTCTCTCTCTCTCTCTCTCTCTCTCTCTCTCTCTCTCTCTCTCTCTCTCTCTCTCTCTCTCTCTCTCTCTCTCTCTCTCTCTCTCTCTCTCTCTCTTACCCATGTGAGATAAAGGTTCGTTATCCGAGTCAGCCGTAAGGGTTGAATCACTGCAGCCCAAAATGCTGCCGGGCGGCTGGTGATCTAGCGTCTTAACGCTCTAGTTACTAGTACTATTAAAGACCATCGAATGACTTATACAGTCTTCGTTATTATTTTATTTAGCGAGGTTGTGGATCTATCAACAGTGTTGGGCGCAAGAAGAACAAAGCTCTGCAGTGCAGCCAGGACAGGACATCAAAACTTCGCTATTGAAAGACGAGGTTCATTCTCTCTGTCTGTCTCTGTCTGTCTGTCTGTCTGTCTCTGTCTGTTTATGTCTGTCTGTTTATGTCTGTCTGTCTTTCTCTGTGTCTGTGAACATATGTGTGTATGTGCGAGTGCGCGTGTGTGTATGTGTGTGTGCGTGTATGTCACAGTGTGTGCATGCGCGTGCGTAAGTACGTGTTTGTCTACGTGTTTGTGTGCGTGTATGTGACAGTGTGTGCGTGCGCGTGCGTAAGTACGTGTTTGTCTATGTGTTTGTGCGTTTATGTCACAGTGTGTACGTGCGCGTGCGTAAGTACGTGTTTGTTTATGTGTTTGTGTGCGTGTATGTGACAGTGTGTGCGTGCGCGTGCGTAAGTACGTGTTTGTCTATGTGTTTGTGTGCGTGTATGTGACAGTGTGTGCGTGCGCGTGCGTAAATGCGTGCTTGTCTATGTTTGTGTGCGTCAGAGTGTGTGTGCTTGTGTTTGTGTTTCGTGTATGTATTGTGAGTGCATGTTTTATGTATAATTATGTGGGCATGCAAGTGCATGTGTGTGTTTATGTAAATAATGTCTTTGTGCGTATGCTCAGTGTGTGTGTGTGTGTGTGTGTGTGTGTGTGTGTGTGTGTGTGTGTGTTCGTTCGTTCGTTCTTTAATTTAACGTCTATCCACCTTACAGTGATCTTAGACCAAAAACAAAAAAACAATAATTGTATGTGTTTGTAGCTTGTAGGTATGTGCAAATGTCAGTTAAAGGGTGTTTGTGGGTGTGCGTGTCGGAGATATGTTAAGGGCTTCGCACACTAGCATCAGGCGTCAATTGTTTCTCAGAGCAACGCCTTGACGCGTTGACGCCTGCATCACAGCACACATTGTAGCGAGGCAGTGGTGTTCTCACACACGACGCTTGTCGCTTCGCCTCTTGTCGCGCGAACTTCCTTATTTGGAAAGCAAGGAAAGATTACTCTAGCGTCAAACCTCCTCTTAGAAACAACAGTATTTTTTTTTTCTTCAATCTGAGTTATGGTCCTTCCGTCCGTTGTGATTGGCTAGTTTCACGATCTCTGCGATCTTGAGCATCAAAATTAGAGCCGCTTCTATTCTCGAGCAACACAAAATCGCGCAGCTACGCATCAAAAATCCTGCTGCGCCGGGAATCTCTCACACACACGCGGCGCATCAAACTGCGCCTTGCAGCAAAAAATCGCCGCGATCTCGAGATCTTGACGCTAGTGTGCGAAGCCATTTAGTCTATGCAGGCATATAAAGTGTGTGTGTGTGTGTGTGTGTGTGTGTGTGTGTGTGTGTGTGTATGCGTGCGCGCGTGTGTGTTCGTTTTCAGTGGGTGAGGGACATAAAAGTGGACGCGTTCGATCACAATCTTTTGGTGGTCGTCGATTCTGGAATTATAATGGTCAACTACCGAGTAAGTGCCTTTGACTCGTTTCCACTTTCACTTCCTTTGTGTCTACTGATATAAGAGTCGTTCTATTCAAAGGTATGCCACACAAGGGTAGTAAATTGAAAGATGTGTATAAATCAAACTATAGCTAATAATTTCATTTAACATTTCCTATATTCACAACACTTTGGGCAACGTGTATGCGTAAAATCAAGTTCATACGTGCAATAGTTGTTATTTTAGAGATTGAATTGTGATAAATTAAGGTGATTTCTGGCTGTCATTTTGTGGCATGCAGTATGGGGGTGTGGAAGTAAAATAAAACAGGGAAATCCTGTGCTGAAATCAAACAATGGAAGCTGTTAAAATCCGAGCATCGTTTGTGTGCCTATCTCTCCACGCTTGCATTCTACAGTACTGTAAAGTCGTTTGGTTTGGTAGATAACGGACGAAATACAAACGACACTCGATAGTATCGCATGGCGTTAGATCTGTTCTTCAAACGCGTTACTGGTCTGTCTGTTCATAAGGGCCAGCCACACGTCAGCTGAAATCGTACGACTGTACGATGTGATTCGATCACGTGATCTCGAAGCGCGAATCACATTTGTTCTTGGAGATCACGTGATCAAATCGTATCGTACAGTTGTACGATTTTAGTGGACGTATGGCTGACGCTTTATGCTCACACAAATGATTGATTAAAAAACAAATCGCTGGTATATAGTAGTTGTGGCTGATTCTGACTTGTACTAAAAAGAACGAG
The DNA here is from genome assembly GCA_017654935.2 of Phymorhynchus buccinoides. Lineage (NCBI taxonomy): Eukaryota > Metazoa > Mollusca > Gastropoda > Neogastropoda > Raphitomidae > Phymorhynchus > Phymorhynchus buccinoides. The sequence continues at coordinate 90,600,859 of CM065680.1, forward strand.
AGAGAGAGAGAGAGAGAGAGAGAGAGAGAGAGAGAGAGAGAGAGAGAGAGAGAGAGAGAGAGAGAGAGAGAGTAGTAGAAAAATGTTTAATGAATAAGCCTTTTTGTTCGTATCATATGGGAAGATGGGGGAATGAGAGGGTTAGAGAGAGAGAGAGAGAGAGGGAGAGAGGGGGGGGGGGGGGGGGGGGGGGGGGGGGGGTGCGTGTCTAAATGAGGTGTTATTATATTAATTCTGGAATTAGGAGCACGTGGAAATGTGCATGACGTGCGTATCTTCGCGCGTGTGCATTTTTGTGCCATTTTGAGCACTCGTTTTCGATCGACAATGTTTAAAAGTCTCGTCACATGTTTCGACAGGAATGGCGAGAGGTCTGCAGACTGACGGATCCTGATGGAGACTCGATAACTTGGTATGTGAGCGAAGGAGACAAAAGTGATCTGAACTGCATAAGGCAATGTCAGCAGGCCTAATTTGATGGCCTACAATATCCAGATTGCGCACACACACAGGGCCGGACCTACGTTTTTGAGGGGTGGGGGCTAATTCATCTAAGGTGCGAAGCACCAAGACCCCTAGGCTCCTCGGGAGAATTTTTTAAATCCGAGAAGCAAAATAGTGCAATCTGGGCATGAAATAAAGGACTAATGCCATTACTGTTCATATACCTCATGCTGCTTACACACTGCTATGTATAGCCCACGAGGAAATTTAGCTGCCGCTCGGCGACATGATTTTTTATTTATTTTTAGGAAAAAAGGTGGGGACCCCTCTCTTTCTCTCCTCTGTTTGTCTCTGTCTCTCGGGCCCCTGTCTGCTCTCTTCTTGTGCCTGTCTCTCTCCATTTCGCCCTTTCATCAAAGACACTGAAAAGAAAAGACAAACATCCGGTCTCTTTTCCCTACATGAGTAGGGGAAGACGGGGTAAAAAGCGCATGGGCGGGTAAGAAGCCCACCCCAATTATCTCATGAAATGAAGCAAATTTCAGTCTCATTTTGCCCATGAGACGAGCGCTAATGTCTAGCATTCGTCTCATGGGCAAATTAGACTGAAATTTTCTTTATTTCATGAGATAATTGGGGTGGGCTTCTTACCCGCCCATGCGCTTTTTACCCCGTCTTCCCCTAGTGAGGACAGAAACACTGGTTATGTCCCTTAAAAACAGTACACATTTACACGTCGATAGGCCAGTTGAATTATCCGTTCAAATTCCAGTCTGAGTTTTTAGATAGCCTCCACTGTGTGTGGTCAAAGATTCTATAAAAAAATATTCAGTGTCTTTGGTGTGGTGTACTGTTCCCACTAACGATAACTCTATCAGCCCGGTTCGCCGTAACTCTTAAGTAGTCCATCTTACCCTTTTAGAATCTTTGCTTTCATAACATAATTATGCAAAGACCCCTCTCTTTCTGTCTCCTGCCCTCTCTTTGTCTCTTGTCTCTCGGACCCCTGTTTCCTCTCTCCTTGTGCCCGTCTCTCTATCTGACTTTGATCACCATGGTTATAGACAAATAAACAAACAAATGAAAACATGGGAGTGGTTTTAACATAATCTGTCACCGAGCCATTAAATTGGAATTAGGATTGCGATGAATAAGCCGGCCGTACGAAACAGTCTGTGGTTTTGTGGTCTATACTAGGAACAATGGTTAATTGGTTGATTGTTTCCTTAAATTACTGACTGACTGACTGATAGTCTGACATACTGACTGACTTGTTTGCTTTATAGATACTTATTATATTATTATATGAATACATTTTCTTTTAATTTGTTTGACATTAAATCTTTTTTTTTCTTGTCGGTTTTAAACCCGTGAGTGCGGTGAATACGAATATGTCTTAATTTGCTTTTATGAGCGTGTTTGTCTATTTTTGAATGTTTGTATGTATTAATTATGTATACTTTACTTTTGCGGTCACTTGATGTAAATGAAAATTGATTTTTTAATGTAATCTGATTGTAAATTGTTATTTTATGATGTACATGTATTTTATCTATATTTAGTTAAATATGTACATATTTGTTTGTGTGCGCATGTGCGAGTTTGGGGGGTATGTAAGGGGTTTGTTTTTAATATGAATCATTTTAGTGCAATTGTAAAGCGCTTTCTTAAATAAATACTTACTTTATCTCTCTTTGGATTTCAGTTGTTGTTTGGATGGAACCAAATCGTTTCTGATCACTGGAAGCAGGTGCGGGGGAGTCAAGGTTGGCACTCCACACTGCCTTCTCTGCTCTCGCTTTTCTCTCTTCCTATCCACACCATTCGACTGTTTCTTCCTTTTTAAATTTTTGTTATTCTATGTTCTGTGTATCTTCTATGCCATATATGTCCCCTCTAAGATGTTGTTCATGTTCCATATTTGTAAAAAAAAAATAATTATGCTTTGCTGCCGAAATTAACCAGTTTAAAAAACAAAATCTAATTTAACGTCAGGTCTTGAGAGAGTGTCTTCTAATTGTCTTCAGTTGACATCCAAATACAATAATCACTCTACTCTTGGTTTCTTTTTTTTACGTTCTTGCTTTTCTATATCATCTGAAACATGCAGAGCACCATCTAGTCATAGACACACACACACACACACACGCACACGCACACACACACACACACACACACACACACACACACACACACACACACACACACACACACACACACACACACGCACACGCACGCACGCACATACACACGTATGCAAACGCGCAAGTTCACAAAATCAATATAAAACGAGGAAATCTAGAAGCATTGCCATTAGAGCAATTAGTCTAGTTAATAAATTTCGAACTAATCACTCATGTAATATAATATGCCTGAAAATAACATTGAAAAGGTATTTTTATGCATGTACAATGGAATGTTTTCCCTGAAACCCAATTCCCGATAAGTTTTTAATGAGAAAACCCCCCAACTAAGTTTATTTGAGACTTGTAACAGTTATTCTTCTAAATACATAGCTGCTTAGCTACATGATAGAAAACTGGAATCTTTGTATTTAGATTTCAGAACAACTGTGTAAGGTACTCTCTCTCTCTCTCTCTCTCTCTCTCTCTCTCTCTCTCTCTCTCTCTCTCTCTCTCTCTCTCTCTCTCTCTCTCTCTCTCTCTCTCTCTCTCTCTCTCTCTCTCTCTCTCTCTCTCTCTCTCTCTCTCTCTCTCTCTCTCTCTCTCTCTCTCTCTCTCTCTCTCTCTCTCTCTCTCTCTCTCTCTCTCTCTCTCTCTCTCTCTCTCTCTCTCTCTCTCTCTCTCTCTCTCTCTCTCTCTCTCTCTGCTCTCTCTCTCTCTCTCTCTCTCTCTCTCTCTCTCTCTCTCTCTCTCTCTCTCTCTCTCTCTCTCTCTCTCTCTCTCTCTCTCTCTCTCTCTTATATATCTCTCTCTCAAGGTGTGGTCCCTTGCCATCAAAGTGATCCATCACCACTTTATTGGTCATCGTACTTCCATAACGGGTCAGTTTGTTGTTGTTTTGTAATACCCATAACTTTTAACGTTATATCGCTGAAGATATAGGCTAATAATAACACAATAACATCACAGTAGTGTAGAGTGGCACAGAGGTATCGCGTTCGCCTTGTGTCAAGTAAACCCGAGTTCGAACCTGGGTAGGGGGATTTTTCCTCTCATTTTACACTAGGCCTTACGGTCTGAACGTGGAGTCTTTCGGATGAGATGATAAACCGAGATCCCGTGTGCCTTTGCACTTAGCACTTAAACCCAGTGGCAACGAAAAAGTTGTCATTTGGTCAACATTTACCACCCTCCCTTTCCTTCCTCATCAGTCACACAAAAATCACATGCAAATTTTTTTTTTAAATTGGGTGGCGCGCCTCTGGCTGCGACGCGCTCTCCAGGTGGGAGCAACCCGAATTTCACAGTGACGCCTCTGTGACTATATAGTACCTAACACCTAATACCTAAACTACATTTATATAGCGCTTTACCTCAAAGGAGCCCAAAGCGCTTTACAACCAAGTGTTCAACAATAAGCAGACAAAAAATAGTATTCAAGAATGACACAGCCAGCAACAACACATGCACATAGCAGCACACACACACACACACAGACACACACACACACACACACACACACACACACACACACACACACACACACAGACCCACACACAAACACCACATACCCACAGTGCATACACTTTTTTTTATACGTCAGGCATACAATCTTTCGCCGTATTTAAAAAAAATATTCAGGAAGATTTAATATTAACCATTTTACCGCCAATGTCGCATTTATGCACCACAATGGTTTAACACCCATGTCACTAAAAGGCATCAAATCAGGGCCTGCTATCTGAAGACCCTATTTTCGTTATTTTTGAAGGTCAGGATCTTCTTCTCTTCAGGGCCCACGGTCAGTATGTTGACCATTCTGGCGCCTTAAAGGATAGGTCTAATGTTATCCATGTCACAGACGAATTCGCAATCATGCAGATTCTTTTTCTTCTCTACCTTGGTAGGGGAAGACGGGGTAAAAAGCGCATGAGCGGGTAAGAAGCCCACCCCAATTATCTCATGAAATAAAGAAAATTTCAGTTCTTTGCCCATGAGACGAATACTAGACATTAACGCTCGTCTCATGGGCAAAATGAGACTGAAATTTGGAGATAATTGGGGTGGGCTTCTTACCCGCCCATGCGCTTTTTACCCCGTCTTCCCCTAAGCTTAATGGTATTGTTTGGCCAAAACAATGGTTGGCGTTGAAAGGGTTAAAGACAGTGACAAAAATGTGGTTAGCTGCAATATGATTTCTTAAAAATATTTTGTCAGGCAGATCATTAATGTTTAAACTTTTTTTCCAGTGCGTACTTGTATAAGGGATAGTTTGTTTAGAAACATATTGTTTTTACCAACCGATCACATTTTTCAAGCTTTCCAAAAGCCGTGGTAATGTCTTAAAGGGGCACCCTGACGGATGAGTTTTTGCAAGAAACACGCAGAGATCACCAGGAAAACACCCTTTACAGAGATCGCAACACTCACTTTGCTCTGGTTTCCCAGAAATCAAACCGTCAAATCAGCGATTCAACCTTGGCGGAGGTGCTGGAAGTCAAATTCTTTCAGTGAGTTTAGACCAAATGGTTTGCACGCAAGTTTCACAGTACAAGCCTTTTCATTTTTGGCTCACGTCGTTTTTTAAAACAAAGTGAGTCTATAGTATCGTACATGTTCGGTTGTGTGTCTGTGTGTATGTGTGTGTGTGTGCGTCCGTGGCCCCGACCTTTAACCTTAACTCAAACCTTAACGTTGTCATTTTCTCTAAACATATAAGGCCTTAGAGGGTTAAAGTTAGCAGGATACTTGATTTTGACGTGAGCCTTCAAGTCACGACGATCAAAGCAGTCAGATACATTGATAAAGAACAAAATAAAGATAATCATTTGTTGCAGAGATTACTGTTGTGCAACCTTTAACCTTGACTCAGTCACACTCTTCAAACTAAAGACTCACTCTCCACTGAAACTTTAACGTTGTCATTTTCTCAAAAAAACATAAGATGTTAGAGGGTTAAAGTTAGCAGGATACTTGATTTTGACGTGAGCCTTCAAGTCATGGCGATCAAAGCAGTCAGATACATCGGTAAGGAACAAAACAAAGAAAATCATTTGTTGCAGAGATTACTGTAACTGTTGTGTTGTACCGAGTAGGAGATACATACTGGAAAGAAGACTCTCCATTAGATATACAAAAACGCTCTTTAAAAAGAAACACAAGACTTCAGGTGTGTACAAATAGGTACATTTTAACGTCGTCAACTTATATTTTCTGTAACAAATGGATGTACCGAGTGTGTGCGTTGACGGCCCGGTTGTTTAGCTTTATTTGCGCCTTTGAGTAACGGTTGTTCGTGTTCATTTGCACATCATCTCTGCGCATAACTTAGCCTACTGCACTTCCGGCAACAAGGCCTAGGCCTAGAGTCCATGCCTTACCTCATAATCAAGACGACGTACTTAACATTTAGCCCACATTCATTTCAGTCTTGAAAAAAAATATACGGAAAATCCAGGGTTCGTCGATTTCACTGCCTTCGACGTACGAATCCTTTGTTAGGCCTAGACGATTGATCACCACGAGCAAAGACTGTACAGGGGAAGATAAACATGGATGAGCTTGCTGGCTGTGACCTTGACCTTTGCTTTGTGGCAGAGGGGGGGGGGGGGGGGGGGGGGAATTAACGAAACGAAAATAAAATATTAGGACTAATATAAAATATCTTACAGAAATGTAGATGATGTGGAACAAGTTTTCATCGCATGAACAATCAGTTTAAAACAGTAACAGATCACGCAACTTCAATTATTAATTTTCTAAGAGTAAGAGGCTTAGACCCACAGGCAAAGACTAGGCCTACTACAGGTGTCCGTAGACCCCCCTTACCCCGGCGGGTGTGTGTGTGTGTGGGGGGGGGGGATTGGTCACTATGTTTTTTCTGAAAGCTTGGTCAATATGCTTTTCAATTTTACTTGTTTGCCAAAAATAAAAATAGGGCTCCACTATGTTACATGCGCATACATATAATTAAATTTTAAAGAAAGGGGTAGGGGTGCATAGAATTATAGAAATAATTTTAATTTACACAGTAAAATAAACATTAATTCTGTTTTCAGATGCACAAGTGTCTACATAACAGTATTCTCTCTATACAGGCATGGGAATTGTCATGGGAATTCCCATGCCTGCTATAGTAATAAAAATCAGACGTGAGCCTTGCAGGCTTTGCCTCTTGTTTTAATTTAGTGTTGCGATCTCTGTAAATGGTGTTTTCATGGTGATCTCGGTGTGTTTTGTGCAAAAACTCATCCGTCAGAGTCCACCTTTAAAGGTAATGTACAAAGAGGTCAATTCTGTGTATAAAAAATGAAGAGACCTGACATTGGTAATTGTCCACAGCTATAGCCTGTCACCAGAGGGAGCCAGTGGTGGTCACGGGCTCTGCGGACGGCTGGGTCATGATCTGGAGACTGGACACCTTCAGAAAGGTCAGCCACTGGGCACAACTGGACTTAACTACTATTTAAACAAGCGTGAAATCGCAATAGTTTGTGGCACGCGGTCTATTTTTACCACTCCAATCATGAGTTACCTCCCCTGGCTTTTCAATAATTTTAATCTGTAAACCAGAATGTTATCTCTGCACCATTTCGTAACTTTTTATATCTTTTGGAAAACATTTAAAACTATGTATCCTACTTATACTCATCAAAAGAAGCACCGCATACTCGTCGTGTCTGTTGTAGTGTCTGTATTACGTATGTTTATTATTTTGTACGCTTTTAAAATACATCATTTTAAAGAGCGGCCTCAATTATTTTGAAGTGTAGCCTCGATTTGAAGTGCGACAATTTTGTCAAAATGTGCGACAATTTTGGAACGACAGACCGACCGACCGACCGACAAAGTGAGTTATAGGTTTGTGGCTTGAGCCACAAACAAAAACACCAAGTTGGAGTACAACTAATAAATGTCTCTATCTTATATTATGTCAATTAGGTCTACGACTGTGTGTCTGCGTAGTGAACGCAGTGACAGTTCATTGTTGAAATCCATTGTTAAAAGACATTTAGGATATTTTCCACCTTTATGTTATGTGAAATCGATTTGTCTTTAAGAATGTCCTGGCGCATTTATAGCCTCTGCATAGAACAATTGTTACGGACCTGTGCTTTTTGGCTCACGTCGTTTTTTAAAACAAAGTGAGTCTATAGTATCGTACATGTTCGGTTGTGTGTCTGTGTGTATGTGTGTGTGTGTGTGTGTGTGTGTGTGTGTGTGTGTGTGTGTGTGTGTGTTGCGTCCGTGGCCCCGACCTTTAACCTTAACTCAAACCTTAACGTTGTCATTTTCTCTAAACATATAAGGCCTTAGAGGGTTAAAGTTAGCAGGATACTTGATTTTGACGTGAGCCTTCAAGTCACGACGATCAAAGCAGTCAGATACATTGATAAAGAACAAAATAAAGATAAGGTTGTGCAACCTTGAACCTTGACTCAGTCACATTCTTCAAACTAAAGAAGACTCTCACTCTCCACTGAAACTTTAACGTTGTCATTTTCTCCAAAAAACATAAGATGATAGAGGGTTAAAGTTAGCAGGATACTTGATTTTGACGTGAGCCTTCAAGTCATGACGATCAAAGCAGTCAGATACATCGGTAAGGAACAAAAGAAAGAAAATCATTTGTTGTAACTGTTGTGTTGTACCGAGTAGGAGATACATACTGGAAAGAAGACTCTCCATTAGATATACAAAAACGCTCTTTAAAAAGAAACACAAGACTTCAGGTGTGTACAAATAGGTACATTTTAACGTCGTCAACTTATATTTTCTGTAACAAATGGATGTACCGAGTGTGTGCGTTGACGGCCCGGTTGTTTAGCTTTTATTTGCGCCTTTGAGTAACGGTTGTTCGTGTTCATTTGCCCATCATCTCTGCGCACAACTTAGCCTACTGCACTTCCGGCAACAAGGCCTAGGCCTAGAGTCCATGCCTTACCTCATAATCAAGACGACGTACTTAACATTTAGCCCACATTCATTTCAGTCTTGAAAAAAAATATACGGAAAATCCAGGGTTCGTCGATTTCACTGCCTTCGACGTACGAATCCTTTGTTAGTCCTAGACGATTGATCACCACGAGCAGACTGTACAGGGGAAGATAAACATGGATGAGCTTGCTGGCTGTGACCTTGACCTTTGCTTTGTGGCAGAGGGGGGGGGGGGGGGGAAATTAACGAAACGAAAATAAAATATTAGGACTAATATAAAATATCTTACAGAAATGTAGATGATGTGGAACAAGTTTTCATCGCATGAACGATCAGTTTAAAACAGTAACAGATCACGCAACTTCAATTATTAATTTTCTAAGAGTAAGAGGCTTAGACCCACAGGCAAAGACTAGGCCTACTACAGGTGTCCGTAGACCCCCCTTACCCCGGCGGGGGGGGGGGGGGGGGGGGGGGGGGGGGGATTGGTCACTATGTTTTTTCTGAAAGCTTGGTCAATATGCTTTTCAATTTTACTTGTTTGCCAAAAATAAAAATAGGGCTCCACTGTTACATGCGCATACATATAATTAAATTTTAAAGAAAGGGGTAGGGGTGCATAGAAATAATTTTAATTTACACAGTAAAATAAAAATTAATTCTGTTTTCAGATGCACAAGTGTCTACATAACAGTATTCTCTCTATACAGGCATGGGAATTGTCATGGGAATTCCCATGCCTGCTATAGTAATAAAAATCAGACGTGAGCCTTGCAGGCTTTGCAACAATTGTTACGGACCTGTGCTTTTATTATTATAGTGTCTATGCTTTTATTCTTATAGTGGAGTCATCGAACGGTAAGATTTAGACTTTATAGAACAGCTTTGTTTTATTTGTGCTGGCTGTAATGTAAGCATTCTTGATCGTGTTGTCTCCAAGACAAGATAACTTTAGCCGCTTTTAAGCAAACTTAAGATTGTTGATTTCTCTTGGAAGTTTTTCTGCAGTATGAATCTTGAACATGTGAAAAGCATAGTTTGTAGAGTATAAATTTTGACATTGATAATGAAGTTCTAAGTGAAGTGCTCAAACCACCAAACGCCCACTTCCCTAATTTCATGAGAGAGCAGACGAAGAGAAGGAGAGACATAAGTCGGGGACACATAGAGACGGGACACATAACAGACAAAATAGGGGACACATGGAGATGGGGACACATAGCAGACAAAATAGGGGACACATGGAGACGGGGACACATAGCAGACAAAATAGGGGACACATGGAGATGAGGACACATAGCAGACAAAATAGGGGACACATAGAGATGGGGACACATAGCAGACAAAATAGGGAACACATAGAGACGGGGACACATAACAGACAAAATAGGGGACACATAGAGACGGGGACACATAGCAGACAAAATAGGGGACACATGGAGATGGGGACACATAGCAGACAAAATAGGGGACACATAGAGACGGGGACACATAGCAGACAAAATAGGGGACACATGGAGATGGGGACACATAACACACAAAATAGGGGACACATGGAGATGGGGACACATAACAGACAAAATAGGGGACACATGGAGACGGGGACACATAGCAGACAAAATAGGGGACACATGGAGACGGGGACAGATAACAGACAAAATAGGGGACACATGGAGACGGGGACACATAGCAGACAAAATAGGGGACACATGGAGACGGGGAGGACGCATAGCAGACAAAATAGGGGACACATGGAGACGGGGAGGACGCATAGCAGACAACATAGGGGACACATGGAGACGGGGACACATAGCAGACAAAATAGGGGACACATGGAGACGGGGACAGATAACAGACAAAATAGGGGACACATGGAGACGGGGACAGATAACAGACAAAATAGGGGACACATGGAGACGGGGACACATAGCAGACAAAATAGGGGACACATGGAGACGGGGACATATAACAGACAACATAGGGGACACATAGAGACGGGGGCACAATTGTACGTAACCTTTCACGATGGCCCGCACACCGGGTGCTCAGTTCAAGCAGATCCGGGTGGGCAACGACAAGGTGGACAAGCTGGCCATCTCCTCCCACCACGACCCGGAGACCGTGGGCTTCTGGTGCATCTCCGAGGGCGCCATCCACTTCTACGAACTGTCCGAGGTAGGTAGGCTGCTTTTCTCGGGTGACATCCAGTTCAAAGAGACTCTTAACAGAAAGCTGGCCATCTCCTGACCTCCCACCACGACCCGGAGGCAGTGGGCTTCTGATGCATCTCGGAGGGCGCCATCCACTTCTACGAACTGTCCGAGGTAGGTAGGCTGCTTCCCTCGGGTGACGTCCAGTTCAAAGAGACTCTTACAGAAAGCTGGCCATCTCCTGACCTCCCACCACGACCCGGAGGCCGTGGGCTTCTGAAGCATCTCCGAGGGCGCTATCCATTTCTACGAACTGTACGAGGTAGGTAGGCTACTCTCCTCGGGTGACATCCAGTGTGAAGGAACTCTACGGAGAGTTGCACAACAGAGGGTCTCCTCAACCAAGAGTTTCGGCCCTGAACTCCTTACAGTCCAAGGTGACCGGTGTGGTGTTCTGGATATGCCTTGTTCTGAATTTACCTGCGAATGCGCAAATCCATCACCTGACTTCCGCCATCCTCAGGGTTAGGATTGGGGTTGTGGGTGGGTTAGGGTTAGGCTAGGGTTAGGGTTGGGTAGCACGCACACACACGCGCGCGCGCGCACACACTGAGGGGAGGGGTGGTAATCTCAGAAGAGAAGGTAAACTCAGAACATGACACCGGGCAGCACCCAGGTCATGACTCTGGGTGCCCCTCTGCTGTCGCCATTGTTTTTGTTTTTTAAGGAGGGGTCCAGTAGTTACTACGAGCCTTCCGTGTTCCTTTTGTGTTAGTACCTTCTGGTTTAAGGAGGGGTCCAGTAGGTACTACCCGCCTTCGGTATTCCTTTTGTGATAGTACCTTCTGGCTTTAAGGAGGGGTCCAGTAGGTACTACCCGCCTTCTGCATTCCTTTTGTGATAGTACCTTCTGGCTTTAAGGGGTCCAGTAGGTACTACCCGCCTTCTGTATTCCTTTTGTGATAGTACCTTCTGGTTTAGGGAGGGGTCCAGTAGGTACTACCAGCCTTCTGTATTCCTTTTGTGATAGTACCTTCTGGTTTAAGGAGGGGTCCAGTAGGTACTACCAGCCTTCTGTATTCCTTTTGTGATAGTACCTTCTGGTTTAAGGAGGGGTCCAGTAGGTACTACCCGCCTTCTGTATTCCTTTTGTGATAGTACCTTCTGGCTTTAAGGAGGGGTCCAGTAGGTACTACCAGCCTTCTGTATTCCTTTTGTGATAGTACCTTCTGGTTTAAGGAGGGGTCCAGTAGGTACTACCAGCCTTCTGTGTTCCTTTTGTGATAGTACCTTCTGGTTTAAGGAGGGGTCCAGTAGGTACTACCAGCCTTCTGTATTCCTTTTGTGATAGTACCTTCTGGTTTAAGGAGGGGTCCAGTAGGTACTACCAGCCTTCTGTATTCCTTTTGTGATAGTACCTTCTGGTTTAAGGAGGGGTCCAGTAGGTACTACCAGCCTTCTGTATTCCTTTTGTGATAGTACCTTCTGGCTTTAGGGAGGGGTCCAGTAGGTACTACCAGCCTTCTGTATTCCTTTTGTGATAGTACCTTCTGGCTTTAGGGAGGGGTCCAGTAGGTACTACCAGCCTTCTGTTTCTTTTGTGATCGTACCTTCTGGTTTAAGGAGGGGTCCAGTAGGTACTACCAGCCTTCTGTATTCCTTTTGTGATAGTACCTTCTGGTTTAAGGAGGGGTCCAGTAGGTACTACCAGCCTTCCGTATTCCTTTTGTGATAGTACCTTCTGGCTTTAGGGAGGGGTCCAGTAGGTACTACCAGCCTTCCGTATTCCCTTTGTGATATAGGTACCTTCTGTCTTTAAGGAGGGGTCCATTAGGTACTACTAGCCTTCTGTGTTCCTTTTGTGATAGTACCTTCTGTCTTTGTGGAGGGGTCCAGTAGGTACTACCAGCCTTCTGTATTCCTTTTGTGATATAGGTACCTTCTGTCTTTAAGGAGGGGTCCATTAGGTATTACCAGCCTTCTGTGTTCCTTTTGTGATAGTACCTTCTGGTTTAAGGAGGGGTCCAGTAGGTACTACCAGCCTTCTGTATTCCTTTTGTGATATAGGTACCTTCTGTCTTTAAGGAGGGGTCCAGTAGGTACTACCAGCCTTCTGTATTCCTTTTGTGAATCTGTACCTTTCTCATCTGTGATTGACCCAGTCTACTTATAAATGGCTGCAAAAGACAAAACTCAATAACCACTAAAAGTCTGGGAATGCACAAGAAAGCAACGAGCGTGTACAAAAGTGTTAGAATGTATTACTAATTCCAATATTTTGTTGACGTCATAGCTGTTTTAAGTTGATAAGATACACATTAATGTTTGGTAAGAAAGGCAGGTCTGAAAATGTGGGGAGAGCTGAGAAATATAAGGGGGGGGGGGGGGGGGGGGGGTGCACATCTTTATCTTGTGAAATTCGGGTTGCTCCCACCAGGACAGCGCGTCGCTACCAGTGCAACACCATCCATAATTATTATAAATTCAACACCAGCAGTCTGAACAGTTTCTGTCAGACATTCCAGACATTCCAGTTTGGTCGAAAAATATTTCTGCATCACCATGAAGTCAGTAAACGTTCAAAGGTGTCGGGATTCAAAGCCTGTTTCTCTGGACCGAAATGAACAGTCTGATAGTGCTTTAAAGACCCACCACGTCACGTGTCAAATCCAGGGTTTTCACGCATTTTCCCACTTATAGTTGGTTATAAATCTTAAGAAATCACCCTAGCATAAGAGGGAATGTGACACGTGACGTGGGGGGTCTTTAACACTTTGAAATCCAAACTCCGGTCATTATTCTTTCCGTCAAAGCAAAAATGAGCAAATGGAGACGAACCTTCTAACTTTAGACATTGCTTTAGAATTGACTTTCAGGTCACGTTTCACACAACTAAAACAAAGTTATTATCGTTTGTATATGAAGTGGTGTGTATGTTTCAGCCTTACCGTATCTTCGCCGCCATGGACTCCACAGTGGTGAAGCTGAAGCGCCTCCTGGGGCATGACAGGTACCCCAACAGGATCCTCGTGGCCACATGGGTAAGCTGGGCAGTTTTAAAACACAGAAAAACAATGCTTCTATTAAGGGCAAACAGGAATAACCATTTCAAGTCCTTTACCTTGTGAGTATTTTTACATTCAGGTCACGGATGATGTGGAGAACACCTGGAAGTCCTTCCGTGAAACAGTGTTTGAGACCTTGGGCCCCATCAAGCATAAACACCAAGACTGGTTAGATGAAAACGATGAGGAAATAGCAAAGGTACTGGAAGAGAAACACCGACACTCCAGAGTCTACTCGAACTCTGAATCCGTACTCAAGAAATACGCATTCAACAACCTGCGAAGCGACATTCAAAGGTAACTACGTGAACTGCACGACGAATGGCTCAGCCAGAGAGCAGATGAGATTCAATGCTCTGCTGACGCGAATGAAATGAAGAACTTCTATGAGTCCATCAAGGCAGTATATACGGCCCTCAACCATACAACTCTTCTCCATTGCTCATGTGTCCTTGAAGGACTTTGGCATTGATGTCTCCTCATGGGAAACACTGGCCCCCAGTCGCCCATCATGGCGAGGAGCAATAAACCAGGGAGCCAACAAATTTGAGACCCGACGGATAGAAGCATCCCAGGCACGGCGGGAGGTGCGCAAAACCTGCAAGAACAGCAGCAGTTCTTCATCCCCAGCAAGCTCCCTCAACTCTCTCTCCTGTCCTCACTGCCAGAGGACCTTCCAGGCCCGCATAGGCCTCACGAGTCACCTCAGAACCCATCCGTCATCCTGACCCCCTCAACTCTCTCTCCTGTCCTCACTGCCAGAGGACCTTCCAGGCCCGCATAGGCCTCACGAGTCACCTCAGAACCCATCCGTCATCCTGACCCCCTCAACTCTCTCTCCTGTCCTCACTGCCAGATGACCTTCCAGGCCCGCATAGGCCTCTCCAGTCACCTCAGAACCCATCCGTCATCCTGACCCCCTCAACTCTCTCTCCTGTCCTCACTGCCAGAGGACCTTCCAGGCCCGCATAGGCCTCTCCAGTCACCTCAGAACCCATCCGTCATCCTGACCCCCTCAACTCTCTCTCCTGTCCTCACTGCCAGAGGACCTTCCAGGCCCGCATAGGCCTCTCCAGTCACCTCAGAACCCATCCGTCATCCTGACCCCCTCAACTCTCTCTCCTGTCCTCACTGCCAGAGGACCTTCCAGGCCCGCATAGGCCTCTCCAGTCACCTCAGAACCCATCCGTCATCCTGACCCTCTTTGATGAATTGAACTGTTCATCCGATGGTCATCATCCTGTGGAACGGACGAACATCATCATTTTTACACTCAACAATCACCAGCATAATTTAATCCCCGGGTTTTTAATACCGTCTCCTTTTTTGTAGTATAGCATTAGTAAGGTCTTTTCCTAACCTTAGGCAGACTTAATTGGAAAATAATACTCGCCCATGTGAAAAGAAAGAACTTGGAACAAGTGCTTGTTCATATCTAAACATCCGTTTTCTTGAGGGAAACTAAAAGCATTCAGAATGCGCAGTGCGTGTATGCGCGAGCGTGTGTGTGTGTGTGTGTGCGTGTGTGTGTGCGTGCAGTCACTCGGGTGCATGCATGTTGAAGATGATGGATGAGATTAACGTCCGATTAGCAGGTAGCTCTTATAAGGACACAATGCACGTTGACATTGGCGTACACTTTGAAACACAACGACAAAACCTCAATGCATAAAGGACTACAGTAACTATTGTTTTCAGGATGGCGGGGTGTGGTTCAAGAATCCCGTGACCGCAGAAACAGTGGGCTTCATGTACCCTATCATCACTCTGAAGGTAGGCCGACAACGTTTGATGATGATGATGATGGTGATGATGATGATGGTGATGTTGATGACAGTTATGATGATGATTTTGATGATGATGTTGATGATGATGATGTTGATGATGATGATGATGTTGATGATGATGACATTGACGATGATTTTGATGATGATGATGATTTTGATGATGATGATTATGATGATGTAGATGATGTTGATGATGATGATGATGATGTTGATGATACTATTAAATTATGTACTGTTTCTTTTATTACAACTTAAGTCTACTATATGTAATGTTGTGGTGTGATTCGCTGCATTGCCTGGCATAGCAAGGCAGCTGCTTATGCCGGGCCCTGTCTGTGTAATTTGTGGTTTGTCTTTTTCCCCATTTCTTTTGTTTCTTTTCCGTTCATTTTCTTCCTATTTTTCTTTTTATTCTATGTACCCCCAAGGGGCTTTCGGAAATATACCTTGAAACATTGAAACCTTACTACTACTACCACTGCTGCTACTGCTACTGCTACTACTACTACTACTACTACTACTACTACTACTACTACTACTACTACTGCTGCTGCTGCTGCTGCTGCTGCTGCTGCTGCTGCTGCTACTACTACTACTACTACTACTACGACTTCTACTACAAATGTGTACTGGAAGGCCTGCTGCTGTTACTACTACTACTACTACTACTACTACTACTACTACTACTACTGCTGCTGCTGCTGCTGCTGCTGCTGCTGCTGCTACTACTACTACTACTTCTACTACAAATGTGTACTGGAAGGCCTCCTGCTGTTACTACTACTACTACTACTACTCTTACTACTCTTACTACTTCTATTATAAATTCAACTACCGCTTCCACTTAATTTTTGTCATGGCATTTTAACATTCAGAGTTTAATTACAAGGGAAACGTGTGTTTGTGTGTGCGCGCGTGCGCGCGCGCGCGCGCGCGTGTGTGTGTATTATATATTATTGCATTAAGGTCTGTTACAAACAACATTTACAAACACGGCAACACATACTGAGGCACAAACACATACATGTGCATACACACACGGACGCACGCACACACCTACATTGACCAGTTGACACTCCCTTTAGTTTGTTGACATTATTTTAGTTCTATAACGTGCGCAAAGTGCGTGAACGCACGAGACCTCTGGTGTTGTTTTGCTGTCGTCTCATCCGAAATTCATATCAATAAGATCTATAGTGGTAGATGAGCAGACAAATAGCTGCAGCTTGGAAACTGTGCCGGTTAGTGTCGTTTCCGAGGCGAACGAATGGTCAACTTAGGACGCTGATTTGACCGCCAGGGGGGCAATCAAACCAGTAGGGGCTTAGCGCGTGATATTCTTAGTTGGGCGTATCTCCCTCTCTCTCTCACTCACTACGCCCAACTAAGAGTATCACGCGCTAAGCCCCTACTGTTTTGACTGCCCCCTGGCGGTAAAATGCGCGTCCTAAGTTGCTCATTGCCTCACACTGAGTCATAGCCAGCCTACTACCCACCAATCCTAGGTCAAAAATAGTCTAGTAAAACCGTTTTTGCCAAGGTTGTAACTTGGAACAAGCGCTTTTTTTTTTTTGGGGGGGGGGGGACTAAAAGCATTCAGAATGCACAGTGCGTGTATGCGCGCGCGTGTGGGTGTGCATGTGTGTGTGCGTGCATATACTTAGGTTGTAAGTTTCCCAGGATCATATGGAATGTGCCCTCGTCTCTACGCGTTTCCGTCTATATGTGTCACCATCATCACTTTGCCCCCGTCTCTATTACTATGTCCCCGTCTTTGCGTGTCCCTGTGTCTATGCGGCCCCTCGCATTAGGTTCAAAGTCAAAGTCACAAATACTTTATTATCACGTTAGGTGAAATTACAGTGTGGTCTCGTACAAGCACAATACAAGCATGCATTAAAAATGGAAACAAAACTAAAGAAAAATGGACAACAAATCATGCTTCGCAAGAAGTTGGACATAGTTAGGGTCGATACAAGCGACTATCAAAGCGTTAAGAACTGCCATCTTTCCCACAATTTCTATCCTCGCAGGTTTACGATTAGAATTACGGTTATGGGTTAAGGTTAGTGCTTGTGCTAGGGTTAGGGTTAGGGTTTGGAAAAGCAAAGAGATGGAGAGTTAGTATAGACGACAGGGACACGGGGGGCATATAGAGACGTGGGCACATCGCTACATAACCATGTTTCCCACCACCGAACACAAAACCTTCAGTGAAAAGTCGCTTGTGAATTATTAATTTTTTGCTTCGCTCGACTTAATTAGACAGTCTGAAAGGGGCTCTATGGGTAAATATTCCAAACAGTTAGTTGTTGTCCCCCCGTGAGGATACCGGGGGGTCTTTTGTGTAAATAGTTCCCCACCTTCTGGAAGTTCTGTGCTTGTAACTTCCTCTAATCTGTCACTCTCTTTGACTCTGCCTCTTCCCTTTGCCTGCTGTCATCTACTATAGTTCTGCCTTACCGGTCCATTACCCTGCCTTTTTTTTATTTTTCTCTTTTTCAATAAACACTTTCCGAAAGATGTCCTCCTCCAGCCGAAGTCGGACTTGCTGGGCCTAACTGTCTCTTAGTTAGGCGCGTAACGGCAGCATGGCGCATCTGCGCTCATAATTGATAGGAAACTGTCTGAGCGATCGAAGAAGAAGAAGAAGAAGAAGTAAGTTGTGGTGATTGTTCGTAAGCCTAGTTGCACACCATTCGGAACGATTGACTGAAAACGAAGTATGTGTAAATAGACCTACGAGCACGCGCAGCGTAAAATACAGAGGAATCGGTGTGTGCTAGGTCTGCTTTTGTTTTGCGACGCTTTAGCCCCTTTGAGACATCACTGCCTGAGGCAAACATCATTACTGGCCTGGGGTTGCCTAGAACATTTTTTACAACAAATAAAATGTGCAACAAAACTCACCACTGTCTCTGATTCAGTGTTGACAAATCTACTGTCTGATCCGAGTTTATTTTTCACTTTGAAAT
>CM065680.1:90624039-90634039 GCA_017654935.2 Phymorhynchus buccinoides
AAACCCACAACGAAAACCTTCACATGAAATTGACAGCCCATAGTGGAAGTCCAACTTATAATAATTTTTTTTTTTAAGGATGACAGGAATATAAGAAAGGTTATTGAGTTTAAGATAAGGTGACTCATTTTTGCCCTTCTTCTTAAAACAATGCATTCTATTCACACAATGTGCATTAGAAAGGCAAAACCCACGCAAGCGTTAGTGCATTCACTGCCAATTGACTCAAATTAAAGCGGATGGGTGGTAGGCCTACGGGCAAGACCTTAACATTTGTTCCTAGTTTCGATTCCACCTGGATTGTCATCCCGGGGCATGAATGAAAAATGGTGTTTTACGTCCTCTCGGTCTGGAATGGAACAGACACATATGGGACATTTGTAGATACAAAGATGGTGGGAACAATACTGGAGGCAATGCCCGGAGGCAGTGCTAAACCAGTAAAGTCCCGATTTTTTTAAATAATACAGATATGTGTAGCAGTAACCACCACCTCGGTTAAACATCATCGGCTATGGTACCTCCATATCGTAATAACCTGAGTAAATATGGAGAATAGACCAGATTACACCTGGATTGTCATCCCGGGCATTTATATTACCGGTAATAATTGATGACTCAAAAAGCTACGGACACATAAATGAATAAATAAATAAATAAATAAGGGGAATTGTGAGACCTTGAAAAAGTCCAAATACCCCCCCGGACAAACTATTGGGTAAAAGTAATACACTTGTGTGTGTTTTTTCTAATTGTTATTGTTCTCTCCAAATAAATAAATAAATAAATAAATAAATAAAGGAAAGGTTAGATTCCTTAGCATAAAAAAAGTGTTTTAACTTGTCACAATTTTCTATTTCACAGTCATGGTTGCAATATAATGAGGGAGAGGGGGGGGGGGGGGAGACCAGTCACTACAGGAAAGACAAACATAAGGACAAAGATGGACAAACATCAGACATAAAGACAGACACACACATACAAGTAGACACACAACACTGACAGACAGACAGAGAAACAGTCAGAGAGACAGAAACAAAATATACAGAGACAGAAACGCAGGCAGACATAATAATTTATAGACAGACAAACAGTTAGAAAGACAGAAACAAAATATACAGAGACAGAAACACAGGCAGACATAATAATTTATAGACAGACAAACAGTCAGAGAGACAGAAACAAAATATACAGAGACAGAAACACAGGCAGACATAATAATGTATAGACAGACAAACAGTTAGAAAGACAGAAACAAAATATACAGAGACAGAAACACAGGCAGACATAATAATGTATAGACAGACAAACAGTCAGAGAGACAGAAACAAAATATACAGAGACAGAAACACAGGCAGACATAATAATGTATAGACAGACAAACAGTCAGAGAGACAGAAACAAAATATACAGAGACAGAAACACAGGCAGACATAATAATTTATAGACAGACAAACAGTCAGAGAGACAGAAACAAAATATACAGAGACAGAAACGCAGGCAGACATAATAATTTATAGACAGTCAGTTAGAAAGACAGAAGAAATCCGCGGTAAGCAAGTGTCATCTGACCCCAGTCCCAGTTTTTTGACAGGAGGGATTTAGCCAGGAGGGATTTAGCCAGGAGGGCCTAATGCACATTAACTGGGCAGAACAACACTCCCAAAGGCATGTGGGATCTTAACCCTTTCAACGGGATATTTGTAAATACAAAGATGGTGGGAACAATACTGGAGGCAATGCCCGGAGGCAGTGCTGAACCAGTAAAGTCCCGATTTTTTTTAATAATGCAGATATGTGTAGCAGTAACCATGCCTCGGTTAAACCTCATCGGCTATGGTACCCGCATGGTACCTCTATGGCTCAGAATTTTCAGTCAAATTTTATCTTGGAAAAGAAAATATGACGTCTGCAATGACGTCTGCTATTGGCTACTAGCTGCAACAACCACCTTCTGCAAGAGTGAATGCCCTTGGTAGATGCTTGAGTACTGACCAAACAAGGGAATAACTCTCGCCAATAACCCTATTTGAGTCCACTAAATGGATGCCTTTTGCAAGAGTGAATGCCCTTTTGGATACTGACCAACAAGGGCTTAACTCTTGCTGTCAAGGGCGTTAGCAACCCTAGTTGCAGTGGCCAATACTGCAGATTCCTTTATACCATGTATAACATTAGGCATATCTCCACAGTTAAAGATACTCTGACCCACATACAGATGTCCCCAACTTCAAATTGAGGCTGTTCTTCAAAATGATGTTTCGGTTTGCATTTGGAGGCATTTGTATGGGAGTGAGACCTGGTCACAACAAGATTCATTTCCAGCTATAAGAGGGAAAACACGTGAAACCCGTGATTTTGACACGTGATCTGGTGGGTCTTTAAGAAATACGGTCTTTGGATAATAGACCCCGATGATGAAAATGATAAAAATGATGTTTTACGTCCTCTCGGTCATAGACACATATGGGACATTTCTAAATACAAAGATGGTGGGAACAATACTGGCTGCAATGCCCGGAGGCAGTGAAACACCAGTAAAGTCCCGAGGTTTTAACAATATAGATAGGTGTAGCGGTAACCACGCCTCGGTTAAGCCTCATCGGCTATGGTACCGCCACATTGTATAAATTTATAAATTTAAAAGACCCCGAGTACCTAACTGCCTTTTAGTGACATGGGCATTCAATCAGTGTGGCGCCAAAGGGTGACTGTTGGCGGTGAAAGGGTTAATAAACGAAAGGTGGATGTCACTGATGCATTAGTAGGTCTTTTGTTCCAGGCATTTCAATTCGCCTCGTCCCATTTCGCCATTTCTCATTTTGTCCCTTTTCCCCCTGTTTCAATATTTCTTCATTGGTCAGGAAGGACGGTGGCAGAGTGGTTAATTAAGACGTTCGCCTGCCAATTTCAATGCGTGGCTGACTGCAGCGTGAGTGACCCGGGTTCCAATCCCGCCCGGCCTCAGCTCTTTCTTTCTAAAGTTCGACAGGCTGGAGAAGAAGAAAAAAGAAGCGAACTGAACGTCGAGTCCTTCGGATGGGGGACTTAAAGCTAGTCTGACCCCGTGCGCTTCATCGCACGCACGTAAACAATCCCACGGCAGTTAAAAGTCGGTAGTAAGAGCAGGGAGAAATCCCGCTGCCTGGTATAACCAAATTGATGGCTAGGTTTCCCAAGTCTGCCCCCCCCTCCTCCTCACCCTGCCTCCCTAAAACAAATATAAAAATAACATAAAATAAAAAATAAAGGGTAGGCGCTGCGCTTGCGGCGACGCGCTCTCCAAGGGAGAGCAGGGTGGATTTTACAGAGATATTCCTAAAGAGCCAGCCACACGTCCGCTAAATCGAACGACTGCACGATACGATTCGATCGCGCGGTCTCCAAGAACAAAATTAATATATACGCGCTTCGATATCACGTGATCGAATCGTATCGTAAGTCGTACGATGATTTTAGCCGACGTTATAAAGAAGCACCGCATACTCGTCGTGTCTGTTGCAGTGTCTGTATTACGTATGTTTATTATTTTGTACGCTTTAAAATGAAGATTATTGTGCTCTGTTCAGTATACAATTCTTTCCATACTTAAGGTTTACGTTAAATAAATATTTAACTGTGGCGGTACCATAGCCGACGAGGTTTAACTGAGGCGTGGTTACCGCTACACCTATCTATATTGTTAAAAACTCGGAACTGTACTGGTGTTGCACTGCCTCCGGGCATTGCACCCAGTATTGTTCCCACCATCTTTGTATTTACAAATGTCCCATATGTGTCTGTGACCGAGAGGACGTAAAACATCATTTTCACCATTCTCACCATACCTAAGGACTGTAGATATGACAACTGAAATGTTACTTTATGCCCAAGTATTTTTTTCCTGTCTGTACTTTTCTTTCTCTTTTACAATATGTGCGACGATCTTGGACCGACCGACAGACCGACAGACCGACAAAGTGAGTTATAGGTTTGTGGCTTGTGCCACAAACAAAACCCCACCACACCCACACAGATAGACAGTTAGCGAAACATTCATTCACGAAATGGGAAAGGTCGAATCCCCACTCTCACCCCCCCCCCCCCCCCCCCACCACCCCCACCCCCCCCGCCTGTGTTTTTGTGTTTTGTGTGTGTGTGTGTGTGTGTGTGTGGTTTTTTTTGTTTCTACCCACAAACACGTAAACGAATGTGCATGTCACTTTGGCATTTATTTTATCTTATTGTTTTATTATTAGAGGCTTTTAGAAGTTGTTGCCTGTCTGTCTGTCTGTCTGTTTGTCTGCCATTCATTCCGCCTGTCTTCATTCCTTTCTTTCTGTCTTTCTTTTTCGTTCGTTCTCGCCTTTTTTCCTGTCTTTTTGCTTCTTTATTTCTTTCTCTTTCCTTCAATTTCTTCTTTTGTGGCTTTTTTCACTTTGGCATTTCTTCTTTTCTTCTTCTTCTTCTTCTCCTTCTTCTTCTTCTTCTTCTTCTTCTCCTTTTTGCTTCTTTATTCCTTTCTCTTTCCTTCAATTTCTTCTTCTTCTTTTTTTCTTCTTCTTCTTCTTCTTCTTCTTCTTCTTCTTCTTCTTCTTCTTCTTCTTCTTCTTCTTTTCGTGCTTCTGTCTGTATTTCTTTCTCTCTGTATATATGTTTTTTTATTTTATTTCTTCTTTTCTTCCTCTTTCCTTCAGTCTTTCCATTCTGGTTTTTTTTCTCTCTGTTTTTCTATCCCGTTCTCTCTTTCTTTCTCTCTTTCTTTCTTTCTCTCTTTCTTTCTTTCTTTTTCTTTTCTCTTTCTTTCTTTTTCTTTCTTTCTTTCTTTCTTTCTTAACCAATTGAATTGTGGCAGGAACCATTGGCCACATTTTGCAAATGAACAAAATGATAAAGGAATGAAAAGGAAGGAAGGAAGAAAGAATGAAATCAAAAAGAAAGAAAGGAAGAAAGGAAAGAAGAACAAAGAAAAAAGAAAATGAAGAAAGAAAGAAAGAACGAAATCAAAAAGAAAGAAAGAAAGAAAGGAAAGAAGAACAAAGAAAAAAGAAAATGAAGAAAGAAAGAAAGAACGAAATCAAAAAGAAAGAAAGGAAGAAAGGAAAGAAGAACAAAGAAAAAAGAAAATGAAGAAAGAAAAAAGACACACAAAAAAAGAGAGAAAAAAAAGAAACGAAAGAACGAATAGAAGATCTGAAATATAAAAGGGATGGAAAAAGACAGAAACGAAGAAAGAAAGAAAAGGGAGAAAGTAAGTGGGGAAAGAAAAGGAAAGAAAAAAAAAAAAAAAAAAAAAAAAAAGAAAAAAAAAATAGACAGAAAGATTGAAAGAAAGAAAAAGAATAAAGAGAAAAGACAGTGAGCAAGTAAGTAAGAATGAAAGAAGAAAGAAAAGCAGAACGAAGAAATGAAGAAGAAGAAGTAGTAGTAGAAGAATAAGAGAAGAAGAAGACAGAAAGGAGGAAGAAGGAAGAAGAAGAAGAAGAAGAAGAGGAGAAGAAGAAGGAGAAGAAGGAGGAGGAGGAGGAGGAGGAGGAGGAGGAGGAGGAAGAGGAGGAGGAGGAGGAGGAGGTAGGAGGAGGAGGAGGAGGAGAAGAAGGAGGAGGAGAAGAAGAAGAAGAAGAAGAAAAGAAGAAGAAGAAGAAGAGAAGAAGAAGAAGAAGAAGAAAAAGAAAAGGAGGAGGAGGAGGAGGAGGAGGAGGAGGAGGAGGAAGGAGGAGGAGGAAAAAAGGGAGGAGGAGGAGGAGGAGGAGGAGGAAGAAGAGGAGGCGAGGGAGGAAAGAAGAAGAAGAAGAAGAAGAAGAAGAAGAAGAAGAAGAAGAAGAAGAAGAAGAAGAGAAGAAGAAGAAGAAGAAGAAGGGAAGAGAAGAAGAAGAAGAAGAAGAAGAAGAAGAAGAAGAAGAAGAAGAGGAAGAAGAAGAATGAGGAGGAGGAGAAGAAGAAGAAAAAAAAAAAAGAAAAAAAAAATAGAACGAATAGAGTAGATGAAACTAAGAAAGGAAGGGGGGGAGAAAGGAAAGAAAAGAGGAGAAGAAAAAAGAAAGAAAGAAAAAAAAAAGAAAGAAAGAAAGAAAAAATGACAGTAAGATAGAAAGAAAAAAAAAGAGAGAATAGAAGAGAAATAGAAAAAAAGAAGCAAGCAAACTAAGCAAAGTAAGTAAGAAAGAAAGAAAGAAAGAAAGACAAAAAGAAAATAATGAAGTAGTTGGGCTTCATAAAGCATGGCAACAGTAACGGTCTTAATTCACGTTGGTATTTTCCAACTCCATACCGATGGCAAACACAGCAATGATCATTATGCAAGTAAGGACATTGCTAACATAACATAATACTGCGTTGCCATGGGGAAGGAGCGAAAAATACCAACGTGAATTTCGACCGCAACAAACTATGCGTGTGAAAAGCAAGTATGTGCCTTGCTGTTTTTTTGCCTTGTTTTTACAGAATGTTACATTGACACTGGGGAATGCACTGCTGTTGGAAGCGTCATAAATCCGCTCCTTAATTCCCCCCCCCCCCCCCTCTCTCTCTCTCTCTGTCTCTCTCTCTCTCTGTCTCTCTCTCTCTCTCTCTCTCTGCCTCTCTCTCTGTCTCTCTCTCTCTGTCTCTCTCTCTCTCTCTCTCTCTCTCTCTCTCTCTCTCTCTCTCTCTCTCTCTCTCTCTCTCTCTCTCTCTCTGTTATGGATTTTCCCCTTTTTGGGGTTTGATTTAACAATTTCCCCTTCCCACTGTTCCCTTTGACATGGGCAGATGGCCCGGTTCATTACAACGTTGTTCTTGTTCTTGCTCTCTCTCTCTCTCTCTCTCTCTCTCTCTCTCTCTCTCTCTCTCTCTCTCTCTCTCTCTCTCTCTCTCTCTCTGTTATGGATTTGTGTCCAAATGTCTTCAGATGCAAACATTATAATTGAATTATTTATTTTTTATTAGAATTGAATATTTGAAGTTTTATTACATTTTATATTATTTATTTATTTTTTATATTGCTGCATTTCAAATTCTCTAACTTCTCAAGTTTTATAGATTAGAGGATCGGTACTAAGCAATTAACTGAGATTTTTTTTTAGCAACTTCTAGAGATAATATTTATATCATTGTGTCATGCGAAGATATTCGCATTATTCACTAAACATTTACGCAAATAAACTCACAAGAGAAGACAGGGTCTAGTTTCTCTAGATAACGGTCGCCGCGC
The DNA here is from genome assembly GCA_017654935.2 of Phymorhynchus buccinoides. Taxonomy (NCBI): domain Eukaryota; kingdom Metazoa; phylum Mollusca; class Gastropoda; order Neogastropoda; family Raphitomidae; genus Phymorhynchus; species Phymorhynchus buccinoides. The sequence goes on from CM065680.1 coordinate 90,631,211, forward strand.
GAATAACGCTTACACCAAACGGGGCCTAAGAAACACCCTAAACGTTTGCTAAGGTCAGATAACTCTTTAAGCTTACTCTTCATTTTGGGGAGAGAGAAAAGGGTTGCTATCATAAGGGAGATAAATCATACCTCTCTGTCAGTTTGTACAAAGTTTTTGATTTCACCCACGTCTATTTGTGTGCAGAAAATGAAATTTGCACTATATTATTATGCCATCTAACATGATAAAAATTAAGAAAGAGCACTCCAAAACATTTGCGCTGTCAGTTTGTACAAAGTTTTTGATTTCACCCACGTCTATTTGTGTGCAGAAAATGAAATTTGCACTATATTATGCCATCTAACATGATGAAAAATTAAGAAAGAGCACTCAAAAACATTTGCGCTGTCAGTTTGTACAAAGTTTTTGATTTCACCCACGTCTATTTGTGTTGCAGAAAATGAAATTTGCACTATATTATGCCATCTAACATGATGAAAAATTAAGAAAGAGCACTCCAAAACATTTGCGCTGTCAGTTTGTACAAAGTTTTTGATTTCACCCACGTCTATTTGTGTTGCAGAAAATGAAATTTGCACTATATTATGCCATCTAACATGATGAAAAATTAAGAAAGAGCACTCCAAAACATTTGCGCTGTCAGTTTGTACAAAGTTTTTGATTTCACCCACGTCTATTTGTGTTGCAGAAAATGAAATTTGCACTATATTATGCCATCTAACATGATAAAAATTAAGAAAGAGCACTCCAAAACATTTGCGCTGTCAGTTTGTACAAAGTTTTTGATTTCACCCACGTCTATTTGTGTTGCAGAAAATGAAATTTGCACTATATTATGCCATCTAACATGATAAAAATTAAGAAAGAGCACTCCAAAACATTTGCGTTTGTTTAATTTGCTTAAATCATCCCGTATTTTTTCACGATAGACTAAAGAATATTTGCTGTGGCAAGCTTGTTGTTTTGGTCTTCCATTCTTAAAGTTCAAGTCTCGTCACGCGAGATATAAAAACAAAGACGGAAGTATTAACCCCTTCGCCGCCAGCCATTTTTCAGCCAATAATAGGGGAAGACGGGGTAAAAAGCGCATGGGCGGGTAAGAAGCCCACCCCAATTATCTCATGAAATAAAGAAAATTTCAGTCAAATTTGCCCATGAGACGAATGCTAGACATTAACGCTCGTCTCATGGGCAAAATGAGACTGAAATTTGCTTCATTTCATGAGATAATTGGGGTGGGCTTCTTACCCGCCCATGCGCTTTTTACCCCGTCTCCCCCTATGACTAAACTTAACTGGCTAGAGAGCAAAAATAATCAGCAATATTAAGAATTCCTCTGTGACATGTATAATATTAGGCCTATCCTTACCTCCCAAAGTTCTTCCGTGAACAGGCCCTGATTTGATACCTTTTACTGACATGGGTGTTAAACCTTTGTGGTGCATAAATGCGACATTGGCGGTGAAAGGGTATTTCCCATGATCCTTCAAATAGTTTGTGGCTTGCTACCTCGATCACAGCCAGAAAACGTTTTCGACAAACGTCGGCAAAAGAGGTGTTTCTTAGTACCGTTTTTGCCGATTTGCGCTCACGCTACGTAACGTTAGCCCTTGTGAAACGACCCCCTGGTCTAATAGTTGGATGCTATTCTTTAAGCTTTACTCGACATGGAATGATCTCCCTTTGTGTACTTAGCAATACACATAAAGCTGACAGACGACAACCACGGATTTCTTCCTTGTTTTGCCTTCTTTCTGTTCGCCCTTTTTTTCCTTCTACAACATTGAGCGACGTCGCATCACGACACGCACCATCACGCCCACATCACGCACCGCTATTTGTTAATTCACGCCCGCCTTCTTTTATTTTCACTTTTTTTGTTTTAATCCTGTCATGATTTTCCGCCATTTTCCTCGAATACACGTGACGTCACAGACCACAGGAAAACGACAACAGTAACACGGACACGAAATAATCATTTACCAAAAAAATGTTAATAATTATCTGTCAAGGTACTTAATTCTGACTGAGTATGAATAGACTACATGATACACAAAGAATCTCTACCTTTCATTCTTCGCTTTAAAGGGGCACCCTGACGGATGAGTGTTTGCACGAAACACGTCGAGATCACCAGGAAAACACCCTTTAGAGAGATTGCAACACTCACTTTGCTCTGGTTTCCTAGAAATCAAACCGTCAAATCGGCGATTCATCCTTTGCGGAGGTGCTGGAAGTTAAATTATTTCAGTAAAAGAGAAGGCATGTGCCTTCTCTTTTCTAATGGCCGCCTGAGATTAGACCAAATCGTTTGCACGAGATTTCCACAATACAAGCCTTTTTATTAAATTTTATTTTTATTTTATCCAGTTTACCAAAAGGAGTTTCGCTCACAACAAAGGAATTAGCTCCAATTCTTTTTTTTACTGCACTACAAAGAAGAAAAAGCTTCAACCACAATGAGTGGCCTTCACCCACCCCGTCCAAAATGGCTTCTCTCTCCGGCATCTCCGCCAAGGAAGAATTGCCGTTTTGACGGTTCGATTTCTTGGAAACCAGAGCAAAGTGAGTGTTCCGATCCTTGAAAAGGCTGTCTTTCTGGTGATCTCGACGTGTTTCTTGCAAAAAAACACCATAATCCGTCAGGGTCCACCTTTAAACGCAAGCTGTGACTCGTCGAGTGTGACTGGTAGTGCTATGTTCCTCGTTGGTAATTTATTATTTCACCAAGAGGGGGGGAAATATTGTCATAAGCTTTAGTTTCTTAAAGATCCAACAGATCACGTGTCAAAATCACGGGTTTCCCCTCTTATAGCTGGTAAGAAA
>CM065680.1:90644039-90646539 GCA_017654935.2 Phymorhynchus buccinoides
TGCCCTTCTTTGTAAGTATTAACATTATCTCCCTTATACAACACCCTTCCAGGTAAGACCTACTTCTCTGAGATATTGCCCTTCTTTGAAAGTATTAAATTACCTCCCTTATACAACTCCCTCCCATTTAAGACCTATTTCTCTGAGACATTGCCCTACTTTGTAAGTATTAAAATTATCTCCCTTATACAACACCCTTCCAGGTAAGACCTACTTCTCTGAGATATTGCCCTTCTTTGAAAGTATTAAATTACCTCCCTTATACAACTCCCTCCCATATAAGACCTATTTCTCTGAGACATTGCCCTTCTTTGTAAGTATTAAAATTATCTCCCTTATACAACACCCTTCCAGGTAAGACCTACTTCTCTGAGATATTGCCCTTCTTTGAAAGTATTAAATTACCTCCCTTATACAACTCCCTCTCTTATAAGACCTACTTCTCTGAGACATTGCCCTTCTTTGTAAGTATTAAAATTATCTCCCTTATACAACACCCTTGGTTTAAACAAGAATTTATTCAAGAATAGAAAATCATAACACAGCAGCAATACATTTATGAACTTCGAGTACAACAAGCTAAGAGCTTATAAAGCGTACTCTAATATTTAAGTTACACAGTAAGGACTGCACACGCAAAACTAATCTAATATTGAAAAAATAATAACATAAAAGCAACAACAGTAGTAAACACTTATATACAAAAAGGAAAAAAAAGAACAGAAAAAAGAAAATGCACAACAAAATTAAGTAAATCTAAACTACATGAATTTTAGGGGCAATATAAAACATAATGTCAGCTTGCATTGAATCAGAATCATCACAAAGCTATACCTACCAGGGCTAAAAAAAATAATAAAAAAAATGGGATTGTAAAGTCATGTCAAGAGCAGAATAAATATTTGTTTATGCAAGCTTGCGCCCCTTATCAAAGGGAAACGACGAATCATGTTACAGTCAGAATTAATCATGTTATTGAGAATTTGTTTGACAGTTGAATAAAATTATAATCAGTAGTATTCTCAATAATTTAGTTTAGGAAATGGACAAAATATGCATGGAAAAATAATTTGACATATGCATCATTGCACGCCTAGCCGACCACAAACCCGTTAGACCTTTGAATGAACTCGCAAACTGCAAGGAATATTCTAGAGTTCTCTGAGACATTTTTATATTTACTGCCAAACAATAACACTGCACAGTCAGTTTTAACATCATCTGGCAGTAATGCAATGGTTTCTGCACGAGCTTGTTGGAAGAGAGGACAATACAAAAGGAAATGTTCAGCATCTTCAGCATCAAATCCGCAAGCACATACTGTACTATTGGAGAGATGTCGAAGGAATAAATCATCTTTTAAGTCACTCATTTGTAGTCTCAGTTTGCAAATTATTACTTCAGAAGGTCTGTCAGGTAAATAATAATATTGTGGTACAACGTTATCTGTCTCTCTGAGAAAACGCTTAAGCATGCTAATGGAATCACATTGTTTAATATGATCAGGAAGAATGTTCCAAAGTACAGTTGCAGAGGGAAAGCATGAGGATCTGTATAACTCTAGTCTACTCCTTGGTACAAGTCTTTCAAGGTAATTATGTCTGTGGTACGGGTTTACTGAGGCAACCAGGGGTGGAAGACGCTCTATTAAGTACAAGGGATACAACACCCTTCCAGGTAAGACCTACTTCTCTGAGATATTGCCCTTCTTTGTAAGTATTAAATTTACCTCCCTTATACAACTCCCTCTCTTTTAAGACCTATTTCTCTGAGACATTGCCCTTCTTTGCAAGTATTAAAATTACCTCCCTTATACAACTCCCTCTCTTTTAAGACCTACTTCTCTGAGACCTTGCCCTTCTTTGAAAGTATCAAATTACCTCCCTTATACAACTCCCTCCCATTTAAGACCTATTTCTCTGAGACATTGCCCTTCTTTGTAAGTATTAAAATTATCTCCCTTATACAACACCCTTCCAGGTAAGACCTACTTCTCTGAGATATTGCCCTTCTTTGTAAGTATTAAATTACCTCCCTTATACAACTCCCTCCCACATAAGACCTATTTCTCTGAGAGACATTGCCCTTCTTTGTAAGTATTAAAATTATCTCCCTTATACAACACCCTTCCAGGTAAGACCTACTTCTCTGAGATATTGCCCTTCTTTGTAAGTATTAAAATTACCTCCCTTATAAGACTCCCTCCCTTTTAAGACCTATTTCTCTGAGACATTGCCCTTATTTGTAAGTATTAAAATGATCTCCCTTATAAGACTCCCTCCCACATAAGACCTACTTCTCTGAGATATTGCCCTTCTTTGAAAGTATTAAAATTACCTCCCTTATACAACTCCCTCCCATTTAAGACCTATTTCTCTGAGACATTGCCCTTCTTTGTAAGTATTAAAATTACCTCCCTTATGCAACTTCCCTCCCATTTAAAGACCTACTTCTCTGAGACATTGCCCTTCTTTGTAAGTATTAAAATTATCTCCCTTAT
>CM065680.1:90654039-90656861 GCA_017654935.2 Phymorhynchus buccinoides
AAACGGGACTGGGCCAACTTGTACCCCACATTAGATTATTAAAACCATTGATAGGTGGAGAGAGAGATCAGATCAGAGAGAGAAGAGAGAGAGAGAGCTGATGGGAGAGAGAGAGAGAGGAGAGAGAGCAGAGAGAGATTGTAGGAGAGGGAGAGAGAGCGAGGCTAAGAGAGAGGGGGAGAGGGAGAGAGAGAGGGAATGAGAGAGACCCGGGGGGGAGAGACAACGAGTTTGTTTTGAGAGAGACGAATTGAGAGAGAGGAGAGAGAGAGAAAAGAGAGAGAGAAAAAGATTGAGAGATAGAAGAGAGAGAGAGAGAGGAGGGTGGACTGAGAGAGAGAGATATAGAGAGATTAATGTAAGATAAACAACATAATGTGGGTACATGGTACCAAGAGAATGCGTTTAGTTTGCCATTGCAAATCCTAAATATATGTCACGCAAGCAGACAAAGGACACACATACTGTTTGATACACATGTACCACATATTTGTACGGTTGCCATCGATAAGAATACATAAGCTCTATACATGATGTCAGCACCAGAATATTACTGGATTTCCCATTGATGAGAAGAATAATTATTGTGGTCAACTTTAGGGGATTATTCGGGTTTGTACATATGCGTTACCCACAGCCCTTCACGACTGGCATAAGAACATAAGGTACTAATAATGATTAGTATACACTCGCACATAATTACAAGTACCTTGTATACTAGGCTAATGCGATAACTCTACTCTACAGCACACACACAATTCCGATTTCAAACCAAAGTGAAACTGCCTCCCCAAAACGACAAGCAGTCATAACGCTTACCTCGCTTAGGCAGGATAATGGGCCAAATAAGTCAGAGAGATTGTAGCAGTATGATAGAAAGCTATAAGAGATAAGATGGCATAGAGTCAATATTTGAGTAACGTGGAAGATTTTAGAGGATAGATACAAGAACAGAACGCTTCAAGAAGTGGTGGGAAATATTATTTTTAGCGAATAGACCCCCCGGTATTACCCTCGGATGGAGAGGACTCATGGAGGCGGGCTTGGGGCGGTCTCATCCAGATCCCATGTACGGTAGGCATGTATCGGCATACCACCCCTACTGCCCAAGGAGGTAGATAAAGATTATAGTATATAAAATATATGTCCCCGTCGACAAAACAAGGCCCATGTCAGGGCTATTAGTCACCACCGTTACATTTCTTACCCAAGTGGTAAGGGAGGAGCGCAGTGAGGAGGAAGAGAGGGAAGAAGCGTCGTAAGTAAGCTGTTAGTTTTGGAATATATGATCATTAAGGTATGGATTAGAGATGATTCTTAAAATGGATATGTAAAGCAGGCATGTCAGAGTTGCGAAATGCTTATTCAGATAATGTTAACGTGAATGTACTTGTTTTGTTTTTATCGAACTTACGTGGTATACCCAAGCGGAGCATCAACTGGTTCCAGTTCTTGTTTTACAATCTGTTTATAAATGATTTTGCCTCATGAGATAATTAGTTCCTGTAAATATCATTTCGCATGATGATACTATAGCTTTACAATGCAATTACTACTGCAAATTTTATGTTATTGCAAAAGGATGTAGATTCCTTAGTAAATTGGTCAGAAGCCTGGAAGATGTACTTCAATGCGTCTTAAATGTAAGCTTATGCATTTAGGTAAAAACAATCATTGTAACCAATATACTATGAAGAATGGCGATACTATAAATAAAATAACAAAATGTACAGAAAAGAAGAATTTAGGTGTAATAATGGACAAAAACCTTAAATTTGATTATCCTATTCACGGAGCTGCAAAGAAGGAAAATAGAATGCTAGGAATTAAAGAATTAAGCAAACCTTTTGTTATATAGCTAAAGATATATTTTTACATTTGTTTAAAGGATTAGTGAGACCTTGTTTAGAATACGGAAATGTTGTATGGTCTCCATATTTGAAAAGACAATCACTGATGATAGAGAGAGTGCAAAGAAGGGCTACAAAAATTGATAAGAGGATTCCATAATTATTCCTACACAGGGAAAGACTAGAGCTCCTTAAATTACCTTCTTTAAAGGCTAGAAGAGTCAGGGGTGATTTAATTCAATGCTTCAAATATTTAACAATATTGATGACCTAAATATACAAGATTTTTTTAACATATCAAATGTTGACAAAACTAGAAACAGTGTCGACAAAATATATATTGAATATAGTAAGACTAACATTAGAAAAATCTTTTTTACTAAACTAACTTGCACCTTTGTGGCAAGTTACCAACTAATATTAAGAACAAGCACCTTAAATACTAACACTTTTATCAAAAATAAAATCTAATTAGATAACCTGGGTATTATAGAAAATAATTTTGACGATATGAATATGAATGAATGATTATCTAAAAACCTGAGTGCAACGATAAAAAAACCTTGTACGTTAAAAAAAAAATCATATTATTCAGGATGGAACGCTTTGAAAGGAAGCCTAACTGCTATGTTTTTTAGAGTCCCTAGTAACACTAGCCCTAACAAAAGAAGAAGAAGGAAGAGAGGAAGAAGAAGGAGTCAGGAAGGAGGAGAAGAAGGAGGGGGAAGGAGAAGAAGGAGGAGATCAAGAAGAAGAAGGATGAAGGAGGAATAAGAAAAAAAAGGAAAGGAAGGGGAAAGGAGAAAAAGAAGGGGAGAAAAGAAGGAAGGAGTAGGAGGAGGAGGATAAGTAGAAGTGGCAAAGAAGAAGGCTCGAAGAAGAACGGTCTGAGGAAAGAGGAGGAGGCATAAAAAAAAAAAGACGCATGAGGAGACGAAGGGAAGGGAGGAGGAGAAGAGAAGAATCAAAAGA
>CM065680.1:90657361-90664861 GCA_017654935.2 Phymorhynchus buccinoides
GCCAGGCAAGAACGGCTACTTTCCAATGCTCCTGTCATTGCTGACCGCGCTATTCCAACTGACCACCAGCAACCATGCCATCAGACAAGAGAATGTGCTAGGCCTAACCCAATCCCAGACTGCGCGCGCATCAAGTACTCGCGCTCTGAGCTGTTGGCGATTCCATGTGCTCGCCTGCAAGCTAATTCTATCTCGCAGCTTCGCCTACTTGGCCTCGGCGTGTCTTTACCCAGAAAAAGATACCCCCGTAAAAACAAACCCCGGACAAGTGTGCCAATTCTATCTGTGCCGCTTCCCTCATCATCATCATCTGACCAACTCACTCCACCCTCACCACCTAGATGTCTGCCTCCTTCCACCTCTTCCTGCCTGCCTGACGACCATGACGACTCCACTCCTGTGCCACCCCTCAACTTTCCTGTGTCTCCTGCCTTGTCTACCACAGCTTCTCCTTCATTAGCCTTCCAGCACTGTGACTCTGTACCTGTTCTATCCTCCACCCCTTCATCCCCGTGTTGTGTGCCTGAACCATGTGTAGACATCTGTGTGACCAACGACTGTGACTCTGACCCTGACTTGTCTTCTAACCAGCCCTTTGCTTCTCTACTGCTGCCTTCAACGCCCAGATCTCCGTCTCCACCTCCCCCTACAGCACCCAGCCACCAGTGTGACGTGTCATCTGTGTCACTGAACTCTATTTCATCCTCTGATAGTTTTAGTGTATGTGTATTTAATGCCCAGTCTGTCTGCCCTGAGAACAAAGCGGACTATATTGCGGACTATGTTTTTGAGCATGACTTTGATTTAGTATTTATAACCGAAACGTGGCTTAAAAGTAATGGACATGAACCTAAACTAAAGCAGCTAACTCCACCTGGCTACAAAATTAAATCCTTCCCCCGTTCTTCTTTAGGTGGGGGCCTCGCTGTACTGTATAGAGACGTGTTAGATAAATCCCTTTCCTTCAACACAACCCTCCCCTTCCCCCATCTGTCTTTCGAGGCTGTAGAAGTTGTTCTTAGCATGTCTGGTCAATCTGTTGTCTTCTCCTGTATCTATCGCCCTCCCCCTAGCAGAACTAACAATTTCACTGATTCAATGTTTCATCCCGAATTTGAAGCCCTCCTTGACTCCTATTCTCTGAACCGCAGTCCTCTTATTGTGCTGGGTGATTTTAATTTTCACTTCGACAACCAACAGTCCTCTCACACAAAGCGTCTCTGCCTCTCACTTGCTAACCACTCCCTCTCTCAGCTTGTAACTGAGCCTACACACAACAAGGGCCACATCATTGACTGGCTTATCGCGCGTGATTCCGACCAACTTGTTTCATCAGTGTCAGTGTCTAAGATCCTTTCCTCTGACCATTTTGCCGTCCTCGCCAGTCTTAATCTTTCCAAAACTCCCAGAAATAAACGTACGGTCACACGCCGTAATCTCAAGTCTATAGATATTCATACTTTTAGTTCAGAGGCAACAGAACTCCTTTCTAACGTGAGTATTTCCGACGACCCTGCCTCGACTTTTAATTCTACTATGAGTAACTTGCTTGATAAACACGCTCCCCATCCACTCGTGTTGTGCCCGATCGTCCCTGCGCTCCCTGGTACACGCCTGAACTTAGAGTAAGTAAACGCACTAGTCGTAAGGCTGAGCGTCAGTGGCGGGCCTCAAAACTAGAAATACATCGTCAGATATATCAGTTTTTCCGTAGCATCTTCACTCTTCTTCTGGCCAAGGCAAAAACAAGCTATTTTTCATCTAAAATTCTTGAAGCCAACACAACAAAGGTCCTGTTCTCCACCATGTCTGATCTCCTAGGCAACAAGAAATCAAGTCCTCTGCCATCAAATATCAGTCCTGACAAACTGCCAGAAACCTTTTCCTCCTTCTTCTCCACCAAGATTATCGATCTACGATCAAAAATCGACTCTATGCCTTTTCAACCAACTATTCCAGACCCATCGTTCACTGGTGTCCCCCTTCTCTCTTTCAAGCCGGTGTCTGAGACCGAAGTTCTTTCTACTTTGAAAGAAATGCATTTTAAATCCTGTGATCTTGACCCCATCCCAGCCTCTCTTTTCTCACAAATCTATCAACACCTTCTGCCATCAATCACCAACATCATCAATTCTTCTTTAGTTTCAGGTGTGTTTCCTTCTGCTTTCAAAACCGCTCTTGTAAGGCCCCTTCTCAAGAAGAACAATCTAGATCCTAATAATCTGAAAAACTACAGACCTGTATCTAACCTCCCTTTTTCTCTCCAAACTCCTTGAGAAGACTGTTCTGAAACAACTTAACGATCATCTATCCTCAAACAATCTTCATCATCCTTATCAGTCTGCCTATAGAACCAACCACAGTACTGAAACAGCCCTTGTTCAAATCGTCAATGACCTCTTACTTGCTTCTGATGCTGGTCAAATCTCTCTTTTGACACTTCTTGATCTCTCTGCTGCCTTTGATACCATAGACCACTCCATTCTTCTGTCTCGTCTTGAACATACTTTTGGAATTAAGGGCCCTGCTCTTTCTTGGTTTTCCTCTTACCTTTCTGATCGTTTTCAATCAGTTCTGGTCAATGGTCGTCAGTCTGAACAGGTTAGGCTTTCTTGTGGAGTCCCCCAGGGGTCTGTGCTTGGTCCTGTCTTGTTTACTTTGTATACGTCACCTCTTGCCAATGTCATCGACCAGCACAACATGAAACATCACTTCTATGCAGATGACTCACAACTCCAAAATAGTACAACCCCTGAAGATCTATATTCCATTCTTACAGAAAGTAACAACTGCTATATTGATATTCAAAATTGGATGGTTCAAAATAAACTTCAATTAAATGGTGAAAAAACCGAAGCAATGCTTGTAGGGACAAAAAAACAAACTAGCCTCTGTTTCCATAGAATCAATCCAACTGGGTAACAATATCATTTCCCTCTCAGACTCAGTCAAAAACTTAGGTGTCACTTTGGACAATACTCTTTCCATGCAGAGTTTCCTGACTCAGACCTGTCAGTCCTGCTACTATCAAATTCGTTGCATTGGCTATATTCGTAAATACCTCTCAGATGAAGCCACAGCAAAGCTTGTTACTTCCCTCATCCTATCTCGTATTGACTACTGTAATGCTCTCCTTTCTGGCCTATCAGTCTCTTCTCTATCTTGTCTCCAGCGTATTCAAAACACAGCTGCTCGTCTTGTCCTTAGGAAGAAAAAGTTCGATCACGTTAGCCCTCTTCTGCGTTCTTTGCACTGGCTTCCTGTCGCAGACAGAATTGAGTATAAATTAAACACACTTTGCTATAAATCTATTCATAAAGCTGCTCCATCTTACCTCTGCGACAATATTTCCATCTATACGCCAGCTCGCACTTTACGTTCAGTTTCTGACCCTCTTTCTCTCCAGATCCCTAGGTATAAGCTTTCACTGTTGGTCGGCGCTCTTTTGCTGTCTCAGGACCAACCTCCTGGAACAAACTTCCTCTTCTTCCCTCCGTCAGCGACCGACTCTCTCTGCTTTCAAAGCTAACCTCAAAACCCACCTGTTCCCCCGTCATTAAAGCTCCGCTCTCTTTATCTTCTCTCTCTTGCCATTAGGTCTGTTTCTGCTATATTCCATTTATGTTATCCGTGTGTGTTCGCTTTGTATTGCGTTTTTGTTTGAATGCACTTTGAATGCTAACGTGTGTGTGCGCTTTGATTTGATTTATATCAAGATTCAGCGCCGTATAAATACTGTATGTTGTTGTTGTTGTTGTTGTTGTGTGTGTGTGTGTGTGTGTGTGTGTGTGTGTGTGTGTGTGTGTGTGTGTGTGTGTGTGTGTGTGTGTGTGTGTGTGTGTGTGTGTGTGTGTGTGTGTGTGTGTGTGTGTATGTGTGTGTGCGCGAACGCACGTGCGTATTTTGCAAACATGTCCGTTTTGTCGTTTATTTCCTGAAATTTTCTCAAATCGAATGCAGCAACATTGATGTGTCATGATTACGCTAGTAATGTACTGGAGTCCTGCTACCTTTCTTCTTGACCGCCTCCATTATTTAAGTATTTGTTCGTATTATTAAATTTCTTGTTTTGTATTTTTGTTCTCTCTCATTTTTTTTATATAGAAAGTCTGCTGTCTTATTGACCGCCTCCATTATTAAATTGGTGGTTTTTTAAATAAAATATTTTGTAATTTTCTCCCTTTTTTTCTTTTTCTTTTTCTTTCTTTCAATTTTTTTAAAATGTATATATAAAAGTCCACTATTGCAGGCTTTCTGATTATCCCGCTCCATTATGACTGAAAAAACAACAGTTGAATGAAATGTCTTGTGGGCAGGAGAAGGCAGGTGACTTTCTGTCCTCAGGCAGCACCCTCCAGCTGGTGTTCAGATCGGACAGCGCCTATGGTGCCAGAGGATTCAGGGCCAGCTACGCCTTTGAACCTCACAGCCACTGACGGTGTGGAGGTTGACTATCCATTCACTCCAGCAAGAAGGGAACACTGTCCCACGTAGGCCTATGTCCTTTATTGTTTTGCATGGTGCTGTAACACCAAGATTACACAGAGATGTAAAAGGAGTTAAACTCTCACAGAGACAGTCTGACATCACCTTCGTATCACATGTCGTTATTTTGTACAAAGTTGTACTCTCTCTCTCTCTCTCTCTCTCTCTCTCTCTCTCTCTCTCTCTCTCTCTCTCTCTCTCTCTCTCTCTCTCGCTCTCTCTTCTCTCCTCTCTCCTCTCTCTCTCTCTCTCTCTCTCTCTCTCTCTCTCTCTCTCTCTCTCTCTCTCTCTCTCTCTATCCTCTCTCTCTCTCTCTCGTCAGAGTGGAGATAGGTGTCTCTATCTCTCTCTCGCTCTCTCTCTCTCTCGTCTCTCTCTCTCTCTCTCCCTCTCTCTCTCTCCCTCTCTCTCCTCTCTCTCTCTCTCCTCTCTCTCTCTCTCTCTCTCTCTCTCTCTCTCTCTCTCCTCTCTCTCTCTCCTCTCTCTCCTCTCTCTCTCTCTCTCTCTCTCTCTCTCTCTCTGGTTGGTTTTACGTCTAATTAGGCGTAGACAGTGTTCCTTGTTGCATTCAGCACCAGTGACTCTTCTTTCTCTTGGGGCGGAGAGGTAGTGTATATGAATCTGTAATGCCTCTTCTGCACTGAACTATGTTTTCTCAGTGGAACTTGTGGAACAAAATGTACAGCTAAACGTGCAATACTAAATGAAGCTAAGTGATGTCAGTGAGTGTCTGCTATGTTGTTTCCCTTTGCCACGGTGGTTTCATTTGTTGTTGTTGATTCGTTTGATTGTATCTCTCTTTCTGTCGGTCTGTTTGTCCGGATGTCTCCGTCTGTCTCTGACCTTCTTAACCACAACGTTATCGACAGATTTGATGAAAGAGGGCCAATGTGACATTTTGTGTCGATTTCTTTCTTCTTCTCTCTTTTTTTCTGTCCCTCCCCTCCTCTCTCTCTCTCTCTCTCTCTCTCTCTCTCTCTCTCTCTCTCTCTCTCTCTCTCTCTCTCTCTCTCTCTCTCTCTCTCTCTCTCTCTCTCTCTCTCTCTCTCTCTCTCTCTCTCTCAAATCTATATCCTTGGAAAATAAAGTTTAAGTTTTCAAGTTTTCATGTTTCTCTCTCTCTCTCTCTCTCTCTCTCCTCTCTCTCTCTCTCTCTCTCTCTCTCTCTCTCTCTCTCTCTCTCTCTCTCTCTCTCTCTCTCTCTCTCTCTCTCTCTCTCTCTCTCTCTCTCTCTCTCTGCGCGCGCGTGTGTGTGTGTGCGTACGCGCATGCACGCTGGCGTGTTTCTGTACGAACGTCTGTGTTGAGGACTATCTGCGTGTTATGTCTGACTATTTGAACGACGAAGTAAATCAATAACATCGCTGAATACATCGGACTTCTGGCATTTACAAGCCCTTGTCTGTTCAATGTCCGCCCTCTATAGAAAGAACTGCTTTATGTTTGCACCATTGATCGACGAAACTCGTGGGCCGGTCTATCACTGTGTGGGTGAGAGTTTGTCGCTTTATGTATGACTAAGCCAGAAGCAACGAGCTTATAAACAGTAGGCCTTAATGCCAAAGATGCCCACCCATTGCTTCGATCGTTCTAGAAAAAAGGGGGGGGGGGGGGGGGGGTGATCTTAAAACGGGTCTTAAAACGAATATGGAAACTTTAGTTGATCTATTTGTGTAGGCTTATTTTGTTCTGGTCTGCTGTTGAGTGGATGGAGTGTACGTAAATATTATAGGCAAATGTAAGGGATTGGTGGAGGAGGGAAGGAGGAGGCGTGGGACAGGAGAGGGGAAGTGGATGTAAAGCCATACAAAAAAGAGTATACGAAAATAGAGATTTGAGAAAAGAACTCGACAGGTGTCACATCACGCACGCCTAATACGATTTGATCCAATCGAATGTGAAAATCAATATATAGACGATTGTTGTAGTTCTAATTTTACAGCCCTGCTGTTGCTGTTGTTGAGTGCAATGGTTATTTTCAGCGCTGTCCTAAATTGTATTGCCCCCAGGGCCCTGACTCACTCTGTCACTTGCTTTCTCATCATCATTTTTGAACCTGTTAGGTCTACGATTCTGCGTCCATTCTATATTCAATAGGTTGGCAGACATCGGCTGCCATATGACGCACCAACGACAGATATAATTAACCCTTTCACCGCCAAAGTCGCATTTTAGCACCACAGTGATTTAACACCTATGTCACTAAAAGGCATCAAATTGGGGTTTGTTATCCAAAGACCCCATTGTCTTAGTTTTGGGAAGTAAGGGTAGACATTATTTTATATATGTCACAGAAGAATCCCCAATACTGTAGATAGTTTGTTCTTTACCTGGGCAGCTAAATTTAATGGCAATTTTGGGCTGAAATATGGCTGGCGGTGAAAGGGTTAAGGAAGGGTATAAAAGGAACAGGAATTTGATACACAATCTTCGTAACAATATTAACTTGTGGCGGTGCCATAGCCGATGACATTTAACCGAGGCGTGGTCACCGCTACACCTATCTGTATTATTTTTTAAAAATCGGGACTTTACTGGTTTCGTACTGCCTCCGGGCATTGCCTCCAGTATTGTTCCCACCATATTTGTATTTACAAATGTCCCATATGTGTCTGATTCAGACCAAGAGGACGTACAACTCCATTTTCGTCCTACACACTCTTCGTGTAGTCCTGCTTGATGAAGAGGACCGTGCGGTGTTGTATTCCCTCCAGCTTGTTCAGCATGTCGCATGAAAATAGGTAGCTCGTAAAAATAAGTAGCTCGCTACTATGAGAGTGTGTATTTGCGACAACCACAAATTTCACTTTTTCTGTACTTTAACCATTTAACTAACCCTAACCCTATCCCTAACCCTAGAAAAAAGTGAAATTTGTGGTTCATGCTCAATGTCACAAATACACACTGTCATAGGTAGCGAGTTACTTATTTTTACGAGCTACCTATTTTCATGCGACACAGCTTCCTACATTTCTCGGCTCTCCCCACATTGTCACACTTGCCTTTCTGACCAAA
>CM065680.1:90682361-90687361 GCA_017654935.2 Phymorhynchus buccinoides
AAAATCGGCTTCAGTCAGCTGCGGAGTGCGAGCTCTTTGCATATTCAGGCTTTTGTGGTAGCCTCGGTACTGTGCATCACTGTTGGTGCTGAGTACAGTGAGTAGAAATATTGTTAACAAAAAACAATGGAATAAACAACAAGAAGTAAACCAACACAGTGACATGCATGTGCGCAGGCACGCACGCATGTACGCACGTACGCACGCACGCACACACACACACAGTCCGCGATGTGGCTTGTTTCTAAACGAGTCCCTTTTTGGAAAGAACACAACCGTTCACAGCAGAAATAGTCATCGATGGGGCTGATAATAGAACCATGCGGCCCATGACTTCAACACAAAAACCTTCTATTTCCATCATTTTCAGACCAATCTATACCCATTTGTATTTGCTACCTTTGCCAATGAAAAATTATATTTTTGTCTCAGTAATTGTTAACAGCTTCATTTGAAGAAAAAAAAGAAAAGAAAAAGGTATCCGGGTGTCACAGAGAGACAAACACACAATTGCCTAGGTTTTAATAGAATCACTGTTTCTAAGGAAAGGATGTTGAACAGACTTTTTTTTTATTATAGTGTCTACACCCATTGTATGACTTCACAATTGTATTGTATTCGTTCAAAAGATAATAATAACAATTAATAATGCTTATATAGCTCATAATCTTGCTAAGCAACTCAATGCGCTTTTCACTCACCATTCGTACAAACATTTCTAACAGACTGGTTCACGTATCCTCACCATACATCTCTATGAAAATGAATACATTAGTGAATGCATTGCATATAATCATAACACAACACACTAACACCCACCTCCCTTCACCCCCCAACCCCCCAACCATCCCCCCCTCCCCCCCCCCGCCCCTCCCCACCCCCACCCCCACCCCATACACACGCGCACGCATTAACCTCACACTCAACGTCAATGAGCTGGAAGACAAGAGTGGGGAAAGGATCATAGACTTTACAGAGAGAAAGCTTTCCTGAAGAAGTGGGGTTTTAGTTGGGAATTGAATGAAGGAAGAGTGGACTGGTTACGGGTATGGTCAGAGAGAGAATTCCAAACGCTTGGTGCAACGAAACTAAACGCCCTCTCACCCGAAGATTTCAAGGACCGCTTAGGAACTTTAAGAAGTTTCTGGGAAGAAGAACGAAGAGTGCGAGAGCTTTTAGAAGATCAGAACTCGAATGTTATAGTGTACCAGTACTTCGAGCCAGTACTTCTTCTGAACTTTAAAAGCTGTAACGGCCAGATTTATTTTCAAGATTCAGAGATTTTATTAGGCCAGCCCAAAATGTAATTAATGAAAAGGTAAAATAATACCTTTTAATGATGGGACACGCAACAAAGCAACAAACCTCGAAACACATAGAGAATGACATCAGCAGATGTAATGCTTCGAAGAACAGGGGATCATTTGGACGACCTCCTGACTCATAAACTTCTTTGTGAAAGTTTTCCTGCATTGAAATCTACATCTAAGCCATAAAGAAATAGAAAAAAGCTGTGAGGGGGACAGGGGGGTGGGGGCAATGGTGGGATTTTTATTTTTTTTGGGGGGGACGGTTGTACAGTCAAAGTCGGTGAATTGGGAGCTCATTATTCTCTTAAGGGCCAGCCACACGTCCACTAAAATCGTACGACTGTGCCATGCGATTCGATCACGTGGTCTCCAGGAACAAAATTACATGTGGTTCGCGCTTCGAGACCACGTGATCGAATCGTATCGTACAGTCGTACGATTATAGCTGACGTGCTGCTGGCCCTTTGCGGCGTTTTGTTCTTTTCAAATAAAAAGACTAAAAACACCATAGAAGATTATGGGAGTGACGTCAATTGTAATGGCGGAAAGTCTCCTCTCGGACGTAAGATTTCATGCTTACTTAGTTTGATTTTTTTGAGTGTTTTTGCTCCTGAACAAAATAAGGCCTTCAAGCTAGTATAAAGCAAAACAACGGGGTTGGAATATCGGCGTAGATCGTCAAAATTACTCTACGCTAAAAAGACTCTAGAGTCCGTTATCCTGGGAGATCATGTCGAGATAGTGAGACTTAGCATGAAACTTACTCTTCCAATGTCCTATAGGATTTAATAGGACTTTTAAAAAGACTCTAGTCTCAGCTATCTGTTATCCTGGGCTCTAAAATCCCTTTCACGCGGACACAATGTTTACCTAAAACAAAACCACAAAAACCAACCAAGCAAAAAAATTAAAACATCTTTAAAGTCTTTCTATGGCGGAGAGTCTCCTTTACATGGCATTGTACCACACGACAGAAGTATTCTTCACTAAATAGACTCTCTCTACATTAAACAAAAAAACTGCCTACCGGAAAAACACCAGCCTGACTGCTCTGGCAGTTATGGTCGAAAGCGACTGATAGGTGAAGACGGGGTAAAAAGCCCATGGGCGGGTAAGAAGCCCATGCCAATTATCTCATGAAATAAAGCAAATGTCAGTCACATTTGCCAATGAGACGAAGGCTAAACACTAACACTCGTCTCATGGGCAAAATGTGACTGACATTTGCTTTATTTCATGAGATAATTGGCATGGGCTTCTTACCCGCCCATGGGCTTTTTACCCCGTCTTACCCTACATGTGAGTGCGCGAGGTGATGAGCAGGGGTGCAGTTGGACAGTAGATCGAATCGATGGTCACACTCATCAAGAGTTGACTAGAGAACGATATGGATTTACAAGTTTACATCATATTCTCCCAGGAGAGGCTACCACTTTTGGTGCTAATGTGAATCATTAGAGATGTGAACATAGGCGACATAGTGGCCCCAACCACGTGATTTCATGGTTTGTGCCTCAGACTTGTGGTGATTAACATGAAATTTGTTGTGCGCATTTGCATCGTTGGTGGCGTTCACCTCGCATGCGAGGGTCTGTGGGAAGTTTAGGGTCTCAACACCTACAGCGTCCTCTGGTGGCTGAAGAGGCCAATAGGGGAAGATGAGGTAAAACGCCCATGGGCGGGTAAGAAGCCCATGCGAATTATCTCATAAAATAAAGAAAATTTCAGTCAAATTTGCCCATGAGACGAATGCTAAACATTAACACTCGTCTCATGGGCAAAATGTGACTGGAATTTGCTTCATTTCATGAGATAATTGGCATGGGCTTCTTACCCGCCCATGGGCTTTTTACCCCGTCTTACCCTACTGGAAAGGCATGCCCTCCTCTTCTTCCTGCCTGCACGAGGACTCAAAGAAAGTGGTGAACAGCTCGCGCACACCGTACCTCCTCTGTAGGCCGGGTGACATTGCACAGTGGCCAAAACAAAGTGGCATTGTGGTATTTCGATCACAAGCCC
This sequence comes from Phymorhynchus buccinoides, assembly GCA_017654935.2. NCBI lineage: Eukaryota > Metazoa > Mollusca > Gastropoda > Neogastropoda > Raphitomidae > Phymorhynchus > Phymorhynchus buccinoides. The sequence goes on from CM065680.1 coordinate 90,685,691, forward strand.
TAAAATAAACAGTTTTAACAGAAATGAAGATTTTTCAAAATCTTTGCAAGAAACGTGGATTTTGTGTGTGCTTAGAAACTGGGTTTTGGGGTGTTTTTTTTTGGGGGTGGGCATAGAATTTGAATTATTGGCGTAGTCTAGAGTCCAGACTTGGCTTTCAGATGTGATCCAATAATTTTTGCCACTTCACTCCTCCCCCACCTTTCCCCCATCCCTTTTTCCTGTACTTGCTCTCCACCCCCACCCCATTACCCATCCTTACTGCTGTTCTGGTCTGGCGACTGTGGGCCTGACCCAGCATTAAGCTGGGGTGGGGGGGGGGGGGGGGGGGGGGGGGGGGCCGGACTAGGTCCCCAGCTTGCTGGGGACTGAAAAGTATTACGCCTGTCCGGCAGCTCCACTTATGCTGGGTATATCAGACTAGGAACACTGAAACACCCCCACCACTACCTCCACTCCTTAAAAAAAATATATATGTAAAGTTATTCATTATTGTTCAATTATTTATTTATCTATCTATTATTTATTTCTTTTTCTTCTGCTGTGTCTTGGCGCTGCATGTGTGGTGACCTTCGTTTTCTTTTAATTTATCAATCAATTTTTCCTTTTTTCTCTCTCAATATATCGGCAATTATCTTCAACCTGATGAAGCTGGCCGATTGACGGGAAGAAGAAGAGTCATTTGGGGTTAGGTCAAACCGATAAAGGCCAATGCATCTCTCTCTCACTCACCCCCTCTCACTCTTGGATAGATGTTGATTTGTTTGTGTGTTGTCCTCTCCACCATTGTTGATGTGTACTGTGTGGGTGGAGGGTCATAAAGGCGAACTTGGCACATTCTTTTTTTTGGATAATGATGCTTTGTTTGTCTCACTTTGGTTCTGACCCACGCACTGCTAGGTGATTGGTATTGTAATCAACTTTGGTGGAGGGGAGTTAATTAGAAAGAGAGTATTCGCCCTTTGTTCGGTGTCGTTATCTCCTCTCTTGGCCTCACTGTTTCACTCTTCCAATGCATTTAGTGTTTTGAGCGTGATGTTCACGTGAACGAGACACTCCGCTGCTCGCCACAGATCTTTGACCTCACGAAAGAACAATTATTCTGGAGACTTTTTAGCGTAGAGTAAATTTAGCGAGCTACACCGGGACAAAATAAGAGATGAAGTAAGGAGGATGTGGGGGTAGGGAGTGGGGGTAATGGGGTGAGGAGGGGGGTGGGCGATGGAATGAGGTAAGGTGAACATTGTGTCAGTTAATGTAACAAAAGAAAGTGTAATACTGAGAACTGTTTGTCAGGGAAAGTAAATAAACACTTATAAACAAGATGGCTAGACATACGAAAGTACGGTCTTTGATGACAACATGATAATGAATGAATGAATGAATTTGTATTAATAGAGGGCAATAGAATAAGCAATAATATGCTCTTTTGTTTACATCCAGCCCTAAAGAGAGAGAGAGAGAGATTGATTGATTGATTGATTGATTGAATTTTATTTATAGAGGGTAATAGAGTAAGCAATAACATGCTTTTTTTTACATCCAGCCCTCTGGACAAAATACATATATAAAAGTAGAAAATGGAAAACGAAAATAAACACATACAAAGTAATGTAAAGCATGCAAAAAACCTCCCTATATTGTAACACATCAATAACAAAATCAAACCTA
>CM065680.1:90692361-90694861 GCA_017654935.2 Phymorhynchus buccinoides
GCGTGCGTGCGTGCGCACGCATGCGTACACGCACGTGCGCGTGTGTATTTTTTGGTGTAGCATGAATGAAAAGCACAACTAAAATAAAGTAGGCGTTTTCCTTCCCCTGGTGAGCAAATTGCGTGCGGCCATAATTATCAAACGCAATGAAAATAGCAACCTTTTAGATTATTTTCAGCCAGTAAGAGAAATGAATTCTAGCTTTGGGATGCGAGGGGTGAATGCCAGAACTGCCTATCTGTGTTCTTTATTCCTTTTGAGATAGACCGTTCTGGCAGGCACCCCTATGATGGAACGGCAACGTTGAGTCTATTATAAAACCCAAGTTAGAGCTAAAAAAAACCGGCGACCGAGTGACATTTCTACTACAACAAAACAGACTCTTCCATTCCGCTCAAGAGGGACGATAGGGTATCGGGTAATCCATTGTTAAGGAAAAGGGGGGTGACAAGTGGAAACGTGTAAAAAGTTGACAACGGGGTACCATTGATCCAGTAGGGGGGGGGGGGGGGGGGGGGGAGAGAGAGAGAGAGAGAGACAGAGAGAGGGGGGAGAGAGTTAGGGTTTTTTTTGGGGGGGGGGGGATTTTTTAGCATTGTATCAACTCGCAAGGTATCCATTTTAACAACAAAAAGAAATAGGGAAAATATCTGGGTCTTGTCCACAGTGATTTGAACTATGATATGCAACAAAGAAAAACACAGTGTTGCTATTGATTAGCTCAACAGCTATAATTGACATAGGTAGTATTGCCATCAGGATCTTGTTCTTCCCACTCCTGTTTTTTGTTGTTGCTGCTGTTGTTTCTTCTTCTTCTTCTTCTTCTTCTTCTTCTTCTTCTCTAATCAAAATGTCAGAAAGTGGGATCTTCACACAGAGGAGATGTTCACACGTTCCCTTTTAAATGGGCTTAAACGTCGTGTAAGAGAGAGAGACAGAGACGCAAACACCGAGTGATCTTCACAAAAATGCTGAACGATCATGAGACTGCAAATATTACAAAGCTTTGAATAATGAATAAGGGTTTGCCATGTTGAGAAAAACAAGAAGGAAACAAAACAAAGCAAAGAGAGAGAAGCGGGTAGATTGCCATTTTTCATACAAACGTTGGCTGAGTTAGAGATGTCTGTGTTCAAGCACAAATTACATCAGGCATGCTAATGGAAGAAACAAGCATTTTTCTCAGAAAACATTGTATTGTTTCAGGAGATGTTGTCTCATGGTGTAATCAATGGATTAAAAGCCCTTCATGGTGACCAGGGGGCAACTGCTTTTGAAGATGAATATGTAAAACTGTTCAAACTTGGGGAAAGGCCATCTCCTTAAGCTGTAAAACCCCTCCTGACATTTGATTTTCTGCATTCACTTTTCTCTGAATTCAGAGAATTCTCTGAATATTACCCTGCCTGGTTATTGTATGAGTTAAGGGCCAGCCACACGTCCACTAAAACCGCACGATTGTGCGATACGATTCGAGCACGTGGTATCCACACAAAAATTGATTGGCGCATCGAGATCAACGTGATCGAATCGTATCGTACAGTCGTGCGATTTCAGTGGGACGTGTGGTTGGCCCTTTAGAGATTATGATTATGATATTATGCACGCGAACAGTAGTATGAGTGGGTGAAAGTTTGCCGCACATCAGCATTATAAGGTCAGAATACGAACATGCTGACTTCAGCATGATTATAATGACAGTCATTCTTGAGCCATTTCACAACAGTTTACTGCTTTTACGAGAGATGGATTAAGAGTGGGAGGGGGGAGGGGGGCGCAGGGAGAGAGGGGATATAATCTCTATCCCTGTCTTCGAATCCCTGTAATATCACTAACTCGTCAAAGATCATTGCAAAGATGACATTGTGATCCTATATATTATAGTAAGTCTGGAGGGAGGTGGGTTAAATTGTCAGCCATGACATTTCAAACAAAAGTTGTTTGAACAAAGAGAGAGAGAGAGAGAGAGAGAGAGAGAGAGAGAGAGAGAGAGAGAGAGAGAGAGAGAGAGAGAGAGAGAGAGAGAGAGAGAGAGAGAGAGAGAGAGAGAGAGAGAGAGAGAGAGAGAGAGAGAGAGAGAGAGAGAGATGGGTGTGAAGAAAAAAACAACTATCAAATAAACATCTGGTCAGATTGACACTTTTGGCCTCGTTGGCAAGCTAGCAAACTTTTAGTTTCGAATCTTTAATAAAACTTTTCATCCGAAATATCCTCCACATGCGGATCTGAGGGAGGTTTCCATGGTTTCTGGAACCCCCCCCTACCCCCCCCCCCCCCACCCCCCCTTTGCCCCAAGCATGTACGTTATACAAGGGTAAAAAGTAAGGACATTGCTCAATTTTTGCCTTACTAGTCACTAAATTACTTTATAATCTGACATGTAAAAATGACGTAGTCACTAGATGTGACTGCTGCACTTAGTAGCTTTGTTTGAATTAGTTTAATTAACCTCCTTTGGAAAATTGATTCGGCCACCACTCTGAAACGTTCCATTGTCAGT
>CM065680.1:90699861-90767361 GCA_017654935.2 Phymorhynchus buccinoides
TTTTTCCCCAAGTTATTTTATCTTCATGTTTATATGCTTATGACTCTCTCTCTCTCTCTCTCTCTCTCTCTCTCTCTCTCTCTCTCTCTCTCTCTCTCTCTCTCTCTCTGTGTCTGAAAGAAGGATGGGGGCAGATAAATATTTTATTTAAGATTGTATTTTGCTTCACTCATTTGTTTTCTATTGTTTATATGTTTGGTTTCTTTTCTTCGTTTTCTATTTTTTTCTGCAAGAGGACTGGATGAGAAGAAGAAAAGCAATGTTGCTTATAATCCATTATTCTCAATAAAGAAAGTTATTCATTCATTCATTCATATGGGGCATTAATATAAATATAGTGGGTCGATCCTGGAGGCATAGCAATTATAGCAGGAAATGTCTGAATGAATTTCTTGCTCACAATTAACTAGCCCGCCTTTTATTAGGTCGAAGTTTATATTACATGGGTTGCCGTCTTGTTTGTGATGGCAAAGAACTTTCACATTAACCCTTTCACCGACAATGTCGCATTTATGCACCACAATGGTTTAACGCCCATGTCACTAAAAGGCATCAAATCAGGGCCTGTTATCCGAAGACTATTTTCTTAATTTTGGGAGGCAAGGATAGGCCTAATGTTATACGTGTCACAGAGGAATTCCCAATTTTTGCAGAAAATGTTCTACCCAGAAAAGTTTAATGGTATTTTTTGGCTGAAAAATGGCTGGCGGCGAAAGGGTTAAAATAATTATTATTGTACACTTTTTTGTTGTTAAATCGTTTGCTCAGGATAGATGGCATGTAATGTGATTACACATTACAACTTTTTTAAATTAGGAACAAAATAAATGACAAGAGAGGTGTTAAATTATATTTAGGAAGGAAGGTGGCAGAATGGTTAAAATGTTCGCCTGCCAATTTGTATGCGCGAGTGACCCGGGTTCGAATCGTGGCCTTGCCCTTTCTTTCTAGGTCGACAGGAAATTTGAACTGAACGTAGAGTCCTTCGGATGGGGACTTAAAAGCTAGTCTGACCCGTGCGCTTTACGCACGCAAAAAAATCCCAGTTAAAAGTCAATAAGAGCAGGGAGAAATCCAGCTGCCTGGTATGACCAAATTGACAGGTACATTTCCCAAGCCCCCCCCCCCCCCCCCCCCCCCCCCCCCCCGCCTCACATCGAGCCCCCCTCCCCTCCACCCAAATTTTTTTAATTTTTAATTGGTGGTGCTTGCGGTGACATGCTCTCCAGGTGAGAGCAGCCTGAATTTCACAGACATAAATCTCTTTGCCTAGAATTTACCAAATGTCTGGAGGTTTTCTAGTTTAAGTTTTCACTTTGATCAGTACCTGTTTTTTTGTCAAAGCACTTACATAATCATCAGTTTAATAATGTGATTTGGTTAGGTGGTGTCTTGCTTGAATTATGGCTGAATAATGTTATGCCCAGTTGAGCCGATTTGTTGCCATGTTTGAAGACATCCTTCTCTCTCTCTCTAAAGTGCTCACATAGACGCTCAAACAGTCAAAAGGTGTGATAATTATAGATCTGCAGAGCACATAGTTGTGTGTGCACGCGCAATACGACTAATGCATGTAGGAATGTGTGCATGCATATCGTCGGTGACATAATCATCAGTCTGATGACGCGATTTGGTCAGGTGGTGTCTTGTTTGAATTATGGCTGAATAATGTTATTCCCAGTTGAGCCGATTTGTTGCCATGTTTGAAGACATCCTTCTCTCTCTCTCTCTCTCCCTCAAGTGCTCACATAAAGATGCTCAAACAGTCAAAGGCGTGATAATTATATATCTGCAAAGCACATAGTTGTGTGTGCATGCGCATGCATATATATGACAAATGCATGTAGGAATGTGTGCATGTATATCGTCGGTGAAATTCAAAAACCTTGTCAGTCAGCTCTCTAATTTTTCCCGCCACATTCCACCAAAAGCTTGTATCTCTAACGACTTATCTGGGGTAAATGAGGTTGTGTAAGTAGAAGAAAAACTTGTTAAGTCCCAAATTCAGATCTATTTAAGGACAAAAACGTCGTATTCGTTCTTTTCAAGTAGTAAAAAAAAGAAGTAATTTTAACAAAATGCAGGACTAAACTCGCAATGTCTTGAACAACATATTCAGCATAATTTGTAAACGCGGTTAATTTTTTAAAGTTTTTTTCATTTTCCTGAAAACTACCAAAATTGATACAAGTTTTTTAAATTTCACCGACGATATGCATTGTGCAAGCAAGAGTGATGTATTTGCCATAATGGACAGAAACAAATGACACACACACACACACACAATATTAACCAAATCAATTTTCAGTTTGTTTTCTACATTTTATTTCCACAAAATTTGGAACATTTCAAACAGAATCCATCATTAACTTACGAACACACATACACACGCATCAATAACCATGGCAGATGTACTGTGACACAGATAAATTACCAAGTCTTTAAAACTCCGCAAAATAAAACCCAAACGTTTGTTTCTGGTACATCTTCGTGCTTGTCCACAAACGTGTTAAAACATGACTGCTGATTGCGATCACTTATTAACTTGATCACAGGATCAGGAGTATTTGTTTTTAAAATGTTTAACTGGGAATATATTGAGTCAATATAACTGGGACAGTTTGATGACAGTTCATTGCGATACTTTTTAGTTAATGACACAGTCATGGTTGGAAACTTGAATGTAAGAAATGCTCTGAAGTAGAATAGTACTGCATTGTTACGTACCATTTACATAGACTTAAGTGATGTCTATTCATGGGAGTATCACATTTTTCAATTGAGCCAACAGTCTGTATTAGTTTAAAGTCACAGATATGCAGAACTATTTGACGCACATTGCATTTAATCTCGGAATAAAATAAGATCACAACATAAATAAGATGTATTCAACGCCTCATTCTGAAAAAAAAGATCATGCTCTCCATCTAAAACATCTCTCGCTTACATTCTTAAAAGAGATCAAAACAGTTAAGTCTACAATAACTACAGACACAATTTTCAAAAAGAAAATAAATTAACATAATTATTATAACATATGTGCACATACACAAATCTACGATGATAATGAATACAGAAAGCACCAAACTAGCTTTGGAAGCATCCATTTACAGACTAGCTTTTCGCAACGCAAATTATGCTCTAACCTCATTTTGTTATCTCCATTTGTAAGCTTAGTGAATATACACCTGTACACTTTGTATTTTGTATTCAAGTGCAAGTCTTAGTACTTGTAACTGAGAGCCACAACACAGAATTATGTAAAATCTGCTCTCGTGACATAATCCCAACAAATTCCGTTAAAAGATGGATACAAGCTATTTTACAATGAATAAAAAAAAGAAGAAAAAAGAACAACGGATGAATGGTAAGCTGACAAAGTTATGCTGAACGAGTTATTCATGTGATGAGATATCCGACAAAAAGCACGATGAATTTTTAACCTAAACTTCACTGAATTAAAAAGCATGCAGTCGCGAGTATCTCCATGCAGCGGTCAACTGACTCCTTTATAAGCTAACCACTTGGAGCTCTACATTGCTATACGTATATGGCTTATTTTTAAAAGACAGGCATTTCTATTAATGCTTTCTATCAGAAACTATTTACAAGAGGATATTAAAAGAATGGTGGATGTCCCAAACCCAAGTCTAGAAAGCAAAAGCACATAATCCAACAAAAAAAGTATGGCCAGCCCAATCCAACCATTGCATGGGCATAAGTGGTTCTTATATATTTTTCAGTTCAAGCTGATTTCTACACTGGTGGTGAAAATTCGTTTAACGTGCTCCGACCTGGAACAGGCACATGTGGGACATTGACAGCAATAAAAATAGTGGGACGATCCTGGAGGTACTGCGATAACATGAAAGTCCCCATGTTTACGACTGGTCAAGATGATATGAATTCACATTTGACTCATTTCTACACTGGGTCAATACTGTTCTTTAAATGGGCCAGACTGGTAGTTCTGTTTTCTCTTTATGTTCATCTGTATTGCTAAAAATTCAGGACTTTACTGGTGTTGCACTGCTTCCGGGCAATACCTCCAGGATCGTTTGCACCATCTTTAAATCTACTAATGTCCCATATGTGTCTGTTCCAGACCGGAGGACGTTAAACAGATTTTCATTCTGATTTCTCTGTTCTATTGTTCAAGATTTTTTAGACCAAAAAAAAGGAGGCGAATTTAACCTGCAACTTTGTGGCATTCAAATGCTACTTATTCAAAATACAGCTATGATTGGGACAAGTAAAAGTATGTAACTGCAAAACTTGAATGAAAGTTGTATGTTTGTATGCATGTGTAAATATATGTTTATATGATTGTATAAGTTAGATGGATAAATCGTATGCGTGCATGATGTGTGTGTGTGTGTGTGTGTGTGTGTGTGTGTGTGTGTGTGTGTGTGTGTGTGTGTGTGTGTGTGCGTTTGTATGTGTGTGTGTGTGTGTGTGTGAGACCAAGAATTGTATGTGCGCACAGTAGTTAAAATAGTGACATATTTCATTTTTTGTCTTTTCTGTATACTATGTCTGTCTTTATTGTGTTGTTTTGCTGATTGTTTTATTGCTGCAAAAAGAATTTCCTGTAAAATGGACAATAAAAATATTGATTGATTGATTGATTGATTGGAAACCCATATGGCCGATCATAAAAGAATGAAATATTTTTTTCTTTTTACAAAACTACTGCGCTAATATTTCCAATTAGCCCCAAAGCACATACATAACCAAAATGCCCCATCATTCACAGACTTGTACATTAAACTACACACGCACATGTGATGGTGACTGATCCTTAATTTCACAAGCGCGAGTCATCATAAGGCTGCCTTCAAGGTATAGGGTGGATACTTAACAGTAATGACAACGAAACAAGCACATCCGTTACACAAAACAATCAGTCTTAACTATTCTAATTTTAAAAAATAAGAATGGAAATAAAATAAAGAAAAGAAACAGAAGAAAAAAACTTGTAACAATTATCCGAAAATTATACCAAAGTGATTGAGGCAGTATTTTGTCAATTACGGTAATTAATTAAAACAAAAATAGGTCAATCTTTTCCGGGAACTTCATTTCAGCATGTCATCTCAACAACCCATTCCTTCTTTTTTAATATTAATTTTGTTTTATATGCAAGTTCTTGTCAATCATTGGACAGTTAAAAATAAAACACTCAATCTGTATGCTGTTCTCACAGCGACAGAATACAACATGCGTACAATTAATGTTTTAAATAAATAATTTTGATAAATAGTTGTCTTAAAAAATTTACATATTCACCAATCTATTTTTTAATGAATTTTTGTTTGCAAATGTAGGAAACAAAAGATAAAGGAAATAAAGCATAAAAAAACTGTGGAGTATTTTACAATAATTTCAATGTCTTCAATGCACCAAAACCCAACGTGCCATACACATGATACATGCAATACATTACATATGATATAGTCATACATCAATAACACACACACATGCTCACACAAAAATCATAAATATTTCTTCTTCCATATAACACAGAAAACATCAGATAACTCAGAACATTTATCTTATTTATCTTATATCCGATATCAAATTTTTAGTTTTATCATAAATAATAGTTATCAACATCAATGGCAATCAATATGGACAGAACATACAACATTTTAGATCAAACCAAGCACACTGGGCAATCAATATGGACAGAACATACAACATTTTAGATCAAACCAAGCACACTGGTTTGTAATAAGTTAAGACTCTTCCGATCACAAATCCTTATTCCCAACATTTTCAGGAAAAAACATTCAACTTAGCATAGATAAGGAGCAACACTATTCACAAGGGAGGTTAACGTCGTCATCTTAGCAAAAACTACGTCACAATCTTGTCAACATGTAACATAGAAGTATCATCAACCAACATTCAGATCAAGATCGGAAACATACACATAACCTATTCAAAGCGAAAGAAAGAAGCATAGCTCATACAGACTGTGAGACACACACACGGTCAATATCGAATCTCATGACATGGGAAACATTCTCAGACAAGCTGACACACCTCACAATCACTTCCACCTAGAACAAATGTCACTGGTAACTTCTCTGCTTAGATTTGTCCAGAAAAACCTGGCAACAAGACAAAACCGATGTACACAAAGGCCACAGTAAAGAAACATAGAGACGTCAACAATGTACCGGAACAAACAGAAGCCTAAGCTTCTTCACAGAGAGAGAGAGAGAGAGAGAGAGAGAGAGAGAGAGAGAGAGAGAGAGAGAGAGAGAGATTTTGAAGATGAAAATGTTTATGAAATTAAAGCCAATTCTGAAAACATTCTTGAACTATTATTAAAACTCATCAAGGTAAATTTGACGACAGTCACCATGTATAAAAAACATAAAAATCATACAACCTGTCCTAAACAAAACCGTATCGGCAAAGTTAGTATCTGGAACCAAATTTGCACAATTTAATCTTAACCCCTTCACAGCCTGGTCCTGTGTTTACTGTCTACCCCGGGGGGGGGGGGGGGGGGGGGGGGGGGGGTGATGTCATTGATTATGTCACAACTCTTGAAGTCATAGCCCTGGAATGATGCTTTCTGGTTTAGACAAGTCAGGAACGATATATTTCTAAACCATTTTCTCAGATTGAGCCTAACAGATCTGGGTTTTTTAATTTTATAATAAGAAAATTTATAATTTCTCAGTTTTCCTTGAAGGGGTTAACAAAAACTGATGCGATTGTGGAAGCCACTCTGGGCCGAAGAAGCCTCAAGAAATTCCGCTGCTACGCAGCGCTAACGAACAGAATCAGAACCTTCCAAACTCAAAGGTGTAGAGTAGCACAGTGGTAGCGCGTTCGCTTCGTGTCAAGTAAGCCCGAGTTTGAACCTGGGTACAGGGAATTTTTCCTCTCACTTTGCACTAGGCCTTACAGTCTGAATGTGGAGTCTTTCGGATGAGACGATAAACCGAGGTCCTGTGTGCCCATGCACTTAGCATACATTAAACCCAGTGGCAACAAAAAAGTTTGTCATTTGGTCAAAATTTACACACACACCCTACCCTCCCCCATCAGTCACACAAAAATCACATGCCTCTGGCTGCGACGCGCTCTCCAGGTGGGAGCAACCCGAATTTCACAGACGCCTCTGTGACTATAAAGTACCTAATCTCACACTATTTCTGATACACTTCCTAACCGCAGTTATCAAAACATCTTCAGAAGAACTCCATTGCATTGTCAGTTCTGTTTTCAGTTTATGTTCAAACAGCAATGATTAATAATTAAAATTTTTAAAAAAGATGTAAAAAATACATTCACCGTACCTTTGATGCCAAAGACAAATGGGCATTCAGCGGGTCAACACAGCGTGACAGCGACACTGGGGTCACTGCGTGTCATGTCACTGCACACTACTATCATCAGCAGACTGGGTCAGAGACTGAACAGAGGGTCTCTGAGGTGCCAAACACGACAACGTCTACCTACGGTGTGCACCCATCGCAAGCAAAAGAAACAATATCCACGGCCCACCAACGACACGTTTCCGGATGATGAATAACAACAACAGGCAGAAACAACATCAGAAGAAAGTTCATGAAACGTAGTGCAACAACATGAAACAGAAAACAACAACAAAAACAATCGCAGAAACATGAACTTTATAAAGAGACAAGAATCCAGGAAATGTCTGAAGATGATAAAATGGAAATATCTAAACCATAAACAAGAAAAAAACGTGCATTTTCTGTTAAATCAATTCAGAAATCATTGCCAGTGCAGCACTTTACTTTACGGACAAGATGGTAAGTTTAGTGCATACAATGTTTTACAAAAGAAAAGCTAATATCAATTAACATACAACACATTAAAGTGTTTTTTAAGATTTTTTCAGAACAATGTTTACTCTTCAACAAATAAAACATCCCCAAAAATAGTACAATTTGCTGTTTCCCATTTGCAACGCGTCTATTCTACGCTATGAGGACTGAAACCTCAGATAAGACGACTTCTTTTTCTTCTAAAGAACTTCCGAACCCATTTTTTTTGCATTGGGAACAACTAGGACCAAAAAAAAAAGACTTTAAAAATTACAAAAAGATAGTTACCAGCAAGAAATAGAAAAAGAACACCAACAAAAAAAGGTCCCTGTGATATCTGGTGTATGAAACAAGACATGTGCAAACTGCTAAGAGAATTCTAACATGCGTGTCACCTAACTATTCTATAACATCTGTATCGAACACAGTGCAGATTTATACAATGGAGATTCAAACAGAACTATTTAACTGTTGAAACACATAACTTATGAAAAATTAACCAAGTTCACGCATGCTTCATAACCTAATCGTATGCATTTGTCTGGCAGTGGAAAGTAGCATAACTGACTGGGATTTGTCAATGAAAACCAATAGTTGTTTCATAGAATCTATTGCTCATCTAATCTGGATCTCCCATATCTATAGGATCCACGGAAATCATAAAATAAATGAACACAATTGTTTTGTGCACAGCAAACAAACTTCAATAATTAAAAACTAATAATAAATCAGTGTCTGTGTATGCAAGTGTGACTCTGGGTGTGTGTGTGTATGACCGAGTATGCATGTGTGTGTGTATATGAGTGCATATGCATGCATTCCTGCATGCATGTCCTGGAAGAGCTCAATTGTTTGTATATGTGTGCATGAACATCTGCATCCTGATTAATTACACGCCCCATATTATGTTCCATTGAAAAACAAAAGCAAAAACCAACATATTTATACTTTAAGCTGCATGTTTTTCTCAACATGTAAAGAAATATTCACAAAACAAATTTAAAAAATCACATCAAAAGCATCACCAATGAAACAAAACAAAAACTTGTTTTTCTTCAAATGTTTCGCACCTTTAGTCTCAATGCCCTGTATCACAGAACAGAAGCATGAGTTGAGATAACACCTGTCCATTGTCTGAATTGTTCACCCCTTCAACTCTGAGCTTTCATCACATGGCAAAGGTTAAAAGGTCACAGTTCACAGGAAACAAAAGGTCAAAGTTCACAAGGAAGAAAAGTCAGATTACTCAACACATCTTTGTTATATTTTTGTAATGCGATTGTGTGAGTGAGAGAGAGAGAGAGAGAGAGAGAGAGAGAGAGAGAGAGAGAGAGAGAGAGAGAGAGAGAGAGAGAGAGAGAGGGGGGGGGGGTATGTGGGCGAGTGCCGGTGTGCCTGCGGCCATGTATGTGCTTGGACTGTGCCTGCAAACTTGCGTGTATGTTACAACAAGGTAACAAAATGTTAGAAACACCACAAAAAAATAGGTAAAAGGTTGGGGCGCAGTTCACTTCAAGAAATGGTGCTGGTACCAGAGGTTCATAAAACGCGAGCACAGGTGTCGGGGGGGTTTCAAGAAACGCGAGCGTCAGTGCCAGTGCCACAGGGAGGGGCGGCTGTAGGCGCCGCCATCATGACACAGTCCTGCACCCCCTCTGCCTGCCCATGGCGGGGCGACATGTCAAACCTGGTGACAAACCAAACATGGAGGCATTCATTTGTGTTCATCTTCATTTTCATTACTGCAACACATTTGTGTGTGTTGATAAACCGTATTGAAAGAGAAAGCTTCATCAATCTAAAATAAAACATATTTTATAAGATACTTAATTAATGCTAGTGTGATTGGTTTTTATTTGCTCTTATGAATTAAGTAGAACCCATCTTTTGCACATATGCTGATCTTTAGTTTTTCCTGTTGTTGTTTGTTTATTAAGTGGAGTGTGTCTGTGCTTGTTTCAACATTGTTTTATATATGCAAAACAGACCAATAAGTATCTTTATCTAACTTTTTATGTCTCCAAACTCCACATTTTTAACACATACAATGGAATATGGTGCTAAATCTCTAAACATTGCACATGCTTTACAGACTAGCGTAAGTACGTAACAAAAGGTCATCAAAACCTTCAAGAGCAAAAGGTGTTCCATAAAGCCCAGCTCACATGTCCCCGCCCCTAAACATTGCACAGACTTTCCTCTCTCCCTCTTTGTCTTTTTCTCTCTCTCTCACCTCGTCAAACCATTGGCAGTGGTAGCCACAGCGACAGGCACAAAGCGATGCCCTTCAGTAGACATGGGGACACAGGACTCCACCGGTGCGGAGGTCACCGGACAGGAGCGTGGGGGGCTGGGGGTGGAGGAGGAGGACGAGGACAGGACGGTTGTGGTGGCCCGGAGCTGAGCAAACTGCTGCTGCAGGCACACTAGATGCTGGGGGTCGATGGCGGGGCCCCTCATCCCCAGCTGGGAGCTGAGCAGGGACTGGTACAGCTGCAGGGACGAAGGGGGCAGGGGCAGCATGCGCCCAGACCCCGCCAGGTTAGCCGAAGGGCTGGAGCTGGTGGGGCTGTGGTGGCCAGAGACGCCCGGCGGGGAGGCCTCCGCATGCTCTGGGGAACACTGCCTTTCAGGCTTAGGTTCAACACTGGATGCTGCACAACAAAAATGTACGCTTGTTGCTTAATTTTAGTGCTCTTGCTTCTCATTCTTTCAAATTAATTCAAGTAAGCTCATGCACCAGTTCAAAGGCTAACAACGAAAGAGAAATGCTTTAAAACTTAATGGGAAGTGAGGAGGCTTGATCAAAAAGATACACTGCTTGCTCATTTACATCTTTAGAATACAAAGGATCTGTTCATTTATCTGACTTGCATCTCTTCTTGTGGGGTGATTTTTCTTCTTCCTAGAAATAATATATTTCAAACAACCCAACAATTTTAGACAAACTGTACCAAATATTTCTGCTGAACTAACTGCTTAACCTTACAAGCATCCAATGACCAAAGCCTGTTCACACGACACTCACCAATTAAGGTGGCTGAAGTGACAGCGGGGGGAGCTGCTATGGAGGAGACAGCGGACAGCTTGGGGATGTTCTCAGAGCTGTCAAACTTGCGCATGAGCTTCTCCTTGAGGTTGGACATGGTGGCTGCATGCAGCTGCTCCCTGCTGTTGCGCTCCGCCAGGCTGTCCACGCACAGCACTGGGGGAGAGTTGCCCGGGGTGCCGCACGCGCCTTCCTTGCTCACAGAGTGCCAAGGGTAGCTCAGGGGTGGGGGTGGGGCGTATGTAGAGGGAGCGGGAGGCGCAGCGCTGCCTGCCTGTGCGGGAGAGTTGAGGTACGCCAGGAGGTTAGGGTGGGCGTCCTTAGCCGAACGTCTGGAATGTTTCCCCTCGCCCGTTTCCATGAGGGAGTCCCCAAAGCTGCTGGAATCGGGGTGGGCCTTGGGCGAGGACCTGGAAGCAGCCACCTGCCCCTCCTCTTTCATCTCCACTTCCTGGGCTTCCGACATCCTGCAGCGGTCGTCAGCCTGATCCCGACTGCTGCTGCTCACTTCCTCGCCCGCTGTGGCGGCCAGAGTTTTACGGAACTTGTCAAACTTCTTGTGGCCAAACGTCTCGCTTTGAGCTTCAGGTTCCCTGTGGGGAGATCCTCCGGGTGGGCCTACCACCGGGTTCTGAGCCTGGGGAGATCCTGCTGGTGGTCCCATGGGTGACGTGTTCTGGGCAGCTGGCACGATCAGCTCTCGGATGGAATGTTTGACGTCCTTGTTGGGGACAGAGCCCACGGGTGAAGTCTCCAGTTTGCAGACAGGCTGGCTGCGGGGGTCTGTCTGGGAAGACACGGCACCATCATCACTGCCTTGGGGACTGGGGGTGGAGAACATGGTGGTAGGGGGACTGAACCCCAGGGGCCCTGAGGGCAGCACCCCTCGACGCTGCAGCATGTTGGGGCTGAGGGAGTTGGGGGTCAGGGTTCGCCCGTATACAGGGACTTCGGGCATCATGTGCTGCAACAACAACAAACATTCTGAACTCATCTCTGTGGACTCTCAAGAAGCAATCTTACGTGTTTAGTTATTTTGTCATTTCAGCCTCATTTCAAATGTGCACTTCAAAGTTAAATGTGTCTCATCATACATATGCCACTGAATATATAATTTTCAGTTTTCAAAATACCAATATTACATAAATTATGTGAAGTCAGTAGAATGGTACGAAAATCAATAACTTTAAAAAAATTACCAAGTGAAAAACATTGATATGAAATAGTTTACTCAAGAACACCACACTACACAATTCGCTTCCAACTAAGTTATCACTTGTCAACAAACTATGGCTAGAATTTCATGAGGAGAGCTCACCTTCACCCCAGCCACAGAGGGCATCATGCGTTTGTCGACCAGGTTCTGACGCAGACCGTCGTGGGTGGAGGCCAGGTAGGAGGGGTGCCTGTCCACCAGCAGGGACCGCTTCCTGGCGTGCAGGCCACAGGCCGCCCCGATACTGCCCCTCCTCTGGTCCGGTGACAGGTAGTGCTGGGCGTCCGGGGAGTGGCGCTGCTCGCGCTCCGCCATCATCTTCTGGTGCAGGACCTGGCGAGAGGCGCGCCCCTCGCTGTTCAGGTGGAAGCTGTAGCAGCGGCGCCGCTGCTCATAGTCATCCGTCCCGAACGAACCGGACCTGGGTCGGGGCGAGGACGGGGACGATCCGTACGGCTGAGCCACACGCGCTTCGGGGAGAGCCGTGGGGGAGGTTCTAGCCAGGCCCATCGTCTGCTCAGCGCTGGAGATAGGGATGAAGTTTCCCACGCCGCCGTACTCTTCAGGAATGGGGCTGGAGGCTGCGCTGGAGGAGATGGAGGGCGGGACGCTGTCTCCCCGGATGGCGGTCCTCTTCTCCAGCTTGTCGCTCAGACGGTGGACCATCTTGTTGATGTAGTCCTTGTCCATGGTGTAGCGGCGCCGGTTGCCCTCCTCGATGGTGTGCAGGCGGGGCCGGGTGAGGGTGTCCCTGTCCAGCGTGTTGCAGCGACGCCGAGGCTGGTCCGGCACCAGGCCATAGAACCCGTTCATCTCCTCCCGGTAGAAGGTGCCGTAGGGAGTGCGCAGTACAACCTGAAACATGATCAATAAAACATTGTTATTATTAGTATTTTTAAACTTCAAGAAGGTTCTGCAGTGAAAGCACAGTACAACCTGCAAGATTATGAAAACATTGTCATATTTCCATCACGCACAAACATCATCTTACTTGTATTATAGAAGTTGTGTTCATTGCGATAGTACGATCATACCCTAAAAAAGTCACTAATGTTCTTTTGATAGGTGTTAAATAAAATGTGCCTCTCAAGAAATGATTTATTACATGAGTTACACATGTCTCTTATCAAGAAAGATCGAGTTGGGCATGTTGGCTTTTACTTCGAGAAAAAGTTATTGGCTAAAAAAAAAAAATACCTGGTTAAATAAAAAAAATTAAAAATAAAACCATGCATGTTCTATTTCCTTGGAAATATCTTCAGTTCGGCATAGCAATTCCCCACTGTCTACATGCCAAAACTACCACCCACCTGTTGGTGTGCAGCAGCTTCCAGAGGCATGCGCTGAGACAGAGGACCGATGCTGCCGTTCTCCATGGAACAGGTGTCGCTGAACGACCCAGAGGTGTACGTCGTCATGTTGGACGCTTCAGACGGGGATGGCGAGGAACGGCCAGATCTGCAACAGGACAACATTCAGTCTCAGGTTTGGAAGATGCGTTTTGGGAAGTTGAATATCCCCCCCATGGGGATACCGGGGGGTCTTTTGTATAAAAAGTCCCCCCACATTCTGGAAGTTCTGTGCTTGTAGCTTCCTCTAATCGGTCACTCTCTTTGACTCTGCCTTTTCCCTTTGCTTGCTGTCATCTACTATCTTTCTGCCTTTCTGGACCATTCTCCTGCCTTTTTTCAAGACACACTTTCAAAAAGATTCCTCCAGCCGAAGTCGGACATGCTGGGCCTAATTATTTCTTACTTAGGTGCATAACGGCAGCATGACGCGCATCTGCGCTCATAATTGACAGGAAACTGTCAGAGCGATCGAAGAAGAAGGAGTTAGTTGAATATAGACCATTGTTCAATCTAAAAAAATGATCATCTATTAGATGCAATTTAACCCTCTTGCATTTATTCCGCCCAAAACCACCCAGCCGGAAGTTGCCTCTGTGTATTCAAGCCGCCCAAAACCGCCCATAGCTTGCCTCCACTCTAAGACCCCTCTGATGGCATTTTCATCACGCATTAAGTTCTGGCTTGTTATACACACACTATGAAGGACCTTCTCACTTGCAATGAAGTGATAGTAACTATAAGGCGCTCTGCTAGCTTAAAAAATCAGATTTTCCAAAAAATGTGTGAAAGAATCTAAACACTAAAACAAGTTTTGTCTGTAACAAATGCGAATGCAAGAGGGTTAAGGTAGATGAACATAGACTTGTGTTCAATGTAAAAAAATAATCTATGATTGAAACAAAAAAGAAAAACCGTTTATAACCAAACTTACCAGTCGCTAAGCACAAATATTTGGGTTTAAAACATTGTTTTAAATAAACAGTATTAAGTACTACTATTATTCCTAAAATGTAAAGTATAACTAAAAAAAACCAAATCCATTATATAATAAGTGATTACTGTCTGGGGCAGATGAATGATTGGGTGTGGTGTGAGAGCTACATGTCAATTATTTGTTCAAATGTAAATTTCTGTTTCATGTTTTTAATTAATTACTCCGATTTTTATTTTGATGTATTTGATCTTATTTTACACGGTGGAAGACAATATTCCATGTGTGTTTGTACAATGGACAAATAAAGAAACTTATGACTTATTGTCTGGTTAATAAGAACTTTCTGTACTCAATGAATAAAGCACACAGTGGCATGAACTGCTGAATGTTATTATTTTCTGTTCATGCTGCTTAGCACTGGAGAAAAACAGGGTAAGAAATTCTAACATTCTAATGTTAAGATTGTATTCCTTTTTTCCTCTCTTTTTCCCCCCCATTCAAATGTACCGTAATTCGTGGACTATAAGCCGCAACTTACCCCCACCCCCGGCTAGTACAGTGCCGCGGCCTAAAGTAAACGTTACCAAAAGTGAAAGTAAACTCAACTCGGTGGCATCCTTGATTCAGATCTTTGATCTGTGACCTTGTTCACGGTTGATGAAGAAGAAAAAATCACCGTAATTTCGGTATATTTTTCACAAAATGACGATCTGTTTCACGGTCCGACACTTTCGTTTCGGCAGTGAACACATCCGCGATAAACTCTAGACTCAACCGGAAGCGGACATCGTGCATTGCCATGCTTCCACAGCTTATGCGTTACTTTTTTCAGATTAAAGTAGGGGGTGCGGCTTATATTACAAAGCGGCTTGTAGTCCATGAATTACGATAAGCGTTTTACACTAAAAAGAGAGGCCAGCAAAACCTTTCCAATGTAAGAAATGGGAAGTGAAGCACAACAGTCATGATCAAGCCAAGACTTGATACATTCTGAAAATGAAACGTGGCGAGCAGTTTCCGAGACTAACTCACATGACACTCATGGAGTCCTGGTAGTCCATCTCAGAGTCCTCCGTATTGTGCCGCTCTCTTCTCTCAGTGCGTGGCGTGGTCTGACCTGAAAGTGTTCAAACAAAACAAAATTTGAAATCTACATGCATAAGACTCTATACACGAGTGCAAAGTCACCCCAAAACTCTGCTAAAACAAAGTCAAGAGAAAAGCGTGGAATCATTAAAATGGCATAACAAATGAAAGAGAAATAATATTTTTTATGTGCCAGAAAATCTTGAAATGTCCTACAATGATAAAAGCGTTGATATTCTATAGTGAACTTTTCTCAAAAACATGTCCACTACTTGAAATTCAAGCACTCAACACACATAACTTAGAAAGTAAGCACATGCCTGCACACAAAATTACTTCTGGTGCAAAATTGGCAGAACAAGACTTTCTAAACAAACGAACCACAATTTGTTTTTCATACAAAACTGACTGCATCATCATGTTTTCGAAACAACTATAATTTCCCTCAAGTAACAAAGCAGTATTCCCTTTATCATAAAGCAGCATGTTAAAGACCCCCCATGTCGCGTGCCATATTCCCTCTTATTCTAGGAAGATTTCTTACCAGCTATAAGAGGGAAAACACGTGAAAACCGTGATTTTGACACGTGATGTGGTGGGTCTTTAAGATTTCCAAAGAGCATGGAGCAAGTTGTCCACCAGTGCACTCACCAATGGATTTTTCGGAGTGCAGGGTGTTGAGGGTGCGCAGGTCCGTGGTCTTCATGAGCAGCTTGGCGAACAGGGTGGAGTCGTCGCGGTGGTTCATGTTGATCATGTTCTGCAGGCCCTGCGTCAGCTTGTTCTGGATCCGCTCCACCTGGTCCAGGTTTCTCAACCCTGGACGGTCTGAGGACAAGGCAAGCTTCGTGTTATCCTCAGGGTGCAATGCATTTTTGCTTTGTGCCGATTCACGGAAGCATCTTAAAATAAGGAAAACTTCGTGATATCCTCAGGGTACAATGCATTTTCGCTTTGTGCTGATTCATGGAAGCATCTTAAAACAAGGAAAACTTCATGTTATCCTCAGGGTGCAATGCATTTTTGCTTTGTGCCGATTCACAGAAGCATCTTAAAACAAAAAAAACTTCGTGATATCCTCAGGATACAATGCATTTTCGGTTTGTGCCGAATCAAGGAAGCATCTTAAACCAAGGAAAACTTTGTGATATCCTCAGGGTACAATGCATTTTCGCTTTGTGCCAATTCAAGGAAGCATCTTAAACCAAGGAAAACTTTGTGATATCCTCAGGGTACAATGCATTTTCGCTTTGTGCCAATTCAAGGAAGCGTCTTAAAACAAGGAAAACTTTGAGATATCCTCAGGATACAATGCATTTTCGCTTTGTGCCGATTCATGGAAGCATCTTAAAACAAGGAAAACTTCATGTTATCCTCAGGGTACAATGCATTTTCGCTTTGTGCCAATTCAAGGAAGCATCTTAAACCAAGGAAAACTTCATGATATGCTCAGGGTACAATGCATTTTCGCTTTGTGCCGATTCAAGGAAGCATCTTAACACCTTAATAAAAAATCTGTTGTTTTGAGAAAATAACATCATACTCCAAAGGTTGTGTTGAGAAACGCGACTAAATCCCAATTGCCAGCCAAACATACAAGTCTAGCTAGTTCTAAATAACTGATAGCACTGGACATTTTAACCAATGTTTAACTCATGGGTGATTCTATTGTATACTACTGTATGTAACAAACATGCTAAGTTTCTCGCTTAACCTAACAAGTTCATGACACTAAACACACAACCTACCAGGAGAGAGGAGGACGATGCCAGAAAAGAGGGCCAGTTCATCATCTGTCAGGCATAGCTTGTTGAAGCGCTCCGCAAAGTCAAACATGGAGTCCAGCAGGAACCCCTCTCCAGTCGTCAGCTGAGTAAACAAACATCATGGATTTTCTTATGTCTGCATAGGTTATTCTCTCCTCTTTCACAGCTTAGCTTCTCCAGGTCTTTACTGAAATCTGAGCATTTCCAATCAAGTTAAAGCTAAAAAAAAGAAAATGGACAGAGGCTTCAACTGTTTACGAAAAATCTAGGCACCACTTCACAAAGCACTTATATTAGATACCCCTTTCATCTAATAGTTGATCTTCAAAATGAGATTTAAAAGGTTTACCTTTTTTTTAAAGAGTGCAACTAACCTAAAACAATAATATTTGAATGAAATACAACACGCATACCATGCCTATGATACCCCTTCTACCTAATAGTTTTCTCAACAACTGGGAAAACTAAATAGCTACAATTTCTTTTTTTTAAAGAAAACAACTGCCCTTACGCAATACAGCAATTCGGACTATGTGCCTTATAATTTGACTAACATAGTCAGAAAATAGAGTAACAAAATCTGAATTTTGTGTTAAATTTGGGGTGTGCGCCTTGTAATCAGGTGTGCCTTATAGTCAGAAAAAGATGGTAATATAGAATGTAATACAGCATGATGGTACATAGCATAAATAAAAATTCTATGAACCTACGGATGCTATCTAGCACCGAGATCAACAGGCAAGCACAGGTGTAGGCGTAAGTAACAAGGTTGGTTCGCGGTGCATACTACTCACGGTGGAAGGGTTTCTGAGGTAGAGGTGTCCCCCGGTGAACATCATGGTGCTGGTCTCAGGGTCAAACAGGCAGGCCAGGCGCACCAACAGCACCTCAAATGTGCCCGCCTGCCACAAGACAAACTAAAATGTTCACAACAAAACAAAGACAACAATTGTGTCATATACGAAAAAGACAACAACAAAAAAGTCATTATTTGTGAAGACCACAAATGTTAATAAAATCAACCAAAAATAAAATAAAATAAGAAAGTTATTTGCAAAGACCACAAATGTTAATAAAATCAACCAAAAATAAAATAAGAACGTTATTTGTAAAGACCACAAATGTTAATAAAATCAACCAAAAATAAAATAAATTAGACTTTTTCAAAGTCACTAATTTGCTTTAATACATGCTAAAATTAAAAGAGGGACAATACTGATCCTGAAAATCAATGTGACATTAATTATATTTCCTTTTCACTACAGTACACTACAGAATAATATTTTCACTACAGATCAATATTTTAAGATAAGGTGCAAGTTTGGACATCAATTAAAAAAAGATTGAATATGAATACTGTACATTTAGTCACACACAAAAATCTACAAAGATGCCAACACACAAAATACATGGGTGCTCCTGGGAAATTTCAACAATTCTGCAAGCCCCGGCGGAGTACAGGGACAGCACCCCTCCTGGGTGTTCCGGGGAGCAATGCCCCCTGAAAGCTGAAGGGAAACAACAGTTTCCAATGTAATTGACAGGTTCTTCCTGGACTTTCACTTCTGGTTAAACTTCATGACCTTTACAACCAGCAAAATGCATCTTCTCAAATTAATCCGGCGACGCAGGCTCCAGGCATGCAATAAAAAAAATCCTCAACTTCAGGACATCCCGTAAGCAGGAGCATCTCTGAAAATATGCACACACACACACACCTACCTTGAGCAGTGTGACTTGATCGTCCTGATTGAGCAGGGTGAAGCCAGGGATGCCTTTAGCGAAGTCCACCACAGACTTGATGGCCGGGGTGAAGCTCTCAGAGAACTCACTCAGGTCGTTCTTGTTGGGGTCCTGAGCCAGGTGATTGTTCAGGGGACACGCCTGAAACAGACACACGCACAGTCTCCTTCATGACTATGCCTTGTCCGCTACCGTTCAGCTATTGATATTTTGCACAATTAATAATGTAATAAACGTTTTAGTTAACACAATATTTTCACTCCTGTTTTTAGTACACGTAATAAGATAGATACTGAGAAAGCTTTGTAAAAATGTACACTATCATTCTTTCAAGATTGCATAGTTTATAATGTAATATACCGCTCTTCAAGTAGTGCTAAAGAGGCCTGGAAGCGTGTGATATAAAACAATGTCTTGACATATCATTTGCATATATTAACCCATAGGCTTAGTGTAAACGCGTGTAAGAATACTATGCTATTAGAAACTTGACGTCACAGTTATTTATCTTGACATATCATTATCATACATCAAGGTACACTCGCATGCGACTATCTGCAGTACTCAAGCCATATTTTCTTATTTGCATCAAGTGACGTTTAGTAAAACAAAAAGCCCAAACATACTCCTAACCCTATGCCTTAACCCGATAAATGCAAAAGGTTGTTTCTGATGAACATATTACATTGAAAAAAAAATTGTGAAGAGTAACTTTTAGTGAAATTGCAAATGATAAAAATAGCGGCTAACAACCACATACTCAAGTTAGTGTCACTGCAAATAGCGCCTTCTGAGCAGGACACCAAAAAACGTCATCTTAGTGAACTTACGCAATCACTGAAATTACGTCATCATTGAAAGTTCATCATTGGCGAAATGACAATAACTATGGCCTGTGATTGCAGTGTAAAAAGAATATGTCATTGTAAATGGTAGATTTTTATTCAGCAAATTCCAGTAGGTTCATGTTTTGATTAATAATCAGTTTCCTTTCATAATGCATCAATGTGCAAGATCAAAATAGCTCACGACTTTCTAACTTGGAGAACTATATTATTTGTGGATGAGTGGAATTTTCTTGCTACGGTGAAGTGGTTAGTATTATTTTAGATCTGCATGCATAGCGTCTCACTTCTTTGTTGCGTGTTTGATTATCATCTGAAAGAGGTAAAATATCGGTATATATCCGTTATTAGGATTTGTGAGTGAGATATTGCTTTTATCCTATCTCTCGTGGCTTGCTGTTTATCACACGAGGTCGGAGAGACCGAGTGTGATAAACAGCAAGCCACGAGAGATAGGATAAAAGCAATATCACACTCGCAAATCCTAATAACTGATAGTGTTAGTGTCTCTTTCTCTCTCTAAAGAGCCCACTTAATAATTTGACCAGAAACACCTGATAAAACCCTCCTAAACTATTAATCAAGTCTCTTTTGGATCACTCTCTCTCTCTCTCTCACCATGTTGGCTGGGCAGTTGATGTAGTTGTTGAGCTGCAGGGACTGGGCCCTCATCTGGACCACCTTGCCCAGGGTCAGGTCGCAGGTCTTCTGGTGGCTGGTGATCACCGAGTTCACCACGTCCTGCTCGTCCTGCAGCAGGGAGGTCAGGGCGTTGGCCTGCGACTGCGAGTTCACCCGCTGCATCTGCTCGATGATGCGCATCTTCTCCTTCTTCGGCACTCGCCCAAACCGCACCGCTGTGGAATGCAAAGTAGGTTGGAGTCAGTCATAGTTGTTAAAGCACTTTGGGCTCATTTGAGGTAAAGCGCTATATTAATGTACTATTACAGTGGAACCTCCCTTATAAGACCTTCAAAAATCATCCAAAATGAGGTCTTACAAGGGAGGGGTCTTGTAAGGGAGGTAATTTTACAAAGGGCAATGTCTCAGAAGTAGGTCTTATATGGGAGGGAGTCTTATAATGGGGGGTCTTAAAGGGAGGTTCCACTGTATTATTATTATTATTACCAGCGAAGGAGAACAGCAACGAGGAGGAGGATGATAAGAAAAAACAAAAACAAAAACCACCACAACATAATAAAAGACTGAATCTTTTTTTTCTGAAGTAAATGCTTAAAATCTGCTTTCAAAACAAGGCCTAATTAAAACAATTGCAACTGAAAAATATTCTTTATTTTCTCGATCAAGGTTGTCTTCAAAACAATGGAAATTGAAAAGTATATTTAATTTTGTCAATCTTGTCTTCACTTTGATGGTGATTTATTGCGCAATGTGATTTACACGAAGGTTGAAATTTTGACAAGAAAAGTAACATCCTTCATTTCATATTCCAGTAATCACCTATCCCTGATTTGATTTTCTTAAGTCAATTAAATTGTCAAAGAAAAAAATCAAACTGATTAAAATTTGAGACTTACCATCTCTTGACATTCCCACTGATATGCACTTTTTTAACCTGCAACAGAACAAAAATGCATAAATTGTAAGCAAAATTTGTACGCATACCATTGTAAGATAAACAATCACAAAGTGCAAACAACTGTCTTCTAGCTTTCCACATAATCCATGGTTGTTTTTTTTTACTTCCACAATGAAATTATCTTTAAGGACATTTAAAAGGAAATGGTCCCCCCGTGGGGATACCGGTGAGGGGGGGGGGGGTCTTTTGTATAAATAGTCCCCCCAACTTCTGTGCTTGTAACTTCCTCTAATCTGTCACTCTTTGACTCCTTTTTTTTTCTTTGCTTATTTATAACTGTCATCTACTATCTTTCTGCCTTACCAGTCCATTCTCCTGCCTTTTTTTCAAGAAACACTTTCAAAAAGATTTCCTCCAGCCGAAGTCAGACTTGCTGGGCCTAATTATTTCTTACTTAGGCGCATAACGACAGCATGACGCATCTGCGCTAATAACTGACAAGAAACTGAGCGATCGAAGAAAAAGAAGAAGAAGAAAATGAAATGATCTGAACTTACCTGCAATACTGACATCTGTTACGGTTGACTCTCATAATGTTACACTGTTGATTCTTCAGGCAGGGTCTGTATTGGATTTTGTTTTGGATGCTGCGCCGGAAAAATCCCTGCAATGAGGAACACAAATTTTTTAAATGCATTATTACTCTTCAGTTTCCCCCCATAATTTAAACATAAAAAAAGAGAGAAAAATAAGAGTAAGAAGCAACCAAGGGATGCTAGAGCGCTTAGAGCTTAAAGATTAGACGCTATAAAAGTTGTCTTAATAAATAAAATGCTAGAGCATTACACTATTTTAAAAACAACTCCCCTACTTCCTACACTTAAAACAACAAGAAATTAACTATTTGCTATTAACTAATTAAGTTTTAATTGCTAGACAATTTAGTACCAACCAAGTCAGACCCACAAAAACACGCTCACTACGAATCGTAGCGAGTGCAAAATACATTGCTCAATCAAGAAGAATACAGTTAATCATAACATCAAAGTGCTACAAAATTCTTGTGTTAACTTTCTTTCTGTAAAATTCTATAAAACAATCCCTTTCTTTATCCAACATCAGGATAGATCATAGAGCGGAAGGGAGGGGAGAGGCATTAGATGACGGTGGTTATTCAAAGAAAGAAGAAAAAGAAGGAGACAGACAGACAGAGAGAGAGACAGAAGGAGGCAAACATAGCTCACCTTGCAGCCTTCGCAGGCATGGACGCCATAATGGAAACCACTGGCTTTATCGCCGCACACTCTACACAGCACTGTATCCCCGTCAAACTCTGCAACACACACAATACACCACTGTTAGATTTTGGGGCTTTTAAATGTCTTAACCCTCTTGCATTCGCATTTGTTAGAGAGAAAACACTTCTTACTCTTAGTGTTCAGATTCTTTCACTCACTTTCGGGAAAATCTGTGTTTTGAAGCACACAGAGCACCATACAGTTACCATCAAATGAGAAGCTTCTTCATAGTGTGTGCATAACAAGCCAGAACTTGGTGCGTGATGAAAATGCCAGCAGAGGGGGTCTCGGAGTGGGGGCAGGCTATGGGCATTTTGGGGCAACTCGAATACATGGTTTGGGCCGGAATAAATGCAAGAGGGTTTTAAGAAGGCCACTCTGTGCACAACAAAACTCGGCAAAGGTGCACTTAAGATAACCCCTCATATTTGCGACCCTCGATCTCATAGTCTGCTTCTTTCAGTTTTATGAAAATAATCCTAGGATGATCCTAAACCTATCCTTTTCCTGACAGTGGCAGAACATTGCTACTCTGCATTAATTTTGAATGCAAAAAAATTAATGGGGGGAGTGGGGGTTGCAAAGCAGTGATCGCA
Source organism: Phymorhynchus buccinoides (assembly GCA_017654935.2). Taxonomy (NCBI): domain Eukaryota; kingdom Metazoa; phylum Mollusca; class Gastropoda; order Neogastropoda; family Raphitomidae; genus Phymorhynchus; species Phymorhynchus buccinoides. The sequence goes on from CM065680.1 coordinate 90,723,101, forward strand.
TTTACTGGTAATTATCAGTAAAATACATGTTGCAAAACCAAAATACTGAAAAAAAAATTGACCTGTCAGTCCCAGGGACTGATAAATTCTTGCTAGGACTGATAAATTGTTTAACATTTGATATTGTGGTTTTCACTGGTTTTTGTTTCCCTGGGACTGGTTTTGACACCGGTTGTTGGGGGGCATTGTCGCTGATGGGACTGGTTTTCAAAATTCCTAGCGCGATCACTGTTGTAAAGTACAAGATAGCCCCAAACTCTTCCATTTAATTTCAAAGCTTCCCAATCACTTTTCCTGATGATCAGTGTCACAAACATACAATACGCACATTAAAAATTATTAAGTTCATTAGAATTCAGTGATCTCACTCTCAGACGCCATTTCATTCACTGGATAAAAGCTGACACAATATAGTGGATTGGAAGGCAACATAACGCATACAGACAGGAGTGCATTCATGCAGACTTTTCAAAAGCATTGAATTTCTAACAGCACTTGGGGAAACACAAGAGAGAGAGAGAGAGAGAGGAGAGAGAGAGAGAGAGAGAGAGAGAGAGAGAGAGAGAGAGAGAGAGAGAGAGAGAGAGAGAGAGAGAGAGAGAGAGAGAGAGAGAGAGAGAGAGAGAGAGAACATAAAATGAAGAGAGAAAACAAGGACTAAAGAGGAGGGAGAGCAAGAGAGACAGCTCATGGAGAGAGGGGGAGGGGACACATAGAGAGAGAGAGAGAGAGAGAGAGAGAGAGAGAGAGAGAGAGAGAGAGAGAGAGAGAGAGAGAGAACATAAAATGAAGAGAAAACAAGGACTAAAGAGGAGGGAAAGCAAGAGAGACAGCTCATGGAGAGAGGGGGAGGGGACAGAGAGAGAGAGAGAGAGAGAGAGAGAGAGAGAGAGAGAGAGAGAGAGAGAGAGAGAGAGAGAGAGAGATTCACAAAGTCACAATTCACAAAGTTTACTGATCCATGCCTTCTGCCCATGTCAGAGGGGAGGGGGAAGGGGGCTACAAAAGGTAAAACAATGAGAGAGAGAAAGAGAGAGAGAGAGAGAGAGAGAGAGAGAGAGAGAGAGAGAGAGAGAGAGAGAGAGAGAGAGAGAGAGAGAGAGAGAGAGAGAGAGAGAGAGAGAGAGAGAGAGAGCAAAACAAAACACTCCAATATAATTATACATGTATACATTATATATGATTTGGGAAAGTACAGCAAGACAGCTAAACAATAAAATTAATTAATAACACAAGTTTGCTAACTACAAAATGTCATTTTCATCCACAATTTTGAATTAAAACAAAGATTTCTACACTTTTAGTGCAACAGCCTGTCACCTGCAGGATGATGAGGATGGTGAGATTACATCATCCCATAGGTGATAGGCTGTTGCATTATAGTGCAGAAAATCCAATTTTAATATGTTAAGTAATCTTCAAAATTAGAATGATCAACATAACTTTGCAAATTATTTGTTATGAAACTAGCCGAAAGACTTTCTAAAATTGTATATTAACAATAGGCCTAACAGATTGTTTTTGTTGTATTTCTTTTCGTGTTTCAGTTTTGTTATAAAAAGAAGGAATCGCGGAATCATGATTGTTACCCCATAATTTCACTTGCACCCAAACTTGCCATGTCATAAATTGTTCTGAATACACTGTATCATTGTCCTCAAAATCTGTTCATGTAAAACAATTTTTTGGGGAAATACACACACAGAGGAACATGAGAATGTTAGTTACCCATTTTGCAATGAAATCTGACAACAGGTAACTTGTAAGGTACTGGATGAAAAGCATTTTTCTATGAAAATATTTGAGGGGTTCAGGAGACATTGTTTCATGGTGGTCTCAATGGATAAAGAACCCTTTATGCTGATCAGGGGGCAATTCTTCTTGAAGACGAACATATAAAACTGTTAAAAGCTGCAGAAAAGGGCATCTTCTCAACCTTAAAACAACATCTGACGTTTCTTTTTCTACATTCACTTTTCTCTTAAATCAGATATTTGAGAGAATTCTCTGAAAATCACCATACCTGGACAATAAGTCGCTTGCATAAATTAAATTCTAACAGCAGTGTGTCCCTACAAACATCATGCTAAAAATTGTTTTAATTCAATATAGAATATTTCAATAAGATTATAAAAATAAAGGTTTAAAGCTGCACAGCAGTTCTTAATTAAATGCTTTGAACAAATCATTAAAAAAAAGTTAAGACCGCAAAATCTAAACTGTGAAACAAAATATAAGAGCAATACTCTTTTGATAAGGTAAACTTACAAACACACTAGTGACTACCCCACTTCCCTTTAAAAAAAAACTGTATGGGGCCTATGAGTGCTAATAAGTGCACATACAGTGGAGAATTGATAACTAAAAAACGGATAACTCAAAAACACTGGATAACGCAAAATAATGTTTGGGTCCCAGTATAATAATCCCTATGTTGAAAAGTCTTTTTAACTCAACGTATTGGCTATAATAGTCGACTGTACAATAAATACCTAGCATTAAGTGCCTAAGGTACATAAAAAAAACCATAACCGATAACCACAACCATACCTTCTGTTAACGAACCCATGATATCCACACTGACACTTGACTGATTCAGCTTCACTGATTTCCAATCACACTATGAATAAAACAGGTTTGCTATATATTCTATAAACTTTGGCTGACCGAACTTTGTAGTGTTGCAGTTGCTTTTTTCCCCCTTTCCTTTCCAGATTGAATTGTGATAAACTAACAGCTTTGAGGCAATTATTCAATCTTCTCAAGCGAAACCTAAAGCTAAGCTAAACGGGAGAAGATCCACGTCTTATCGTATCCGAGTCTTATATCATCTATGACACAACAGCTCGCGCGAACTGAGCTGACGACGATCCGTTCTCTCACGTCTGCTGTCCCAGCGACAAGTGATCACAGAAAGTAAGGCACCGGGGGAGCCCACATTGTGTGACACTGACCTACATTCTCCTCTTCGCGCGCAGCGCGAGCGCGAGAGGCCCTGCCAAGGATGCTGCTCGGGGGAGAAGAAAAACAACAGTTGAAATGTCACTCGGTCTCTAAAATATCACGAAGCCTGCTAAGCTTACTGGCCCGAACGAAATAAAATGTCACCACAGCCCCCGTGGTAGGGCAGTCGCCTTTAATTACGATGGATGTGACATTAGTGAGTCGGGAGGACGGGAATCTGAGAGATATAACGACCTTTACAAGTGGGACTCTAACGCAATAGGTTTTTATCCATTCCTCCAACACTGCGGTGACGTAAATCATTAGCTTGTCGTGTAGTTGTTTGTTTGCTGCATTAGCCTTAGAACTGCAAGTTTTCAATAATCCCCCTACCATTGTTTATAAACTGGTTTCTTGCCAAGCATGCACACACACACACACACACACACACACACACACACGCGCGGTCGGGGTCTCTCTCTCTCTCTCTCTCTCTCTCTCTCTCCGAGTCTCTCTCTCTCTCTCTCTCTCTCTCTCTCTCTCTCTCTCTCTCTCTCTCTCTCCGTCTCCCCATCCTAGATCCTCCCCAATCGATTGGATTTTAGCATAAGGGGAACATCAAAACATAAAGGATTGTAGGCAACAGATGGGTTCCCGTTTTAAATATGTATAGGCTTGTGCTTTAACCCTTCCACCGCCAGCCATATTTCAGCCAAAAACTTCCATTAAATTTACCTGGGTAGAGAACAAAACCCATCTGCAGTATTGGGGATTCTTCTGTGACATTATATATAAAATAAGGTCTATCCTTACTTCCCAAACTACAACAATAGGATCTTTGGATAATAGACCCCAATTTGATGCCTTTTAGTGACATAAGTGTTAAATCACTGTGGTGCTAAAATGCGACTTTGGCAGTGAAAGGGTTAAAGATACACTGAGGCACCACGATTAAGTCCCTTATTTTTTTCTGGGTAGCTGTGACCCACATACACATGTCCCCAACTTCAAATTGAGGCTGCTCTTTAAACTGATATTTCGGTTTGAATTTGGGGGCATTTGTATGGGAGTGAGACCTGGTCCAAACAAGATTTCTTTCCAGCTATAAGAGGAAAAACAAGTGAAACCCGTGATTTTGACACATGATATGGTGGACCTTTAAATCAAGTTTCAAGAGCACTTTAAGCAGAAGGAGCAAATAACCCTTACAGTTACTTTTAAATTTTATAGAAAAACTTTCTTAAAGATAGATTTTTTATGTTTGTAATTAATAGTGCAGATTTGTATTTCTTTTTGTTCTACATAAAATACTGCCAAGTTAAAATACAAAAAATACTAAACGTGATTTCATCAAAACCCATCAGCACTACTTAATTAAGCACACATGTAATTAAGCGTGTTTTTGCAAACACAAAGTAGTGTTAGACCGTTACAAGGATTTTGTTTAACAATACTTTGTTAAATAAATGAACATTTCTTTTCTCTTTTGGTTGCGTTTGTTTGGCTGTTTCCTTGAATGAGAGAGAGAGAGAGAGAGAGAGAGAGAGAGAGAGAGAGAGAGAGAGAGAGAGAGAGAGAGAGAGAGAGAGAGAGAGAGAGAGAGAGAGAGAGAGAGAGAGATGACAGCACAGCTAGAGGTCATTCAATGGTCTATCAACTATTATTACACCCTCCCCAACTCCGGTCACTGGGTCACTCGGCCATCATCATGAGTCCCCACAGGCAATGGGGAAGGGTGGAGCAATGGGGAAGGGTGGAGCGATGGGCAAGGGTGGAGCGATGGGGAAGGGTGGAGCGATGGGGAAGGGTGGAGCGGGGCGGGAGAAGGGCGTTGACTTCACCTGGGAAGGGAGAAGAAAGGGGTGGTTTTAGAGTACACATGGACATTCATTGAATAGGGGAGGGGAGGGGAGAGGAGAGGGAGGGCTAGGGTTAGGCCAACATGGACAGATTTAGCTCAGAGTACAATACAGTAGGCCTAGTATGTCAACCTTAGTTGAAGTGATTTGCTTTGCCAGCCCATTTCTCGCTATGCGAAATGTTGATTTGTTGAAGCAGGTTGCTACAACAACAAAAAAGCCTGAAATACCAGTCATATCTCTCTCTCTCTCTCTCTGTGCATGTTTTCAACTTTGCTGCTTGTCCATTTTTTTATGAAAAGCAAAACATTGAAGTTAACAGTTCAAAACACCTTTTTCTTTACCATTTTGTCAGTCTCAAAACTTTGTTGGAAATATTCAATATCTAATAAGGAGACCCTGTTAATAACTTTAACACACCCACTTAAAGCACACTTTCAGTTTCACGGATCAAAGCATCACACATGATCAGAAAGCACTACAACATACCATTTTCTTTTTTTCCCTTGTTTTTAATCAACATCACAATTGACACTTGCAGACAAAACTGACAGCTCTAGTCTATGAAAGTTTGGCAAGCTGATTGTCAATGTCAACCCAGTTGGCAATGGTATTAGCACTATGTTGTGCTAATCTGACAGTCTTTGCATCGTCGATACATGCACGAACAAAAACAAACAGGGTGTGATATATTATTATATATTCTATACGTTCAAGAAATGTTTTTAAGTCTGTGGTGGTACTGGGAGTCGCATGGGTGCAGAGGAGACATTACAGAACAGGATGTTTTTGTAGTCACTGTGGATCAATGCGGGCAGACAGTGTAGGAAAGGGAAGCCATGATAAATAATCAGCAGAATAACAGTCATGCTCAATGCTGTCACTGGCTCATGATGTACTGAAGCGCAGGGACACTGGGGTGGGTGGGTGGGTGAACACACTGTGACACACATGTGCGCGCACACACACACACACGGTAGACTAAAAGATGAAAGAAACCCAGGCAGTGAGACACCGCCATTGTTTAAATGCCACACACTAAAAAAATAATGTACAGTACTTCACATTATATATGAATCAGATTCAAGTTATTGACCTACACAGAGATACTCAACCTATACGGAAATTTATAGGACTGGAGAAGACAGAAAAATTCCATGTTACAAACTTCACTTTCACATGTGCACAAGGAAATCAATAGACATAATTATTTTGAGAATAGGGAGGGAAAATTAGAAGCATGCAAGCAAGAAAAAACATCGCATCAAATTTGAAAAACCTGGCAGTGATTATAGATGATTAACCAAAGTGTCTTATTTCTGATGAAATTTTTTTTGAACAAGTGCCTTCCTTAATAAAAACAAATCAATACAATAAGCATACTTAGAAAATTACCTTTATACTTTTCAAATATTTTGAAATTCATACAAACTTTTATTAGTTTTAATATAATTTAATAATATACTTTTATACACCAAGTTATGAACTTGAAAATTAAAGCAGTACTAGTAGCAATAATTCAAAAACAGCACTAAATTCAAAATGCATGCAGTTAGAAATTATTTCACAGTTCCGTACCATTTTAACCAGACTAACATTAAATAAGCAAGCAAGCAAACTAAATAAACAAATACCAATTGCATGATCCTACAGGTGCCAAAAAAATTGCTCAAGTCAAAGCATGAAATTGTAACATTTACAATTTATCTAAACTAGAGTTGAGAACCGGTTCAAAAACCTGAACCAGTTTTAAACCGATTTTCTCTCTTCGAACTGGTTTTTTTAAAACCAGTACTCGCATCACTAGTTTCACCTATGCAAACACATATATATTTATTTGTCAGAATATTCACACACGCACAATAAAGAAACAATGACTTATGACACACACACACACACACTCAACTCAACACTCAGTCAAAGCCATAGACCACCACAAACTAGAAACAGCTACTCTTGGTTTACAAACACCCAATCTGCGATAAGAATCAGTGTTGTTTTTCGAAAAGAATGCGTTATTCTAAGAAAAACTTACTTTCAGTTTGCAGTCAAACCACCGGTTCACAGCAACTCAAACCGGTTTTTTGAACCGTGAAAAGTTTAGCACTGTTTTTTCCCCCCACCTCTAGCAAACATGTATACATCCATGCCAAAAATATCTTAGCTAAAGAACATACACTAAATGTAGAAAATCCTTAAATTAGATTGTCACTAACTTGCCATCACAATTGCTTAAGAGGGTTTTTTTGGTATTTTTTCCCTAAAAAACAACAACTAAGTACAGTTAATGCATCAACATCCAAACTATAACAACATAATGTAATTATTAATCAACCATCCATTTAATCTTGATCGATTTAATTTGCACCTATTATGCATCCAGACTTAGTTCTTGCAAGTCATTTGAAATAAGATATCTTTACATCTTCATCTTTACGCCTAATCAGGCTAATGTACTACCTCTTAAATAAAAATCATGCATGAGCATTTGCAAAGTGAATCATACACTACAACTATATTAAGTTATTAAAAATCAGCATTATCTTTCATTATCATTTACATAAAATGAACATTAACAGATAAGGTCTGCATACACTGTACCAAAAAAAAGTCTGCGTCGTTCTCAAAACATACAGTGCAAGATGCATTGCCTGCAGTCTGGATTTACTTCCCTTGAACTGGATTCGGTTCTGATGCAAGCAAAGGGAGGGAATCCGTTTTGTGTGCTTTTGAGTAAGTAAGTACTGCAAGTGCATGGCTCAATAGATCAAACAGCAAGCAAAATACTGTGTGTGTGTGTGTGTGTGTGTGTGTGTGTGTGTGCGTGCGTGTGCGTGCGTGCGTGTGTGTGTGTGTGTGTGTGTGTGTGTGTCACTGTGTGTGCACACATGCACACATTCATTTGGGGAAAAGGTGGGATTAGAGGGGCGTAGATTTTACTAAATAAAAGATAAAAGAACAATAAAATAATAATAAAATTCAATAAACAAACAAAACAAATAAATGGGTATTTTTCAACTATAAGCTGTTTGGGTAACCTGTTTATAGGCCATGTATTAGATGATGAAGAAAAAACCCCACTTCAATCTCCATTTCGATGAATACTGTGGCAGGAATTATTTCCACAGAAATTTCATCAGAGCAACACACAATTTCTGACAATCAATGTGCATGCACACAAATCACAAAATCAACTTACCTAAACCATCCAGACTTGACTCCTTTCCCATGATGCTCATACTACAGAGACTGGCCAAGCTCTGCGGAATGTCTTCAACTGCAGGATTCTTGGTAATAGTGCAGCTCAGGGACTGCCCACAGGTGATTCACAACTGTTCGAGGGTCAGGAACGAGAGGTAAGTCCAAGACATTGACACTGAATGGGATGGAATGTATCCAGCTCAGGTGGTGACTGGCATAGTATTCCTTGTGATATGATGAATGTTTCAACTTCAGAATTCTGGAGAGAAAAAAAGACACAAACAAAACAACATTTTAATTAACATTAGATTTCAAGCAGTCAAACCAGATATCAGCAAAGTACTTTTTCAATATTAAACACATTCAAGAGGCAGAAAAATGACTTCGGTAAAGGTAAAGATGTGCCACCCTTCTGCATTTCTCGGTTAATTGTATTTTTCCGTGTTTGCCTTTCTTACCATACATAAAGCTGTATTTTAGGAACATTTTTAGCTAATAACCTTTTTGGAATACTAACCCTATCCCTAAACCTAACCCTACCCCCCACTATGTATTGCAGTACACCGCGATTTGTCACAGTTGTGGTTCGTTGCGTTTTTCCGTCTTATAGGGTGGGGGGTAGGGTTAGGGTTAGGGATAGGGTTAGTATTCCCAAAAGGTTATTAGCTAAAAATGTTCCTAAAAAAAAGTAAAATACAGCTTTATGTATGGTAAGAAAGGCAAAACTGGAAAAATACAATTAACCGAGAAATGTTGGGGGGGTGGCACATCTTGACCTTTACCATTATAGAGCAGGCTGATTGTGTACAAAAATATGTATCCAAATAGTTATCTGCAGGTGTAACATTAATTGAAAAAGAAACAAAAATATTACTGTACTAAAAAACTAACATGCATAACACTTCACATTACATCTAAAGCTCTGTGTTTGATACATGAGGGACATTATTTTCAAAACTGAAACTGATTCTAAAGTCAAGTTAATGTGGAAAGCATTTTTTACCATTTCCTTAATTTAATCTGTAGTCTACTGTAAATGAAATATGTTCAATCTTGAATTTCAATATTCATTATGCAAGACCTTCCAAGTCTCATGCTTGATGATTGCAACCAAACCAATTACATTAAACAATACAAAGTCCCAAAACAATGTGTTTGATACTAACATTATTGTGATACATGCAATGTAATGGCTAATGGTAGTAATGCAGATAAAACAAATTGCAGACTGCATATGGTAGGATTTTAATTGCAAAAATTCAAAAGCTAAACTTGGAAAGACAAGAGACAGATTTTATTTAGATCAGTAATGTAATTGCAATTTTTTGCATCCTTGATTTTCTGTTCTAAGGAAAAGTACCCTCAGTTACCCAAAGTTAGTTTGCATAGCACGATGATCTCGGCCAAAAAATTCAACCTTCAGCATTCCCTAAGCTAAATTGATAGGAAAATTCAATCGTATTACACCTTGACTGAAAATGTATCCAAGTTTGCCTACTACTAGGCCTACTACTACTAGGCCTAGTTGTACTACAGGAAAAGCCCTTCCAGTTCCAGGTTATATCAAGAGTTACTTTTCCTTTGCACAGTTACTGATTTAGCTACCGTGGTCTGTAGATTACAAAACGTCATATTTTACACTAATACAACTTTGAACCAGGGAAAATAAACTCACCTCACCACAGAACACCAAACTAAACCATTATTTTTCCAAATGGAACAGCACAGTTTTCACTACAGTACGGAGAGCCGACGGTTACGTCCGCTTCCCTCTGGCCATGCGAGCAACTGAACTCTCAATGACTGAGTGACATACATTTGCTCCACGAAACATGACCTATTTTGAACCGAACACATTTGAGAAGCGTGTTGTGATTGGTCGAGTGTCTAACATGCTCTTTGCATACTAAAGACGGCGGCCGCGCTGAGCGTTGATAACGATCTAAATTTACACACTGTTGGTCAAGATAGCGACGCCGTTGTGCTCCAGTAAAGTGGGCCTTTGTTGGATATAAGGCAAATAAAGATGTTATAAGGATTCAACATTGCTGACCTCTCAACCGAGGTCACAGATTTTGACCAATCGCAGGAGAGCTAACATATAACTGAGAAACCAGGAATGTTCTCTTCATCTCGAAGTAAACAACTAAAAATAGCAGTGGACGCCCGATGGCACAGTGGTAGGCCTACAGACGGATCACAGACAGTGGGAAACTGTTGAGCGTGGCGCGGCGAATAAGGCAGTTGTGACGGCGCCGCTGACGAGGTCAAGAGAAACGAGTGCACGCATTGAAACGGCCAACTTTGTCCGAGAGTCGCTTTATTAAAAAAACATTTCACGGGATTTGTGTTCACAATTCAGAAACTTGAAAACCAAGCTAAAAGCAATGTTCACAGACAGAGCACATTAAGTATAGTACTCTCTCTCTCTCTCTCTCTCTCTCTCTCTCTCTCTCTCTCTCTCTCTCTCTCTCTCTCTCTCTCTCTCTCTCTCTCACCACAGGGTAGTTCTTCCCCAATCAATGTGATAGAAGTCATAAGTTTCTTTATTGTCCATTGGCATTGTACAAACACATGGAACATTAATTGTCTTCCACCGTGTAAAATAAGATACATGAGACAGAAAATTTACATTTAGCAAGGAGCAAATTTAGAAGATTAGTGCACCCTATGAAAAAGCTGCTTGCAAAATCACGAAGACTCCTATAATTACTTCAGGGGCAGTGGGACAGGTGGCTGCCTCGTGTCTCCATACGGGGAGCTGGACGACCCCGCCCCCTCCACGAGTCTCTCCCCGTGGGGATACCGGGGGTGTGAGGCTTTCGTAAAAATTCTCCTGCCTTCCAAAAAAAATATCGGTAAAGGTATTTCTCGGTTAATTCTATTTTTCCGTTTTTGCCTTTCTTACCATACATAAAGCTGTATTTTAGGAACATTTTTAGCTTTTTGGAATACTAACCCTAGCCCTAACCCTAGCCCTAAACCTAACCCTACCCCCCACTATGTACTGCAGTACACCGCAATTTGTCACAGTTGTGGTTCGTTGCGTTTTCCCCTCTTATAGTGTGGGGGGTAGGGTTAGGTTTAGGGATAGGGTTAGCATTCCAAAAAGGTTATTAGCTAAAAATGTTCCTAAAATACAGCTTTATGTATGGTAAGAAAGGCAATAACGGAAAAATAGAATTAACCAAGATAGGTAAGGGGGGGTGGGGTGGCACATCTTCACGCAGCGGGGAGACCAGTAAAAACTGAAAACCGGACACATACGTACCTTACCATTTATGGCCTGGGAACGCAGAAGAAGAAGAAGAATGGATTAGGCTTATTTCATTTTCTTTTCTTCTTTATTTTGTTGGGTGAAAAACATCGTTTCTAAAGGTTTTTAAAAGTTTAGTTGTTTCTCTGTCTGGGTTTGAGTTCAGTCATGCCTAATCCATGCCTTCTAACATACGCACGTATGTTCTCAAACGGACACATTAAAGGCCCTTTATGTATGTCTTGAGGGGATAGGAGAAGGAGGGGTGGTGGTTAGACCTAACAAAAAATAGCCGTTCAGGCCTAACAGAAAATAACAGTTCAAGGACCTCAGAGACTAAATTGTCAGCCCAAAGTACTTTGTTTATTTTCCCTTATATATTTCATGGTCGTGGGAGGAGGATATCTCCCCCCCCCCCCCTCCCCCCTCCACACAAGCACACACACACACACACACACATTTTGCCACTGACTTCACTCACCGATGCCTAGCATCGCGTTCCTTAAAATAAAATAGGGTGTGGCCATAGATAAACGCCCCCTGCAAACACCATCCAATCCAGTGCTGAAACGTAACATAATTAGCATATTAAGCCCCGCCTCCTCGCGCACGTCACCAACGAGGGCTGGAGTTTCTTTAGCAAAAATAAATTCAGCAGGCCCCAGAGTGATGTCATTAATTGTACTGTTTGTTTTTCGTTTTTATAAAAATCACCTTGGCCTTACTGCCCCTTTTGTGACCCTTGCACTGATTGTACAGGTAACTGTCCTATTAATGGTTCCTGAGGCCTTGTTGAGACGGACACTTAAAACAAAGCCATAATAGTAGAAATTCACCAGCACTATTCTGTTGTGCGAGGGGTGCCTGCCAGAACGGTCTATCTCAAAAGGAATAAAGAACACAGATAGACAGTTCTGGCATTCACCCCTCTTTGTTTGTTTTGTTTGACCTAAACCGAGAGAAGAATTTTCATGGTGATTTTTGTAGTGATGGGATCTGTTTTTAATTGTGCTTTTAAGCGTTGGGATTTAGTTATTTTACATTTAGGGGTAACTTAGACTACACATTTCTTTATAAACATCCATAATTGCCAAAGAAATCCAAGTTGGTGTGCACAGCATACAAATTAGTATTCTCTTATTAAAAGCCAACCAATAGGCCAATCCCCATTTGTACCCCCCCCCCCCCCCCTCTCTCTCTCTCTCTCTCTCATTCCCATGCTCAGTGTGTGTCACACTCAAAAACAAATATCTTTACCGTTATTTTATTTTCTAATGCCTTTTTTTTTTTGGGGGGGGGGGGGCTAGGGGCTAGGCTTATTATTCTAATATTTAGAAGAGGGGCTGCATGAGCATGCGTGCGTTCATGCGCGCCCGCGTGTACATGCGCGCAAAGCGGCCATCGAGAAGAGGTATCGTGTATGAGGGGCATAATTATGATGAAGGTCCTCCGGTCTGGAACAGACACATATGAGGCATTAGTAGATATAAAGATGGTGAGTACGATCCTGGAGGCAATGCCCGGAGGCAGTGCAACACCAGGAAAGTCCCGATTTTTTTAACAATACAGATGTGTTTGAAAACATCTAATTAAAAAAAATCATGAGGGGAGTAAACAGGGCTGTACGTTTATATACTTTTTTTTAAAAAACATAAGCAGCCCACGAAAAGTTAGGGAACACTTTCAAGTACACATGTTTGGGTAATTTGCTTGTCGCTTTACAACGCTTCGCGTCTGGCCCTTACAAGTTGGCAGTTACATACACAAGAGACATAATTATGGCCTTAGAGTGAAAGCAAAAATGGTTCGTGATCGTTGTTGGTTTCTATGGTAACAATAATTTTAAAACGCCTCAAAATCCAAACAACTGTGACAATTGTTTTATCTATAGAGTGATTTGTGCAACATGATACTCATCACATGTTAGCAGAAAGCTTCAAGAATGAGTACAACTCTAGTTAGCGAAAGGTGAGTGTTTTGGAACTTGGGAGACTCTTGGCATAGCTGCAGGAGGGGGTGGCTGTGCAGGAAAGTGGTCACCAATTTCAAGTATCAATGAGTATTATCATTAGTAAGCTGCGACAGCGGTTCCAGCACAGCCACACCTTCCTGTATCCATTCCAGGGCTGTCCCTAGATCCAAAAGGCTCAACTTTCACTGCACAGCCATTGTGACTCGGCATTTGATTACACTATCTCCTTTGTTTTAAAATTATCTTTTTGTGAGCTCAGTGTACTTATTCGTTAAGCTTCCTGCTAGCATGTGCCGGGAGTACCATTTTACTCAATTCACATTGTGGAATAAATGCTGATACATTGAAAATGTTACAAAAAAGTTTTGGATTTGGGCGCCTTTTAAAACTCACGTTTCCTCCGAAGTCGGAGTGTGGCTGCCCACGTGGCGGGGTAATCAAAAAACGGTCACACACGTAATGTTTTCATCCTTAGCTGGTGCATTTGTACCATAATGTTTAATTGCTTCGACTGTTGGGATGATCCCTGGAGTCTTTAAGCCAAGGGACGACAACAATAACAACAAACCTCTGACGACCGCGACACATTTCTGCTGTCATTGTAAGGCCATGTCTCTTGTGGATGTGCCTGTCAAGTATTAAGTTCCATATACGAAGCGCTTTGAATAATATATGAGCAAATAACCAATACATGTGTCCTTTGAAAGTGTTCCCTAACGTTTTGTGGGCGGCTTAGTGGTGAGTCAGAATGTGCTTCGTAAAGACCGGTCTCTTAGATATCTGAGACTTAAAAGAACGAAAGTTGAGTGAAGAAATAAAAAGAAAGAACACGGTGGTGCGCTTTTCACACGGCGGAATACCACGGAGGTCGTTGCACCTTGGCCTCTCCTTTCAAAGGAGGCGAAATCGGCGTCAACATTTTAACAGCGGTGCAGGTATGCTGCTGGAAAATTATATAGCCTACCTCTGAAGATTTGAAGTCTACCGATACAAATGAGGTCACGCTAAACACTCTGGCAGTGATACTAATTTTATCTGACAACCTTATCCATTCCTTGACACTGCTCTTTTCCCCCCCCTTTTGTGTGTGTGTGTGTGTGTGTTGAGACAAATGGGGGGGGGGGGGGGGGGGGGGGGGGGGGGGGGGGTTAGATAATAAACACTCCCTCCAATTATTTTCTCGTCTTCCATTATCTTTATGCTGAACTTCCCCTTCCTAAATGCTCTACCACGCTCTATTCTCTTATCTCTATCAGGACCGCTCTGTCACACCCCCACTCTACTACAAAAACCTAATCACGGTGTGATTGTGGCTGGCTGAAAGCTGCTATTTTCGTCACTTGCCCACAAATACATATTTTCATTAAAAGAAACCTTTTGCCTTTCTCGGGTAAGGGATAGGGTTAGGGTTAGGGTTCGTTTTTATTAAACACATTTTCAAGTGACCAAAATGGCCGCTTGCCCTCATCCAATCAAATGATGTATGGTCACTGCGCACAGCTCTATGTCGCTCACCTTCACACCTAGCTGTTACGATAATGACAGGCGTGTAAGCAAAAGTAGCCTACAAGAACAGTCGTTGTCACTCGGATTGTTTATACTAGTTAATTTATTGTGTTACAATGCAATGTGGCGGTTAAAGCCGACGAGGTTTAACCGAGGCGTAGTTACCGCTACACATATCTGTATTGTTAAAAAATCGGGACTTACTGGTGTTGCACTGCCTCTGGGCATTGCCTCGATCCAGTATTGTTCCCACCATCTTTGTATTTAAAAATGCCCCACATGGTCGAAAGACCGCAGAGGGCGTAAAATCCTATTTCGTCGGATTGTCACGATGCTACGTATCCACCAGGTACGGTATTCATGATAGTAACATGTAAACATAAGATACTGCCAACACGATTGGCTGATCATGCTAATTTACATACTATAATACCCGTGTTAACTGTTTAACCCTTTCACCGCCAATGTTGCATTTATGCACTGTGACCACAATGGTTTACTACCCATATCACTAAAAGGCATCAAATCAGGGCCTGTTAGCCGAAGACCCTATTTTCTTAATTTTGGGAGGTAAGGATAGGCCTAATGTTATACATGTCACAGAGGAATTCCCAATGTTGCAAACTTTAAAAAATCTCTACCCAGTTAAGTTTAATGGTATTTTTTGCTTTAAAATGGCTGGCGGTGAAAGGGTTAAGAAGCACTCATTGTTACCGTACCAGAAGACATATACAGCCGATTTCAGAGTTCGCTGATAACGTTTTGGCAAGGTTGTACTTAAGCCATGTTTACGACACCCAATCTCAGTGTTCTTTCAGCCTAAATTACGAAAATAATCCTGGGCTGATCTAAAGTTAGTCTACCCCTCTCCCAAGAATGGCACACTGTTGTTGTTTTTTCAGTATAAATCTTCAAAGCGAACATTAAAGAGGGTGGGTGGGTGTGAGGGATGTTGCGTAAAATACAAAATAGCCGTTTTAATCAAAGACCAAAGATTTCACTGAATTTAACTGTACCCCCTCCCCCATCTCTCTCTCTCTCTCTCTCTCTCTCTCTCTCTCTCTCTCTCTCTCTCTCTTAGAACCCCGGGGGTTATATTTAATAATATGTAGGCCCTATATTTCGCGTGTGTGTCTGTGTTCATGCGTCTGGGTAGGTAGGTGTGCGCGTGTGTCTGTGTATACATAGCGTGTATGTGTGTGCGTGCGTCTGTCTGTGAGTGCAATCGCGTGTGTGTCCTGACAGTGTGTGGTGGTGTGTTGTGGGTGTGGGTGTGCAAGGCTACTTCACGTTAGTTCTTTGTTTTCTTGTTTAATATTTATTGTGTAATGTTTTCTTTTTAATCAATGTAAATATGTTTTGTAAAGCGCTTAGAGCCCTGACTGAGAATAGGCGCTATAGGAATACGCATTATTATTATATATTTAGGACTACCTTTAATACCGCATTGAACTACTGGAGGGTGAGAGCCCTGGTAAATGTATAAACAAGATTCTTGACATGATAAGTACTGACTACAGACGATTTTATCTATCATGCTTAAAAACATCTTTATCGCTAAAAAAAAACAACCTCAGGACTTTCCTAGTATTGCAGTACCTCCAGAATCGTCCCACCATCTTCATAGTTATTAATGTCCCATAATGTATGTGCATGGTCTAGACCGGGACGTTAAAAAACCCTTTCATCGCCACTGTCGCCTCTTGGTACAATGATTTAACACCCATGTCACCAAAAGGCATCAAATGAGGGTCTGTTATCCAATGACCTTGTGTGTTTAACTCTTCCAGCACTATGGGCGAATATAATCGCCCAAGACATCTCTACACTCCCACAACAAATGCAAAGACATTCACTGCCAAGCACCCTGCCATGTGCTTGTCTGTTTGTAGAGCTTTCGTCACTGTGTCAGCTGTTAGCGCAACGCATGCGCACTCGAAAAAATAGTCCTTCCCTCTTGTCGGTTGGGATGCAACGGACAACCAAGAACATTAAACAAAAAATACATGGCGCTAGGAGAGTTAATGTTGGGAGGTAAGGATATGCCCTATTGTATACATGTCACAAAGGAATCTCCAATATTGCAGGCGAAATCTTACCAAGGTAAGTTTAATGGAAAGTTTTGGCTGAAAAATGGCTGGCGTTGAAAGGGTTAAACGAACTTTCATCAGTACTTCAGGCGGAACTACCTAAATAGCGTTGCCAGACAGCAAACTGACATGTGATAAGCCTCAGCTGGTACACAACTTTAGCATCTCTTTTCAGATTCAAGGAATTACCATAACCTCTGCATCATAGCAGGGGTACCAATTCGTCAAGATTTGTTTGGTTTGTTTTTAATTTAGGATACTCGTGTCATAACATACGCACCGCACCGATTCTTTAATTTCGTCCGTTAATGCTTGTTTAATTCAAGGTTACTTTAAAAATAAAATCCACTGATATTCTATGTATGAGAGACACGAGACCAATACATCTTGGTTCTTTAAAACCAATCCCATTAAATGGGTATTGGTATTATGTTTAGAGGGGATAACTACTCATGTTTTTCCAGAAGAAAAACACACAACTTAGAGCTTAAAAATGTACACACATCAAGCCATGGTTTACCAATCTCTCGCCATTGCGTTATTATCTAAATTAGAAAATCATTAAAAATAAAAAAATGTTTGGGGTTGAATCATAAAGCAAGCAAAAACTATAACAGTACGAGAACTGACATATTAATTACTCAAATATTTATTTGCTTGCGTATTTATACAGACACCTACCATGTTTGTCATGCAACTTTCCAAATTGTGACAATGTTTCTGAAGGAGGAGAGGAGAGAGAGAGAGAGAGAGAGAGAGAGAGAGAGAGAGAGAGGAGAGGGGGGGGGGGGAGTCGGAGAGAGAGAGAGAGAACACTGAACACTGAAATTGTTTATTGTACTTTGGCCATGGGCCATTATACAAACAAACAGTGGGGGGTAGTTATAAATCTATAATAGCAGAGAGAGAGAGAGAGAGAGAGAGAGAGAGGTCACACACGTACCCCCGTACTCGGGGCTACTGCAACCCATATAATGAACTTGATCAATCTATGCACTCGTTGCTTAATGAAACTTAATCAGGCGGAAATCCTGCCTGTTTGCCCGGGATACTGATGGGTTGCCAATAACCACGTCATAATAGTTTTGACCAGTGGCTAGTTCACTGGAGTGGGTTTACTGTTACTGGTGATGTCTGTCGCAATGCTTTTCTCTCTAGGTTATTATGAAGCAATTCATTACAGTAATAGTCGCTGGGTCACCAGTATAGTAGCTCAAGAGTGACACAAACTAGGTCTGGACACGGATTCTATATTTAGGCTCAATGTGTAGTGTCCATGGTCTGGATGAGTGGGCAAGCTGCGAATGGACAATGCAGTCATTTTTGTGACGATGATGATGTTGCATTTATCTCTGTTTCTAACGCTCCCTACCAACCCCACTCCCACCCCCCACACTGAATGGTCCTGTGTGATCCACCTTTTGAACCTCACCTAACTTCAAACTGGCAACGAAAGTGGAGAAAATAATTGTACTGAGTGTGATTAGTATAATTGTATGACTGACAGGATTAGTAACTGAGAGCTCCAGTTTCTATGAAATTGTGACCCTTTTCATCCACAGCTCTAAGTCATCACAGTATTCGGGCCAACAGGTTACTAAGCTTGTTCTTTAATATCTGTTGTTGTTGTTCTTCCCTGACTTAACGACTCCAGGGATCATCCCAACAGCCGAAGCACTTGAACACGTTGGTACAAATGCACAAGCTAGGGATGAGAACATTACGTGTGTGACCGTTTTTGATTACCCTGCCATGTGGGCAGCCACACTCCTACTTCTGTTTTTTTAAAGACTGATGATGTTATGCCAGAAGTTCAGAGCATAACAACATTTTGATGTAGCCTTGGCGTTCTAGCTTATGTCAACTGGTCTGACACACCCTCGTGCCAAGGCATAGGCTACTTTAATAATGATTGTCCTTTGCCGATCTACGATCGTAGAGGAGTCTAAATTCGTTCGTGTATGTTTCTTTGTTGTTTTTTGTTTGTTTGTTTTTTGTTTAAGGCAATGTTTTTGCTTTCCCTAAGCTGTAGACATGGCAAGAAAATGTCATTTTGTAATAACCGAAAGATAACACAGGTCACTGCACTTTCAAGAATGAGCAGATTAACATTTTTAATGGTTATTTTTCCTTGCTTTATAGGCCTTCACCGTGAAATGTCCTCAGACGTGAATAAAATCGTTGGGGAAGGGTGATATGAGCGTGGAAATATTAAGAGCGGGGTGATGGTGGGTAAACTCCATGAATTTCATGAAGGACCTTTTTCAGTTCTTTGTAGCCCCCCCCCCCCCCCCCCCCCCCCCCCCCCCCCCCCCCCCCCCCCCCCCCTCCCCCCCCCCCCCCCCCACCCCCCCCCCCCCCCCCCCCCCCCCCCCCCCCCCCCCCCCCCCCCCCCCCACCCCCCCCCCCCCCCCCCCCCCCCCCCCCCCCCACCCCCCCCCCCCCCCCCCCCCCCCCCGCCCCCCCGAAAAAAAGAGAAAAAAAGTCAGCGTAACCTCTCCTCCAGATTCTATAAAGTTCACTCTTTCAGTACTTTTGCCTCCCATGCCATCCGTGACTTTTCGTTCTGACGCCGGTTTGTCTTTTCAATCACTTGCTTCTCTGATTTTGATGACGTTGTTTTTCCGTATGCACGATTAAGATGAAAGAATCTGTCCTTGACCAAACCATACGCAGGGTATATAACATGGGCTATCAACTATGAGTGTATTACATATAGAAGATAGTGTGTGTGTGTGTGTGTGTGTGTGTGTGTGTGTGTGTGTGTGTGTCAGTAAGAGAGAGAGAGAGAGAGAGAGAGAGAGAGAGAGAGAGAGAGAGAGAGAGATTGCACAAACTGGGTAATGAGCCAGAGAGAAAGGGATAGATGAGTTTATTGGGCACAAAATGATTAGAAACAAACGACGGAACCGCGCGAGCGCGCGCGCAAACACACACACACACACACACTTGTACTCTTCGCAAATAATTTTAGTGGCTACTTACAAAATAGAAGTGCCATACGGGAGCAGGGCCGGATCACAGACTTTTGAAGGGGGGTCCAGGGGCCGCCTAGGCCCCGGTGGGGTCCGGGGGGGGGGGGGGGGGGTCCAGGGGGGCAAAGCCCCCCGTCCGAAAACGAGTTTTCAACATTTTAATGTTTTGTGGCATCTCCTGTGAGCTCAGAACAGAACATCTTAAGAGCGTGTTATCAGTTTTGCACCTTGCTTAGATTGCAGTCATAACACACAAAAGACAATCAAACATTATCACCTTATTGCAAGAGCATCTCCTTCTTTTTTTGACAGCCGAGGGTGGGTGTGCAGCACCCAAAGCACCCCCCCCCCCCCTAGATCCGGCCCTGGGGAGGGGGGCGGGGGGTGTAAAGTACAAGACATCCCTTTTAATGACGTCACACGGGAATCGTTGACATGAATTATCCGATGCACAGAGATCCATCCATTTTAATGTAGAGGGGTATAGAATAGAAGACTAAGTGATAACACGAAGAGACCTTCAAGGTCACAGACTACGTGACTGGACCTTCTGCTCGCTGCTACATGGTTCTGCTCCACTGCCGACCGTTCTTCAGTGAGTCATCATAACCCTGGTGTGACGTACACCACTGGCAATGACCTCTTCATCACGCCTGTAGCAGGGGCGGATCAGTCAACCCAGGGGGGGGGGGGGGGGGGTTGAGTGGTTCCAATGATTTGGTTGGGGATTCTGAACGAAGACAACCCCCCCTTCCACCCTAGAAGCTGACGATAATTTGAATGTAATAAATGCAATGAAGGCCTCTCCTGGGAGAATAAGCTATACCTTTGGTATGGAATTATATGAGGTGGATTTCCCTCTCTTTTTCTTTCTTTTAAGAAAATTAGGCCTAGTGGAGGGTGGTCCGGAAATCCTGTACCCCCTCCCTAAATCCGCCACTCCATAGTACAAGAGACATGAACGTCGTTTACCAACCGACGATAGTGTTTTCTAGCGCTTTACCTCATGTTACCATAAAAACAAAGATTCAGTTTGAAACGGACAATAATTCTCAAGACAATAATAATGTTGTTTGTGTTTCTTGCATCCACACAAAACCTTTTTTGCAACAAATCAAGACCACACCATTAATTGAGTGAAAATGGGCTACTTTATTTAAAAAGTGCCAATATCATATTACCAAACCTAAGTAGCAATAAAACTAGTTAAGCAATATTAACGATAAAATGCAGCTCCACTTACATCACATTTGCAAACATTTTCATGTACCAATAATTTGCATACAACAATAACAAAGTTTTCCCAAACAGTACTTTACTGTTTGCCTCTTTTTTTTAATAACATTTTACCTTCTGTCACGATCCAAACAAATTATATATATTTTTTGAAGAAAATGCTTATATAAAACTGAACGATCTCACCTGATAGTCTAGAACATTTTCGGCGTTTGCCTTCGTCTGTCTCACACCTTACCTGTGCCACAACAAAATTAATGCAAAACATGGACATCACGTAGATTAGTCAACAAGTTGGAAAGACAGACGAAGGCAAACGCCGAAAATGTTCTAGACTATCATGTTAGATCGTTAAGTTTTACCCCCCGTGGGGATACCGGGGAGTCTTGTATAAATAGTTCCCCCATCTTCTGGAAGTTTTGTGCTTGTAACTTCCTCTAATCTGTCACTCTCTTTGACCCTCCCTTTGCTTACTGTCATCTACTATCTTTCTGCCTTACCGGTCCATTCTCCTGCCTTTTTCAGTTCAAGTAACACTTTCCAAAAGATTTCTTCTCCAGCCGAAGTCCGACTTGCTGGGCTTAACTATTTCTTAGTTAAGTGCATAATGGCAGTATGACGCATCTGCGCTCATAACTGACAAGAAACTGTCTGAGCGATCGAAGAAGAAGAAGTTGAAGAAGTTCAGTTTTATGTAGGCCTATATTAGTTCCCCTCTGGGGAAAATGTGTCCAAATGCTTATAGCCCAAGTATACTGAAAGCAAGGCTATTGTTTAAGTTGTGGAAACACACACATACACAAAAACTTGTTTGTCACACAAAGGTAATTATTATTAGTATTTTTCTTCTTCGAATCCTGCATTTACCTGACAAGGAAGGCAACGAAGTTTTCCCAATTGCATCTAACATGTGATCATTTGGTTTACAGGTAAAAAGGACCCCCCCCCCCCCCCCCCCACACACACACACACCATTTAAAAAACAACCCGCTGTTATCATCACATTAAGCTTGCAACATAACAACAATCCCGTGGCGAAAATGGTGTTTTACGTCCTCTTGGTCTGAATCAGACACATATGGGACATTTGTGAATACAAATATGGTGGGAACAATACTGGAGGCAATGCCCGGAGGCAGTACGAAACCAGTAAAGTCCCGATTTTTAAAATTAATACAGATAGCTGTGGCGGTGACCACGCCTCGGTTAAACCTCATCGGCTATGGCACCGCCACAAGTATAATATAGACAACAACAGCAACACGCGTGACATTTTTCTTTATATCAAATTAACTAAATCGTTATGATTTTAAATGTTTGATTGTGGTGATAATTTTATTCATTTTTCTGGCACCAATGACGACGATTCAACCTTCCGTCCTTGCATCAAACTACTCGGGTTTTCCCTAAATCCAATACCCTTCCGGTTCAAAACACGCATGCCCCTTGGCGATTTGAACATTAATTTTGTTCCCGTTTCTTTCGATTAACAGAACATAATTTTAATTTAAGAGATAATTTATGAATGTGTGTGTGTGTGTGTGTCGTGTGTGTGTGTAAAGGCCCAGCTACACTGCATACGATTTGACTCCAATACGATACGATTGTAACGGTGTTCTGAGTCAAGATTCACGTGACCTTCTTACGTCTAAAAATAACTCGACTGTTTCGTTCACTATATTCATGTAGATCACAATACCACGAATCGAATCAAATGTCCGATACAAAAATAAGGTATATAATTATGAGATTCGTCTACGGAAGACTACAAATCATTACAGCAAAACTCGGTAATAAGAATATCGAAGGGGGAATTTTTTTTTCTTATATCCGAGTTTTTTTTATATCCGAAACTCGGATATAAGAAAACGCTATGAAGTGGGTTTTTTTATAAGCGAGTTTTCTTATAAGCGAGTTTCTTATATCCGAGTTTCGATAACAAATAAGGAAGAAGAAGTTCGGCAGGGAATTTGTTTTTGCTTGATTATAAGCGAGTTTTCTTATAAGCGGATTCGGCTGTATAGTGAACATAAGTAGTAGGATTTCATCAGATTTATTTAGACTTGTTGAGTAGAATCTCACGTCAATCATGCCTCACAAATGTCGAAATCGGATCGTAGTGAATCGAATCATATGCAAAGTAGCCGGCCCTTTCGGGTAGGCCGAAACATGCGCGGATAGAACCGGTGGGTGTTGCTCGTGGTAGGCCTACGTAAGACGGGAACATTTTGACAAGGTTGGACTCTGATCCACTACTATTTCACTATAACAGTTATTACCGGACACTGGTAACAATGATTAAAAATGTGCCCGACGGGCAATGAACCTGATTAATTATTAATGTGCGTTCCTGACAGCGACTTTCGATCCCTTTGACCCAGTTTGAGTTGCCGGGGTCTCGAAATACTGGCAAGGGACAGAAAAGCGTTGCTTAATTATTTATTAGTTAGATCACGTGACAAAATCACGGGTTTCACGTGTTTTCCCTCTTATAACTGGAAAGAAATCTTGTTTTGACCAAGTCTGACTCCCATATAAATGGCCCCAAATTGAAACCGACAGTGACATTAGTTTAAAGAGCAGCCCCAATTTGAATATGGGGAAAATCGTATGTGGGTCACAGCAACAGAAAAAACCAAGGGACTTAATCGTGGTGCGTCACTGGGTCTTTAAAGGTTGAGATTCCCCACAACCGAATGGCCTTAGGGGCGATGAACTAACATATCAGGGCTTTATTAGGTGTGGGGCGCTACATTTAGAAATCAAAAACCGTGTTACATGTACTCTTTCTAAAGTCATCACTTTTCCTGAATAGAATAAAGTGTCTGTTCGATACTTAGGTGGATGACGGGTTTTAAACAACAAATAATCAATCCGATGGGAATAAAGCATTGTTCTCTAGCAGGTTCTGAATTTCTAATATAGAAACACAAATCTGTGTATAATGAAACAGTCAGTAAAAAGGTCATCTGTTTTGTGTTGTGAAAGAAGACAAAATGTGTATAAAATCTGTGAATAGTAAGAAATAATTTGCGGAGGTTAATGAAAGCATTATTGTCTGTGCACTTTTTTCTTTTTAAGATAGAGCTTTATGTAAGTTTTCTTGTTGCCCTATCTAATGATCATTGTTGATTTTCATTTGTGACTTTGAGAAAAAAAAAGAGGCTATTTTAAACCAATGAAAACATTGATCTACATTATGGTGGTTAAATTTACCCTTTCACGACAAGAAGTAGTAGGCCTATTGCAGGGAACACTATGTAATAGGTTCGAAATGCGTTAGGTATGTAGATGTACCAATTCCAAATCAATGGTCTTGCGAATTTGTGCCATTGGGAGAACTTGGGTCAAATACAACAGCGGACCTCGTAGTGTAGGCCTACCTGTTGCCTCTAGCAACCTGCGACAGAATGACGTTTTATCAATGTCATAAAATCATTATGTAAATACAAATAGGCCAATGTGGTTTGGAGAAATGAAGACTAAAAAGCGCCGTACACTCGCTAGTAATAATTATTTAAAGTCAAAGGAGTTACCAATGGGATTTAATGGGTCACGAAGCGCGGGAGTGTTTATGGGAACGACATACTTATTTTGCGGAAGTGCGTGTGCGTGTGTGTGTGTGTGTGGTGTGTGTGTGTGGGGGGGGTTATGTGTGTGTGGGGGGAGGGTAGAATGAATAAGGGTGTGATAGTGAGGGGACGGTAAAGGTCTGTGTACACGTTAACATTCACAAAATATCACTATTTCCCCATGGCAACGCAGCGAGTTGTAAGTCATAATGAATGGCCTAACACTGTGTTGCCATTGGGGAAATACATATTTTGTGAATATTGTTAGGGAAAGAGACATATATATATTTTTTTTTAAAGGAGGGGACAGAATGAATTAGGGGCCGTTTCACAAGGGCTAACGTTACGTAGCGTCAGCTCTAATCGACAAAAACGGTCTAAGAAACACCATTCGTTTGCAGATAGCTCGCGTAACGTTTTGTTCTTCACAAACACCGAGCACGCGGCGAACTATCCAGAACTATAACGCGATTTGTAGGGGGTTAATACATTTCTTGTTGTTGATTGGTCCATTAAAGTTTGGTTAAAATAACACTTTTTGTTTACCAATCGGACAAAACTTGTAATATTTTTCCGCAAACGTTTTCTAAAGTGTTTTTAGACCCCTTTTGACGTAACAGTTATTTGCGCGGCGACTGTCCTCTAGAGAAACTCAACCAGGGTCTGATGGTGAGGGAAGGGTAAGGTCTTCAGAAAGGGTATACGTAATTATGTTGTTTACAAGTCACAGGTACTTTTTTTTCTCCTTTTTTTTTTTTTTTTGGGGGGGGGGGGGGGCATGCGCACGCGTTGTGTGGTTTAAACAAATCTTTATTCATTCGGAAACGATCAAACAGAAAGACAATTATAGCAACACGCGTTGTGTGTGTGTGTGTGTGTGTGTGTGTGTGTGTGTGTGTGTGTGTTTTGTGTGTGTGTGTGTGTGTGTGTGTGTGTAAATAGAATTGCGATATCTCCCATCATTTCTTTTCCTTTATTACATTGAAACAAAATAATGCAACTTAATTAAAGAAACAAAAATCTTTTTTTACAACTGACATGCACACACACACTCAGACACACACACACACACACACACACACACACACACACAAGCGGCGCACGCGTTTCATAATATAAAAAAAAAACCCACACAAAAACCAACCTCAACCCGTTCTTGACACACTTCAGAGGGCAAAGCACTCAAGAGTTTTTTTGACGCAGATTAGATCACGTCTAAACTATTCTACAACGGCGGTTGTTAGCATGCTACGCTTTGCTTGGGCTTGAAGATTGAAGAATGCCGCATCAAGAATAGTACAGTTCACCTTTAAGTAGGTCACGGGTTCAGGACCTGGTCACGTCACTTTCAGGCCATTGCCTTCTGTATACCACAGAAAAAACACGCGGACACAAAAATAAATATATACCCAAAAGAAAAAGCGACAATTTAGTTTTGAAACATAACAAAAAACTATAGTGAAGTAAACAACTTTTCTATTTGTTTTGTTGGTTGGGTTACTGTCCTAACTTTTTGGTCCATCTTATACAACAAACTTTAAAAAAAAGAAACAGAATTAGCTTAAACATTTATGTGAATATAAAAACTAACAAGCCAACTGATAAAATATACGATTGCAATCCAGGGGTGGATAAACTAGTCGAAGGGTGAGGGGCGGGGGGGGCTATCTCCCATAAGTTGACAGTAATGTGAATGTAAAAGATGCAATAGAGGACTTTTCGGGGAGATTATACATGAATTAATGACCTTTATTTTTCTTAGCTAAAGCTCTGGCATGAAATTATGAGGTACATACAATCAAAGGTGTCTGCGTAGTAGTCAAGGATCCCCCCCCCCCCCCCCCCCTGCTACTTTTTAGGAGGGGTGGGTGGGGAGCCGTTTGCACAAAACCCTAGAAAAGAGATATCAACAGTTTCAAAACCCTAGATAAAACGGCTCCCCATACCTGTCCCCCAGTTCTACGCTTCCTCGTGTGTATTATTATCCCACCAGGTCTATTTTCTTTAAAACAACAACAAACATTTTGGAGGTACCCCAAGGTCTTTAGTTTCCTCGCTTAGGTCTATACTGCTCACGAAAAGTAGGAGATATTGCGTTTTGTAAGATCACCATGGGTTCAATAACGAAATGATAAGTTCTATTCAATTTGGAAACAAAAGTAACGAAATGATAAGTTCTATTCAATTTGGAAACAAAAGTATGTTATTCCTTGAACAATCGAAGACTAAAATTAATTGTGAAACATCACGTGATTGCCAGAGAAGACGGACATCAATGGGAGCATTGTCCAAAAGTAACAAAATAGTCATAAAACAGTTGAAAACGTGTTGGACCACGGTTTCCTGCAAGGCATAGCAAGACATTTGATTTGATTGGGGACCTTGTAGACCATGGGAGGGTCTGGGTTTCGTGGATGTGAAGATGATCTTGAACAAAATGCGCTCAGTGGAGACGCAAATTGTCATTTTGAAGATTTAAAATCTGCCCAACGCTGGCGTTTCTCAATTTCAGCTTGCACTATTGTAACGATCGTAAGATGATCTAGTGACGCCGGGAACACCCCCCCCCCCCCCCCCCATTAATCCTCCAGAAAATCTTCAGGAGACTGCTCCAGTGCATGAGAAAGCATTGCCTTGAATGCCTGGTACCAAACAGTGGCCCAACAATCTGTCAACTGTGTAAAGGTGTTTTGTTATTTCGAATAACATATATACCCACTGAGGTGTATCGCATATGGTAGTCATGTGACATTTTAAATTTGATTTTTGTCTTCGATTTTACAGCCAAGAAAGTCTGAACTATTATTTTCACATGCAATTAAACTTATGGTCTGGTTATTGAACCCATGGTGATATTGCAAACTCAACATCCCCTACTTTTTGTGAGCGGTATATGTTTCTCCCAGTTTACGGTCCCTCGGGGATCCACCCGCTTTTACCACGTACCCATATTTTCATGTACCATCAAAACATGTGGGAGTGTACATGTGACAGAACAAAGGTTCCTTAAATGTAGATGTGTGGAAACTCAGCTGTTTTTCCCCTCATTAAATCGATTTCATAATAATTCGGGAATTGTGGGACTAGAGATAACATGGATTGAAACTACCTTACATTTTGTTGGACAAGCAGATACAAAGACTTCCACACACTCACCCAAATAACATGCCGCTAGTCCCACAACATTGTAATGCGTGTGACTAAAGTTATGCACCCATTTTGACGACAAAGCAATGACGGGTGCATACCCGAGATTACATACCACTAGTCCCACATCCCACCAGCTTCACTGTAAATGTCATTTTGTGTTCCTCCCTGTCATAACAAATGTCATATTGATATTTGCCCTCGCAGATTGATTTCTCTAAGAGCCATGGCATTTTGCTGATTGGTTATCTTGGTTCAGGGCAGTTTGCCCTATCACTGTTCCATCCTCGCTGCATCACTGGAGTACATTTTTTGCACGATGTTTTGTATAATAAATATATTTCCGCATACCTATGTAAGCACGTCTATGCTCCCACAGTGTATGGGATTAGCGGTGTGTGGCCTAGTGGTATGTGGGACTATAGTGTAGGATCATAGGTATGTGGCAAAAGCTGGTTGATTCCGAAATGGCAAATGTACACGTTAATCTGCTTCAAGGATAAATTGTACCAAATAAACTGAATAATGTTACTTGAAAAATAAACTACACAAAAAAGCAAAACTAACAACATAATCCACCAGACACAGCTGTTCCGTCCCACACAAAATCAAGCTGTTTAGTTAAAAGACTGAATCTAAAAATGTTAGATAAAAACTGCACCAAGCCTTTGTTTGTAAAACTATTTGGGTTTTATGTTCTTCATTGTATTTTTGATGTATTTCTTCCATCAGATTTATGGTAAAAACTTATTTTTGTTGAGCAGTATCATGCAACATATTTAGTAGGAAATAATACACTTTGTATCGCAAGCATGAATATAATTGCCCATGAGTGAAAATCTGTCAATAGCCACTGAATACAACTAATTTAGTCACATACTACAACATATTCGTGACTGTTATTTATGAAAAGTTACTTAGGGTAAACTAATGTTGGCTTGAAAAAACTTCTGAAAATATAGATAAGCTAAATGTTCCTCCCAAAACAGCTGTGCAGACCATGGTCTTAAACTTTCAATGGTTTCGTTAAACCAGCACAAGTCCTTGATTTAATCAGCAACTTTATGTTCGGTTCGGGAAGAGAGAAAAAGACAAAACGTATTTAATTCATACTTTTGGATATGACTAGGCAGAAGATATTTAATTGGAAAAAATTACAGGGGCTGTCCAATTTTTCTGCCTTTATCTAAGATAAGCCAACGACCGTAAAGAGTCACTCCAATTACATTAACCCTTTCACCGCCAAAGTCGCATTTTAGCACCACAGTGATTTGACAACACGTCACTAAAAGGCATCAAATTGGGGTATATTATCCAAAGACCCTGTTGTCTTAGTTTTGGGAAGTAAGGATAGACCTTATTTTAGATCTGTCACAGAAGAATCCCCAATACTGCAGATGGATGTTATTCTCTACCCAGGTAATTGTAATGGAACATTTTTGCTGAAATATGGCTGGCGGTGAAAGGGTTAATGACTGAGCCTGGTTTGATTTGCAATGATCTTTTATTTGAGAAGAATCATTCTGATAACATCTGTGTAAAAGGGAGGGATTCACACTTTGGCTCAATTATAGCTTTCTTGTGTTTAAAATGAGTGAACAATCATCAATAGGGTCCTACAAGTGACAAAACAAATATGTCCTAATCCCAATTTCTCAGAGATCGCTCTAATTAAAAACAAGCGCGAAATCGCAATAGTTTGTGGCACGCGGTCTATTTTTACCACTCCAATCATGAGTTACCTCCCCTGGATTTTCAATAATTTTAATCTGTAAACCAGAATGTTATCTCTGCACCATTTCGTAACTTTTTATATCTTTTGGAAAACATTTAAAACTATGTATCCTACTTATACTCATCAAAAGAAGCACCGCATACTCGTCGTGTCTGTTGCAGTGTCTGTATTACGTATGTTTATTATTTTGTACGCTTTTAAAATATATCATTTTAAAGAGCGGCCTCAATTAATTTTGAAGTGTAGCCTCGATAATGAACACTAACTCTGGTTTCTCATTAATAAAAACTCGGGACTTTACTGGTTTCGTACTGCCTCCGGGCATTACCTCCAGTATTGTTCCCACCATATTTGTATTTACAAAATTTTATGTCCCATATGTGTCTGATTCAGACCAAGAGGACGTAAAACACCATTTTCGCCGAGTAGCCTCGATTTGAAGTGCGACAATTTTGTCAAAATGTGCGACAATTTTGGAACGACAGACCGACCGACAGACCGACAAAGTGAGTTATAGGTTTGTGGCTTGAGCCACAAACAAAAATTTCTACAGTAATTTGATCTTTCTGCATACAACGCACGTGCGCAGAGAAAGACATTCTAATTCACAAAGACTTCTGTTTTTACTAAACTAGGAGCATAAAACATTAGGAGTTGTAAGACTAGAAAATTACTTGAAAGGATATTGTCTGTGTTTTCTACAAGTATGGTCGCACACGTACGGTCCTATAACGACAGGTAGCTGGCCTTATTTTGATGATGGGGAAAAACACTACGTCAACGTTCCGCCATTCTATGACATTAAACAAGCCGGACTTTGTCTTAACGCAGGTGATATTATGCGATCTGTTACTAGGCACGGATTTGATGACTTAACTATTTCTGAACTCTTGTTATAATAAAGTAGGTCAGCAGGAGGGCAGTGACCTTCCATGCACCAGGCTTTTCTTTGCTATGGGGTATGAGCACGCGATCACATGCGTGCACATACTAGTACGCGCGTATTCTCTTTCTGTATTACTTCCCAAATTAACGGATATTGTTTGTCCAAACACATTCGAAAGAAGATATGAAATACACACGAACGAATACACTAGCTCATAATATCCAAGAATGTTCACTATGTATCTTTTCCCAAATTATGTAATAATACATGCTTATGTGTTATGTCTTCTTATGTGTACATTGATTTTACTATGCTTTTCCCCCCCCACATATATTACTTCATTTTTATTTATTTATTTATTGTTTTTTGACCCCCCCCCCCCCTCTCTCTCTGTCTGTCTGTGTCTGTGTCTGTCTGTCTGTCTGTCCTTGTCTCAGTCTCTTTAATAATTGATGAAAGTTATTTTATTTATATGCTTTGCTTGATGTGTCCTTTTATGACCTTCAGTTACGGTGTTTTTTTCTTCTTCTTGTATTTTGCGATAACTTTGTTTTTCTATTCGTATGTCTTTTTGTTCTGAGGGCCGGATGAAAAAACACGGTTATTGTGCTTATTCCGCTTTCCCTCAATAATAATGATAATAAACGTTGGTTCGTTCGTTCGTTCTCTCTCTCTCTCTACGGGGACGAAAGTACCTTTAGTGTGGGCCTAACTCTAGTAGAAATAATTACAAGGAACTGAATCGTCTCGGGTATTAGAAGTACGAGGGAAAACAACATAAAGGAAAACGAATATGTAATGATAGCAACCAACAAAAACAGCGCAACTTCCACCACCAACGAAAAACGTTTGGCTAGGCTGCAATTAATTTTAGATACCCGCATCAAACATTTCGCTGTCGTTCTTAGTTGGGATAGGGTTAGGATAAGCCTATGGAGAATGTAATTAAACTGAAAGAATCAGTCTTTGAGATTAAGAGTCGTAAGCATGAGGGTGTGTCTATACTAAAGTTTTGACTAGACAAATCTGAAACACTAAAACAAAAGTGTTTGAACAACCTCAATCTGAATATACACAATCTGAGTGAAATTAATGCATTGCAAAAGAAGTCCTTATTTAATAACCCCCCCACCCCCCATTTAAAAATAAAAAGCACTGTGACCGTGCAAACCTCAACCAAGAAAAACAATTGAGTGTAAATCCATCCAGGATACATGAATACCTATAATCTAAGAAACAAACCCTGTATCCAATTGAAAAACCACATAATTATACTCCAACAGAGATAGACATTACAGAACAAGACATATTCTCCTCTGCAGAGGTCTAAATAAAAAGAGGAAAAAAAATAAACCCAGGCCAGTCATGACACATAAACAGGCTTTTAAATCAGATAGATAGAATACTGTCTTATCCATTTGTACTTTTGTCACTCCTCCCCTCAAATGTTCGTATCCTAAATTTTCACCAAGAAGCAACATTTTGGGGAAAGGATACGGGTAGGAACAGCCTAAGATTATTGTCATAGAACTGAAAAAGTAGACTTTGAGATTGAGGGTCGTACATTCGTAATCATGTGAGAGGGGGGGGGGGGGGGGGGGGGGGGGGGGGTGACAAAAGTACAAGATTGCCTGTTATAGTTCGGCAATAAAAGTTAGGCTTTGCGCTTGATATGGAAGATACTATTTTCATTTAGTTTTATCAGATATTTAAACCATAAAACAAAATGCTCAATTGCTACCAAGTCAGTGCATTGTCAGATTCCCAATGTACATTTTGTTACTGAAATTATTTTCTCCTTACAAACAACGTGACCCCTTCCAGTGTCCAAAGTGATATTACTGGTTGTGACCATCCCCTTCTAGTGTCCAAAGTTATATTTCTGGTTATGACCATCCCCTTCTAGTGTCAAAAGTTATATTTCTGGTTATGACCATCCCCTTCCAGTGTCCAAAGTTATATTTCTGGCTGTGACCACCCCCTTCCAGTGTCCAAAGTTATATTTCTGGTTGTGACCACCCCCTTCCAGTGTCAAAAGTGATATTACTGGTTGTGACCACCCCCTTCCAGTGTCCAAAGTTAGTTATATTTCTGGCTGTGACCACCCCCTTCCAGTGTCAAAAGTTATATTTCTGGCTGTGACCACCCCCTTCCAGTGTCCAAAGTTATATTTCTGGCTGTGACCACCTTCCAGTGTCAATAGTTATATTTCTGGCTGTGACCACCCCCTTCCAGTGTCAAAAGTTATATTTCAACCCCCTTCCAGTCAAAAGTTATATTTCTGGCTGTGACCACCCCCTTCCAGTGTCAAAAGTTATATTTCTGGCTGTGACCACCCCCTTCCAGTGTCAATAGTTATATTTCTGGCTGTGACCACCCCCTTCCAGTGTCAATAGTTATATTTCTGGCTGTGACCACCCCCTTCCAGTGTCAATAGTTATATTTCTGGCTGTGACCACCCCCTTCCAGTGTCAATAGTTATATTTCCTGTGACCACCCCCTTCCAGTGTCAAAAGTTATATTTCTGGCTGTGACCACCCCCTTCCAGTGTCAATAGTTATATTTCTGGCTGTGACCACCCCCTTCCAGTGTCAATAGTTATATTTCTGGCTGTGACCACCCCCTTCCAGTGTCAATAGTTATATTTCTGGCTGTGACCACCCCCTTCCAGTGTCAGTTATATTTCTGGCTGTGACCACCCCCTTCCAGTGTCAATAGTTATATTTCTGGCTGTGACCACCCCCTTCCAGTGTCAATAGTTATATTTCTGGCTGTGACCACCCCCTTCCAGTGTCAATAGTTATATTTCTGGCTGTGACCACCCCCTTCCAGTGTCAATAGTTATATTTCTGGCTGTGACCACCCCCTTCCAGTGTCAAAAGTTATATTTCTGGCTGTGACCACCCCCTTCCAGTGTCAAAAGTTATATTTCTGGCTGTGACCACCCCCTTCCAGTGTCAAAAGTTATATTTCTGGCTGTGACCACCCCCCCTTCCAGTGTCCAGTGTCCAAAGTTATATTTCTGGCTGTGACCACCCCCTTCCAGTGTCAAAAGTTATATTTCTGGCTGTGACCACCCCCTTCCAGTGTCAAAAGTTATATTTCTGGCTGTGACCCCCTTCCAGTGTCAATAGTTATATTTCTGGCCCCTTCCAGTGTCAAAAGTTATATTTCTGGCTGTGACCACCCCCTTCCAGTGTCAAAAGTTATATTTCTGGCTGTGACCACCCCCTTCCAGTGTCAAAAGTTATATTTCTGGCTGTGACCACCCCCTTCCAGTGTCCAAAGTTATAAAGTTATATTTCTGGCTATTTCTGGCTGTGACCTTCCAGTGTCCAAAGTTATATTTCTGGCTGTGACCACCCCTTTATATTTCCAGTGTCCAAAGTTATATTTCTGGCTGTGACCACCCCTTCCAGTGTCAAAGTTATATTTCTGGCTGTGACCACCCCTTCCAGTGTCTGTGACCACCCCCTTCCAGTGTCAAAAGTTATATTTCTGGCTGACCACCCCTTCCAGTGTCAAAGTTATAGTTATATTTCTGGCTGTGACCACCCCTTCCAGTGTCAAAAGTTATATTTCTGGCTGTGACCACCCCCTTCCAGTGTCAAAAGTTATATTTCTGGCTGTGACCACCCCCTTCAGTGTCAAAAGTTATATTTCTGGTTATGACCACCCCCTTCCAAAAGTTATATTTCTGGGACCACCCCCTTCTAGTGTCAAAAGTTATATTTCTGGTTATGACCACCCCCTTCCAGTGTCAAAAGTTATATTTCTGGCTGTGACCACCCCCTTCCAGTGTCCAAAGTTATAAGTTATATTTCAGTGTCAAAAGTTATATTTCTGGTTATGACCATCCCCCCCTTCCAGTGTCCAAAGTTATATTTCTGGCTGTGACCACCCCCTTCCAGTGTCAAAAGTTATATTTCTGGTTATGACCACCCCCTTCCAGTTGACCACCCCCTTCCAGTGTCAAAAGTTATATTTCTGGTTATGACCACCCCTTCTAGTGTCCAGTTATATTTCTGGTTATGACCAAAGTGTCAAGTTATATTTCTGGTTATGACCACCCCCTTCCAGTGTCAAAAGTTATATTTCTGGTTATGACCACCCCCTTCCAGTGTCAAAAGTTATATTTCTGGTTATGACCACCCCCTTCTAGTGTCAAGTTATATTTCTGGTTATGACCATCCCCTTCCAGTTCAAGTTATATTTCTGGTTATGACCATCCCCAGTGTCAAGTTATAGTTATGACCATCCCCTTCCAGTGTCAAAAGTTATATTTCTGGTTATGACCAGTGTCAAATATTTCTGGTTATATTTCAGTGTGGTTATGACCAGTGTCCCCTTCCAGTGTCTAGTGTCAAAAGTTATATTTCTGGTTATGACCACCCCCTTCTAGTGTCAAGTTAAGTTATATTTCTGGTTATGACCATGACCCCTTCCAGTGTCAAAAGTTTATATTTCTGGTTATATTTCTGGTTATGACCACCCCCTTCCAAAAGTTATATTTCTGGTTATGACCACCCCCTTCCAGTGTCAAAAGTTATATTTCTGGTTATGACCACCCCCTTCCAGTGTCAAAAGTTATATTTCTGGTTATGACCACCCCCTTCCAGTGTCAAAAGTTATATTTCTGGTTATGACCATCCCCTTCCAGTGTCCCAAAAGTTATATTTCTGGTTATGACCACCCCCTTCCAGTGTCAAAAGTTATATTTCTGGTTATGACCACCCCCTTCTAGTGTCAAAAGTTATATTTCTGGTTATGACCACCCCCTTCTAGTGTCAAAAGTTATATTTCTGGTTATGACCACCCCCTTCTTGTGTCAAAAGTTATATTTCTGGTTATGACCACCCCCTTCCAGTGTCAAAAGTTATATTTCTGGTTATGACCACCCCCTTCTTGTGTCAAAAGTTATATTTCTGGTTATGACCACCCCCTTCCAGTGTCAAAAGTTATATTTCTGGTTATGACCACCCCCTTCTTGTGTCAAAAGTTGTATTTCTGGTTATGACCACCCCCTTCTTGTGTCAAAAGTTGTATTTCTGGTTATGACCACCCCCTTCTTGTGTCAAAAGTTATATTTCTGGTTATGACCACCCCCTTCTTGTGTCAAAAGTTGTATTTCTGGTTATGACCATCCCCTTCTTGTGTCAAAAGTTGTATTTCTGGTTATGACCACCCCCTTCTTGTGTCAAAAGTTGTATTTCTGGTTATGACCACCCCCTTCTTGTGTCAAAAGTTGTATTTCTGGTTATGACCACCCCCTTCTTGTGTCAAAAGTTATATTTCTGGTTATGACCACCCCCTTCTTGTGTCAAAAGTTTTATTTCTGGTTATGACCACCCCCTTCTTGTGTCAAAAGTTATATTTCTGGTTATGACCACCCCCTTCTTGTGTCAAAAGTTATATTTCTGGTTATGACCACCCCCTTCTTGTGTCAAAAGTTATATTTCTGGTTATGACCACCCCCTTCTTGTGTCAAAAGTTATATTTCTGGTTATGACCACCCCCTTCTAGTGTCAAAAGTTATATTTCTGGTTATGACCATCCCCTTCTAGTCAAAAGTTGTATTTCTGGTTATGAAAGTTATATTTCTGGTTATGACCACCCCCTTCTTGTGTCAAAAGTTATATTTCTGGTTATGACCACCCCCTTCTTGTGTCAAAAGTTATATTTCTGGTTATGACCACCCCCTTCTAGTGTCAAAAGTTATATTTCTGGTTATGACCACCCCCTTCTGTCAAAAGTCAAAAGTTGTATTTCTGGTTATGACCACCCCCTTCTTGTGTCCAAAGTTGTATTTCTGGTTATGACCATCCCCTTCTTGTGTCCAAAGTTGTATTTCTGGTTATGACCATCCCCTTCTAGTGTCAAAAGTTGTATTTCTGGTTATGACCACCCCCTTCTAGTGTCAAAAGTTGTATTTCTGGTTATGACCACCCCCTTCTTGTGTCAAAAGTTGTATTTCTGGTTATGACCATCCCCTTCTTGTGTCCAAAGTTGTATTTCTGGTTATGACCACCCCCTTCTAGTGTCAAAAGTTATATTTCTGGTTATGACCACCCCCTTCTAGTGTCAAAAGTTGTATTTCTGGTTATGACCACCCCCTTCTTGTGTCCAAAGTTGTATTTCTGGTTATGACCATCCCCTTCTTGTGTCCAAAGTTGTATTTCTGGTTATGACCACCCCCTTCTTGTGTCAAAAGTTGTATTTCTGGTTATGACCACCCCTTCTTGTGTCAAAAGTTGTATTTCTGGCCGTGACACCCATCAACCAACCCATAAAAAAAGAAAAAGAAAAAAGGAAAACAAACCAGAAAATGTGTCAAAGCAAAACGTTACAATCAAAAACACATTTTAAGTCTGATTGTGCTCAAGCTCAAGAATGGTTCTTACCTCTTTTGCTAAAAACGAGAGAGAGAGAGAGAGAGAGAGAGAGAGAGAGAGAGAGAGAGAGAGACAGACAGACAGACAGACAGACAGACAGAGACAGACAGACATAGAGTAATATAAAGATGGGGCGGAAAGGGCGGGGTTGAATGACAGAGACGCCCTAATGGAATAAAGCAGGAAGATTAGAGAATCAGCGCAAGTGAAAAGAAAAACAATTTACAAAACCAACACGAAATTGATAACAAACAAACAAACAAAATGGGGCACCAAATCGCCCTATCAATCTGCGAACAAACATTCAAAGAATTATCAAAGAACATTCATATTATTCTTATATAAATAACAAAATAGAACCACACCCAGACTAGTAGTAGACAATAAATCAATCTATTAAAAAATAATAAAATTTACATGCCCCGTGACTCGCGGAAACCATTTTGTTTTCTCTTGCACAGTTATTTATTTGCATTATACAACAAGTCAACAACCTTTCCATCAAACTACACCACTCCCACCCACCCACAGTTGGCAAGCGAGGACTTGTTTACTTGCACGATCAGTTATATTGGGCAATGCACCAAGAGCGAGAGGATGAGAGAAGAGAGAAGAGGGGAAGGAGGGCGAAAAAGGGGGAGGGAGAGGGAGAAACAGGGTCATACAAAGGCAACTGGGTCAAGGCACCGCTGCGCCATCCGCCGGCAAAGTCTACGCCAGTCTCTCCACTGATTGGCTGAGGAGTTATCACGTGAGGCGCCAAATGACTGCAACCAGGAATGTCGCGGTAGAGCACGAACAACTAGTGTTAACTGCGCTTTTCTTGAATGTACAAAGTCATCTCGTGAATGATGTGGATCAATGTCCCAAGGCCACGTAGGCAGTCGGCTTAGGCCTACACGCTTGTTCTATGCGATTCGCCTTGATGAAATTAGGCCTAGTAGGCCTTGAGCTGAACAAAATGGGTACAACAAAATGGTTTGTACCCTCTGCCCAAAGCCATTTCCCCCTCAAAGGTATTTTATTTGCATGTTTGTTGTTTATATGTTAAAATAATTTGTAAAACATTATGGGTGAAACGTGTATGAAAAAAGCCCAAAAAATTGTTTTGGGTTGTTCCTCGACCTCAATTCTTGAATATTCCAGGAACTGCACCCACACCTACGTTTTTTTAATTGAAATCCCGCCATCTTGTCCCTCTTGCATCAGACGCATGGGGAGAGTGAGTGTATGTGAGAGAGCTATTGTAAAAGCCGTTTGGGCTTGTTATCCAATAATAGTGGAAAAGAGGAACAGTAGGTGACGTGATCTTGAAGAGTCAAGGAGGATGGTGGTTGTAGGCTACCAATCCTGTTTTCCTTTTGGGCCGCCAGCTGAAGGTCATTTAGACTGGCAGTGTGACCCGCGACAGAGTTCACTGGGTCGCCTCTCACTCTGCGTGCTTCAGCGGGAAGGAGAGGGGTAGGGGGGGGGGGGGGGGGGGAATACGAATCAGGAGATGATAATATGGGCATACAATTATGGAAACTCTAGTTTTCCAAAATATGCCACTTTGTTTCCATTCCCTTACTATATGTTTACAAACAAGCCACACACAGAAGGATTTTACATTCTCACGCATTTTCCCGTTCATACAGTAGTTTTTTGCTTTTTTTTGTGGTCGGGGATTTTTAAATTTTCGGCTTTTCTTGTGAAATCTGAGCACCCATGACGTTTCCGTTGAAAAGTTCCATGTCCCAGCAGATATTTGGCCCGTTAAAGACCCACTGACCTACCACGATTAAGTCCCTTGTTTTTTTGCTGGGTAGCTGTGACCCACATGCAAATGCCCTCAACTTCAAATTGAGGCTGCTCTTTAAAATGTTTCGTTTTGAATTTGGGGGCATTTGTATGGGAGTCAAACCTGGTCAAAGCAACCATGACAACAGGTGTTACCTTTAATATCTGTACAGCATGCAGGTTTGCATAACATGTACATGTATGCATGATTCTATAAACATTTGAGGGCACTTAAAGACCCACCAGACCCATGAGTGAACATCGCGGGTTTCACGTGTTTCCCTCTCTCGCTGGTAAGAAATCTTATTTTGACCAGGTTTGACAAATGCCCCCAAATTGAAAACGAGACAGGCTTTAAAGAGCAGCCTCAATTTGAAATTGGGGGCATTTGCATAGGGGTCACACCTACCCAGAAAAAACCCAAGGGACTTAATCTCGCTGGGCCAGTGGGTCTTTAACAGGTAAAGCCTGTCGTATGCAAAAAAGTAGCATCGTGTAAATTCTTCGCTCGCTACTATGAGTTAGCATTTGCGACATTAAGGATGAACGCAATTTCACTTTTTCCGTATTTGAAACACTTTTCCGTACTCAAATCGTTCATATTTCATAACATTACGGAAAAAAGTGAAATTTAAAAAAAAATCGCTCAATGTCGCAAATGCTAAGTCTCATAGTAGCGAGCGAAGTATTTACACGATGCTACTTTTTTGCATACGACAAAGCCGACCCTTGTTGTCAGGTTTACAGCATTCGGAGATGTTTTGTCTGATTTTGAAATTTTCAAGCGCTGTACTTCTTTCCCCATCTTCTCACCTTGCTTCGTCGTCTTCTTTATGTTTTCTTTCTCTGTCTTCCTTTCTTTATCACGATTTGAATAAAATTATTTAATATGCCTTGTACGTTTATTTAATTATTTCAGCTACTGGTTAATATTAGTTTCAGGTAAAGGTAAAGATGTGCCCCCCCCCCCCTGCATTTCTCGGTTAATTCCATTTGTCCGTTTTTGCCTTTCTTACCAAACATAAAGCTGTATTTTATTAACCTTTTCAGCTTTTGGGAATACTAACCCTAACCCTACCCCACCCCACCCCTATAAGACGGGAAAACGCAATGAACCACGACTGACAAATGCCGCGGTGTACTGCAGTACATAGGGGGGGGGGGGGGGGGGGGGGTCCTATTATATAATGGCCTTTATCATGACTGCAATTAATTATTGAACAAAGATAATTAGCTCAAAATGTTCATAAAATACAGCTTCATGTTTGGTAAGAAAGGAAAAAACGGAAAAATGGAATTAACCGAGAAATGTAGAGGGGTTGGCACATCTTGATCATTTTGAAAACTGGTTTGTTTTGTTTGAATTTATTCATGTTAAGCACGACAGTACGTATGTGTTGTATTTGCCAGCTGCCATATATATGTACATTATAATAGTAAAACTAGACACATAAGCTCCAAGCTTGTTGGTGCCATTATTCGTTTTTGGATAAAGTGCTATATGTGTTGGTGAATAAACAATCTATTTAAAGCAACAGATTTTACCATATCTTGATGCATTGCATTGGCTTCAGGGTTGATTCCGTACTTGGAATATTCGTATAGATTTTCGCGGAGGGTTGTAAATATTAATGATATTGGTAGTAAAAGGGCAGATTGACTCTTACAGAATACCATACTGGCGATTTGCAACACATATTATCTAAGAGGGAAACACGAAAACATAGGCCGAGCCCTAGTTCTTTCTCGACTGTTTATGCTCATTTTATAACAATAGTACGTGCAAGTATTCTAGTCATAATCCGGGGGCATCCCCCTCTCTCTCTCTCTCTCTCTCTCTCTCTCTCTCTCTCTCTCTCTCTCTCTCTCTCTCTCTCTCTCTCTCTCTCTCTCTCTCTCTCTCTCTCTCTCTCTCTCTCTCTCTCTCTCTCATCTGTGCATGTTTTGCACGAAAGAGAAAAAATAAAACTGTTAGCATCCTCCGACTTGGTACAGGTACATATGGGACATTTCTATATGCATGATAATAAATTTTTTCATATAGCGCTAAGATCCATACAGTAGTATGCTCGATGCGCTTTACAAAAGCAACATTATAAGATTTTAAAAACCCATGCAGTACAATCAACCAGATAGTCATGCTGCCAACATTCCAATGCAAAGAAATAAAGTAAGAAAGATTACATGATTCTTACTCACAAAAACTAATGAACTTTGAACTATAATTATGCAGTTGACACATGGACATAAACAAACTCGAAGCCCACAAATAATCAGGTATTTTGGCAAAAACAGTAATTGAAAACTAACGCTCACACACACACACATCCCAACATATTTATAGTAGGCTTAGCTCAACAATGACATGTGCAAAAATTAATGAAAATGTAATCAAACAATGAATGCACCAATACAAACATACACACGGCCCATGATCTCTCTCTCGCACTCCCTCTCGCACTCCCTCTCTCTCTCTCTCTCTCTCTCTCTCTCTCTCCAGGATACTGCAACTGATACAAGGAGTGTGACGAGAGAGAGAGAGAGAGAGAGAGAGGGGATCTCTTTACTTAGTGCGACCGTAGAAGTGTGACGAGAGAGAGAGAGAGAGAGAGAGAGAGAGAGAGAGAGAGAGAATGAATCTCTTTACTTAGTGCGACCGTAGAAATGTGACGAGAGAGAGAATTAGGTTGGATGTTGGATTAAGGATTAGAATAATAGGCTCGTGCACAGAATACAATCGGTTGCGTTTGTCTGCTTTAGGACTGTATGATTCTGTAATTGTGTTCCTAACAAGGTCAAAGTAAACAAAATATACCCTTGCGATACTTAGCTTTCAAACGGATACCCAATTAACTCTACATTGTTTTTGTTTTTAGTTCTTATTAGAGGAGTGAAGTATAATTATCCATCCCTTCCCACGCTTTCCTGTTCTTTTATGTTCTAAAAAAAGAAGCCATATATATAGTGCAACAAACAACGCATTAAAAATGTATTTATTATCCACTCCCACAGTTTTGCGCAGTTCCTATTCATTGACCTTTCATCGTCAAGTTTTCTAGTTAACTCTGAACAGTCCAGTCTTTTTGCCCCTTGAAGTCGTAAAAATCGCCCTGTTTTTATCAAAACTGAAATAACAACCAAGATCAATATCAAACATGACAAAAGTATGGGCAACCGAAACGCCCCATTGCCAACCAAGCAAACCTCTTTCATACCCATTTCACATACACCCCCCCCCCCCCCCCCCCATCCCTTCGATCACGACTTCTACGACACTCCTTGTTCTCTCATTTATATATCTCACCACCATCACCCTCCAGCCCACTTTTAACCAGGACACGACCCTGTACTAAGTTTGTGTGTGTGTGGAGAGAGAGAGAGAGCGAGAGAGAGAGGGGGCGAACAAGGGCTGTTGTGCACAAATACTATGAATAAGGGTGAAATTTGATTAGTTTACATAATTACGCATCAACACACATACATACTTCAGAGCGAAAGAGAGCGAGAGAGAGAGGGACACAGAGAGAGAGAGAGGGGGACAGAGAGAGAGAAAGAGAGCGAGAGAGAGTGCGCAAAAAAAAGAAGAAGTGTATCACGAAAAACAACGTCGGAAAATTCTGCAACTAGGTCAGTGACCGGTAAGTGGGTCACGGGGGCGCGGCGAGGTCGCTGTGTCGGGTGACATAAGGCAAGGCTGGCACGCAGGCAAGATGGCGACGGCCTAGTTTGTGTAGCGAAGAGAATTGAATGTTGTTTTGTTTGGTTAATATTGGTACCAGGTGTTTTTTTTGGGGGGGGAATCCATGCATTATTGGCACATTAGTTTTATGCTAATTTGTAATTTTGAAAACAATAAAGGTTTTGTAACTCAAACCTCTTACAAACACCCCCCTCTCTCTCTCTCTGAAGTATGTATACATATTATGTTGTTGCGTGTGTACGCACAATGCATAATTATGTAAACTAATCAAATTTTACCATTATTCATAGTATTTGTGCACAACAGCCCTTATTCGCCCCCTCTCTCTGTCTCTCTCTCTGTCTGTCTGTCTGTCTCTCTCTATCTCCCTATTTGTCTTTCTCTCAGTCAGTCTCTCTCTCTCTCTCTCTCTCTCTCTCTCTCTCTCTCTCTCTCTCTCTCTCTCTCTCTCTCTCCTCTCCCCCCTCCCTCCCTTCGGCTCCTGCTTTCATGCATGTACGGGCTTGCAGATCATTGACATACCGTCTGCACGAGTGCGCGCGCGCGTGTGCATTAAAACATACACGAATTGCAGCGCGTGTTCTGAACTAGTACAGCTTGGCCTACTTTTTAATTGTTGTGCACGGGCCATCCATTGCGCTCTCGCTCTCTCTCTCTCTCTCTCACTCTCTCTGTGTGTGTTGTTTTTACCCCACTTTTTTTTATTTTTTTAGAGGACCTGATGAAAAGAAGCTAGTGTTGCTTTATTCAGTTATTCTCGGTAAACATATCAACCCAACTATGAAAAACAAGACATTAGTAAGAGCGCTGCTACAATGTAGGTTTAAGTTTCCATACATGTTTTGTGTTCCTTCATGCCTCTGCATAGTCACAGAGGTCTGTCTTTAAAAACACTGTGGGTCTGTTTGCCCTAGGTCTATGGAACCAAATGGTTCCTCCTGGCAAGTCACAGCAGGTTTGATGTTATGTCATATTCCAAAATACTGTACCAGATTTAGTACTTCATTCCATGGACTATGATGAATAAATGAATAAATGAACATAATCTGGCGGACAAAACGCCGACAAAACATTACCCCCTTGGATGAGATGATAATGGAAAATAACTTTACCGAAAATAGCCTAATCCTTGTCCATACAAAGTATGTTTATGAAACACAGATTATGTAACTGTATATAAAGAAAAAAATAAAGGAAAAAAATAGAAAAAATAAAAATAAAAATAAACAATAATGAAAAAACGCTTTGGCTCTCATTATCTTCACATTGAAAACGGAGTTAGTCTCCGAAACG
Organism: Phymorhynchus buccinoides; assembly: GCA_017654935.2. Classification (NCBI taxonomy): domain Eukaryota; kingdom Metazoa; phylum Mollusca; class Gastropoda; order Neogastropoda; family Raphitomidae; genus Phymorhynchus; species Phymorhynchus buccinoides. Next base: position 90,766,643 of record CM065680.1, read on the forward strand.
TCTGCTTTTTTTCAAATAAAAGGGACAGAAACCTATCGTTTTGAACTTTGTGTTTTTTAACTGTGTATACTTTATTGAAGGCATCTGACAATGAGCGGGTAAGTGAACGAGCGAGAAACTAACAGACTGATTGACTTGCTAGCAGACAATATACAGATCGATTTAATATTTCCTAATGTCTTTGAGGGAATGTAGAGCTGGGGGAAACAAAGACCAGGTGTAGCGTTCTCAAAATGGATTTGTTCTCAAGATACCCGCGCATGCGCAAAATCGATCATGACGTACCATCAAATTTTATCTACTGTGTATTCGACACTAAATTGACCCTAAGCCTATCCCTATCCCTAACCCTAACCCGTCAAATAAAGTTGATGGTACGTTTTGAGATTACAGTCTCAATTTCGCGCATGCGCAGGAATCTTGAGAACAGGGTAATTCGAGAACACTACACCGGTACGAGGGAGTATAAATCAATCCAGGGGAACAAAGACTCAAAAGAGACATAGAGCTGGGGTCATTTGCTGTAATTTGTAAGGGAACATAGACGTGAGGGAAACTACGTCTGACCCCCTATAGTAATTGTTATAATGAATTCCCTAATCTGGGTGTTGAAGTAATGTTTTAATACTTTAACCCTTTCGCCGCCAGCCATATTTCAGCCAAAAATTGCCATTGAATGTACCTGGGTAGAGAACAAAATCCATCTGCAGTATTGGGGA
>CM065680.1:90772361-90892361 GCA_017654935.2 Phymorhynchus buccinoides
GCGCGCGCGAATAGAGAAAAGGAAACAGAATGAAGGAGAGAGAAGGAATCTTGGATTTGAACATAAAAATAACAATAAGCAAACATTTCATTCTCTATTTATTTAATAAATCAGAATGATTACGCCAAACCCCATGTAACTACGATTTACCGTAAAGAAATGACAAATGTTTAGCATTGTCAAGATTTAAACAAGCATCATTGTCTTTTAACCATCCACCTTCATCTTATCAGTTGATGATTCTGATGCTACCAATATAACAATTATTCTTGCATTTTTAGATTGATTGCCTTTGGTCAACGGAACACTGAATAAGAGGTCATTTGCAGCTTTCTATCTTCTATTCGGATATTTATGTAATACACATCTGTATTGTTAAAAAATCGGGACTTTCCAGGTGTTACACTGCCTCCAGGATCGTTCCCACCATCTTTATAATACCAATGTCCCATATGTGTCTGTTCCAGACCGGAGGACGTAGAGCAGAAATTTATTATCTTTCTATCTTCTCAAGCATCCTAATGAAATACAGGGGGGGGGGGGGGGGGGGGGGGGGGGGGGGGGGGGGGGGGGGGGGGGGTGGGGGGGGGGGGGGGGGGGGGGGGGGGGGGGGGGGGGGGGGGTTACTCTTCTAACCTTTTCTAAACTTGAGCGAGTCATGGAACAAACAATAAGCAATGTTAATGGTGTTGAGATTTAAAGACCCACCAGATCACGTGTCAAAATCACGCGTTTCACATGTTTTCCCTCCTATAGCTGGAAAGAAATCTTGTTTTGACCTAGTCTGACTCCCATATCAATGCCCCCAAATTCAAATGGAAACATCATTTTATAGAGCAGCCTCAATTTCAAGTCGGGGACATTTGTATGTGGGACACAGCTACCCAGAAAAAAACCAAGGGACTTAATCGTGGTGCGTCAGTGTCTTTAAATAAAAAGGCAATTAATGGAACGTAGAATTGTCTCAAGTGACCTCCAGTTCTTCAATAATAATAACAAGTGCAACGCCGAGCGGCTGCAAAGTCCCCTCGCAGCATCGCCGAGCTACTCCGAAATCGGAATGTGTCGGTTGTACACATACATAAAAACGCATCAAAACAGCACGTAACTACAAAAAACGCATCAAAACAGCACGTAACTGAATATTTTTTTTATATATAGCCTTGGGGTTCGGACCCGTGATTTGAGCGCGCGCGATCATGCGCATATGAGCGCACAGAAAAATTCATGACAACTGTGTTATAGACCATTCATCAAGAAATGTTGTGAAAAAAACTGCATTGAAATACATGCAAAACTTCGCGAGATATTAGCGATTATGTGTTTCGGGGTTTGAACCCCGTAACTGGCGCGACCGTGACCTTAATGTAAAACTAAATACATCAGTGGATAGCTTGCATCTTGGCAAACTAGTATACCAAATTTGATGATGATAGACTGAACTGTTTTTGAGAAAAACGGACAAATAGCCGGACGGACGGAGGCACGCCGGACGGATGGACCAGACAAAAACAATAGCTCCCCGAACCTTAGGCTCGGGGACTAAAAACAAGACATTAATAAGAGCGCTGCTACAATGTAGGTTTAAGTTTCCATGTTTTGTGTTCCTTCATGCCTCTGCATAGTCACAGAGGTCTGTCTTTAAAAACACTGAAGAGAATCGGGAGAGCGCGTCACTCTCAGAGCAGCGCCAACTGGAAATGGGGCCTTATAACTCCGCCGTTTCTTAACTGAATCGCTTCAAATTTGCTGTACTCAGCGCTACCAGTACTTGCCGTTACCGTTACTCGGGAGAGCGCGTCACTCTCAGAGCAGCGCCATCAGGAAATGGGGCCTTATAACTCCGCCGTTTCTTAACTCTATACTATCCTATGCTATAGCGTACCTGACGTACACAAGCGTTCCATACTAGGCAGGTTTGCATCATTACATAAAAAATATTTAAAAAATAATGCTTAACCGCACAGTTTTGAAAATTTGCGGTATTGTTTATAATAAAAGCTAGCATATGTTATAATTCCAAAGTAAATTTTTTATTATTAGCAGATTTTAAAAAAAAGCATGACAAAGAAGACGAAGAGCGGGGTAGTGACTCGTTTTCATTCATTGCGGTACTAAAAATAGATGGAAAGTTATTTCATTGGTTGAAAACTATTAAGGGACCGTAGAGGAACACTTCTATACCAGTTTGGGTTGCCAGGCTTTGCGGAGTTGTGAATTGTGAAAGGTTAAACGCTATGTACACTGTAGCGTACATTAGTATTGAACGGTTGTAAAGGGAAGCAATCGGCCAGTAAAGAGTGAGTTAACCGAATCGCTTCACATTTGCTGTCAGGCTTGCTGTGGCCGGGGCAAAGCCTGGCAGCAAATTTGAAGAGAATCGGGAGAGCGCGTCACTCTCAGAGCAGCGCCAACGGGAAACGGGGTCTTATAACTCCGCCGTTTCTTAACCGAATCACTTCAAATTTGCTGTTCTCAGCGTTACCAGTACTTAGCGTTACCGTTACTAGGCGTTACCGGTACTCGACGTTGCGCTAGTAACAATAGTAATAAACAGAAAACGGTAAAGGTAAAGACTCCCCCTGCATTTCTTGGTTAATTCAATTTTTCCGTTTTTTCCTTTCTTACCAATCATAAAGCTGTATTTTATTAACCTTTTCAGCTAATTATCTTTTTGGAACAATAACTCTAACACCCCCCCCCCCCCCCCCCCCCCCCCCCTATAAGACGGAAAAACGCAATGAACCACGACTGTGACAAATGCCGCGGTGTACTGCAGTACATTGGGGGGGGGGGGGGGGGGGGTCCTATTACATAATGGCCTTTATCATGACTGCAATTAATTATTGAACAAAGATAATTAGCTGAACATGTTCATAAAATACAGCTTCATGTTTGGTAAGAAAGGCAAAAACGAAAAAATGGAATTAACCGAGAAATGTAGGGGGGGGGGGGCACACCTTGACCTTTACCCCCATTAAGAAATATATATATTAAATACAAATCCGATACTTCACACGTACACGCACACGCACACGCACACGCACACACACACACAGATAAAAGACATTCTTACCCAAAGGTTACTTTACATGCATGCGCGTACCGAAATCATGAGTGCTACCCAGTCAGACAACATTAAACATTCATTTTAGTCGTAAGCTTCTTGCTTTATGCTGATGTGTGTTCGTTATTTTGTGAATATTGTTTTGCTAAAAACATCTTCGATCATTAATCGGTAATGACTGTAAAACGACGAACCACGACTCAGGCAGGGGAGGGCAGTGGTGGTGAAGAATTGTGTAAACACTTTTAATATATCCACATCCTAAGGCTCGGTGTACATCTCGTGTCCTGGCTAATACAAAGCATCTGTTTTGTTTCATTCTGTGTTTTTCTCACACCTGCTGCCATGTATTTCACACCGACTGGCGTGCGTTGTGTACAGCATTTGGTCCGCTGTCGCCCATGTTGTTTGGGTCTTGGGGAAGGGAGACCAAAAGAAGCAGACGTGCTCGTGTATATAACCTGTCAGCAAGTCAAAAGCAACAAGGCGTGTGCTGCCTTTCACACGATTGTCAAACATGCTGGGTCCTCGGTAGAACACAGATGGACACCGAGCATAAGCCAGTGCTGGGAGGGGGGGGGGGGGGGGGGGGGGGGGGGGGGGGTCACAACATGCTGGGGGGGGGGGGGGGGGGGGGGGGGGGGGGGGGGGTGGGGGGGGGGGGGGGGGGGGGTGGGGGGGGGGGGGGGGGGGGGGGTGGGAGGGAAAAGAGTACATTGGAAGGAACACTTCACATGAAGAATAGACGAAGAGGGAACCATGTGAAAGAGGATAAACAAGCAGTCCCAAGGCTAACGGGATATACTTGGGGATTGGGAGGTTTGAAGAATGAGGAAGAGAAAAAAATCAGGAAGGGTGGGGGTGGGGGGGTGGGGAGACAAATGGTAACCATCCAGACTAAGAAGGGGTCAAGGAGACAATAAAGAGATGGGGTACACATAGTTTCATTGGGGATACAAGCGCACGCACACACTCCGCTCTCTCTCTCTCTCTCTCTCTCTCTCTCTCTCTCTCTCTCTCTCTCTCTCTCTCTCTCTCTCCCTCTCTCTCTCTCTCTCTCTCTCTCTCTCTCTCTCTTATCTTCCGAAAATTCTCAACTAATCTCTAAAGTAGCATCGTTTATACATAAAGCTTTAACAGTTAGACGTCAATGTTTGAGTGAAAGGCAGAATGCACGAGATGTTACTTAAAGTTTTTGCTTGTATTGTTATTGTTATGGGCCAGTGGCCTAACAATTAAACCACTTTTGACTCTCTCTCTCTCTCTCTCTCTCTCTCTCTCTCTCTCTCTCTCTCTCTCTCTCTCTCTCTCTCTCTCTCCTCTCTCTCTCTCTCTCTCTCTCTCTCTCTCTCTCTCTCTCTCTCTCTCTCTCTCTCTTCTCTCTCTCTCTCTCTCTCTCTCTCTCTCTCTCTCTCTCTCTCTCTCTCTCTCTCTCTCTCTCTCTCTCTCTCTCTCTCTCTCTCTCTCTCTCTCTCTCTCTCTCTCTCTCTCTCTCTCTCGTCTTCTCTCTCTCTCTCTCTCTCTCTCTCTCTCTCTCTCTCTCTCTCTCTCTCTGAAAGGCTCTCTCACTCTCTCTCCTCTCTCTAAAGTCTCTCTGCTCTCTCTTCTTCTCTCTCTCCTCTCTCTCTCTCTCTCTCTCTCTCTCTCTCTCTTCTCTCTCTCTCTCTCTCTCTCTCTCTCTCTCTCTCTCGACGTTTTCCCGGAATTGTAGTCTTCTTTGAAGGATTCATGGCAAACAGGACTTTAAGATATTACACAAAGCAGCGCATATTAAATTCAGATTGGGTATTTCTCCCATGTTGATGCATAAACTAAAACATACAAATAATGTTCTACCTTCACATTTATTATGCTCAGCTTGTAAACACAGTATTGAAGATGAATATCATGTGTTGTTTGAGTGTATAACGTATGTATCACTTAGAACATTTGCCGAGCATGTGCTTGATAAAGAAAATGGGAGTGTGTCATGTTATGTAATGTCTTGTGATAATGAAAAGACTGATATTATTGTCAAGGTTCTTGTAAACATTTATTGTCAGTTAAAAATAGTTTATTTAAAAAAGTTTTATATTAGTAACCTAGGCCTACGTTTGACGAAATAATGTATGATGTTGAAAGAGTAGCCAGTGCTAGATGATAAGATTAAATTACTGAAGGTGAATGAAAAAGCATATGTGAAACTGATTCGTTCCTTGAAATGACCATGTATATTTGTTTATTCAATAAAAATAAAAACATCATTTCATTTCATTTCATTTAATCTCATCTCTCTCAAAACGATAACAAAAGTGAAACAAGTGCAACGCCGAGCGGCTGCAAAGTCCCCTCGCAGCATCGCCGAGGTACTCCGAAATCGGAATGTGTCGGCTGTACACATATATAAAAACGCATAAAAACAGCACGTAACTACATAAAAAGGCATCAAAACAGCACGTAACTGAATAGTTTTTTTTATATATAGCCTTGGGGTTCGGACCCGTGATTTGAGCGCGCGCGATCATGCGCACACGCGCGCACAGAAAAATTCATGACAACTGTGTTATAGACCATTCATCAAGAAATGTTGTGGAAAAAACCCTGCATTAAAATACATGCGAAACGTCGCGAGATATTAGCGATTATGTGTTTCGGGGTTTGAACCCCGTAACTGGCGCGACCTTGACCTTAATGTAAAACTAAATACATCGGTGGATAGCTTGCATCTTGGCAAACTAGTATACCAAATTTGATGATGATAGACTGAACTGTTTTTGAGAAAAACGGACGAATAGCCGGACGGACGGAGGCACGCCGGACGGACGGACGGACACCGGACGGACGGACCAGACAAAAACAATAGCTCCCCGAACCTTCGGCTCGGGGACTAAAAAGGGAGACGGTGTGAGAAGTGGGGAGACGTCCTCCAAACTGGACGGAATGCTGGCCGGATGCTCGATGGGAACACAGCAATAAATTTAAAACGAGCGGCAGCAAGGCATTGTGACAATGCTAACCCGGCCAGAGTTATGTCAAACTTCAAGGTCAAGGTCAGCACGATGTTGATTAACGAAAGGAAGCTTCCTTTTCAAGCTGTCTACCCCTTTGCCAATTTTAATCAAAGTCCAAACAGTAGTTTTTAAGATAATCGATACACAGACACACACACAAACCAATCGCAAAACCCCGGCCTCTGGCCGGGTAATTAAGAAAAGCCTCCTCCTCCGTCTGCACCCTTCCATTCATTTCAGGCTGTTCCGTCGACCGCTGTCGCATTCTCAGATTACTGTGGTCTGAATTTACGTGCGCATAACGTACCATCAATTTGTGTGTGTGTGTGTGTGTGTGTGTATTTGACACTAAACTGACCCTAGGCCTATCCCTAACCCTAACCCTATTTCTAACCCTAACCCTAAGGGAATGCGACAGTGATGTAGGGTTAGGATAGGTTTAAGGTCAGTTTAGTGTCAGTGGTAATCCGAGAATGCGACAGCGGTCGACGGAACAGCCTGAAATGAATGGAAAGGTGCAGACGAGGGAGGGGGCTTTTCTTAACATTTGCCAACCTGTCTACTTTCATTGTCAACATTTTATTTTTCCCTTTTACTGACAAGATATAGTAAGGAATCTCTGAGCTCTCTCCAGGGATTCAACTAAAACCTTTATTTAGACCTATCATTCTTTTTGTTTGACAGACATACTTATAACTAAATACAATATTATACGGGGTGATCGACCTTTCAGTTCTCATTGCTGACACTCATCACGCGTCTTTTTTTTCTGTCTTTTTTTAACAGGTTACCGCAAATGTGGTGATTGTTGATTTATTCCCCGTAGAAATAAAAATGAAGATGCCACAATCACATAAACATATTCCATGTAGCCTTGTAGATTACCGAGACCTTCGTTCAGGTCGCAGCCATGGGGATTAGAAAACACATTGGCAAGCACTGGGGGTTAATTCATATGGGTTGCCGTTTGTGTGAATTACTGTATTGGTCGTTGAATTATCATTCTAACCCTAAGAAAAGGGGACATTTCTGCCAATTTTCATTTTGATTGTCACACAATTTCCAACTCATTAGGAATATCTTTATACGGTTTGCAATTTGTGTGAAATAACATTACAAGTCAAGTCAAGTCAAGTACATTTATTATAGTACATAGGAGATACTTGTGTTTATTTGAATTAAGAGAGAGTATGTGTGTGTGCCTCACTTTTGTGTGTGTGTGTTGTTGTTGTTGTTCTTTAATTTAACGTCTTTTCACTTAGAAGTGATATTAGACATGAAAGTGAGTGTGTGCGCGTAGGTATGTGCATGTGTATCTGTGTCTGTGTGTGTGTGTGTGTGTGAAGAGAGACACTGGACACGTTTAATGTCATCAGCCACAAAATACAGGTCCTAATTTGAGAAACGGGCCATCGGGCATATTCATGTAATTAACCCCTTCACTGCCAGAGAAAATCAAAGAAAAAAATAATTGGGCAAATCATGCCATGAAAAAGACAACTGATAGAAACAATCTGGCAAAATGGTCTGGGAATATAACTCTCTTGACTGTGTTAGAGCAAAAGCCAGCATATCAGGGTTATTCCTCTTCATCTGATGACATCATCAGTGATGTCATCAGGTCAGTACGTAATACGTTGGTGGCAGTCAAGGGATTAAGCAGAGAGAGAGAGAGAACACTGGAACACCGGATTTTTAATGTGAGGCCTCCGGCCTATCCAGATGGGGACATGTACAATAAACAGCACAACATTCAATCAAAATAATGAAAATAGCTCGATAATAACTCGGAATGACAAAATTACATTGATTCTTCTAACAGAGAGCGAGAGAGCTATAATTTACGAAGAAGTCTGACCACCAGACAAGAAATAGACAGGTGATGAGCTTCACGAGTTTAACGCACGGTCGCTAGGGGGCATTGTTTTCTTAAATGAAAGCCCGCCACTGTTCAAAGGAAAACCAGGCAACAAAATAAAATAGTAAAAACTCGGTTAGCTTACAGCCCACCGGTCATCGGCCCCTACACACTGATCGGCTTAGAGGTCAAGGGGCCAGTCACGCTTACCGTCAGCGTCTGACCGGTCCGGTGTCACTTCGTTTTGTCCCATTTTGCCCCTACGAATTTTGGGAAACTGTCCTCTTTTTTTTTTATCCGTGTCGGTCATCATTGTATTGTGACTGGGGGGGGTTCTCGATTTGATTTTTTTCAATAGAATCTTTTAATTGAGAGCTATCTACAAGAATGTATCCTGTTATTCCTGTGCAAAGAAAGGCCAGAAGGTACATATTGTTTTATAAGGAATGAAAAAGGTTCAGCATATTCTAACATTTAACCCTCGAAAGTTTGCATCTTATGTTGAGCCATTGTGCTCTCTCCCCCCCCCCCCCCCCCCACCCCCTGTCTCTCTCTCGCTTGCGTAACATCACTTACTAAATTTCATGCATCCACACCAAAGACAATGAAAACGAACCCTTTTAGAGTCTTTGTCCACACACAACACACTAGTCACCAGAGACACACACACTAAGCACACGCAGAGTCCACACAGACAGTCTCTCTCTCTCTCTCTCTCTCTCCCTCTCTCTCCTCTCTCTCTCTCTCTCTCTCTCTCTCTCTCTCTCTCTCTCTCTCTCTCTCTCTCTCTCTCTCTCTCTCTCTCTCTCTCTCTCTCTCTCTCTCTTAGCTTACAACGGCGATTGAGAGACAAACAAAGAAACACATCGATCGTAAAATTCAGAAAGATCGCGTCAGCGTCACATCGACCCGACAAGAAAGAAACTGTGTTAATGTTCAAGGCAGATGATTTAGTATTGGAATTGTCCTGCCCCACTGACTCTGAGGACGCTGAATTTCTATTCTGCCACCTCAAGCAAGAAGAAAGAAACGTGTCGGCTCCCTTTGCGCCAATCTTCGCAAAGGGAGACGTGGTGTTGTTTAGAAAACAACATGCTGACGTCATCGCACGAGCGGAGCAGAGGACGAGATGGGAAATCTACGTGACTTTATCCTCCATTATCTGGGATGACAACCGATGTGCACGAGCCTTCCAGTTTTGACCCACTTTCGACCACTGCTTTTGATTAAAGACCCCGTGACGCGCCACGGTTACGTCCCTTGGTTTTTTCTGGGTTGCTGTGACACGAATTCGAATTTTCAAATATTCAAATTGAGGCTGCTCTTTAAACTGATGTGTCGCTTTCAATTTGGGGTTATTTATATGTAAGTCAGACTTGGTCAAAACAAGATTTATTTCCAGTTATAAGAGGGAATACACGTGAATCCCGTGATTTTGACATGTGATCGGGTGGATCTTTAACAATCGAACATGAGTTGTGACAAAACTGTTAAAGGAAATGAAAAACTGTTTAAAAAAAAAAGAAGTCTGCTATGGAAACCATGTCAGACTAATCGCGCTGTGTTTTCTTGTGTTTTGTTCTTTCGCAAATCGCGCCGAATTGCTAATGGAGTTGTACTCTGATGCAATAAATCATTTCGTATTCGTATTCTCTCTCTCTCTCTCTCTCTCTCTCTCTCTCTCTCTCTCTCTCTCTCTCTCTCTCTCTCTCTCTCTCTCTCTCTCTCTCTCTCTCTCTCTCTCTCTCTCTCTCTCTCAATGTAAACATTTGCATTTAGACTGATTTGTACCACACTATAACTAAGAATGACTCATGAATTAACCAAGAAGCAGAATGGGGAAAATACATTTCGTGAAAGGTCGAAATGGGAAAAGGCAATTGAAGAAAAGACAAATCGGAAAATGTTTGTCTGGCCAGCCAGTCAGCCAGCAATAGTATGTAGCCTCTTGCCACATGAACAACCTTGTGTGTCCTCGAGACTGACTAGTGAGTGGACGGTACTTCACTGCCCCAGTCGGGTCAGTTAACACTGAATTGAACAACTTGGAATGGGACTGACTGACTAACCTGGTGGAAGCACAACTTCAACACACACGCACGCACGCACGCACGCACGCGCGCACACACACACGCACACACACACACACACACACACACACATACATACATACATACATACATACACACACACACACACACACACACACACACACACACACACACACACACACACACACACACAAGGAAATTTGTGTTGCGTATTCAATGTACCATCTGAAAATTAATATTTTGACCTAACCTGACTTCTGGTCGAGGACCACAAGACTCATCATGCATTATTGACCTGTAGCATGGAGTGGACAGGATGCCAAAGTTAAACAGGCCCTCACCCTCGCCATGATTGCTGAACGATACCCCAGGAGGCATGGATTCATGTATACACCGATGGGTCAGCAACCAACGCCGTGGCTGATGGAGGTGCAGCCCTGTGGAGAGACCGCAGCTCGCAGTGTTGCCACACTGGGGAAGCACTGCACGAACTACAGAGGAGAAGAAGAAGCCCTCCTGCAGGCTGCCTCCATTGTTCAGGACTCGGACAACAATACCTGCCAAGTTGTTTTCCTGTCTGACGCCCTGCCCTCTCTGTTCTGCAAGCGTTTCAGAACAACAAACTCCCAAGCCTGAACAAAGCACTCCTATAAGTTGCCTCTGGCAGAAGAGTGGTGCTCCAGTGGATACCAGCCCACTGTGGAATACCAGGCTACGAGGCTGCTCATCGCTTGGCAAAGGAGGGCCCTGAGGGGGAGCAACCAAACAACAGCATCACCTACAGCGAGGTGAGGAGCATCATCAGGACCCTCACAACGCCAAAGAAGTCCAAGGATGACTACCACTTGTTGACGGGGGAGCAGCAAAGTGTCCTGGTGAGGCTCCGTACAGGGCACACTAGACTGAACAGTCATATGTGCCGCGAGCTCAGATCTGGTGCCTTCTCCAACCTGTCCCCGTGGACATGAAGATCAGACTGCGGAGCATGTGCTCCAAACAATCCCTCTATTTGAACTAACAAGAAAAGAAGTGTGGCCAGCAGAAACTTCCATAAGAACTAAGCTGCATGGCAGCCAACAAGAGCTGAAACCCCCCCATCATTATTTGTGTTAAGATCCAGTTTGGTCGTGTAGACTAGGCTTACGCCAAGAAGAAGAAAGAAGAAAGATCTGCAGCATTGCGCAAGGAGTGCAGAGAGGAACATACTTTTATTTGACAGTGCAAACTTCCACTGAAGACCCACAGGAAGATTGAGCGAACAAAGCGAGCGAGAGTAAAGGTAGAAGATAGATGAGGATGGGAGTGAAATCGAACGAGCCAAACAATGTTCAACTATGTTTATGTTATGTGAACATGATTTTGTCTGTGTTTGTCAGCCGCCATTTCAGTGTTTAAATACGAGTAGGCGAACAGTATGAACTCTAAGCTTGTTGCCGTTATTTTTGTGTGTTTGATTTGGATCGTTGGCCTTTTGGGCAGTAAAGATTATTTAAGTCAAAACAAGCCTGAATAGGACGGGTGGCCAAATAAAGAAATAAACAACTCTCACAGGTCCAAGTTAGCCTAGCAGTGTCCAGTCTTTTGTGATGTGAAAGCAATTGGGCGCAGCCCCGATAGTGAACAATAAACGAGCACATTATTATCATAAGTTCTGGAAGAGCAAGCTCAGCAACTATTGCTGGACACGCAAAACCCATGTCAGTCACACGTGAAAGTCTCTAATTATTGTTATTGAGAGATTAATCTATCTCGAACGGTCACACACAAACAGAAGCTATTTAATATTATCCTAATCATTTCACAATCGGGGAGTGTTTCACAACAGAATCCACTAATCCACCCATACTTTTGTTCTCCCGTTAAGCTGATATTTTTTTGGTTATATTCCCCTGGTTCAAATCTCTCACCCACCCCCATTTTCTTCCCTTATTGTAAGCCCCCTTCCCACACCCATTTTCTCTCTGTTTCTCTCGCTCTCTCTCTCTTTCTCTCTCTCTCTCTCTCTCTCTCTCTCTCTCTCTCTCTCTCTCTCTCTCTCTCTCTCTCTCTCTCTCTCTCTCTCTCTCTCTCTCTTCAGTGTTTCAGTGTTATCTCTCTCTCTCTCCTCTCTCTCTCTCTCTCTCTCTCTCTCTCTCTCTCTCTCTCTCTCTCTCTCTCTCTCTCTCTCTCTCTCTCTCTCTCTGTGTTCTAACGAATGCTAATAGTTTGACATGTTTGTGACGTAAGTGTCCCGCGCGACCCACTTTCTTTATTTCTTATCTACACCCCCCCCCCCCCCCCCCTCCCCTCCCCCCCCTCGCCTTTACATTTCTCTGTCCAGCCGCCACGTTAATTGCCCCGCTGCTTCAAACGAACGCCGCGGAAGGGCGTTATCTCTTTCTCCCTGGTCAGCACGTACCATCTACCGAGGTTATCTCCCTTCATCCCCCCCCCCCCCCCCTTTCTACCGTCACATCACAAGAAAGTGACCACCACAGTCGGCCCCTTTCAACCCCTTCCTTTCTGAGCACGAGAAAGATTTGAATGTCGGCACGTGATAAGGATGGAATAGGCGCGTGATTGTTCGGTACAATTAGAACAGCAATCTTGTGACGTGTGGACTGTAATACACCAATAGCAGGCTTTCATTGTTTGAAAGTGAAGGCTATAATTGGAGTGGTGAGAAAAAGTTGTCACACAAGATGCTGAAACGTAGCTAGAGCAACACTCACAACCAGTCATCATAAGCCCACTAGTAAGTATTATTGATGGCAGGTGATTGAGATCTTGTTTGTTTGACTCTAGTTTTGATCTAGATCCTATGTTCAATGATGAATAAGGAGTAGATAGATATGTTATAGAAAAGAAGTGGTAAACATTCTATTCTATTTATGTGCACTGATTATTTGTGTGTGTGTGTGTTTTTGACTTGAACACTTTTGGTACCAGAACCGGAGTTTATGCCTACTAACCCTTTTGTCTATTTTTAGTAGGAAACCTATGGGCCGCAATCTTGCACTTTATGATACCATTCCTTTCCAGGTGTTGGATGGAGAGTGATGATGGATTGATCACCTTTTATGTTTTACTGATCTCAGTTTGTTAACTGAAATTCAGTTTATTTATTAACTACATGTAGTGCTATTGTACAAGGGAAGCCTTCAAGCCGGTTGGGATTCACTAATTCCCTGCCGACTGAAGCCCCTTGTCTCTAAGCCATAGAGATCTACATCCACCTTCTCCTGTGATTATCAGCAGGGCATCGTGGGCCGGACGATCATCCCGGACTCCACCAAGCACCAAGACGGGTCCGTCGCCAAGACAACCTGCACCCAGAATCCGCGAGGAGACCACGCTTGAACCGTGCCATCCCGCGAAGCCGTAATAGGAACGACTGGGAGCTACTCTCACCTGACGAGCAAGCCCAGAACTTCAAACAGCTAAGTCTACCTGACTGCGCCAATCATTTGAACTTTCCTACGGACACCGAAAATAATTAGTAACCCTTCCGGCATGGGGCGAACCTTATAGAAAGACAAAAGTCTTGTGAATCCTTTCGGATTTCATTGTGTTTTAACCATATTTTGTTTTGGCGCCATTGAGCTGCTTTATTATTATTGTTGCATAATCTTATGCAGATTTTGGGAGTAAATAAAATACAAGTGTCAAATAATCCTGAACCCTTTGGTCAGACTGATGAGAGTGGGAGTCTTGTAATTTCATGTAAAACCCTACTTCTCTCTGTCTGCCATTTAGAGCAATTCAACCACTTGTATTTCTTACAACCATCTGACGAGCCAGAACCCGGGCACAAATATAAATTTATTAGATGAAAAGGGGCCGGGAAAGTTGCTCATCTCCCATACCCTAGAGAAGTGGGCTAAAGGCAAATTATCTAAAGTCTTCCCTAGGGACTTAGCCTTTTAACCCATTACCTCGTCACATCTAATTGGGGGCTCACGTCCGGGATATTTTTTTTCATAAAGTCTAACAAATTTCAATTCAAACTGTAGTTCCTTTTCAAAACTTATCTTGTGTCCACTGGGAAAGTTATTGTGATTTGGTTCACTGTGTTTTGATTTGATTTGTTTGAATGCTATTTATGACTTTATTTTGATGTGCATGCTATTTCTGTTTATGCTGAAATAGTTAAGTGTTGTTTGATACATTCAACTCAGCAGCTTTGTTTTTATTTTGAATAGTTGTATTTACAACCATGGCTGAGATTGTTAAACTTAGGAGGGAACTTAAAGAATGGGGAGAATCTCTAGGATTGTCAGGCCAAGAGTTAGCCAATTTTGTCATATCTGAATATGACAAAGAGAAAGCTCGCGAGGTGGCTGAGAAAGATAAAGCTCGCGAGACTCAAGAGGCTGATAAAGTCCTCGAGGAGGCTCAGAAAGACAAACAGAGAGCCCATGAGGCTCAAGAGGCTGATAAAGCTCGCGGGGCTCAACAAGCAGATAAAGATCGCGACGCTCAAGAGCAAATCCGTACTCATGAGTTAAGGCAGAGGCAACTAGTGCAGGATGCCAAAAATAAAGAACTCGACCTTGAGGCCACTGAGCGAGAAAAGGCGCGAGACCATGAGCTAGCTATGAAGCAGCTTGAAAACTCAGCAGACTCTGAGACTGCTGCCCCTCAAAATTTTCCCCCTCCCATTCATACCTCAGCCATGACCTTCACATTGGAGGCATTCAATGAGGCAACCGAGTCTATCGATGCATTCCTCGATAGATTTGAAAGACTGGCCCAGGAATTTGAGCTTGCTCCGGAAAAGTTCAACCTCAAGCTTGCCCAAAGTCTCAGGGGTGTGGCTTATGAGGTGTACAGCAAACTTCCATCAAGCCAAATTACCGACTACCCAGCTTTGAAAGAAGCCCTGCTCAACAGATACGAGTTGACAGCTGACGCCTACCGGAAAAAGTTCCGGTCAACCAGAAAAGGTAGGGGAGAGTCCTATGCCCAATTCTCAGATAGACTGGGGAACTATCTGACTAAATGGGTGTCCCTTTCTGCCAAATCAGAGTCCTATGAGGATCTCCGGGAACTGATGGTTGGCGAGCAACTGCGCGAAACCATGTCCCCAGAGTTACGCACCTTTACTGCCGAACAAGGTGCCACAACTCTGGCTGACCTCATCCAGCTAAGTGACCGGTACACTCTAGCCCATGATGAACCTAGCGCCCCTAAAAGGCCAAAACTACAGCAAGTAGTTGGGTCCACTGTTTCACAGCAGAGCAGGTTTAACCCCAACTCCAACAGTGGGTCCAACGGTTCTACCCATGAACGACAACCACTGGGGCAACCCTTGTTCTGCTCATACTGCAAGTCGAACACCCACAATCGGGATGACTGCAGGAAACTTGCTTACAAGCGGCAAAATGTTGCAACTATGCAAGTCGTCTCGACTTCGCAGAACTGCACAAACCCCTCCCCAGTACAGTGTCCAGGCACACCGTCAGTCGTTGGACAGGCGACTGTCAACAACATCCCTGTTCAGTGTCTCTATGACACTGGACTGTCATGCGACGCAATCGTCTGCGGATCCTTAGTCCCCGCGTCAGCATACACGGGAGACTTCATCTCTCTGCAGGGCCCTGATGCTGCAATTCCCCCTTCCACTTTGCCAGTCGCCATAATCAATGTCGACACCAGATATGTTAAGGGACCCATCAAGGCAGTGCTCATGGACAGTCCTGTCTATGACCTCATACTGGGATCACAGTATGTGTTTTTAGGGCACCCCTCTCAACCTGCCCTAGTTTCAGCAGCATTCCCTTCTCCCCAATCCACAAACCAACTCCCTCCCTCCTTCCCAAAGAGCAAATCTCCCTCAGCAGGGAAGAAACCTCTCAACGCGGCAAACCAAATTGCCGCGCGAGCCAATCCAGATTGTCCCAAGTCCCCAAGTCCGCCACAACTTGGAAAATCCTTCCCAAGGAATGTCCGCCTAACGACCCAAGACCACTCGCCACAGGTACCTCAGGTGAAAGGCAGCACTGTACCCGCAAACACCCACCGAAGGTACTATCGGGACAGGCCGCCGCACGTACAGCCGTCACCTACCCCTCCCTTTCAGCGAGTGGCAGTCGACTTGGTCGGGCCTCTACCTAAACGAAGAAGAAATTCCGGTACATAGTCACCGTGGTCGACATATGTACCATGCAGTGCGATGCCGCCCCAATCTCCTCACTTGATGCTAGTCAGATAGCTGCGGCACTCAAAGCCATTTTCGCCCGAATCGGCCTACCAAACCACATCATCAGCAATGATGAATCCAGGCTAAAGGGGAAACTCAGGCAAGAGGTGTTTGCTATTCTGCAATCAACCTTGGGACAACTCAACACAGGATTGCCGCACCAACCTCAGTCGGAATCCATTCCACTGATCTCTAACCCACCTGCTCCTTTGAACTCTGTGTTGCGACCAGATGTTCCACCATTCCAGCCGACCCAGTCTCCCCACTAATTTGTCCCTGTCGCCCAAGTCGAAAGTGGAGTCGGCGTTCCACAGGAAGATTCCGGTACCAGAATCTTTTCTTCGGGGGGCCTCTGTGACGTAAGTGTCCCGCGCGACCCACTTTCTTTATTTCTTATCTACACCCCCCCCCCCTTCTCCCCTCCCCCCCCTCGCCTTTACATTTCTCTGTCCAGCCGCCACGTTAATTGCCCCGCTGCTTCAAACGAACGCCGCGGAAGGGCGTTATCTCTTTCTCCCTGGTCAGCACGTACCATCTACCGAGGTTATCTCCCTTCATCCCCCCCCCCCCCTTTTCTACCGTCACATCACAAGAAAGTGACCACCACAGTCGGCCCCTTTCAACCCCTTCCTTTCTGAGCACGAGAAGGATTTGAATGTCGGCACGTGATAAGGATGGAATAGGCGCGTGATTGTTCGGTACAATTAGAACAGCAATCTTGTGACGTATGGACTGTAATACACCAATAGCAGGCTTTCATTGTTTGAAAGTGAAGGCTATAATTGGAGTGGTGAGAAAAAGTTGTCACACAAGATGCTGAAACGTAGCTAGAGCAACACTCACAACCAGTCATCATAAGCCCACTAGTAAGTATTATTGATGGCAGGTGATTGAGATCTTGTGTGTTTGACTCTAGTTTTGATCTAGATCCTATGTTCAATGATGAATAAGGAGTAGATAGATATGTTATAGAAAAGAAGTGGTAAACATTCTATTCTATTTATGTGCACTGATTATTTGTGTGTGTGTGTGTTTTTGACTTGAACACTTTTGGTACCAGAACCGGAGTTTATGCCTACTAACCCTTTTGTCTATTTTTAGTAGGAAACCTATGGGCCGCAATCTTGCACTTTATGATACCCTTCCTTTCCAGGTGTTGGATGGAGAGTGATGATGGATTGATCACCTTTTATGTTTTACTGATCTCAGTTTGTTAACTGAAATTCAGTTTATTTATTAACTACATGTAGTGCTATTGTACAAGGGAAGCCTTCAAGCCGGTTGGGATTCACTAATTCCCTGCCGACTGAAGCCCCTTGTCTCTAAGCCATAGAGATCTACATCCACCTTCTCCTGTGATTATCAGCAGGGCATCGTGGGCCGGACGATCATCCCGGACTCCACCAAGCACCAAGACGGGTCCGTCGCCAAGACAACCTGCACCCAGAATCCGCGAGGAGACCACGCTTGAACCGTGCCATCCCGCGAAGCCGTAATAGGAACGACTGGGAGCTACTCTCACCTGACGAGCAAGCCCAGAACTTCAAACAGCTAAGTCTACCTGACTGCGCCAATCATTTGAACTTTCCTACGGACACCGAATATAATTAGTAACCCTTCCGGCATGGGGCGAACCTTATAGAAAGACAAAAGTCTTGTGAATCCTTTCGGATTTCATTGTGTTTTAACCATATTTTGTTTTGGCGCCATTGAGCTGCTTTATTATTATTGTTGCATAATCTTATGCAGATTTTGGGAGTAAATAAAATACAAGTGTCAAATAATCCTGAACCCTTTGGTCAGACTGATGAGAGTGGGAGTCTTGTAATTTCATGTAAACCCCTACTTCTCTCTGTCTGCCATTTAGAGCAATTCAACCACTTGTATTTCTTACAACCATCTGACGAGCCAGAACCCGGGCACAAATATAAATTTATTAGATGAAAAGGGGCCGGGAAAGTTGCTCATCTCCCATACCCTAGAGAAGTGGGCTAAAGGCAAATTATCTAAAGTCTTCCCTAGGGACTTAGCCTTTTAACCCATTACCTCGTCACACATGTCCTTTATGTCATGATGCTGTTGAAGATGAAGTTCATTTTGTGTTATCATGTCCAGAACTAAGAGACCTTAGAGAAGAATTTATATCACGTAAATACTTTCGTGATCCATGCCTTTTTAGATTAGTTCTCCTGTTGTCTTCAAAAAATGAAAATACTGTCAAGTCGTTTTGTCTGTATCTGTATAAAGCATTTAAGAGGCGAAATGCTGTGTGTATGTAGAGTTATCTAGCTTTCATCGCTTTTGTTGTGCTGTTTGTTTACCCCGCTTCTAAGGGGCTATGGCCTTTATGAATAAAATATCCGAAATATCTCTCTCTCTCTCTCTCTCTCTCTCTCTCTCTCTCTCTCTCTCTCTCTCTCTCTCTCTCTCTAGTATGTTATTCTCTTCTTGATGATCTTAAAAGGATGGGAAGCTAATATCTAAATTGTTTGCCCAGCTCTTTTTGTTAAGGAAATGACTGTACTCAGACATTTACAACCCAAATTCCAAGCCAAAATGCTATATAACGGTTGTGATCCTGTTTACAATTAACACTGATTAATTTTGTGGACGCTTTTAATGCATCACATGGATTTCAATAATCTCAATGTATTAGAACCTGTGTCAAGCATTATACAACCCTGTAGAGTTGCTCATAAAAAGTTTAACTTAAAGACCCACTGACCCACCACAATTAAGTCCCTTAGTTTTTTTATGGGTAGCTGTGACCCACATTCGAATTCCCCCAAGTTCAAATTGAGGCTGCACTTTAAAATGATGTTTCGTTTCGAATGTTGGGGCATGTGTATGGGAGTCAAACCTGGTCAAAACAAGATTTATTACCAGCTATTAGAGGGAAAACACGTGAAATCCGTGATTTTGACACGTGATCCGGTGGGTCTTTAATAGCTGCAGAGCAACAAATGTATAAAAAAATTGCCCAGGATTGATTTCTTAGACACGGAGCACATTTTGCTTGCAACACCTGCACCGATCGACCTGGTTAAGGGATTAATGTTGTTTTTCACTTTCCGAGAGGCTTAGCCGGTGATCTAACTCAACCTTAGGACTACACGCCTTACTTTGTGTTAAATGTTTTTGTATTTTGCTCCAGTTTCCCAATATTGGGGTCATCGACACACTTTTTTTCTCTCTCTCGAAAACAAAATGTAATTATCAGTGTATGTTTATGCACATTCTTGTCATTAAAGCTTCTTTAAGTATTGTTTTGGTATCTTTGTTGTCTGCTGTTTTCTTGTATGTTGATAAAGGCAGTCGCCGAAACATCCACTTGTTAACCCTTTCACCACCGCCAAAGTCGCATTTTAGCACCACAGTGATTTAACACCTATGTCACTAAAAGGCATCAAATTGGGGCCTATTATCCAAAGACCCTATTGTCCTAGTTTTGGGAAGTAAGGGTAGACCTTATTTTATATATGTCACAGAACAATCCCCAATACTGCAGATGGATTTTGTTCTCTACCCAGGTAAATTTAACCCTTTCACCGCCAGCCATATTTCAGTCAAAAATGTCCATTAAATTTACCTGGGTAGAGAACAAAAACCATCTGCAGTATTGGGGATTCTTCTGTGACATATAAAATAAGGTTTATCTTTACTTCCCAAAACTAAGACAATATGGTTTTGGGATAATAGACCCCAATTTGATGCCTTTTAGTGACATAGGTGTTAAATCACTGTGGTGCTAAAATGCGACTTTGGCGGTGAAAGGGTTAATGGAAATGTTTGGCTGAAACACGGCTGGTGGCGAAAGGGTTAAGTTGTGTCTGTTGTGAACACATTAACGTCACTCTACACGTGTGTGCTTGTTTGTTTGTTGTATGTTCTAGTGACGTTGCAGTCTGTTTCAGGCTTAAACAAAATATAATGCTTAGACTAGAGATGTCAGGGTTTGTGCTTTGGTAAGCCTTCTTGATGTGCCTGTCTACAATAGCATTGTCGTTGCCTCCACTAAGAAGGCTCTTTTTGGGAGAACGGCGTTAATATGTCCTACTTGATTTCTTGCTTTGTATGTTATTCACACAGGTATTGATTGACAGACGTTCAAAAATTGAATCTATTCTCATTTTTCTTAAAGTATGTTTTTAATTTTTTTTTATAAATCACATACATCACATGGCAAAATTTAAAATAATAAAAAAATAACTGATTATGTCAAGCGCATTGTCATACCTGTTTAAATTGTTTCGTACCAAATCTGTTTAGTAACATTTTGCACAACACTTTTTAAGAAAGAAAAGGGCAAACACAAGAAAGAAAAAAAATTCATTTTTCAATGACAAATTGCTTCTACTGCGTTCCCAGGCCATAAGGTCATTGGTAAGGTATGTATATGTTTGGTTTTCAGGTTTGACTGGTCTCCCCGCTGCATACAGCCGACATATATTCTGGACCAGTCAGTCAGAATGTTAACAGATGACAGGAAGCAAAGGGAAAAGGCAAAGAGAGTGACAAGATTAGAGGAAGCTAAAAGCACAGAACTTCCAGAAGGTGTGAGAACTATTTGCACGAAAGACCTCCCAGCATCCCCACGGGGAGATAGTCGTGAGGTCGGCTGGGTCGTCCAGCTCCCCGTATGGAGGCACGAGGCATCCACCAACTGCCCCGACAAATGACATAAACTCCAAGGTGTCATTTAAAGAAGATTATTGCTGCAATGCACTAACCCAAACAACATGCATCAACTTCCGCTCATAACGTTTTAAAGACCCACCAGATCACGTGTCAAAATCACGTGTTTCACGTGTTTTCCCTCTTATAGCTGGTAAGAAATCTTGTTTTGACTCCCATACAAATGCCCCCAAATTGAAAACGAAACATTTTAAAGAGCAGCCTCAATTTCAAGTTGGGGGCATTTCTATATGGGTCACAGCTACCCAGAAAAAAAACCAAGGGACTTAATCGTTGTGGGTCAGTGTATCTTTAAGCAATTTTGGTCACAAACAGACTATCATTATGTATGCAAAGACATAACTTTCTCGCTGGTCTCAGAGAAATTAGTAGCCTCTTTGGCGGAGGTAAATAGATCTAAGTGCTAACAGTGAATCGTAGTCACCGAACAGGGGCTGCCAAAAAACAGCGGTGTAAAATACATCTACCTCTATTTGGTTATCCCTGACCTTTAGGCTGACATTCCATGCGGAAACCCATGCGCAATCCATAAATAAGTGAAACGAAGAAGGGAAAAGATTTGCATATGTACAGAATATTATACTGTGGCGGTACCATAGCCTATGAGGTTTTACCGAGGCGTGGTTACCGCTACACCTATCTATATTGTTGAAAACTTGGGAATTTACTGCTGTTGCACTGCCTCCGGGCATTGCAGCCAGTATTGTTCCCACCATCTTTGTATTTACAAATGTCCCATAGGAACAACAAATCAAGCTTTCGGGTAGGAAAAAGGTCCTTTAATAGAAAGAAGAAAAACAAGGGCGTCGCCGAGCGGCAGACATGTCCGTCACCAGCAATGCCACGCACTTGCGACACCCCGTAGAGTGTCACATCCTGACACAAAATTGGAAGGGATTCTGTCTTCTAGTTCACGAGATACAGCTTGAAGAAGAAACATATAGCGCAAAGAAGGAAATTTCGGTTTCAAGGTCACACTTCAAGGTCAAGGTCAGCATGGTGATAATTTATGCTCGGATGTTTTCTTCTCTAGGGTATACAGTACCACACACAATCTGAAGCGCTTCTGTCAAGTACCAATGTGGAAAATATGGCTTAAAACCCAATGTGTAGACCCATATCACTTTCAAGGCCTACGGATCGCCCGGACCGTGACCTTGACCTTGATCGGTATGCCACCGTCAGAACGGGCATAAGCCAAAGTACCTTCATGCCAAATTTGAAGACTCTAACACTAACGGTGTGGGAGTTATGGCCCCTGAAAGATTTTCGGTTTTCAAGGTCGTACGCCAAGGTCAAGGTCACGACGGCAAAATGGTTTGTGCGGATGCCTTCCTCTCATAGTGATACACCAGCACACACAAATTGACGTGATTCGGTCAACCCGTTCGAAAGATATCCTTGGGACAGACAGAAGGAGAAAAAAATGACCCTCCGATTTTCAGGCTCCAGCGATCTTTTTGACCTTCACCTTGACCTTGATCGGTATGCCATCATCAGAACGGGCATAAGCCAAACCACCTTCATACCAAGTTTCAACATCCTATGTCGATCGGTGCCCGAGATATGGCTAAAAATAGATTTTCGGTTTTCAAGGTCGTACGTCAAGGTCAAGGTCAAGACGGCAAAATGGTTTGCGCCGATCTCTTCCTATTAAGGAGGCACACCTTCACACAAAATTTGACGCGATTCGGTCAAGCGGTTCGGGAGATATCCTTGGGACAGACAGAAAGAAAAAAAAGAAAAAAAAGAAGAAAAAAAATACAAACCAGCCCATCGCAATAGTCCGTCTTGGTGACGGAATAAAAAACACAGACGTTTCAGACTATAAGTCCGTTTTCAATGTAAGGACACAAAAAGGAAACACAACAAAAGTGACAGCAAGCAGGAAGCGATGGAAGAAGAAGGAAAATGAGAAAAATTGACCGAGTAGAATTAAGCTCTTTAAAAAAAATAAAAAAAATACTGAGTACAAGTTATTCACAGAAAACACGAAAAACACGAGAACCTACTAATTTGTAGGGCAATAAAATGACAAAACTAAGACACTGAATAGGTGTTGACTCTGCATTCAAAAACTGTATATTAAACCGTTACCAAGAAGTGAGCATCAATCACTACAAAACACACACACACACACACACACACACACACGCGTACATGTACACACATGCATACAAGCACACACATAGAGAGACAGAACAGGGGGGAGAGAGAGAGAGAGAGAGAGAGAGAAGCAGAAAGGGAGACAGAGTAACATATTCTCAGAATTACAGAAACAATGTTGCATGGCATATTTTTGACATGAACAACCGAGGGTCAAAACGTAATAGAACATGGGATGAGTACATACAAACACACACTCACATGTACAGACACAGGCGCAGCTAGGCACAACTTGCATTTACATGCACATACACACACACGCACACGCAGGCACGCACACACACGCACACGCACATAGTCATTGTTGTAAAAACCTTACTATGGATATGCATGCCATGTTGTATGGCATACAAGTGAACACCTCAAACAAAACGGGGCAAAAACAACAAAACTATTATCAAACTTCTAGAGAAACATTCACATACTAAAATAGGTACACACACCCATATACACACATATCAACTCGTATGGGGTTGATTATCCAAGTATAAATGAATGAACCCAAGTGCACACGCATGCAAATGTCCCTTCAGTACCGAGAATACTAATTTGCATGTCCCATAATTATGTGTCTATGACCGAGAGGACGTAAAACACAATTTTTCATTCGGGAAAAGATTTGCGCACGTGTCCGAATTTCCCCTATATGCGTAAACTTGTATCCTTCTTTCTTCCACTTAGTTAGGGTTTTCCGTACGGAACTTACGCGTCTAATGTGTACACGGCCTTAGGGTCTTTAGTACTGCCTGAAAGTGCTGGGCCACCTTACTACGATTTTGGCCCCTATATAGCAAATACAATGGTATCAGGTGATAATGACATAGATCCCTCCACTTTGAGTGTTACCATCACCATGGACTCTGCACGCAGGGGGGTAGATTAAACAACGCTCATCAAAAGCATCAAAAAGAGGCTTTTCTCTGACTTGTGGATTGACACGAAAGAGATCATCAGGCTTACAGGCACTTTCATTCTTCTACTTCGCAAGTCGCGTTAAACTGACATTTAGCCAACAAAAGCAAACTAATGTGTTAGATTGTAGTTAGCACCCCCCCCCCCCCCCCCCCCCCCCCCCCCCCCCCCCCCCCCCCCCCCCCCCCCCCAGCCAAGTCCTTCTTCTCCTACTTCCCTTCAGACCCCACCCCACCCCCAGGGATGGTTATTTTCTCTCACCCTTACAAGGCGTGGACGTTAACCTTGAACGCACCCAACCAGTAAGCAAACAGCCATGGCGTCAATAGCAACAGCATCAGTTCGATTAGAGATTAGACATGGAGCGGCTGCGGTTTCTATGTATGTCTTGCTCACGCTTTTCCCCACTCTCTCTTACACACTGGACTGGACTGGAACCAATGTATTGTCAGATTAACTATAAAAGCTGTACTGACATTGAAAAAAAGCAGCTAAAAAAAAAACACGATGAAAATTCAATAGAGAATAGAGAAATTATACCAAAATTGAAAAATCTCTCTCTCTCTCTCTCTCTCTCTCTCTCTCTCTCTCTCTCTCTCTCTCTCTCTCTCTCTCTCTCTCTCTCTCTCACTCTCTCTCTCTCTCTCTCTCTCTCTCTCTCTCTCTCTCTCTCTCTCTCTCTCTCTCTCTCTCTCTCTCTCTCTCTCTCGATCACGCTCGTTCTCTCTCTCTCTCTCTCTCTCTCTCTCTCTCTCTCTCTCTCTCTCTCTCTCTGCTCTAACGGCTCAGCCGATGGACAGGAATAAAATGACCATGCAATGACCCCCCAACAGTAGGTAATCGCACGTGGCTAACTAAGCAGCCGGCTTCTGTAATCTAACCGCCTATAACCTAAGCCGATGATCTCTACTCTGCAAAACAGAACTCCCACCCAGTCAGTAATCACCTGCCTCTTGACCTATTACAAGTCCACTGTGCTGTCTTTCGCACTCGGTAAAGCTTGTAAAACACAAGAAGCTGTTCCAACGTTTCAATCGAAGAGTAGCACCATGTCTTTTGCTGATGTTCTGATGCCACTCAACAACTGTTACAAGGGGGGAAACTACTATCTTCCCACCTCTTGTCTGTCTGATCCAACTGTATTTCCTTTTTGTAAATAATCGATCAGTTCATGAATTTGTTTTAATATGGTGAGTGCTTTTGTTGTTGTTGCTGTTTATAGCAATTATGTTCCAGTTACATGTATTGCTGTTTGTTTTAAACAGTAACAGCTTTATACTTAATAATGTATTAAAGTATACTTTATAATTTATTAAAACAAAACGACTGAAAGTAGATTTCAGAGGACGGGGTACGGCTTCAGAACCAGTGGAAGAAACGTAAAAGCTTTAAAAGCATAGAAGCGTATCTGTATCAATCGACTATGTTCAAGATTTATTTTAAATCGTGACAAATACTTCACAACTCAATAAACAGTTCGGGGTTTTTGGGTTTTTTAAACACTTTGTATTTTCTCATTAGGGATGTTAGATAAGACCTTGATGTGTGTGTGTGTGATATAAATTTACCATCACGGTGCAGACCACACAGTTTTCTCTGTCCAGTTGTGGAACTGGACCCGATAAGGCCATTAACACCCTGCCATTGCCACACGCCCACACAGTCATGGCCTTCACCCAGACGAAGTTGAAGTTGTGATAATAAACAAAGTGACGTCTGTTTGTTTTCTGAAAAGGTCTTTTCAAACTCTTTTAAAATGTACCAAATGCCGCATACAGACATATACGTGGTGCGCGCGTGCATACACACACACACACACACACACACACACACACACACACACACACACACACACACACACACACACACTGCTATGGGAAACAACAACCTGTAATTACGGTAATGAACTCTATAACAGGGGGTGGGGGGTGGGGTGAGGGAAACAGAATGGAGATTAGGTGGGGTGGTGTCATGCTACTCTTGTACTGGGTTCCAAATACCAAGGTTAGAGGTAAATGATTAGGCCTGCATTCGTTTACACTATCGCCTTGAATTTAACCAAATTAAAGGTCCCTGACCTGCATTTGGCGCTAGTAAGCGTCCCCATCTTAAATTTGTATCCAGAACACGTTGCGCCCACCCCCAGTGATCAAGGGTACAGCCAAGCTCGCAGACCTTGAACCAAAACTTTGGACAAAGAAGAATGAAGGCACGAAGAAAGAAGATCGTTAACAACTGAAAACAACCGTAGTCTGTGATTAAAATCATTCCTTAACTCCTCAACTGAAAATAGTTTTAGAATTCAGATTTTAAGGGTCCCGTTAGGGTCGGTGTACATCTCGTGTGTTGGCTAATACAAAGCATCTGTTTTGTTTCATTCTGTGTTTTTGTCACACCTGCTGCC
Source organism: Phymorhynchus buccinoides (assembly GCA_017654935.2). Taxonomy (NCBI): domain Eukaryota; kingdom Metazoa; phylum Mollusca; class Gastropoda; order Neogastropoda; family Raphitomidae; genus Phymorhynchus; species Phymorhynchus buccinoides. The sequence continues at coordinate 90,798,686 of CM065680.1, forward strand.
ATGTCATTCACACCGACTGGCGTGCGTTGTGTACGCATTTGGTCTGCTGTCGCCCATGTTGTTTGAGTCTTGGGAGAGAGAGATCAAAAGAAGCAGACCTGCTTGTGTGTATAACCTGTCAGCGAGTCAAAAGCAACAAGGCGTGCGCTACCTTTCACCCGATTGTCAAACATGCTGGGTCCTCGGTAGAACATAGATGGACACCGAGCATTAGAGTAACTTGTGACCATCCGTTGGCGAATTTCATAGGACCAGAGATCTGTCAATACTGGGGCAAGGTAATGTGCATAATGATCAGTTGTGGAAACATAAAACTGATGTTGATGGTTGACAGTTAATCCAATCAGATTGACTGTTTTTACAGTCTTTATCAATGGGTAGCACATACGTATTAAAGGGAAACATTAAATGGACGCGTATCACCTATTCAATGTGTGGTATAAGATATCACAAACAAATTCGATATTTTGACAGTCTCGTGTGAGTGGGCCTTTAGCTGTTGAACAGCGGTTGCTTACTGTGTCGTAATCAAGAATGGCGTCCCTAAAATGAATCCACAAAGACAAATAAAAAACGTATGTGCTAACTTAGAAATTGAAAAACAATAATTTTCAAAACTTTGTTATTTCTTAGTATCACACGCTTTTCAAAGATATTTAGGCCAGCTACCAAAACATTTACGGGGTGCTAGAGAAGGAATTACATAATTATGAAGATAGGGCTTAGCTCTGCTCTGTAAAATGTTTTGTTTGCACACCCATCAGAATTTAGCATTGGACAATTAACAGAGGAAGCATTTTGCTGTCCATGGGAACGGGATAGGGTTAAGTAACATGAAAATAACCCTAGGGGTTATTGCCCCGAGACTGAAAGAACCAGCTTCAAGCTTGTTGTTGTTGATAATGTTTGCTATTTAGTTTATGTCTGTTCGTGTACTGTGGACCTAATTTGTTGAAACCAAAGAACCATATTTTGAGAGACATAAACATACGGTGGATGTATAAACTCTGTTTCCTGACAAAAGAAGTGTTTATGTATTTCTTACAAAAACATTATCCATGGCTTCTTCGCGTACCTTTGATGATTAGGCTAATTTTGGATTGGCCAATTGGGATAATTAGGGTATGTGTTCGTGAAAGGAAATGAACTCCGAAATATATCACCAGCCAAACTTAAGCTTTTTTTCTGTTTTTTCTTCAAGTTCATGATTAGGATAATTATTACATTGATCAGGGTTTTTTCCCCCATTTAACGACAAGGAAAGCAGCTAACGACACGACCTGCAGCATGCAAGGTTGACTAACTGAGAAGCGGTATTGTTTGCCTAGTAAACAAGTTAAGTCCCCTTGCACAGCTGTGACACGAGGTGGTGTCGCATGACTGGCATTGGAGCGAACGGTAGTAGTAGTAATTTTGGTGTTTTACGTCCTCTCGACCCGGGAAGGCACATATGGGACATGTATATTAGTAGGGTATGTGAAAATAAGGAAAACGACATTTTACAAGACATACAGGGACAAAAACATAAACATTACATATAATTGGGAGGAGGGGATGGAATTCTCTATATGCGCAAGTTAAAATGTTGTTTTGGAATGATTGGGAAACCGAGTTTGTGTTGAAACAGATTGCGAATCGTGATATGGAGCGAACGGTGACGGAGTGACTGGATGAAATTGGCCACTGCGACCTTCACCTTCGAGAGGTCAGAAAAACAAGGATTGAGGTCAGCCAGCGGTGTCAGACAGCGGTCAGTCGGCCAGCGGTCCCGGGTAGCGCAGTCAGTCATTACTACATTACAGCGGGTAATAGATTAGTTAGGGGTGTGGACTGCCAAGGTCAGGGGAAAAGAGGACAGGGTGGCTGGAAAAGGGGACATCGGCAGATAAGAGAGAACAGAATAATATTTTGTACTTTCAATATACACATCTGTTTCGCTAAAAACCCGGGACTTTCCTGGTGTTGCACTGCCTCCGGGCATTGCCTCCAGGATCGTTCCAACCATCTTTATATCTACTAACGTCCCATGTGTGTCTGTTCCAGACCGGAGGATGTTAACAGAAACACTTTCAAAAAACATTTCCTCAGCCGAAGTCGGACTTGCTGGGCCTAACTATTTCTTAGTTAGGCGGCGCATAACGGCAGCATGACGCATCTGCGTTCATAGTTGACAGGAAACAGCGATCGAAGAAGAAGATATCTTGTACTTTAGCCACCCCCCTCAAATTTTCGCATTCAAAACGTTCATAGAGGAGCAACGTTCTGCCATTTTGGGATTAGAGATAGGGTTAGGATCAGCGTAGGATTTGTTTTATAAACAGATTTTGGGGTTGAGGGTCGTAAACATGAGAGGGGTGACTAAAGTTCAAGATTGCCGGTAAAGGTAAAGATGCGCCCACCCCCCCCTTCCTCCATTTATCGGTTGTTTCCATTTTTTCTTCAGGTTTACCTTTCTTACTGCAGAATGAGTACTTCATCCTCTATCGTTAGCTATATTTAACACTAATTTTCATCCATTTACATAATTAAACACATGCATTCAATAATAGTAGTGAAGATAAAAGGCAAGACGGAAAAAACGCAATGAGCCAGGACTGTGACAAATGCTCCGCGGCTGTTGTGTGTACTGCCCTACATAGGTGTGTGTGTGTGTGTGTGTGGGGGGGGGGGGGGGGGTCCTATTAGATAATGGCCTTTATCATGACCGCGATTAATTATTCAACAAAGATAATTAGCTCAAAAAGTTGATAAGATATAGCTTAATGTTTGGTCAGAAAGACAGGTGTGAACATGTGGGGAGAGCTGAGAAATGTAAGAGGGGGGGGCACATCTTTGTTGAGCAAATGTGTACAGGAATTGTTAGTAATAAAAACAAATGTAGCTTATGCTATTGACACAGGCTACTGTAGAATATAATATTTTCGGATGAGAATGGATGGTAAAACAATTTGGTCAAAAAGATGTAAATTGCAAGATTATTGAAAGCTAGATGTGTGTCAAAATTAGTTGAGAACCGGTTAAAAAAACACTTCGAAACAGTCTGTTTCGAACCGGTTTTGCCTAACCGGGTTTTTTTAACCAGTACTCGCATCACTAGTTTCACCTATGCAAACACATATTTATTTGTCAGAATATTCGCACGCGCACACATACTTACACACAATAAAGAAACTTATGACTTATGACACACACAAACACACACACACACACACACACACACACACACACACTCAAGTCAACACTCAGTCAAAGTCAAAGCCATACACCACCACAAACCAGAAACAGCTACTCTTGGTTTACAAACACCAAATCTGCGCTGAGAATCAGTGTTGTTCTTCGAAAAGAATGCGTTATTCTACCAAAAAAAACTTACTTTCAGTTTGCAGTTAAAAAACCGGTTCAGACACTCGAACCGGTTTTTCGAACCGCGAAAGCTTAGCACCGGTTTTTCGGTTCAAACCGGGTTTTCCCCCCACCTCTAGTCAAAATGTTAACATGGTTCATATCAAATTATAAACCAGCAGGCCTATGTGTTTAGTTTATAGTGTCGACGAGCTCAGTGATATCTATCTATGTATTCCTACCAATATTCGATTGTTTCGTCAATAAAATAACGTCACTTTGCACTTGTGTATTTGTTTCTATGGTGTGTTGTTCAGTGACGTTTGCAGTCTGTTTCAGATTTTTTATTTTACTCCAACCAAGAATACAGCAAACAGGTGGTTTAAAAATAAGCCAACAATATTTTGACGTTTTAAAAAACTATAGTCACAATGTATGCATGAACATAGTGTCTGTGTGTGTGTGTGTGTGTGTGTTCGTTCGCGCGCGAGATTAAATTAAAAGAAAGGTCAACAACACGAGTGACCTCCACATTTCGTTATTGGCTGTCACGGTTCACGTTTTCTGAGCGCTCAACCCTAACCCTAACCCTAACCGAAAATTAAAATCTGTTTAGCGTCCTTCGGTCTGGAACAGACACATATGGGACATTAGTAGCTATAAAGATGGTGGGAACGACACTGGGGGTAATGCCCAGAAGCAGTGCAACACCAGTAAAGTCCCTATTTTTTAAAACAATTCACATATGTAATGACAAACCTGCGCCTAAAACCATCACTAATAGGAAACCTGGTGCGGTTTACCTTGTCACCACCGACCCTCAAGGCTGGTTGTGAGGGTGCTGTTAACCGCCGTTTTGTCCAAATTCCGCCGTTTTGTCTATAGACAAAACGGCGGGGCTAGAACCGCTTTGTCCAAATTTTCTATTGTGATTTGGACAAAACGGCGGTTCAACAATCCGCCGTTTTGTCTATAGACAAAACGGCGGGTTGGACAAAACGCGCAAACTCATTCTTGACAAGTTCTCATTTTAAAAAAAATCTTTGTTAAATAAAATGAATAACAAGCTGACCACTGACACTGGTCACTTTGGCCTAATTTTACCGTTTGAATGCTAATTAGTGTATTAGGAGTGAAAATGGGCCAAAGTGACATCAACATTTGTTCATTTGAACTCCTAATACACTAATTTGCAGTCAAACAGTGAAAATAGGCCAAAGTGACCACTGGTCAGTGACACTGACCACTGGTCAACCACATCAACAATTGTTCATTTGAACTCCTAATACACTAATTTGCAGTCAAACAGTGAAAATAGGCCAAAGTGACCACTGGTCAGTGACACTGACCACTGGTCAACCATATCAACAATTGTTCATATGATCTCCTAATACACTAATTAGCATTCAAACGGTAAAATTAGGCCAAAGTGACCAGTGTCAGTGGTCAGCTTGTTATTTATTTTATTTAACCAAAAAAAATTCAAAATGAGAACTTGTCAAGAATGAGTTTTTATAACTCCAACTTTCATTTGGACAAAACGGCGGTTCAAAATCGGGCGCCGTTTTGTCCAACCCACCGTTTTGTCTATAGACAAAAACGGCGGATTGTTGAACCGCCGTTTTGTCCAAATCATAATAGAAAATTTGGACAAAACGGCGGTTCTAGCCCCGCCGGCGGAATTTGGACAAAACGGCGGTTAACAGCACCCTCATGGATGCGTTTTTGCAAGAAAGACGTCGAGATCACCAGAAAGAGCCTTTTCAAGGATCGGAACACTCACTTTGCTCTAGTTTCCTAGAAATCAAACCGTCATAACGGCGATTCCTCCTTTGCGGAACTGCTGGAGAGAGAGAAGCCATTTTAGACGGGGTGGGTGGAGGCCACTGAAGAGTGGTTGATGCTTTTTCTTCTTTGTAGTGCAGTAAAAAAGAAAAAAGGAGCTATTTCCTTTGTTGTGACCGAAACTCCTTTTGGTAAACTGTATAAAATAGCTAAAAAGAAAGATTAAAAAAAAGGCTTGTATTGTGGAAATTTCGTGCAAACGATTTTGGTCTGACTCACACGGCCACTTGGCTTGTCTTTCGCTGAAAGAATCTGACTCCCAGCACCTCCGCCAAGGAGGAATCGCCGATTTGATGGTTTGATTAATAGGAAATCAGAGCAAGTCAAGTCAAGTCAAGTCAAAATGATCTTTAATGACGATAAAGGAATAAGCTAAACAAAGTGAGTGTTGCGATCTCTTCAAAGGGCGTTTCATTTCTGGTGATCTCGACGTGTTTCTTGCAAAAGCTCATCCGTCAGGGTATCCCTTTAAAGTCACGTTTTATAATATTGTACTTTTAAAAAATTCCAAGCATCCTTGTCAAGGATTTGAAGTCATGTTTCGCATTTACATATACTTACTTTCACAATATTGCACCCATGAAATAAACATTTTGTTCACAGGCGGTTGTTCACAGCTGTTCCATCCCATACAAAATCAAGCTATTTAGTTAAAAGTCTGAATCTATAAATCTTAAATAAAAACTGCACCAAGCTTTTGTTTGTAAACATATTTTGGCTGTATGTTCTTCATTGTATTTGTAATATATTTCTTCCATCAGATTTATGGTAAAAACTTATTTTGCTGAGCAGTATGATACAACATATTTAGTAGAAAATGTTCTTGAATAATACACTTAGTATCGCAAACATAAATAAAATTGCCCATGAGTGAAAATCTAGCAATATCCACTGAATACAAGTAATTTAGTCACACACTACAGCATATTCTTGACTGTTATTTAAGAAAAGTAACTTATGGTAAACTAAAGTTGGCTTGAAAAAACTTATGAAAATATAGCTAAACTAAATGTTCCTCCCGAAACAGCTGTGTGTTGTTTTTAATAATTTAACGAAAACATCAAAACAATAAGTTCATTCAATGTGTGAATGAACATTGAAAGTGAATGCACGGGGAAATATTATGCATGGAAAAAAAAGTTCATTGAATGTGTGAATGAACATTGAAAGTGAATGCACGGGGAAAGATTATGCATGGAAAAAAGTTCATTGAATGTGTGAATGAACATTGAAAGTGAATGCACGGGGAAAGATTATGCATGGAAAAAAAGTTCATTGAATGTGTGAATGAACATTGAAAGTGAATGCACGGGGAAAGATTATGCATGAAAAAAAAGTTCATTGAATGTGTGAATGAACATTGAAAGTGAATGCACGGGGAAATATTATGCATGGAAAAAAAAGTTCATTGAATGTGTGAATGAACATTGAAAGTGAATGCACGGGGAAAGATTATGCATGGAAAAAAGTTCATTGAATGTGTGAATGAACATTGAAAGTGAATGCACGGGGAAAGATTATGCATGGAAAAAAGTTCATTGAATGTGTGAATGAACATTGAAAGTGAATGCACGGGGAAAGATTATGCATGGAAAAAAGTTCATTGAATGTGTGAATGAACATTGAAAGTGAATGCACGGGGAAAGATTATGCATGGGAAAAGTTCATTGAATGTGTGAATGAACATTGAAAGTGAATGCACGGGGAAAGATTATGCATGGAAAAAAGTTCATTGAATGTGTGAATGAACATTGAAAGTGAATGCACGGGGAAATATTATGCATGGAAAAAAAAGTTCATTGAATGTGTGAATGAACATTGAAAGTGAATGCACGGGGAAATATTATGCATGGAAAAAAAAGTTCATTAAACCAACATGTGTGAATGCACGGGGAAAGATTATGCATGGAAAAAAAGTTCATTGAATGTGTGAATGAACATTGAAAGTGATTATGCATGGAAAAAAAGTTCATTGAATGTGTGAATGAACATTGAAAGTGAAAGCACGGGGAAAGATTATCTAGTGTTTTTTCAACAAGTGTGTCTTTGATTACGTGATCAGCATCAATCACAAAACAAATGATTTAATTTAATATTGTTACCTTTTATGTTCTTACTGTTTGTTTGTTTTTTTTTTCGATTGTCTATGTATTACATTAATGTATAAAACATATTTGAAAATTAAGATAGCGCTTCATTACTCTGCTTAGCCGTCCGTCACTATTATTGTCTGTGCACTTTTTTCTTTAAGATAGGGCTTTATATAAGTGTTCTCGTTGCCCTATCTAATGATCATTGTTGATTATTTTCATTTGTGACTTTGAGAAATAAAATGCTATTTAAACCAATCACAGAAACAGTGTGTTAATTGACTAAAATGTAGGCCTACAACATTGAATCAGATAGCGAAACAAGTGAAGGTTTACTTTTGCCCCCAACGTTTCGGTTACGTTTCGGCTACGTTGCCTTTGTCCAGGGTCTCTCTTTATAAATGTACAATATTTGTTATGGTGTTCGTTTCCTTGGACGTGGGTATCGCCGGACAGAAATTGTGCTCATAACTGTAATTAAATCTCCAGACGACTGCATAGGGGAAGACGGGGTAAAAAGCCCATGGGCGGGTAAGAAGCCCATGCTAATTATCTCATGAAATGGCGGATAAGAAGCCCATGCTAATTATCTCATGAAATAAAGACACTTTCAGTCAAATTTGCCCATGAGACGAATGCTAAACATTAACACTCGTCTCATGGGCAAAATGTGACTGACATTTGCTTCATTTCATGAGATAATTGGCATGGGCTTCTTATCCGCCCATGGGCTTTTTACCCCGTCTTCAACTATAGCTGAGTCTAGGGATGTCATAAATCACATGACTACCCAACATGGCGGTTTGGTCTTCCTTTGGTAACTGATTCTGGCGGATCAACCGCAATTCCAGTGATCCCGAAACTTTAGCGCAGATCGAGCTTGGTGGGAAATGGTTTTTAATTGCAATTCCAACGCCTCTGACATCATCAATGACCAAAGGCCCAATTTTGTTCTTCTGGGCTACGTTTTGGGGGGTTTCTTTTTCGTGTAAACAACAAAGATACAGGTATACATTTCAGGGCGTGGCAGGGCTTCTGATCTTTTCCCCTCTTAAGGGGTACACTCACCCCCTGTTTAGAATTTTAACGGGTATTTTCACCCCCAGTTGCAAATTGTAAGGGGTAAAGGCGAAAGCTTGGGAGAAGCTCCATCCCCTGCAAATCCCCAACCCCACCCCATGCGCAATGAGCTTTCAAATATTTGGCCTTTCTGCGCGATACCGTAGAATTTTAGATCTAGCCTATAGGCCTACAGCTTGTGTCAGAAAGGCCTAACAGAAGATTGAAATACGTAGAACGTCATTAACCTTAGCTTACTGATAAGTAACAGTTGTGTTCACACACGCTTATAATTTGAATGCGTCATCTCACCCCCTGAATGAGGTTTTAAAGGGTAAATCTCACGCAGTTTCAAATTTTAGGGGGTGATTTGAGAGAGAGACCTTGTGTGTAAATACGCACAATCTGTACGCTTTCAGACGCCCTGGTGTGGGGTTTAGTCAAAATTCAAACCAGAATACTGCTGACCCTTTACAATTTATCAGAAGGGTGTGCAAACGCATCGCATTTGAACAATATGAGGCTTTATACTACTTCTTGCCGACACGAAAGGGCGATAATTTTAGGCCCGAACTGCCGATGCCCCCTGGTGATGAGTCAGGAGCAGATCATTTTCTGTGGCTACTAGTTCCTGACAGGCAAGGGCGATAATCTTAAGTAAGTGGCGTTCGCATTTCAGGGCACGAGACGGGCAGAGAATTTTCAGTATAAAGCCTCATTCACCCGTCGTGTCGTTTCAAAAAAATGTTTGAGCATGCAGAGCCCAATTTCCAGGCTACATTAGGGCCTATAAAGATTACGTGATTTATTTTAAAACAAAGGGTAGATCAAAGACTTAAAACGGCATCTAAAATTTTCGCGTTTCTTTTGGGAGCCAGTATATTGTTTTCATACTCGTGGCACACAACCTCATTCGATGGCAACGCACCGGATCACAAAGCCACGTACGGGTGTTTGGCATTTAAAGAAGCCGTTTTAAATTTCAGTTTTATTATTTCGATTTTTTTTTTTTTTTACAGGGTCAGGGTATGGACTTAAGGACGTTGACCCAGCAACAGGTGCAAACTGCTGGGGTGGCCAGCCTCGCCATCTGCCGGTGGACGCCATCTTTGATGGCCCAAGGGCATAAAAGTATCTCCCTGGATTTCAAAAGGCCTCGGGCGGTTTTATTCAGCCGTGACTTGCCTCATGTGTACGCTAGGGAGTGTTATCAAGCATGACGTTGATCCCTCAACGTTGTTGATGTCACAGCTGGTATAGCTGAATGAAAAAGAAACACGGACAGACGAATGAATAGATGGGTGGCCGTGGACGGATGGAGGGATCTATATGAAGGGTCTTCGCATTACCACCAAGCAGAATATTCTGATCGCTTCTCGGCCTTTTGGCCAAGACAGTGATTCAGGAACATAAATTTTTGTTTATACCTTGGTTGGTTTGTTCAGCCCGTCGTACATGGCGAAAGCCGATACGCGACGTTAAACTGAACTTCCATCCACCACCAAGCTGCGCCTGCAATACAATGATGCTACGATGCTAGCAATGAGCAGCTTAGGACGCACATTTCACCGCCAGGGGGCAATCAAACTGGTGGTGAAATGAGCGTCCTAAGCTGACCATTGACCTTTAAAATCATTACGCATCTCTCTCTCTCTCTCTCTCTCTCTCTCTCTCTCTCTCTCTGTAAGGAAGGAGACGATGGAGGATGACAATATCCAAGAAGGAAAGACAATGTCAATGTCCTTTAAAGTGCACGTATTACATGGGTGCGTAGCGCTATCGCTACGTATCGAAAGAACTACCCGTTGTTACCACTACTACTCATAGAGAACAAAATTAATGATGACTGTGGCAATCTGTCAGTTCGAATTTCGACAGACTAACCCTAACCCTAACCCGAACCCTTTTCGTAACCTAACCCTATTCTTTATCTACGTTTAGCCATATTTTAACCCTAACCCTAACCCTTAGTTGCCGTAGTGATTTAGCCCAGTAGTGTCATCAATACGTAGTGACAGCCTCCCACATTCCAAAGTACTTAAACATATTTACATGTTGATGAAAAGGAAATCGTTGGGAATAAAAGGCATAAAAGGTCTACATGTGTAAACTGTCTTTACAAGAGCGATACATATAGGCCTAATCAGTCTCTGTGTGTGTCAGAGGTTATGTGCCAGAGGTTATGTAGTATTTTAGAGTAAGTTTATATGGCTTGCTAGTGTGTGTGTGTGTGTGTGTGTGTTCCCTTTCATTTACAAAACCACACCTTTCAAGGCTCAGAGAGATAGTAAAGGGCCAGCCACACGTCCACTAAAATTGCACGACTGTACGATACGATTCGATCACGTGATCTCGAGTTGTTCTGTGTTGTGTGTTGCTTAAGTGTAACATTATTCAAGACTAGAAGGCTAAGCCATTCTTGAATGTATGTTGATTTGTTTGTGAGCAACTCTCTACCACTGTTGTTGTGTACTGTGTGGGTGGTTGTTATGATAAGCAGATCTGGGTCATCCTTTTTTTAGACTTAGTTGTAACAGGTGGCGGTACCATAGCCGATGAGGTTTAACTGAGGCGTGGTTACCGCTACGCCTATCTATATTGTTAAAAAACCGGGACTTTACTGGTATTGCACTGCCTCCGGGCATTGCAGCCAGTATTGTTCCCACCATCTTTGTATTTACAAATGTCCCATATGTGTCTATGACCGAGAGGACGTAAAACACAATTTGTCATTCATTCATTCGTCATCCTTTTTGTACATGAACTAGGAATCAATACAATTTAGCCTAGGCGTGGTTACCGCTACACCTATCTATATTGTTAAAAACTCGGGACTTTACTGGTGTTGCACTGCCTCCGGGCATTGCCTCCAGTATTGTTCCCACCATCTTTGTATTTACAAATATCCCATATGTGTCTATGACCGAGAGGACGTAAAACACCATTTGTCATTCATTCATTCGTCATCCTTTTTGTACATGAACTAGGAATCAATACAATTTAGCCTAGGCGTGGTTACCGCTACACCTATCTATATTGTTAAAAACTCGGGACTTTACTGGTATTGCACTGCCTCCGGGCATTGCAGCCAGTATTGTTCCCACCATCTTTGTATTTACAAATGTCCCATATGTGTCTATGACCGAGAGGACGTAAAACACAATTTTTCATTCATTCATTCATTCGTCATCCTTTTTGTACATGAACTAGGAATCAATACAATTTAGCCTAGGCGTGGTTGCCGCTACACCTATCTGCATTGTTAAAAACTCGGGACTTTACTGGTGTTGCACTGCCTCCGGGCATTGCAGCCAGTATTGTTCCCACCATCTTTGTATTTACAAATGTCCCATATGTGTCTATGACCGAGAGGACGTAAAACATCATTTTCATCACCGTCATCCTTTTTTGAGAATGAACTTGGGTCTGTATTGTTGTGGCAGCTACTTTCACTTTGCTAGGCGAACCGGTGCCATAAATAACTTGGCTAAAAGGGAGTTAATTGCGAGAAGTTCCTTCCCCTTATTCATTTTGTAAATCTAGATTTGTATTGCATGGTGTTATATTTGATTGTATGGTACCAAATATATTCTAAAAGGGTAAGATGGACTACTTAAGAGCTCGGCGAACCGGGCTGATAAGAGTTATCGTTAGTGGGGACAGTACACTATTCACAGTGCAGGCTATCCAAAAACTCAGACTGGAACTTGAACGGAGAATTCAACTGGCCTATCGATGTGTAAAATGTGTCCTGTTTAAAAGGGACATAACCAGTGTTTCTGTCCTCACTACTCATATAGGGAAAAGAGACCGGATGTTTATCTTCCCCTATACACTCAGTCTTTGATGGTACTACATTGCGAATTGTCGTATTTTATAAACCTTATCAAGGTGGCAAGCACCGGAGGAGACACCGCACTGCTTATGAGTCATAATGTTGACTACAGGCAGGTGTTTTGAGGTTGTCCATGTCAACGTAAAAGAGAGCAGTGTTAGGCCACGAAAGTGCCACTGAATTGTCTTGGTATCAAATTTTGCAATGAAGAAAATAAAAATAACAGGTATAAACATATATATTTTACAGTAAATAAAATAAAATAAATCAAAGTAAAACTAAACATTGAGCAGTTACAGACATGACAATGTGCACAAAAACACTGCATAAAAGTAAAACAGCAATGGATATTTGTTTTAAACATTCACGAACAGGGGAAACTGGGAGGAAAATCAAATAATATAGAACACAAAAATGATAAAAGAACATAAGGAAAAACCTAAATATAATAGTTATGCGTGATGAGGGTGATCCCAGTGCTGTTTGGTAGCATTATAGTTTGTGTAACTACCAAGACTAACCACAATTCAATCATGTCTTAGTATTGATTCACAGGGAGTGTTTTAATTGAATTTAGTAAATCACAGCGTGTATACTGTGCTTTGTTTATCATCGATAAACCAAAACTTGGTCAGGTCCTTGGCTATTCACCGTGTCTGTACATGTGATCCAAGCCAAATTGACCCATGGCCAATATTAAAATGATACGGCTGTGCCCAATGGAAGCTGTCTTTACCAGTAGCAGTTCTCCCTACACGCCATAAAGAATTGTTGGTTGTTGTCACTCCAATGGTGGAGTGATTGTGGGTGGCTCCATGAATGGAGCGAAGTCCCCTGAAGTTGGAGTATGGCCGCCTATGTGGCGGGGGCCTTTAAAAGCAGCCATACACGTCATCTTCCCACCCAAGGCCCTGCAAAATGTTCACATGGCACTGGGTGTGCCCCCGGGGCGTTTAAGCTGGGGAACGAAAACAACAACCACCAAAACTTGATATCATGTGAGCAATATTTAATGGATGTCTTTGTGGTAGTAGATTCACAGGTGTTCAGTTTACAACAAAGACGGGGTTTTATAGCATAAACAGATGTTACCAAGGAGGAAATCGAACCCCAAGCTTACAGTAAAAAAAACCCACCCACCACACAACAAAGCTGACGACTTGGTCACACAGCCAAGCAAACTGCTTTTTAAGTTAATTTAACCAAAATCAGTGCAAGTACGGTTTCTTAAAGACCCCCCACGTTACGTGTCACATTCCCTCTTATGCTGAGAAGATTTCTTACCAGCTATAAGAGGAAAAAACGTCATTTTGGTACGTGACGTGGTGGGTCTTTAAGGGGGAGGTAATGAGGAGAAGAGGAATTAATCATACACCAGAAACGCGTGGCACCGACAAAACGTTTCGTGATTTGCAAGAGTTCCTGACGTAATACTCGTACGTGACCTACGTTGCTCTCCGAGATCAAACGGGTCGCACCGGCTGTGACCGGTCACTGACCCGCAGGTTCATGGATGACCTTGGTTTGGGTGTAAGTGTGAGAGGAGTACGACAGGGCGGGTGTTCCAGTATGCAGGCATGGAAGTGGTCGTATTCGTCCAGTTGGTAAATTACAATATTGCAGTGTTATTAGTTATTAGTTTATATTCTTTAATTGTTGTTGATAAATGTGTTGTTTGTTGTTGTTGTTTTTCTTATGTGCACCTGGCTGCAATTTCTCTGTTATGAGATAATAAAGATGATTTGATTTGTTATTTGCAATACCCGCTATTAGCTTTACTTACAGTAATAATGTTTGTTCCTAATTAAAACGTATGCACGCCTACGACGCACACAATCTAGAGATGAGTAAAGAGAGAGAGAGGGGGGGGGGGGGGGGGGGGGGGGGGGGGGGTATAGGCGTCTTTCAATATTACTCGGCGATGGCTTGGAGTCAAAACGGACTATCTTTAGATATCCATTGACGTATTACTGGATTTATTACAAAAACTAATAACTTGTATTAAACAATGACTTCATAAATATAAAAAGGGTTTTTTGCTTTTTATATTTCAATAGTCTTTTTTTTTATACAAGTTATTAGTTTTCGTACTAAGTTCAATAATATGTCAATGGACTATCTAAAGATAGTCCGTTTTGACTCCAAGCCATCGCTTGAGTTGATTGTAACTTGACCCACACCAAAATCTGATAAGCCTACTTATTTGTCTTGCCAGTCATTATTTGTTTTGGGGGGCGGGTCTTATTCCGGGTACATCCCACTATCACTACGTATCGATAACACTACCGGGCTAAATCACTACGGCAACCTACTACTACGTATGCATCGCGCTATTACCCGATAGGGTTAGGCTAGGTATACGGGTTAGGGTTAACATAGGGCGCGTAGTGATAGGGGAACATCCCGCTATCACTACCCGTTGTAGTGGTAGTTCTTTCGATACGTAGTGATAGCGCTACATACCCTCTTATTCCTCGTACTCCCAGCTCGTACTCGCACATGTGAAGTATCGGATTTGTATTTAATATAATTATATATTTCTGATTGTTTTGTGTTTATTGCTATTATTATTGTTGTCTAAAGTTAACATTGTAAGCGCTCTGAGCTCTTTGGAGAAAGAGCGCAACAAATATCCATTATTATTATTATTATTTTTTTTTTTTATAAAATTATTATTTATATAAGGAGAGCCTTGGAAATGTAACGAAGCCCCCCCCCCCCCCCCCCCCCCCCCCCCTCTCTCTCTGAGAATTAAAACGTGTTGCAATAGCCACGCCCTCAACGCATGAGCCAACCATAATAAGATAAAATAGCCCCCCTTTGCCCCAACAATGTCAACAACTAAAGTTACAGCAATGTCCCATATGGCCTTTGGCCGAGAGGACGTAAAACATTAACATTAACCAACAATGATGCCTGCCAGCTATGTCAGTTTGCCCAAAGATCCAATAAATCTACGCATGACACAGTAAAAACAACAACAAGTGCAACGCCGAGCGGCTGCAAAGTCCCCTCGCAGCATCGCCGAGCTACTCCGAAATCGGAATGTGTCGGCTCTACACATACATAAAAACGCATAAAAACAGCACGTAAGTACATAAAAACGCATAAAAACAGCACGCAACTGAATAGTTTTTGATATATATAGCCTTGGGGTTCGGACCCGTGATTTGAGCGCGCGCGATCATGCGCACACGCGCGCACAGAAAAATTCATGACAACTGTGTTATAGACCATTCATCAAGAATGTTGTGAAAAAAACTGCATTGAAATACATGCAAAACTTCGCGAGATATTAGCGATTATGTGTTTCGGGGTTTGAACCCCGTAACTGGCGCGACCTTGACCTTAATGTAAAACTAAATACATCAGTGGATAGCTTGCATCTTGGCAAACTAGTATACCAAATCTGATGATGATAGACTGAATAGTTTTTGAGAAAAACGGACGAATAGCCGGACGGACGGAGGCACGCCGGACACCGGGCGGACGGACGGACGGACCAGACAAAAACAATAGCTCCACGAACATTCGGCTCGGGTACTAACAAAAAGAGAGAGAGAGAGAGAGAGAGAGAGAGAGAGAGAGAGAGAGAGAGAGAAACTCAGAAACAGGGAAGGGAGACAGAAATGACGGGTGTTTTTGTGAGGGGGTGGATGAGAGAGAGAGAGAGAGAGAGACTAACAATTCTGGGCAAACCTGTAGATTCGTTACTACACCCCCCACCCCACCCCTAAACTTTTTGCATTTAAATCCCTTTCACTGACAAGCAGCATAATTTTCATTTTGGGGAAAGGGGCAGAGTTATAGTATCAGCCTACGATTACTTTTTTTTAAAACACCTGGAAGAAGCAGAGTTTGAGGCTCATAAACATGAGGGTGTTGACGAATCTATATGTTTGCCAAATTGTGAATCTCTTCACGTGAGCCCAAGCTTTTGACATTAATTTTAAGTACAGACCCATTCTGGTGTTTTTAAATTGATTATTTTTTATTGATTTTTTTGGTGTGTTGTTGTGGGGTTGTTATTGGGTGGGTTTTTGGGGTGGGTGGGGGTGGGGGGGCGTAACTGTTATTGCAAAACTGCCCGAGTCTGAGCGAGACAGTCTCGCCCCTTGACGAAAATGTTCCTTGATTGAAACTAACAAATAAAATCGAACAGGTGTGGCCTGCCATATATCTGAACAAATGATCACAGTCGTGCCATCCAAATACGCAACAATTAACACATCAATACGCAGAGACGAGTTGGGGACGTACGCACGTCAGCACAGGTCCATCATGATTTATGATTACCCGGCCAGAGGACGGGTATTGTGACGAGTCTCTGCCTGTGTATCGATTATCTTAAAAACTACTGGACGGATTTTGATCAAATTTGGCAGAGTGGTAGACATCTTGAAACGGAAACTTCATGATGATATTCGTGACCTTGACCTTGAAGTTTGACCTTGAAAACCGAAATTTCCTTCTTTGGGCTATATATTTTATTTCCGAGCTGTATCTCATAAACCAGTGAACAGAATCGCTTCAAATTTTGTGCTGTGGTGTATCACGGTGCAGGGAAGGTTTTGTAAGAAAAACAACCCCACCTGATAACTGTGCTGACCTTGAAGTTTTGGGGGACTTTTTTTCAAGCACTAACATTCAAATGTAAAAAATGGTCAAAGGAAAGCAACTTCAGATATTTCACACAAAAGTCTTCAAGAGTATTTCCCCTTTGACAAGTCAGGGGAAGTTGGAATAGTGTAGCTCAGGGAAAGTGAACGATGGGGATAGAAGAGCTACACAGGCAGGTAGTGAGGTTTGCAAATGCATTGGTTAGTGCGTTTGTTATGCATCATATTATGCAAGCTGGTTTTTATGCATTTTGTGGGAGTGGGAAGTGTGGGTGTGAGTGTGTGTGGGTGGTTTTTTGGGGTGGGGTGGAGGGGGGGGAGAGGAAAGAACTCTGGCCGGGTTTCATTGTCACAATGCATTTCTAGTTTAGTTTGCAACAAAAACGATGATGAAGCATCATAGAAATGATAAAGGAAGTGCGTTGATCACACTGACGTACCTTTCTTCTCTATATAAAATAAGTGACAATTAACACATAAATGCGTGGTGACGAGTCGGGGGGACGCGCTCCAGCCTTCACAGGCTCATCATGATAACTGATTGAGATTACAACTAAAAAGATTATCACCATATCAGGCTACGTAGAACTCATAAAGGAAGTACGTTGATCACACCTTTCTGCTGTGGCGTCAGAAGTAGAACTTGAACTGAGAGCAACTAGAAAACACCGACGCAAAGCAAACCTCTGCCCAGAAACAATTCGGTTTCAGTTTGCTGAAAGCCAGGCGACCAACCACACGATTTGTGGGTAAACAGGAATCAGAATATAGCTAGAAAACACCGACGCAAAGCAAACCTCTGCCCAGAAACAATTCGGTTTCAGTTTGCTGAAAGCCAGGCGACCAACCACACGATTTGTGGGTAAACAGGAATCAGAATGTAGCTAGAAAACACCGACACAAAGCAAACCTCTGTCCAGAAACAATTCGGTTTATGGATAAATAGGAATCGAAATGTAGCTAGAAAACACCGACGCAAAGCAAACCTCTGTACAGAAACAATTTGGTTTCAGATTGCTGAAAGCCAGGCGACCAACCACACTGTTTGTGGGTAAATAGGAATCAGAATGTAGAGTCTATGCCTATTGTATTTAAATGAGACTGAAAAGTTGGATCACTAGAACTCCGAATAGCAGAGAACAACCCTGTACACGACTCGCAATAACAATTATTTCCCAAAATTGAAGAGGAAGGTGTTTGTCTTCGTTTGTCTTTGTTTGTTTTTGAGTTGACGACAGGATGACACCCTACCCCCCCCCCCCCCCCCCCCCCCCCCCCCCCCCCCCCCCCCCCCCCCCCCCCCCCCCCCCCCCCCCCCCCCCGCATTCTTCTTCTTCTTCTGCCAATAATGTCCACCTGCCGTAACCGGCAATTACAGACATGTACTGGGGTTCAAAGAATTATGCAGCGCAGGAAAAACAAAACAAAAATAATAAGTTTAGACAGATAAGAGGACGTGCACGACCGAGCACCCCTGGCTAGTCCGAGAACACCCAGCCGCACACGGGGTTAAAAAAAAAAAATCCTAAAAAAATCCGGTATGATGTCACAAAATGACAGGCAACAAAAAGTCACAAAGACAAAAGCAAAATCATTACCTCATCTACGGAGGTTAACATTGTGGTATGTTCTTTTTTAAAATTTTTAGATACCCTACTGTATCAAGCAAAACTGGGGAGTGCCATCTTGTAACCCGAACGGATGTGACGTCATCAGTCTAAATGAATTTATTTTACTTAGTAGCTATTTGCCTGTGACGTGCTAGAGGAAGAAAATAATTTTCTAATGACGAACATCATCAATGTTCTGAATGAATGTTTGTTTATTTACAGGCACGCGCTGCGTGCGTCCATCCAAAATATGTCATCAGGGTAACGTCAGATATAAATTAGTTTCAAGGTGACAGACCTAAACGTGCAGGAAAGACGTAAAAATCATTACAGAAAGATATTAACATACGCGCATGCCCCACTACAAAAAACCCGTTACGTTTCTTTTTAGGATGCTTACCCCTCTACCAAATTTGATTAAAATCCGTCCAGTTTTTTTAAAAATAATCACGCACGCGTGCGCGCACACAGATACACACACACACACACACACACACACACACACGCACGCACACACGCACGCACACGCGCACGCACGCGCACGCACACACACACACGCACACGCACACGCACACGCACACACACACACACACACAAAATGTCAGGCTTCGAGGTCGAACATCAAAGTCAAGGTAAGCATGGTCATGAATATCGAAAGAACGTTTCTTTTTAGGATGCCTACCCCTTTACCAAATTTGGTTAAAATCCACCCAGTTGTTGTTGTATTCAGACACCGCACGTGCGCGCACACACACACACACACACACACACACACGCACGAACACACACACACACACACACACACACACACACACTATATGCGTCAAATAAGCCCTTCCTTGGCGGGCAAAAACAACAACAAAAACCCCTCTGTTGTTTGAAATAACTTTTAAAAATCAACGTAAAAGCGCGCGCGCGCGCGTGTGTGTGTGTGTGTGTGTGTGTGTGTGTGTGTGTGTGTGTGTGTGGTTGTGAAAGAGAGAGAGAAAAAGAGAGAGGACCATCCTTAGTATCTTACTGCTGTACCATCGCAAAGTAAAACAACTTAGGTTTTCAGATGATGTCTTTCTTATAGCAAAATCCAGACCTACAATTTTGATTCACACGCACACGCACGCACGCACACGCACACGCACACGCACACACACACACACACACACACGTAAATGTTTCGTTGTTGATGCATAAATGCTATTCGCCCAGTCCCCATCCTCCCTTTTGGAATATTTGCTTCGCTACTTTGGAATGTTTAGTTTATTTTTCTTTACATCATTTTTTTTTATGGATGGCTTGTTGAAAAAAAGCATGTCATTTGCTTATATAATGTTCCCACCTGGAAATAAAATTCTGACTTGACTTGACACACACACACACACACACATCGCGCGCACAGACAGACAGACACAGGCAGAACACAAAAGAAAACGCTTTTCTTCATTACCAGTAACTGTGGCCACTCCTTACACCTGTCCAAGATTTTGTCCAGGTAAACAAAATACTTAGCTGGCCAGTGGTCTAAACGCCATCATAATCTTCACTGACCTACATGTTGCCAGACGGCTGACCTGACCGACCGACTGACTGACTTAAATGCTGTGACCTCTCGCCCCCTCTGACCGCTGGTCATCTACCCACTGACTTTGAGCCCCGACTTTTCTCTGACCCAAGGGCAGTGGAGGAGAGATAGAAATGAAAACAAACGTCAGCTGAAATTTAAATTTGTCCAAAGAATACGAATACGAATATTTAATCGGATCAAGGCCAAGGCCCCATACTGATGGAGCTCACATAAACACAATTGCTCAATGGAAAAGAGAACTGAAGCAAGCAAACAAACAAGACTATCATAAACATCGTAACGAACAACAACAACAAATGAAACAAAAAAAGCATAGAGTATGTTGCACAATATAACAATAGTAATGCATAAACTAACGCAATGCATTATGAATTCTCTTGCAAGCTTCACAAACATATATTGTATACTGTCCTGCTAAATCCGACAGTGTTTTCTCATGTTTATTTTGTTGTTTTGTCGAAAGAACATCCGTGGAGATAAATGGGCAATCTTGTACTTTAGTTACACCCCCCCTCATGTTTACGACCCACAATCTCAAAGCCTGTTTCTTGCAGTTTTATGTCAATAATCTCCCTTTTTTTCTTCTTTACTTACCGAAATGGCTGGATTGTGACGTAACATGGAAACTCACGCCCCACTTTCTCCCTTTCTTTCTCAACTACCCCCCCCCCCCCCCCCCTTTTCTTTATTCGGGCCGCCACTTTAATTACAATTCAACATCAAACCCATCGCCGATTAAGGCACTTATCTCTTTGAAGCCCGTTTTACCTCCCCTGTCAGCTTGTGACACCCACATTGGCGGTCTCCCTTTGTTCCCCGTATCTCCTTTCCCGATCACGAGATGGAGAGGAAGGTGACACGTGCCAGTGATGTAACCGGCTCGTGATCGTTCTGTACTACTATGCATAATATTATAACATCATCTTGTGACTTGTCGACTGCTATGAACCAATGACAGGCTCTCGAGTGTTTGAAATTGGAGGGGAAAATTTTAGTAGTGAGGAAAGTTAGCCTACCCATTCTCTCTCACAATACCTCCAAAACCTGGCGAAGCAACATTGCAGAATCAACCTCTCTCCCAGCCAGTCCTAATAGCCCAACTAGTGAGTATTATTGATGGCTTGTGATTGAGATTTGTTTTTGTTAGATCCTATTTTTGATCTAGATCCTATGTTCAATGATGAATAAGGAGTAGATATGTTATTGAAAAGAAGTGGTAAACATTCTGTTCTAATTATGTGCACTGATTATTTGTGTGTGTGTTTTTGACTTTAACACTTTTGGTACCAGAACCGGATTTTATGCCTACTAACCCTTTTGTTTATTTTTAGTAGGAAGCCTGTGGGTTGCAACCTTGCTAACTATGATAACATTCCTTTCCAGGTGTTGGATGGAGAGTGATGTTGGCTTGATCATAGACTTTGATCTAGCCGGGTACTGAATAATATCAGTTGTTTCCTGTACACCTTTTATGTTTTACTGATCTCAGTTTGTTAACTGAAATTCAGTTTATTTATTATTAGTGCTATTGTACAAGGGCAGCCTTCTAGCTGGTCGGGATCCACTAATTCCCTGCCGACTGAAGCCCCTTGTCTCTAAGCCATAGAGATCTACATCCACCTTCTCCTGTGATTATCAGCAGGGCATCGTGGTCAGGACGATCATCCCTGACTCACAAGCACCCAGACGGGAACGCTGCGAAGACGCCCCGCACCAGAATCCGCGAGGAGACCACGCCTGAACCGTGCCATCCCGCGACGCCGTAACCGGAACGACTGGGAGCTACTCTCACCTGACGAGCAAGCCTAGTCAACCCAGCACTCGCCGATCCCTACGGAGGAACTTGACAACAGCTAAGTCCACAGGACCGCGCCAATCATTTGAACTTTCCTCCTGACACTGAAGATAATTAGTGACCCTTCCCGCTTGGGGCTAACCTTCTAGAAAGACAAAAGTCTTGTACATCCTTTCGGATTTCATTGTTTGTTCATTCATATTTTGTTTTGGCGCCATTGAGCTGCTTTATTATTATTGTTGCATAATCTTATGCAGATTTTGTGAGTAAATAAAATACAAGTGTCAAATAATTCTGAACCCTTTGGTCAGACTGATGAGAGTGGAAGTCTTGAAATTTCATGTAAAACCCTACTTCTCTCTGTCTGCCATTTAGAGCAAATCAACCACTTGTATTTCTTACAATCATACGAGCCAGATCCCGGGCACAAATATAAATTTATTAGATGGAAAGGGGCCGGGAAAGTTGCTCATCTCCCATACCCTAGAGAAGTGGGCTAAAGGCAAATTTTCTACTTGAAAATGTAACACACTAAAAGTCTTCCCTAGAGACTGAGCCTTTTAACCCATTCCCTCGTCACATGGATGTTGCTTCTCAGTGAAAATGTTTAATGTGAAAATGTGAAGTCCGGACTAAAGTACAGATAGCTAATGATTGAGCCCGGGGTTTTTTTTCTCATTAAAACTTCTTGTTGTTTTCTTCTGGTTGTAGCTGCTGCTGTTGTTGCGACTGCTGCTGAAGACGATGGCGATGTTTTTGCTGTTGTTCGTGCACGTCGGCAATAAAGCCTGCTAGCGGAATGAATCAATTTCAAATAATCTCTGATTGGATATTGAGCTCTATTACTTTGTCTTCATGACTTTGTATATTGCCCATTTGTCAATGAAAGGATATAGTGTCAAAAGTCAAAGTCACAAATACTTTACTAAGTTATCACGTTAGGTGAAATTACAGTGTGGTCTCGTACAAGCAAGGAAACACATTTGACATTTGACAAATCATGCTTCGCAAGAAGTTGAACATAGTTAGGGTCGATACAAGCGACTAACAAAACAAAGAACTGACCTCTTTCCCATCATTTCTTTCCTCATGTATTCTCCCCCACCCCAAGCTTTCACATCTTTTGGGTCCCTTCCCGTTCCCAACATTTTATGCGCCTCCCTCTTCTCTCTCTCTCTCTCTCTCTCTCTCTCTCTCTCTCTCTCTCTCTCTCTCTCTCTCTCTCTCTCTCTCGTACACACATACAGACATACAGACAGTGTGTGTGTGTGTGTGTGTGTGTGTGTGTGTGTGTGTGTGTGTGTGTGTGTGTGTGTGTGTGTGTGTGTGTGTGTGTGTGTGTGTGTGTGTGTGTGTGACAGACACAGGCATGTACACAGAGAGACAGGGACAGACAGAGAGAGGCAGAGAGGCACCACTCCACACACACATACACACTGAGAGAGACACAGAGAGAGAGAGAGAGAGAGAGAGAGAGAGAGAGAGAGAGAGAGAGAGAGAGACTGGACGCTGGAAAACTTTATTTGACAAGGATAAAAGATTTTAGGAGAGAGAG
This sequence comes from Phymorhynchus buccinoides, assembly GCA_017654935.2. NCBI lineage: Eukaryota > Metazoa > Mollusca > Gastropoda > Neogastropoda > Raphitomidae > Phymorhynchus > Phymorhynchus buccinoides. Next base: position 90,822,015 of record CM065680.1, read on the forward strand.
AGAGAGAGAGAGAGAGAGAGAGAGACTGGACACTGGAAAACTTTATTTGACAAGGATAAAGATTTTAGGAGAGAGAGAGAGAGAGAGAGAGATATTGATATAAAAAACTGTCGTGCGTACGCGCGTGCGAGGAAAAAACAAACTTATTATTTAAAGGTGAAATAGATATGGGGCGATCTATGGTCAATGTTTGGCTACTGACGCACGATCTTGTTAACTTCTTTACGTCTTTTACGTCTTATTTTTCTTAATTACATCCAGCTATCCTTTTTAAGGTCGTAGCAGGCCTAGTTACGTAGTACGTCAATGGTCTAAAATAATTCATACTTATTCCTATATAGGCCCTCAATCAATGGGATTCTGGTTTTCGTCAGTGATACGATTATTCCTGTCTTTTTCACTGAAATGATAGCGTGCTTCATGAGCCCTTGCGTAAAGAATACGTCAATGGCATGGTGTTTTAATGCTCTTGTTCTTATGGTATTAACGTTTCTTTTTGTTTTTCCTTGTTAATTTGTTGTGCTTTCAAGGATCAATAATAATAATAATAATAATAACTGTACATTTATATAGCGCCTTACCTCAGATGAGCCCAAAGCGCTTTACAATCAATTTTTCATCAACAAATAGACAACAAAAACAGCATTTAAGAATGACACCAACCAGCAACAACGCATACATACAAAGCATCTCTCTCTCTCTCTCTCTCTCTCTCTCTCTCTCTCTCTCTCTCTCTCTCTCTCTCTCTCTCTCTCTCTCTCTCTAACACACATACACACACACACACATTAAACACCACCGACTCGTTCATCCCCCATTCAGTAAGCACACATCAACTGAGCCGCACGACTGACCACATACACCAACACATACAGAAACACCCTCACACACAATGCACGCACGCAGACAGACAAACACACACACACATGTGTGCACCGACACACAACCCACAGAACCAAAACACACACAAGCACGACACATGTGTGCACACATGCATGCTCACACACACACACAACACACACATACAAGTGGTGTATAGGTGTGCACTCATTTCGAACCAACTTCATTTCGGTCCATGGTATTTTTGGTCATTTCGACCCAGGGCTATAGTCATTTCGGCCCAATACTATAGTCATTTCGGCCCAATACTTTAGTCATTTCGGCCCAAGGCTCTAGTCACTTCGGCCCAGGGCAATAGGCACTTCAGCCCAGAGCTATAGTCATTTCGGCCCAGGGCTTTAGTCACTTCGGCCCAGGGCTATGGGCACTTCGGCCCAAGGCTATAGTCATTTCGGCTCAGGCTATAGTCACTTCGGCCCAGGGCTTTAGTCACTTCGGCCCAGGGCTATAGGCACTTCGGCCCAAGGCAATAGTCATGTCGGCTCAGGCTATAGTCACTTCGGCCCAGGGCTATAGGCACTTCGGCCCAAGGCTATAGTCATTTCGACCCAGGGCTATAGTCACTTCGGCCCAAGGCTATAGTCATTTCGGCCCGGGGCTATAGTCATTTCGGCCAAAGGCAATGATCACTTCGGCCCAAGTCATTTCGGCTCACGCCTATAGTTATCTCAACCCACATCAAAAATCCTCTCGACCCACTTCAAAAGTCATCTTGGCCCACATCAAAAGTCATCTTGGCCCACTTCAAAAGTCATCTTGGCCCACATCAAAAGTCATCTTGGCCCACTTCAAAAATCCTCTCGACCCACTTCAAGTCATCTTGGCCCACATCAAAAGTCATCTCGGCCCACATCAAAAGTCAGCTTGGCCCACATCAAAAGTAATCTCGGCCCATATCAAAAGTCATCTTGGCCCTATCAAACGTCATCTTGGCCCACATCAAAAGTCATCTCGGCCCACATCAAAAGTCAGCTTGGCCCACATCAAAAGTAATCTCGGCCCATATCAAAAGTCATCTTGGCCCTATCAAACGTCATCTTGGCCCACATCAAAAGTAATGTTGGCCCACTTCAAAAGTCATCTTGGCCCACATCAAAAGTCATCTTGGCCCACATCAAAAGCCCTCAAGTAACTCAAGGATTTAAATGTTTCGCAGAATAACGATCGAAGATGGAGACCATTACAGTCTTCGAGTGACGATTGTTGTAACTGTCAAAAGCATAGCCAGTGTTGAAGATGATCCTTGGGTAAATGAAGATAAGATGAAGAAAATCATAGGTATTTCATCGGGAAGCCTAAACATCTAAAAATGTGTAGTTACTCAGCGTAGCCCCCCCCCCCCCCCCCCCCGGACATTTGCCCACGGGTCCTGATTTGCCCCCACCCCTTCCCCCCTCCCCCCCACACACACACACACACACTGTTGTCTGGGGGGGGGGGAGGTAAATGTCCGGGGGGGGGGGGGGGGGGGGGTAGGGGAAGAAGCCTGATACTGTTTTGGCCTCGTGAACTAGTCCAAAACGAGTTGTATTTTCCCCCATTTATCGGTAACATTCTTGTCAGTTTTACTGTATCAGTTTTGTGCCTGCGTGGGGTGTGTGTACGTGCCCGCGCATGTGGGCATGTGTTTGTATATGTGTGTGTATGTGCATCAAGTCAAGTCAAGTCAAGTCAAGTCAAAATGATCTTTCTTGACGATAAAGGAATAAACTAAACAAAGCTCTCTCTCTCTCTCTCTCTCTCTCTCTCTCTCTCTCTCTCTCTCTCTGTGTATGTGTGTGGAGACGAAAAACTTCAATACACGCAAAGTTCAAATTAATCTAACGTAAAACGCCTGGCAAACGACCTTTCCTCAAAACGAGAGTATGCAGATCATGATTAGCACACTTTCTTATTTCTTTAATTAAAAAAGAAAGAAAGAAACAACATTTCTCGTGCAAAGGGGTGTATACCTAGCAAACGCCCAACCCTCCAATTTCGCCCTACATCTCTGCGGAGGGGTGGTGGGCGTTTGCCAGGGATTTTACCAGGTCCCCAAAATACTCCCACACCCATACTATTATCACCAATATCGTTACCATTTTCGTCTCTCCCACAAAGATCCACTGGGCTTTAAAAAGACGGAACTAAGCAGAAGAAGAATACGACCACTATGATGATGATGATGATGGCGAAATTCTCTCATCTATAATGTATTGTTTAATGGAACTCCTTCGTCTTCCATGCCCCAATTCTCCTTCAACCAATGACCCTTTCCTCGTCTCCATCACCCCACCTTCCTTTACCCCCTTCCTTCCCGACCGTGACGCCATACCATCCTTCACCACCCAGTTGTGTGTGCCCCACAATCGTTCAGAAGGGGTAAACAACGATGACGACATTTGTTTCCCTGGCAATACACATTTATATTGGTATCTGTGAAAGGGGCCTGTCAAAGCTTAGCTTAGTACATTAAGCTCGGTGTCCATCGGTGTTCTACCGAGGACCCAGCATGTTTGACAATCGTGTGACAGGTAGCACACGCCTTGTTGCTTTTGACTTGCTGACAGGTTATGCACACAATCAGGTCTGCTTCTTTTGGTCTCCCTTCCCCAAGACCCAAACAACATGGGCGACAGCGGACCAAATGCGTACACAACCCAAGCCAGTCAGTGTGAACAACACGGAATGAAACACAACAGATGCTTTGTATTAGCCAGGACACAAGATGTACACAGTGGTAGCGCGTTCGCTTCGTGTCAAGTAAACCCGAGTTCGAACCTGGGTACAGGGGATTTTTCCTCTCACTTTGCTCTAGGCCTTACGGTCTGAACGTGGAGTCTTTCGGATGAGACGATAAACCGAGGTCCAGTGTGCCCATGCACTTAGCATACGCTAAGCCCAGTGGCAACGAAAAAGTTGTCATTTGGTCAAAATTTTTACCGCCCCCCCCCCCCCCCCCCCCCTCATCAGTCACATAAAAATCGCATGCAACCCGAATTTCACAGAGACGCCTCTGTGACTATAAAGTACCTAATACGTTATAAGCGCGCATCTTTCATCAGACACAGACGGCAGCTGGTGCTGTGACGACATTCAAAGAAACGCTAACAGACAGACGGATGAATGGACAGACTGACGAACAGGCCCTGAAGCTGATGTCAGCTCAAATGTCAATGATCTTTTCATTGCTATTGGTGGTGAAGGTGGGGGTGGGGTGGGCGAGGGAGTAGGGGTGGAGATAATGTTGGATGGAGAAGGTCGTTCGCGTGTTGGAAGCGCACGCGATGTTATGGGCAAAATTGACCAGAAGATTGCCTACGGAACCATGAGCGTCTCAAAACGAAACGTTGTCATCTTCATTATTGTACTGATTACAAAACATTTTTTTGTTTGTTTTTAATTACGAAAAGAAATCTTTTTAAATGTTAACAGTTATGTCTACAACATTCCTTTGCTTGTATTCCGTGAAAGAGTTTTCTCAATTCATAATTAGAAAATTATATTTGTACGTGTTATGCTATTAGAAACGCACAACGCAGACTAGTTATAAAAATACTGACAATGTGCATGAGAAATGTTTGACAAAAAAGACCAACAAATGTTGTAGTTTTTTTAAGAAGGAAAAAGATTTTAAAAAAAGGAAAAACACAAAAGCAGCAACAACAACCCCAAAACACACACATACTGTACAATAATACGCACATGCACAATCACATAAAAACAAATAATCTTTTCACATATGTACACGCAGGTACGCACCGCACATTCGAAAAACAACACACGGAATGACAATCTCTAAAAATGAGAGAGAGAGAGAGAGAGAGAGAGAGAGAGAGAGAGAGAGAGAGAGAGAGAGAGAGAGAGAGAGAGAGAGAGAGAGAGATTATGTGTGTGTGTGCGCACGCACATACGAGAAACAACACACGGAATGACTCACAGTCTCATAGAAATTGGAGAGAGAGGGGGGGGAGAGAGAGAGAGAGAGAGAGAGATTCTGTGTGTGATTGCTGTAGGCCGAAGTACGCCTAATGTTTTTAGTAAAGCAACAGCCTGTTTCGTTGGGGGGATTTCCCCCGATGTCATTAACTTGCTGTCAACAGCAATTATTCATAATTAGTAACTTTACTGCTGACTTGTTTGGGGTCACTTCAATGCGAACAGATGATCCTATATACTCGGAGCATCTGACTCCAATATGAATGCTGGGTTCGTGTAGTATCACTATAAAGTGAACACACGTAAAGTAAAAGATTCATTCATTCATTCATTCAGAATGCTGGGTTCGTGTAGTATCACTATAAAGTGAACACACGTAAAGTAAAAGATTCATTCATTCATTCATTCAGAATGCTGGGTTCGTGTAGTATCACTATAAAGTGAACACACGTATGTGACGTAAGTGTCCCGCGCGACCCCTCTTTCTTTATCTACACCCCCCCCCCCCTCTCCTTTTCTTTTCTCTGTCCGGCCGCCACGTTAATTGCCACCCACCATCTAAAGAATGCCGATTAAGGGATTGGTCCCTTTCAAGTTAGATTTGTCTCCCCGGTCAGCACGTACCACCTACCGAGGTTATCTCCCTTCACCCCCCCCCCCTCTTATCTACCGCCTCATCACGAGATAGTGATATCAAGAGTCGGTTCCCTTTGTAAGACACCGCGCCCTTACCCATAACAAGAAAGTGACAACCACGGTTATCTCCCTTTGAAGATGGTTTTGCTGTTCCGAGCACGAGAAGGATTTGAATCCGGCACGTGATAAGGATGTAATAGGCGCGTGATTGTTCGGTACATTTAGAACAGCATCTTGTGACGTGTCGACTGCTATAGACCAATAGCAGGCTTTCATTGTTTGAAAGTGAAGGCTATAATTGGCGTAGTGAGAAAAAGTTTTTCACACAAGACGCTGAAACTGACTAGAGCAACACCTCTCCCAGCCAGAATAGCCCACCTAGTAAGTCTTATTGATGACTGGTGATTGAGACTGGTTGTTTGTTTGACTCTAGTTTTGATCTAGATCCTATGTTCAATGATGAATAAGGAGTAGATAGATATGTTATAGAAAAGAAGTGGTAAACATTCTGTTCTATTTATGTGCACTGATTATTTGTGTGTGTGTGTTTGACTTGAACACTTTTGGTACCAGAACCGGAGTTTATGCCTACTAACCCATTTGTCTATTTTTAGTAGGAAACCTATGGGCCGCAATCTTGCACTTTATGATACCATTCCTTTCCAGGTGTTGGATGGAGAGTGATGATGGATTGATCACCTTTTATGTTTTACTGATCTCAGTTTGTTAACTGAAATTCAGTTTATTTATTAACTAGTGCCATTGTACAAGGGAAGTCTTCAAGCCGGTTGGGATTCACTAATTCCCTGCCGACTGAAGCCCCTTGTCTCTAAGCCATAGAGACCTACATCCACCTTCTCCTGTGATTATCAGCAGGGCATCGTGGGCCGGAAGATCATCCCGGACTCCACCACGCACCAAGACGGGACTGTCGCCAAGACGACCCGCACCCAGAATCCGCGAGGAGACCACGCTTGAACCGTGCCATCCCGCGAAGCCGTAACCGGAACGACTGGGAGCTACTCTCATCTGACGAGCAAGCCCAGCCACACCAGCATTCGCCGATCACTACGGAGGAACTCAACCACAGCTAAGTCCCCCGGACTGCGCCAATCATTTGAACTTTCCTACGGACACTAAAGATAATTAGTAACCCTTCCGGCATGGGGCGAACCTTATAGAAAGACAAAAGTCTTGTGAATCCTTTCGGATTTCATTGTTTTTTTTATCCATATTTTGTTTTGGCGCCATTGAGCTGCTTTATTATTATTGTTGCATAATCTTATGCAGATTTTGGGAGTAAATAAAATACAAGTGTCAAATAATCCTGAACCCTTTGGTCAGACTGATGAGAGTGGGAGTCTTGTAATTTCATGTAAAACCCTACTTCTCTCTGTCTGCCATTTAGAGCAATTCAACCACTTGTATTTCTTACAACCATGACGAGCCAGAACCCGGGCACAAATATAAATTTATTAGATGAAAAGGGGCCGGGAAAGTTGCTCATCTCCCATACCCTAGAGAAGTGGGCTAAAGGCAAATTTTCTAAAGTCTTCCCTAGAGACTTAGCCTTTTAACCCATTACCTCGTCACATCTAATTGGGGGCTCGCGTCCGGGATATTTTTTTTTCATAAAGTCTAACAAATTTCAATTCAAACTGTAGTTCCTTTTCAAAACTTATCTTGTGTCCACTGGGAAAGTTATTGTGATTTGGTTCACTGTGTTTTGATTTGATTTGTTTGAATGCTATTTATGACTTTATATTGATGTGCATGCTATTTCTGTTTATGCTGAAATAGTTAAGTGTTGTTTGATACATTCAACTCAGCAGTTTTGTTTTTATTTTGAATAGTTGTATTTACAACCATGGCTGAGATTGTTAAACTTAGGCGGGAGCTTAAAGAATGGGGAGAGTCTCTAGGAATGTCAGGCCAAGAGTTAGCAAATTTTGTCATATCTGAATATGACAAAGAGAAAACTCGCGAGGAGGCCGAGAAAGACAAACAGAGAGCTCATGAGGCTCAAGAGGCTGATAAAGCTCGGGAGGATGCTGAGAAAGACAAACAGAGAGCCCATGAGGCTCAAGAGGCTGATAAAGCTCGCGAGGCTCAGGAGCAAGAGCAAATCCGTACTCATGAGTTAAGGCAGAGACAACTAGTGCAGGATGCCAAAAATAAAGAACTCGAACTTGAGGCCACTGAGCGAGAAAAAGCGCGAGACCATGAGCTAGCTATGAAGCAGCTTGAAAACTCAGCAGACTCTGAGACTGCTGCCCCTCAAAATTTTCCCCCTCCCATTCATACCTCAGCCATGACCTTCACATTGGAGGCATTCAATGAGGCAACAGAGTCTATCGATGCATTCCTCGATAGATTTGAAAGACTGGCCCAGGAATTTGAGCTTGCTCCGGAAAAGTTCAACCTCAAGCTTGCCCAAAGTCTCAGGGGTGTGGCTTATGAGGTATACAGTAAACTTCCGTCAAGCCAAATTACTGACTACCCAGCTTTGAAAGAAGCCCTGCTCAACAGATACGAGTTGACAGCGGACGCCTACCGGAAAAAGTTCCGGTCAACCAGAAAAGGTAGGGGAGAGTCCTATGCCCAATTTTCAGATAGACTGGGGAACTATCTGACAAAATGGGTGTCCCTTTCTGCCAAATCAGAGTCCTATGAGGATCTCCGGGAACTGATGGTTGGCGAGCAACTGCGCGAAACCATGTCCCCAGAGTTACGCACCTTTACTGCCGAACAAGGTGCCACAACTCTGGCTGACCTCATCCAGCTAAGTGACCGGTACACTCTAGCCCATGATGAACCTAGCGCCCCTAAAAGGCCAAAACTACAGCAAGTTGTTGGCTCCACTGGTTCACAGCAGAGCAGGGGTAACCCCAACTCCAACAGTGGGTCAAACAGTTCTACCCATGAACGACAACCACTGGGACAACCCTTATTCTGCTCATACTGCAAGTCGAACACCCACAATCGGGATGACTGCAGGAAACTTGCTTACAAGCGGCAAAATGTTGCAACTATGCAAGTCGTCTCGACTTCGCAGAATTGCACCAACCCCTCCCCAGTCCAGTGTCCAGGCACACCGTCAGTCGTCGGACAGGCGACTGTCAACAACATCCCTGTTCAGTGTCTCTATGACACTGGACTGTCATGCGACGCAATCGTCTGCGGATCCCTAGTCCCCGCGTCAGCATACACGGGAGACTTCATCTCTCTGCAAGGCCCTGATGCTGCAATCCCCCCTTCCACTTTGCCAGTCGCCATAATCAATGTCGACACCAGATTTGTTAAGGGACCCATCAAGGCAGTGCTCATGGACAGTCCTGTCTATGACCTCATACTGGGATCACAGTATGTGTTTTTAGGGCACCCCTCTCAACCTGCTATTGTTTCAGCAGGATTCCCTTCTCCCCAAACCACAAACCAACTCCCTCCCTCCTTCCCAAAGAGCAAATCTCCCTCAGCAGGGAAGAAACCTCTCAACGCGGCAAACCAAATTGCCGCGCGAGCAAATCCAGATTGTCCCAAGTCCCCAAGTCCGCCACAACTTGGAAAATCCTTCCCAAGGAATGTCCGCCTAACGACCCAAGACCACTCGCCACAGGTACCTCAGGTGAAAGGCAGCACTGTACCCGCAAACACCCACCGAAGGTACTATCGGGACAGGCCGCCGCACGTACAGCCGTCACCTACCCCTCCCTTTCAGCGAGTGGCAGTCGACTTGGTCGGGCCCCTACCTCAACGGAAGAAGAAATTCCGGTATATAGTCACCGTGGTCGACATATGTACCATGCAGTGCGATGCCGCCCCAATCTCCTCACTTGATGCTAGCCAGATAGCCGCGGCACTCAAAGCCATTTTCGCCCGAATCGGCCTACCAAACCACATCATCAGCAATGATGAATCCAGGCTAAAGGGGAAACTCAGGCAAGAGGTGTTTGCTATTCTGCAATCAACCTTGGGACAACTCAACACAGGATTGCCGCACCAACCTCAGTCGGAATCCATTCCACTGATCTCTAACCCACCTGCTCCTTTGAACTCTGTGTTGCGACCAGATGTTCCACCATTCCAGCCGACCCAGTCTCCCCACTAATTTGTCCATGTCGCCCAAGTCGAAAGTGGAGTCGGCGTTCCACAGGAAGATTCCGGTACCAGAATCTTTTCTTCGGGGGGCCTCTGTGACGTAAGTGTCCCGCGCGACCCCTCTTTCTTTATCTACACCCCCCCCCCCCTCTCCTTTTCTTTTCTCTGTCCGGCCGCCACGTTAATTGCCACCCACCATCTAAAGAATGCCGATTAAGGGATTGGTCCCTTTCAAGTTCGATTTGTCTCCCCGGTCAGCACGTACCACCTACCGAGGTTATCTCCCTTCACCCCCCCCCCCTCTTATCTACCGCCTCATCACGAGATAGTGATATCAAGAGTCGGTTCCCTTTGTAAGACACCGCGCTCTTACCCATAACAAGAAAGTGACAACCACGGTTATCTCCCTTTGAAGATGGTTTTGCCGTTCCGAGCACGAGAAGGATTTGAATCCGGCACGTGATAAGGATGTAATAGGCGCGTGATTGTTCGGTACATTTAGAACAGCATCTTGTGACGTGTCGACTGCTATAGACCAATAGCAGGCTTTCATTGTTTGAAAGTGAAGGCTATAATTGGCGTAGTGAGAAAAAGTTTTTCACACAAGACGCTGAAACTGACTAGAGCAACACCTCTCCCAGCCAGAATAGCCCACCTAGTAAGTCTTATTGATGACTGGTGATTGAGACTGGTTGTTTGTTTGACTCTAGTTTTGATCTAGATCCTATGTTCAATGATGAATAAGGAGTAGATAGATATGTTATAGAAAAGAAGTGGTAAACATTCTGTTCTATTTATGTGCACTGATTATTTGTGTGTGTGTGTTTTTGACTTGAACACTTTTGGTACCAGAACCGGAGTTTATGCCTACTAACCCATTTGTCTATTTTTAGTAGGAAACCTATGGGCCGCAATCTTGCACTTTATGATACCATTCCTTTCCAGGTGTTGGATGGAGAGTGATGATGGATTGATCACCTTTTATGTTTTACTGATCTCAGTTTGTTAACTGAAATTCAGTTTATTTATTAACTAGTGCCATTGTACAAGGGAAGTCTTCAAGCCGGTTGGGATTCACTAATTCCCTGCCGACTGAAGCCCCTTGTCTCTAAGCCATAGAGACCTACATCCACCTTCTCCTGTGATTATCAGCAGGGCATCGTGGGCCGGAAGATCATCCCGGACTCCACCACGCACCAAGACGGGACTGTCGCCAAGACGACCCGCACCCAGAATCCGCGAGGAGACCACGCTTGAACCGTGCCATCCCGCGAAGCCGTAACCGGAACGACTGGGAGCTACTCTCATCTGACGAGCAAGCCCAGCCACACCAGCATTCGCCGATCACTACGGAGGAACTCAACCACAGCTAAGTCCCCCGGACTGCGCCAATCATTTGAACTTTCCTACGGACACTAAAGATAATTAGTAACCCTTCCGGCATGGGGCGAACCTTATAGAAAGACAAAAGTCTTGTGAATCCTTTCGGATTTCATTGTTTTTTTATCCATATTTTGTTTTGGCGCCATTGAGCTGCTTTATTATTATTGTTGCATAATCTTATGCAGATTTTGGGAGTAAATAAAATACAAGTGTCAAATAATCCTGAACCCTTTGGTCAGACTGATGAGAGTGGGAGTCTTGTAATTTCATGTAAAACCCTACTTCTCTCTGTCTGCCATTTAGAGCAATTCAACCACTTGTATTTCTTACAACCATCTGACGAGCCAGAACCCGGGCACAAATATAAATTTATTAGATGAAAAGGGGCCGGGAAAGTTGCTCATCTCCCATACCCTAGAGAAGTGGGCTAAAGGCAAATTTTCTAAAGTCTTCCCTAGAGACTTAGCCTTTTAACCCATTACCTCGTCACAACGTAAAGTAAAAGATTAATTCATTCATTCATTCAGAATGCTGGGTTCGTGTAGTATCACTATAAAGTGAACACACGTAAAGTAAAAGATTAATTCATTCATTCATTCAGAATGCTGGGTTCGTGTAGTATCACTATAAAGTGAACACACGTAAAGTAAAAGATTAATTCATTCATTCATTCAGAATGCTGGGTTCGTGTAGTATCACTATAAAGTGAACACACGTAAAGTAAAAGATTCATTCATTCATTCATTCAGAATGCTGGGAGGTGGTGGTGGTGGTGTTATTGTTGATGTTGCACTTTCATTCAACTTGTTGCAATTACCACTGCAAACATAATTATATTAATTAAGTGATTAAAGCTGAACTGTCATATTAGATGTGGCAGGGGACATTCATAGCCAGAACACAGGCTACTTAGGGGAAGACGGGGTAAAAAGCCCATGAGCGGGTAAGAAGCCCATGCCAATTATCTCATGAAATAAAGAAAATGTCAGTCACATTTTGCCCATGAGACGAGCGTTACCCGCCCATGGGCTTTTTACCCCGTCTTCACCTATTAAAATGAAGTGTTCCAACTATTCACGCCTTTCTTATCTTTATTACTCAGAAATGTCTCATAATATGTGCCCGACCTGTGTCAGGCCGGAGGACGTTAATAAACAAAATCTTCTTCTTCTATTCACACCATGTTGGTTCAAATGAACTGACAAAAGTGTCAGAAAAATAAAATGGGGGACAGTTAGGCCAACAAGCGTTGGAGTCATGACCTGAATGTGGCACACTCCTTAAAAAAAACCTCCCACGTCACGTGTCACATTCCCTCTTATGCTAGGAAGATTTCTTAAGATTTCCATGGATGCTATGCTTAATGTGGTGTCCATGAGATTTCTTACCAGCTATAAGAGGGAAAACACGTGAAAACCGTCATTTTGACACGTGACGTGGTGGGTCTTTAATCATATGTAAGGGGTTCAAGGCCAAATCACGCGATTCAGGTGATTTCTTCTCTGGAGACCTTCTACCACTCATTTTTCGTTACAGTTTGTTTTCCCTTGTCTTTTAACGAGAAACAATAGCTAGTTACTCACTGGTGATGATTAGCCGTTATCATGTGAAGCCACTATTCCCTTGCTGATAATTAGTTTTTATGGACGATTTTTATTTCCAAGTGAAAAGCTGTAATTATCACCTTTTGCGGCGAGCAGTTTACCGTAGGACACCCACCATTTCCCACGGGCGTCTGGCTCTTCAAGGACACCCAGCGTCCAGTTGAAAGGTTGCTGCCCTCGCTGACCCGATGTCTGTGTGTCTGTGTGTGTGTGTGTGTGTGTGTGTGTGTGTGTGTGTGTGTGTGTGTGTGTGTGTGTGTGTGTGTGTGTGTGTGTGTGTGTGTGTGTGTGAGAGAGAGAGAGAGAGAGAGAGAGAGAGAGAGAGAGAGAGAGAGAGAGAGAGAGAGAGAAATGTTTTAATTGAACATTATTATATGATTGGCTACAACAATTCAAATCAGTGAATGGTGAAACATAATGAGAGAGAGAGAGAGAGAGGGGGGGGGAGAGAGAGAGAGAGAGAGAGAGATAAATGTTTTAATTGAAGATTGGTCACAGACCACAATTCAAATCAGGGAATGGGGAAATAAGAGAGAGAGAGAGAGAGAGAGAGAGAGAGAGAGAGAGAGAGAGAGAGAGAGACGCTTCAGACAATGTTTGATTGACAATGGCACAAATACAGCCTTTATGTCAATTTGGTGAACTTTGTTACTTGCAGCGCCGAAGCTAAGGAACATAAACCTTGAAACCCAAAGAGAGACAGAGACAGAAAGACAGACAGAGAGGTACAGTGTGCGACAGGAACACAGACGCACAGAGAGGCATGATACACACTACAAGGAACTATTTCTCTGTGTATGCATGTCTCTCTGTCAGTCTGTGTCTCAATAATATGGACATGATTACATTTTCATCATATTCAGTATTGTCCTGTGAATGATATTCTACACCATGTAATAATGGAAGAATAATTATTTTTTTAAAACTTAACTGCGGTTATCAAATGAATTAAAATTTAAAAAAAAACACATATCATACTCAGTTTCTGGTGTACTTGGTATCTGGTATATTCTAGTCGCAGAAAATTATCTCTGTGAAAGCTGGCCTGCTCCTATCTGGAGAGCGCGTCGGCGCAAGCGCAGTGCTACTCATTTTTTTTCTAACAAAAAACAAGTGTACCTACTCGTTAGTAATTCCATTGGATTGTAGAGGTGTTTAAGTCCACATCTCCCCCTTATTATATATTGTTTGACTGTCTCCAACACATTGTATCAACCAGTGAAAACACTTGGGGGCTGTTTCGCATGCTTTCTCGAAGAATAGCACGCAAACGATCTTACAAGAAAAATGAAATCTCTCTCTCTCTCTCTCTCTCTCTCTCTCTCTCTCTCTCTCTCTCTCTCTCTCTCTCTCTCTCTCTCTCAGTCCAGAAATTGCTGAGACATGGACTCAGCGATGCTCGTCATTCATACAATGTCTTCCATGGCCACATACACGACAACTAGCTATCAAAAAAGAAAGAACCACCCAAATCCTTCCATGGAAGGTCATGTTAGTTCAGTCATTGACATGTACCCATTCGTTCCCTGTTCATTAAAGTAAATAGCTCCCCTGATTACTAGGAAGACTATCGTGTTCCTCAGGGTACGACCATGAACTCTCCGACAGGGGAAAAATACATCCAAGACATTCAGAGATCCACCCAATCATTTTTGTTGTTGCCTGGCTCGTCTTAACACTCTGTAGCCGATAATACAAGAAATTATCATACTCTAAACGTTTCATTATTTACACTGACGTCAGAAAGATGAAGATCATAGTCATTTTAGGGCTTTAATGAGGTCGATCACGCTACGTTAATTGTAGGTATATGTGATAGCCCTCGTGGATGATCCACTACGATATTTGTAAAAGAGGACATGAAAACCAAAGGGGACTATTTATTTTGTCACTGCCCCGTGGTATTCTCACCCAAAGCAGATTATGTGTGGGTGTCGTGTCCGTAAAAAAAATGTTCCCTCGACTCCTTTGTTTCATTTCCTCTGCCCAGACCAACTTTACGAGCTGTTTGTCACCTCGTTCAAGGACGCTATGGTTTTGCAGAATTCTGACTGGTTGGCTGGTCTCTGACTACATTGACTCAAAATCTATGAACAGAATTGTGATAAATCTTTGTAGAGGGTACAGGTCACCTTCGAAAAAATGCTATTTAGGCGTCAATTATTTATCATTATACATATTGAATATGTATTTAAACGTATTTAAAATGTTAAATTGTGGTTCGAGCGCAATAAAAAAACCTCTGATCATAAACTGTCTTTTCCTTTTGTTTCTTGCCAATGCATTAGTTTATGAGCGTTTCCATCATTTTGTTTTGACAGGAAATAGATATAATATTGCAAAAATGGAAGTATAGTCAGTATATTCTTGATCTGATTCAGCCAGCAACGTTCAGCATTTTGCTAGTTCATCCTTGAACATCTCCACAATACGCTGCCAAAAAGAAATAAAGGAAAAAAGAACTACACCTTATAGTCTAAGCTTACTCAAAAACACTTACAAGAAGCAAAACCTTCATATTTGATAGGATTTGTTTCTTATTTGTTTTGCTATTAGTATTAGGTAACAACATTTAATCACAGACTTTGTTTTAGTTAGTTAATGTGCAAGTCACGAAAATATCTACAGTGGAACCTCCCTTATGAGACCTCCAAAAATCATCCAAAATGAGGTCTTATAAGGGAAGTAATTTTAATACTTACAAAGAAGGGCAATGTCTCAGAGAAGTAGGTGTTATGTGGGAGTGAGTCTTATAAGGGAGGTTCCACTGTACCACAACTGCATAAAGCAGATTCCAGTTTTTAGTGTTGGTTGGCAGAAATTAACCCATATGCTACCACGATCCCATAATTACATAGGATCGGTCATCAGTTATGTCCTCCCTGTGGTGCTGCTTTGCCATAATCGCATCATTTTACTGCACGGGTAGTTCACTTCAGGTATTTAGAGTATAATGCAGGTAACAGTGGGGGTGACATTCTTTCTAAGCGTCCTCTGGAGTCGGTCATTTGCACCGAGTCGGCCTTCAGTGAAGCAATCACGACACCACTAGAAAGATAAGCACACAGCATCTAATCCAAGCAACTGTTTATACATGTGTAAGAATAACATTTGAAGATCAATACATTATCTAAAATTGGCTTTCTCGGATGCTTGAAAAACAATACTTAGTCAATCAGCAGTGCAGTCTAGAAGTTCGATCCCAAATATGGGATCGTGGTAGCGGGAGGGTAGGTTTTTTCACCGTTATATTTCCCATGTAAAATGAATGCTCTACATTTCATTTTTATTCGACCACATTGAACCTTAGAGGCATGAAACTGCCTCAGGGACTTGACATCCACGAAATAAAAGACACCTACTCATCATTGTTTGTTACAAATGGTTGTTTTACCTCAAATAATAGAAATGTTCAGTCCTTCTATTTTTCCTATAAAAACAACAACACGTAAGCAGTTGAGTAAGGTACACCCATTTCTCAGTATGCTGACTAAAAGGTTTCTGGTTCAGTTCACGTTTGTCAGAACCCAGAAACTCTGTATGGACAGAATAGTGCCATATTTCTGTAATCATATACGGTATATGATACTGTATACGGTACTTCATTTGATATAAAATATTGCTCTTTGGCTACAGAAAGTGGGGTTTGCTGACCATGCTTGGATACTAAATGCAGTTTGAACTTTACCAATGAACTCAGGGAAGGCAAGCTGAGCATTCAGGGCTGTGCATTAGTGGTTCAGTGGTGGTATATTAGAATTATGAAGAGACATAACCGATTTTTGTTTCACTTCAGTTTTGACAACTTGCTTCACATACAGAATATTGTGGATCACCTGCTTGAAAATAACATTTTTTTGACAGGGTTAATTCAATAAAACTACACTTGGGAGACTTTTCCTTCAAACCAGTAAAGGCAAAAACTTCAGATAAAAAGACACTTATCTCATTTTAGGACTGCAATTGCTACAGTTTAAAGGCTACGGCCAATATCAGAAATGCACATATTCAAGGTCAAAACTCAAAGTCAAGGTCAACAAGGCACGCCTTGTTTCATTGGGCACATTGGCGTCATGTAAAATACTGCCATATAAAATTTGAAGTGATTTCTGTGGAACAGTGTATAAGATAATTGTGCGGACAGATGGCAAATGACACAAATGATCACAATAGCCCTCCTCTGCAGAGAGGCAGGGGACTAATAAATGATCAAATTCAGTAACTTTGAATGATTTCAGTATCTCATATTATTGTTCGTACCCCCAAGAAATAATAGATGCAAAATATTTACCATCACTTTGTGGATTCCTCTATATTTACAGTTCTTTAAGCTCTCACGGCGGCCATTTTTAATATTACGCAATAACTCAAAATACCCAACATTTACAACTTGACCTACATCGGATTTGGATTCAGCACCCTCAAATCATGCTGAATTGACACAAGAAAGTAATATATATATATGTATATATATAGTTTGCTTTGATAACACTTTTCTGTGTCCAATGTCTTTATTTGTGAACCTCAGAAACAAAACCAGTTAAAGTTAACTTTGAGTAATGTTCGTGTTATAAAAAAAAAAGTATATATATCCCCAAAACAAAGTACAGCTAGGCTTTATAGCAGGGGTTTTGGGGGTCAAATTTTATGTTTTGGGGGTAGGGAAGATACATTATTTTGATCTTGGGTTGAAACAGGAAGTCTAACCCCAAAATATGATCAGAAATGGTCCTGGGATATTGACGTGTTTGAAATTAAACTGAAGTAATCAATGTTTGCTCTTATTTTTGATGTATCATCATTGACATCCAACCTTTGCCGCAAAAATGATGGAAGCTGATGATCGCTGAAATAGTGCACAGTGAAGTCATCAAACACTGAGCACTGCAATAAACATTTTAAGGTAGGTCAGCTCCTAAGCTCATTATTTTGATGACAAAAAATGGTTTAGCTGTTCATTTAAATGAACTGTTCATCACTTGTACTTTGACGAATGCGTACCGAGCGACCGGGGGGGGTGGGGGGGGGTGAGGTGTACCCTGAGGTACCCTTACATCAGGGGCTGCTGGGGGGGGGGGGGTACCCTTACACCAGGGGCTATAACTCAGGGGGGGGGGGGTACCCTTACACCAGGGGCTATAACTCAGGGGGGGGGGGGGTACTCTTACACCAGGGGCTATAACTCATAGTAGGAATGAATTTTTCCTTGGGAACAAATTGTAATGTATTCCGTATGTCCTAAGGTACGTTAATTTGTAGCCTACTTTGGTTCGATCAAGGGTGGGGTGGTGCATGGTACCCCCTTCCCCTTGGGGACTAAGAAGATGGGGTGAAAGGCAAAGAATGAGGAGGTTTAGGGGTTGGGAAAGGGGTGGAAGAAGAATGGTAAAAGTGAGGGAAATGTGGGACTGAATGGTGGAAACAGGCCCTGTCTTGAGTTTATTGATGACGCACATTTTGGGGCAAGATAGATTCCGTGTTCACGACTTATAAGGCAAACGAACGCCTTCTTCCTCCTCCCCGCTCCCTCCCTCTATCTCTCTTTTCTTCTTGTCTCTCTTCTCTCTCTCTCTCTCTCTCTCTCTCTCTCTCTCTCTCTCATAAGATAAGATGTTTGTGTGTATATGCATGTGTGTGGGTGGTGGGTGGGTGGGTGGTATAAGATGTTTGTGTGTATATGCATGTGTGTGGGGGTGGGTGTGGGTTGGGTGGGGTGGTTGTTAGTGTGTGGGTGGGTGGTGGGGTGGGGTGGGTGGCAGTGTCTGTGTGGGTGGGTGAGCGTGGGTGCATGCGTATTCCTATTGTTATGTTTCCACATGTGATAATTGCTGCCATTTTTAAAGATGTTGTTGAAAAAGATATTAAAATCTAAAACGTGTGCTATCTAAGGGGTGTTGGTGAATCTTTGATCGAATGACTCTCTCTCTCTCTCTCTCTCTCTCTCTCTCTCCGTCTCTCTCTTGTCTGTCTCTCTTCTCTCTCTCTCTCTCTCTCTCTCCGTGCCTCTTTGTCTGTCTCTTTCTCTTTCTCTCTGTCTCTCTCTCTCTCTCTCTCTCTCTCTCTCTCTCTCTTTGTGTCTCTCTCTGTCTCTCTCTCTCTCTCTCTCTCTCTCTCTCTCTCTCTCTCTCTCTCTCTCTCTCTCTCTCTCTCTCTCTCTCTTTGTCTCTCTCTCTCTCTGTCTCTCTCTCTCTGTCTCACTCTGTGTCTCTCTGTCTCTCTGTCTCTCTCTCTCTCTCTCTCTCTCTCTCTCTCTCTCTCTCTCTCTCTCTCTCCTCTAATCTCTCTCTCTCTCTCTCTCTCTCTCTCTCTCTCTCTCTCTCTCTCTCTCTCTCTAAGAAACACATTCTACTGTGTTCTCCAACTACTTTCAGTCTTGCCTCTGGATGACACTTGTCAACATCTCTCTCTCTCTCTCTCTCTTGTCTTCCTCTCTCTTCTCTCTCTCTCTCTCTTCTCTCTCTCTCTCTCTCTCTCTCTCCTCTCTCTCTTCTCTCTCTCTCCGTGCCTCTTTGTCTGTCTCTCTCGGCACTTGTCAACATTCTGTCAGCTGTCACAATTGTTTCCGAGCCTTGTTCCAGCGTTTCACGTTGGCTGGCAAAAGAAAGCTATGGCCTTTCTTGTGAACGGTAGGGGGATGTTTGAAGGGTGGGGGGGGGGGGGGGGGGGGGGGGGGGGGGGGGGGGGGGGGCGGGATGGAAAAGATGAAAATTGAAAACAAGGAGAAAACTCAGGAGGGTGAAGGTTGCTAGAGACCCACTACAGGAATCTTGTTCCATCTGGCTATTACTTCGCTTTGGTATAAATTTGTCATGCTGTGTGTGTGGGTGGGTGTGTGTGGGTGAGAGAGAGAGAGAGAGAGAGAGAGAGAGAGAGAGAGAGAGAGAGAGAGAGAGAGAGAGAGAGAGAGAGAGAGAGAGAGAGTGTGTGTGAGTGTGAGTGTGCACCACCGTGTGCGCCCACGTGCACACTGTGGGAGAGGGAGAGGAGATGGAATCTGAGGAAGAACAGAGATAACCCGGCAGCCCAATCATGTATCGGCTGTTGTCCTTGATCCGTGCTGTTATTGACGAAAGGAGGGGGCAATGGAGGGGGCAATGGGTGACAGGGGTGGGAAGGCGCCGGAATCAGAGAACTGGGAAAAGGGTGGTGGAGGCTTTGTAGAGAATCTGGAACAGTACGTGGGCTGCTGGAAATAGGTCCAGGCCCTGTCTTGTGTTTATTGATGACGAACGGTGAGACAAGATAAATTCGGATTTTTACCCTAGATACTTTGCCAGGTGAATGAACGCTCTCTCTCTCTCTCTCTCTCTCTCTCTCTCTCTCTCTCTCTCTCTCTCTCTCTCTCTCTCTCTCTCTCTCTCTCTCTCTCTCTCTCTCTCTCTCTCTCTCTCTCTCTCTCTCTCTCTCTGTATATGAGAGTAGCCTCATTTTACAGTATCCTTTTTCAAAATCCCCATTCCCCATCTCCCCTTACTCTTGCTGGTCCGAATTTTCCCGAGTTTGGGAAAATTCGGAATCTTCCCGCAAAAATTTGGAATTCTTCCCGGATTGGTCTCAGTAAAATTCAGAATTATGATTTTCCCCGGGAAAATTCCGATTTCCCCCAAGCTTACATCGAAGTTACATGAACTTGAAATGTTGAATGTGGATGAACTGAATAAGCATTACATCATCAAGAATGACGACAGGAATATTAACAAACAAAAGTAATAACTATATGATAATAATTATAATAATGATAATAAACAATAATATCCAAATGATTCATAATGCTGTATATAACAGTCACATATAACAAAATCCAAACAATATAAAACATAAATCATAACACATGTTATAAACATAAGCTTAGACCCAACCATATGCACTTGCGCACATGCACGCAAGCGCACACACTTACACACTTACACATGCACGCACTCACGCATGTGCCGCGCACACACACACACGCGCGCGCGCACACACACACAACTAACACACACACACACACACGAGAGCGCGCGCGCGCGAGCACCACCTATAAAAACTAATAGAGAGAGAGAGAGAGAGAGAGAGAGAGAGAGAAAGACATAAGACATTTTATGGACTAAACACATAGGTTCGTTTCAATATGAGATTTGGGAAGAAGGGGTATCGAGCACTGAAACTAACCCAGGAAAACCAGCAGATGGGTGTACAAATCAAAATCGTCAGTTTTTCAGTCAACAGCACGCACGCACGCATTTCGCGGTTTTCCGCGCGCCTTTCTTACCAAACATAAAGCTGTATTTTGGGGGCATGAACCTTTTTAGCTAATAACCTTTTTGGAATACTAACAGCATCCCTAACCCCCTAGCCCTAACCACGCGCGCCCCCCCCCCCCCCCCCCCCCCCCCCCCCTATAAGACGGGGAAAAAACGCAATGAACCACGACTGTGACAAATGGCGCCGTGTACTGCAATACATAGGGGGGGTCCTGTTAGATAATGGCTATTTAGGGATAGGGTTAGTATTCCCTGTTATTAGCTAAAAAGGTTAATAAAATACAGCTTTATGTTTGGTAAGAAAGGCAAAAAACGGGAAAATGGAATTAACCGAGAAATGCAAGGGACACATCTTGAAAAAAAAGCTGTAACTAATTAGCTTATCTTTTACCCTGAATAAATAACATAACCGTTCGTTCGTTCCTAACCTCTCTCTCTCTACCTCCCTCTCCTCTCTCCTCTCTCTCTCTCTGGACTAGAAAGTAGGGAAGGCTTGATTTCGTTATGAGTAGTATTTATTTTTTAATATGTGTATTCGCTTGCAAACAATATGACTAGGTCTGCTTTTGTTACGAGTGTGTGTTTACTTTTTAATTTGTTTATGCTACAAATGAATAATGTAATGTAGGAATAGGTTTCATGTTGGGGGTACGTACATGTATTTACATTTTAAATTGTGCCTAAGATGAGTAGGTAAAGTAATATTATGTTTGACTTATTATGTGCATGGGTTTCTTTTCAAATAAGTACATTTTAATGATGAAGTATGATTGAGGTATTTTTAAAAATGTTTGTGCACTTCTTTGAGTGTGAAAAGTAGGATTGGGTTTTATTTTCCCGTGTGTATGCGCTTACGTCACACATTTTGAATGTTAATAATTAGTATAGTTAATAATAATAGGTTTGATTTTGTTATTGATGTGTTACAATATAGGGATGTTTTTTTTTGCATGCTTTACATTACTTTGTATGTGTTTATTTTCGTTTTCCATTTTCTATTTTATAAATGTATTCTGTCCAGAGGGCTGGATGTAAAAAAGCTAATTATTGCTTATCTCATTACCCTGAATAAATAACATTTCGTTCGTTCAATCTCTCTCTCTCTCTCTCTCTCTCTCTCTCTCTCTCTCTCTCTCTCTCTCTCTCTCTCTCTCTCTCTCTCTCTCTCTCTCTCTCTCTCTCTCTCTCTCTCTCTCTCTCTCAGATTGGAAGAATAGACGTTGCCTAAAATCTATATCCTTGGAAAATAAAGTTTAAGTTTTCAAGTTCTCTCTCATTCATTCGTGGCTCTGTCCACGACATAAGGACAAAACATGAATTGAAATAGTTTGCTGTAATAACTGCGAATCGGTGTGCATGAATCATTCTATCTAATTCATACTCAAAGATACTCAATTGTTTTTAAGCATCCATTAACAGACAAACCATTTCTTGTTTTCTTTCTTTTCCCATTACTTTCATTCTGATTAATACCTTGTTTTGTTCTTCTCTTTGCATCTTTGTCCACATGTCTCTTGGGTTTTTTAAAATGGGTTAGTCAATCCAATAAAAGTAGAGCTGGGATGAAGACGTCGGTGTCTCTATTAATGGTGTAGTGGTTTATTTATAATAATACATTCGCCAATGTTTGAGATTATGGAAAGAGTATTCAACATTTGTGTGCGTTTTCAACACATTATGATCTATATAATAAGCTGACATGTGTTTTCAATGAACGTTTTTCAACTGTTTGACTATTTTTTATTTTATTTTTTAAATTGCATCAAAACACATTATGATATATATATAAGTTGCCTTGTGTTTTCAATGGACGTTTTTCAACTTGACTATTTAAAAAAAAAAATTTTGGTTAAACAGCTAAATGTTTCAATAAGCCAAATAACAAACGTTTGAAAGCTTGAGTTTATGTTAGTTTTTTAATTACTAATTCTACGGAATTTCGGCAGAGAAAGCATAAGATTTTTACGTTGATCTCCAAAAGGTACTGCAGTCACTTTTTCATCATCCATACGTAGTTAGGCTTGTTGTTGCTTTTGGCAGGGCATAATTATGCCTCAATTGGTTTGATTTGTAGCCACACGGCTGTCTACTGTGTGGGTACAGAATAAATGGGTCCATTCCAAAGAATGAGTAGGTAGGATACTTGGCACTAAAGCCGGCGACAGACTATGTGACTGCCTCATGTGACTCGATCAGGTCGTGACGTTTCACCTCATTTGCATACCATGCTGCTCGATCAGTCTGACTCAGTCGGGCCCAGTCAGGTGACAGGGCCGAATAGGGCGGGTTCTAAATTTCACTGATCGAGTCAGATGGCTTGTGACCTCTTCTGTGCGGGAAACAAAATTTGGTCAACGTCACGACCTGATCGAGTCATATGAGGCAGTCGCATAGTCTGTCTCCCGCTTTACTGAAATACGACATGAGCTCTCATCTTAAGGTCCGGGAGCTACTTTCACATATCTGACGGCTCGTTGTCGTGTGGATGGTCATGAGAGACACGTGTGAGCTGATGTCATTCAATGTCTAATGCTTTGACGACACTCCTGAAATCAATCATGTTGTTCTTTTGAATGTATGTTGTCCAAACAAAGAAATGCATACTTAAAAAAGAAAAAGAAAACGTATTTGGAATTTCATTAGGCCTAATTGTTTTTCAAAAATTCGATTTGAAAATATTTCATGCAACACTCTGGGGTGCGGCAGACATCCATGGTAGCGACATCACTCGGTCTGAGGTTTTGATGCGTAGCCTTGTTGAACGCTGACAAAATAAATTACGACTCATATTGTTGACACTGAAGTCCGAAAACTTTGACATCCAAAGTGAAGAATGTTAACACTTTCACCGCCAAAGTCGCATTTTAGCACCACAGGCATCACTAAAAGGCATCAAAGACCATAATTATTGTCTTAGTTTTGCGAAAACTAAGGGAGGTAAAATGGGGATTATGTTTTTTAACCCTTTCACCGCCAAAGTCGCATTTTTGCACCACAATGGTTTAACTAAAAGGCATCAAATCAGGGACTGTTATCCGAAGACCCCATTTTCTTAATTTTGGGAGGTAAGCACAGGCCTGATGTTATATATATCACAGAGAAATTCATAACATTGCAAGCAACTTTTTGTTCCGACCCAATTCAGTTTAATGGTATTGTTTTGCTGAAAATGGCTGGCGGTGAAAGGGTTAATATGAATAATTATGTCACAGAAGAATCCCCAATACGGCAGATGGATTTTGTTCGCTACCCAGGTAAATTTAATGGACATTTTTGGCTGAAATATGGCTGGCGGTGAAAGGGTTAAAAGTATATCCTTTCCCATCTCTTGTCTTCCAGCTCAATGACGTTGAGTATGAGGTTAATGCGTGCACGTGTGTGTGTGTGTGTGTGTGTGGTGTGGGTGTGTGTGTGGGGGGGGTGGGGGTGAGGAGGGGGGTGGGGGGGGTGAGTGGGGGGTGGGTGGGTTGGGGTTCGGCAGGGGTGGGGGTTTTGAAGGGAGGTGGGTGTTCGTGTGTTGTGTTATGATTATATGCAATGCGTTCTCTAATGTATTCATTTTCATAGAGATGTATGGTGAGGATACGTGAACCAGTCTGTTAGAAATGTTTTTACGAATGGTGAGTGAAAAGCGCATTGAGTTGCTTAGCAAGATTATGCGCTATTAATTATTATTATTTCTTTGTTGTGGACATAACTGTATAGCTTGACATAGAACTTTACGTAGAGCATGATAAGGAACTTTATAGAGAGATTCTCAAGGAACGTCCAATGAGATTAACAAGAAACGTCCAATGAGATTAACAAGAAACCTTACGTTGATTGCCTGGCACTCGCTGTGAACCCTCACGAAGTACCCCCTAGAGTTTGTCTCTTTGATAACAGTGACCACAGATTGACCTTTTCTTGGACAGGCAAGAAAGTAAAAGAGGTTAATGCGAGGGACGAAGGGAAAAGTAAACAAAAAGCGTTATAGCCTGGCAGTAACAGACCATGCTTCATCTTCCTTCATTTGATGACCATAATAGTTGATTTACTGATTAGTTCGGCATAGGTCAAGATGTGCCCCCCCCCCCCCCCCACCCCCACCCCACCCCATCCCTACATTTCTCGGTTAATTCCATTTTTCCGTTTTTGCCTTTCTTACCAAACATGAAGCTGTATTTTATGAACATTTTCAGCTAATTATCTTTGTTCAATAATTAATTGCAGTCATGATAAAGGCCATTATGTAATAGGACCCCCCCCCCCCCCCCCCCCCCCCTATGTATTGCAGTACACCGCGGCATTTGTCACAGTTGTGGTTCATTGCGTTTTCCCGGATCCCGTCTATAGGGGGGGGTGGGGGGGGGTAGGGTTAGGGTTAGGGTTAGGGTTAGTATTCCAAAAAGATAATTAGCTGAAAAGGTTAATAAAATACAGCTTTATATTAGGTATTCCCTCTAATCTGTGTGGTGGGTGTTACCAGCAAACGTCGTGTGTTGCTACCACACAAAAGTACACCGAATACCTTGTTTTCACTGTATAATTATGAACATTTTCACATTCAAGTTTTTGTGCTGCTGACCCCCTGATGCCAAGACACCACTTTATAAAATCTATGCTAATATACTAGGTTGACAGGGCGGTGGTGGTGGTGGTGGTGGTGGGGGGGGGGGGGGGGGCGAAAAAAAGGAAACGGCCACTTTCTCTGGTCGACAATGACAAGAAGGAGGATTTGCACCTACCTGTTCAAGACTCAAGATTCTTGAATCAGCCAATGCATCAGCATAACAAGGAAATCGTTTTGGTTTTGCACAAGACGCAATCCAACAGCAACGAAAGCATGCACATGGATGGAACAACCAATATAAGAGAGAGAAAAAAATGGTAACAAAATCAGATTACATCATCATGTATCTCTCCCTCAGGTTCTCTCTTACTCTCAGACACACACACCTACACATACACCAACGCACACACACACGCACGCACGCACGCACACACACACACACACACACATGCGTGCATGTATTCCAAACAACTCTAGCTTGTTTTTGTCTTTTAGGTGCGTAACATCTTCGATTGGATTTGAACATGTCAAAGCTGACAGCTACCACAGTTTCCAGATAGCCGTGCTCAATCTGTCTGTGTTGGTGATCAAGAAAGCTGAGTGGGCTGTTTTTTGTTTACGCTTCTTGTGGCTTATTGTGCCAGATGGAGAGCAGAAATAGAGAGAGGATAGTAAATGGGGTGGGGGTGGGGTGGGGGTGGGGGGGGGGGGTGGGGTGGGGGAGTATCGAGGATGGACGTCTAGAGGACTTTGCCCTCAGTGTGCCCCCTGATACCATCTGGCCATTCTTTGACGCAGTGGTGTGGAATAAGAAGATGGGTACTTGGGAGAGGGGGTTGACAGTGGCCACTAAAACTGTGGTCATTTCTTGTCCAGTCTCTAATCAATGCTGTTATTGGGGTGAGGTGGGGGTTATTTCAGAATGGTGATTTGTTGGAATGAGAGGGATGAGAAAAGGTGGTGGGGGGGGGGGGGGGGGGGGGGGGTTGGATGTGTGAGGAGAAGCAAGGGATTTATTTACTGTGGTGGTGATTGGAAGTGGAATTCTAATGATGTTCACAATAGATCTTAATGTTGATATACGATTGCTCTTTTTTATGTAAGAGAGAGAGAGCGAGAGAGAGAGAGAGAGAGAGAGTATGGCTATGTATTTGAATGTGTTTGCGTGCTAGTGTCTGCGTGCTATAGTCTGCGTGTGTGTGTTAGTGTGTGTGTGTGTGTGTGTGTGTGTGTGTGTGCGTGTGCGTGCGTGCGTGTGCGTGCGTGCGTGTGCGTGTGTGTGTGTGTGTGTGTGTGTGTGTGTGTGTGTGTGTGTGTTGTGCACGCGCTGCGCGCGTGTGTTTTGTATGCAACCCTTTTTCAATATACCGCCAAGCTCCAGTGTGACTTTGTTTGGGTGAAAAACAACAACACTAACAAGTGTATCGCCGAGCGGCAGATAAGTTCCGGAGCGGTTGCACTTGGGCACATAGCAGCAGCATGACGCATCTGTGCTCCAATAACAAGAATCTGAGCAGTTGCCAAAATAAATCTTAAATAATAAATGTGTCAAATGTGTGGTTGTAAATGTCCGGTTACAGATGGTCCTAACGGCAGACTATAACCATTGTGACCTTTGCCGTGACCTTTCTATAACTAAATATTCGGAATGTTCATAAGCCAATGCATCTGCACACCAGATTTGAACATTGTAAGTCCAACGATATGAAAGATACGACCACAATAAGAAATTTTAAGTTTTGAAGGTCAAGCTTCAAGGTGAAGGTCAGCATGCTTATTATTTTTGTATGGGACCTTTTGCGCATGGTGATGCACCACCACAGTAAATTTGAAGCGATTCCATGCAACAGTTCTTGAGATACAGCTTTGGGGTTCGAACCCGTGATTCACACACACGAGCGCACAAATTCATGATTATAGTGTTATAGCCCTTTCATCAGAAAACATTATGGGAAAAACACCGCATTGAAATAAGTGCAAAACTTCGCGAAATATTAGCGATTAAGTATTTTGAAGTCAGTTTCAACTCCTTGATCAGCATGGCCTTGAACTTGAAACAAAACTGAAGCAATAAATCGATAGCTAATATCCTCTAATACTTGTACCATAAAAGTGTTTGAAATAGACTGACGCACCACGATTAAGTCCCTTGGGTTTTTCTGGGTAGCTGTGACCCTCATACAAATGTCCCCAACTTCAAATTGAGGCTGCTCTTTAAAATGATGTTTCGTTTTCAATTTTGGAACATTTGTATGGGAGTCAAACCTGGTCAAAACAAGATTTCTTACCAGCTATAAGAGGGAAAGCACGTGAAACCCGTGATTTTGACACGTGATCTGGTGGGTCTTTAACGGTTTTCAAGAAAACGGACGCACGGACGGACGGATGAAACAAAAACAGTAGTTCCCGAAGCTTCGCTCGGGAACTATAACAACTGATTCATGTGAACATGACACATATCAGTGGACCATCTCATAAGGAAAGTGGCACAATGACCCCTAACTAGTGCACCTCCCACATCATATTAGGCCCCACACACACACATACTACTCCCTAGGTCATGCATCGCTGGCTGTTTATAGCCTACGAGTTCCCCCCGACCCACCCACCCACCCATATTCCCACTCACCCACCCATATTCCCACTCTTTTTCCATTTATAATCTCTTCCCTGCTCAAATGCAGAAACACCCAGGCACAGACACGCAAGGGGAGTAACGGGCACGCATATGTACAAGAAACTCGCGCGCGCGCGCGCGCACGCACACGCACGCACGCACGCACACGCACACACGCACACACACACGTTGATTATCGTATTTAAACAAGCTAATGGTTTGAAGAATGTATAACGTTTTCATTACCCAGTACAAGTCAATTTGGGCAATAAAATATACATACATATAAAATACAAAGCAGAGTAGAGAGAGTAGAGAGAGAGAGGAGAGAGAGAGAGAGAGAGAGAGAGAGAGAGAGAGAGAGAGAGAGAGAGAGAGAGACGTACATAAAATCCAAAGCAGAGGAGAGAGAGAGAGAGAGAGACAGAGAGAGAGAGAGAGAGAGAGAGAGAGAGAGAGAGAGAGAGAGAGAGAGAGAGAGAGAGAGAGAGAGCGAACGAACGAAATGTTATGTATTCAGAGTAATGAGATAAGCTAATTAATTACAGTTTTTTTCACTCGGCCCTGAGGCAAGCAACAAGAAAGCAACAAACAAATAAATTTAAGAACAAGAAGGGAAGAAAAAGAAAGAAAAAGAAGAAAAAAGCATACTAAGAAAAGCAACAATCATAAAAAAACAAGACATTATTTACATATTATTTACATATTATATACATAACCAGCAAAGGGGAGATGGGGAATGGGGATTTTGAAAAAGGATACTGCAAAATATGGCTACTCGAGAAAACAGGTGATTATAGCGAAGAATGATTATGACAACATAATTCATACATTGAAATTGGTAAACATAGTAACAAAACATAATATTCCTTTCCTGAAGACAACAAACCCTTAGAAATGGATTAGTTGCCAACAAAACTTCTTTAAAGCTGGGATTTAGGTGTTTGTCGTCACTCTGTCAAGCAAGAGCTTTTTGTATGCTATTTTAAATGAATCAAGGCTGTTCTTTTCTTTAATATGTAGTGGAATAGAATTCCACAGAGTTCCACCAGAGTAGATCATGCTGGTTTTGAAGAGGTCGATTCTAGGTTTTCTTATAAGTATATTATTTGTGATATCTTGATTGGCTAAGGGGAAAATTTGCTGTGAGTGATGGGGGTGCTAATCCGTTCATAATTTTAAACATCATTACTGCTTTGTTAGAGAGAGAGAGAGAGACGAAAACGACATTTATTTAACCAGGGAACATGAGATAAGCAAGTTACATGCTTTTTTCCACCCAGCCCTGGGGAAAAATAAAGTAAATCAAACAAGAAAGCTAAATAATATATGTACATGCAGAAATGAGAAGAAAAGGGAGGGAGGATGGGGGGAAGAGGCACAGAGGGGGATAAGGATGGGGACATTTTGGAATTTAAAGTACAGGGAAAAAAGAAAACAAAAAGTCAGAGAGAGAGAGAGAGAGAGAGAGAGAGAGAGAGAGAGAGAGAGAGAGAGAAGAAGAAGAAGAAGAAGACGAAGAAGTAATCAATCAAACACAAATTTGGAATACTGCTACATCAATGGTTGGAAGTTAATCATTCTTTTTTTTCTTCTTTTTTTCTCTCTTTTCTCCAAGACGAAATCAAGGGACAAAACAATGATTTCGTTGATAATTAATTAAGCGTCCTTTCTTTCTTTCTTTTGTTCTGCATTCAAAACAATAGAAAAAAACAAGTGCAACGCCGAGCGGCTGCAAAGTCCCCTCGCAGCATCGCCGAGGTACTCCGAAATCGGAATGGCGTAAATTTGACTGTAATGTAAAACTAAGTACATCAGTGGATAGCTTGCATCTTGTGCAACAAGTATACCAAATTTGACGATCATAGACTGACTAGTTTTTGATATATAGCCTTGGGGTTCGGACCCGTGATTTGAGCGCGCGCGATCATGCGCACACGCGCGCACAGAGAAATTCATGACAACTGTGTTATAGACCATTCATCAACAAATGTTGTGGGGAAAAACAGCATTAAAATAGATGCAAAACTTCGCGAGATATTAGCGATTATGTGTTTCGGGGTTTGAACCCCGTAACTGGCGCGACCTTGACAATGTAAAACTAAATACATCAGTGGATAACTTGCATCTTGGCAAACTAGTATACCAAATTTGATGATGATAGACTGAATAGTTTTTGACAAAAACGGACGAATAGCCGGACGGACGGAGGCACGCCGGACGGACACCGGACGGACGGAGGCACGCCGGACGGACACCGGACGGACGGACCAGACAAAAACAATAGCTCCCCGAACCTTCGGCTCGGGGACTAACAAGTGGGAAGACTGTGGTGTAAATGTATTTGGCAAACATTTCGGGCTACTGTCCTGTGACCAAGCCTGTCGCCTTCCTTTCTTTTTTTCTGCAAAAGTTGCATTTTTGTTTGTGGCTGAAGCCACAAACCTATAACTCACTTTGTCGGTCGGTCGGTCGGTCGGTCGGTCAGTCTGTCGGTCCAAAATTGTCGCACATTTTGACAAAATTGTCGCACTTCAAATCGAGGCGACGACGATAATGGTGTTTTACGTCCTCTTGGTCTGAATCAGACACATATGGGACATTTGTAAATACAAATATGGTGGGAACAATACTGGAGGCAATGCCCGGAGGCAGAGCAACACCAGTAAAGTTCCGATTTGTTATTAATACAGATGGTTTGCCTGCAAACCGAGGCGAATGAATGAATGAAATATAGAGTTTTACGTCCTCTCGGCCCGGCAGGGCACATATGGGACATTTGTAATGGGTTAGTTGTTTATCAAATAACATAAAACAGACACAACAAAAAATGGACGATACAAAACGTGGACAAACAGTAAACATGAAAATGGGGTAGTGGGAGAATTTAAAATGCGCAAGTCAAGTTGATGTTTTGAAAAAGTCTAAATTTCATAAAAGGTTTAATTAATTATTAATAGTTGATAAAATAGATATAAAAGAGTTACATTAAATATTACTTTGTTTTTTTTGGCCTGAGGTGAAAGCAACCAACCCTCCCAAGTTGATTAAAATTTCAGGGCTACGAGTTAAAATTCAAACTTTGTTATTTTATTATTAAAAACCAAATATGGCCCTTATATTATGTTAAAATAAATGTTTTGTACAAATATTTACTTTTATTAACAAAAGTATACATTATTTCTTTTATTTACATAATGATGGGGAGGGGAGAAAAAAAAAAGAAAAAAAAAAAGGGTCCAACCGGGGGAGCAAACTCCTCCACCGGGACTTCCCTGTCTACAGTGACAGGGGAAATATCTACATCAAGGACGAAATATGTACAGATTTCTTTTCTTATTTTTAAGTATTATTATTTAGGTTGGTAATTAAAAATTAAAAATTTGTAGGAGGATCCTTTTTATAAGTTTATTTTATTTAAAAGAGGGTTGGGGGTGGGGGGGAGGGAGGGGGAGACTAGAGTAGGGGAGGGGGGTGGGTGGGGGGGGGGGAGAGGATCCGGGGGACCTCGGACAGTTGTTGGCCAGGGGTCTCTGGCTAACTATGACTCCTATGGTATTTTTCCACATGCGCATGGTGGACAAGGGGCCAATGCCGCATGGTGGCTGGCCCCGTACCGAGATCTTGCACGATCACTGGAAATTTCACAAATGTGGGTGGTGGGAGTGATTGGGTTTGAACTCTGTTTGGGCTGTGTGTGTCGCATGAAAAAAGGTAGCTCGTAAAAATAAAAAGCTCGCTACTATGAGAGTCTGTATTTGCGACAACCACAAATTTCACTTTTTCTGTACTTTAACCATTTAACTAACTCTAACCCTAACCCTAACCCTATCCCTAACCCTAGAAAAAAGTGAAATTTGTGGTTCATGCTCAATGTCGCAAATATACACTGTCATAGGTAGCGAGCTTTTTATTTTTACGAGCTACCTATTTTCATGCGACAGTGTGTACGTGGGTTGTGATTTTGGTTGTGTTTTGTTTTTGTTTTGATTTTGATTATGATTTTGAGTTGTTGGGGGCGACTTAATGTTCCCAGTGTTCCTGACTGGTGCTAGCTCGTCCCTATCTTTGTCTGTGTCCATTTCGGGTTGAACTGAGTCAATACTATCTGAGGGGAGAGTGGGGGTCACAGTGGTGACCTCACCATCTTTTTCCTCCTCGAAGTCTTTGTGCTCAGAGGGAAAGGTATGTAGGAGAGAGCGAGTGTTCTCCCCTTCCATATTTCCTAGTTCCTCTCTGGTTTTCTTGGGTCCTGGGGGGATATTTTGTTCTTTGGGGCTGGATGAGGAAGATCCAGTCTTTCGCAGTCTTTTTCTGCCCGCAACAAATGTGAATGACTCTTCTTGTGGTGCAGTACCACTGGGGGTAGAGTTAGAAAAAACTACATCTGAGATGTCCCAGGCATTGGGGCTCGGGGACTGGGTTGATTCATCTGTGACGGTATTTATATCCCCCTCCCTCCCCTCCCCCTCCCCCACGATTTCGCTCATGTTGTAACTATCACCACTATTTACAGTATAAGTCTATGTACACATTGCAACGAGAAACGAAAAACATGGGGGGAAAATCATAGGAGGAATTGGGAAAAAAATGTGGTTTAGAAAAATATATATACAACAATATTTATCTAATGCTAACTGCCGGACCGAGAGGGACTACACTTTGATATGTTAAATTTCGACCTGGACGAAGCTCAGGACTCGAGAATTTTATACTGCTTTAATTACTGTAGGCGGTAGGAGGAAAAGGCCCGGAGGCGAAAATTTCGGGGTCCCCGGAGTCTGAGGGGTAGTGTGGCGGGTAGTCCGTCTAGTCTTGTGTGGCAGTGGAGCACGGAAGCGTGGCGGCTAACGCTGCTCTTTCCCTCTTCTTCGGCCCTGTATTTGCAGGCAGGCTAGTAGCGTGACTGCGCTGCGCTGATTTTCTTCTCCTTCCCTCTCTTTCTTTCGTGAGTTTTTGATGAATTCGAATTTCCTTCGACTGAATGTCGAACTTTAATTACTGTAGGCGGTAGGAGGAAAAGGCCCGGAGGCGAAGATTTCGGGGTCCCCAGTGTCTCAGGGGTAGTGTGGCGTGTAGTCCGTCTAGTCTCGTGTGGCAGTGGAGCATGGAAGTGTAGAGGGTGGTTGGTGGCAGCAGGGATGTATAGTAGACTACTATACATCCCTGGTGGCAGCTAACGCTGCTCTTTCTTTCTTCTTCGGCTCTGTATTAGCAGGCAGGCTAGTTGGGTAGAATCGTGACTGCGCTGGTAAAGAACTGCTGAAAATTCCTGGACGACCCCGCTCATAGACTCCAACTTGACTATTAAAGACGACAGCGCAGATTACTGCTTCACAGACACTGAATTTGACGCACTTCTTGTTGACAAGATGCGCAGTTATCAGAACGCGTTTCAGGGAGAATGTGGATGTTGCTTCATACAACTGATGACTTTCTTTGTCGATGGCGGTTGTGATGCAAACTTCACTCTTTAAAATGATGTATTTTAAAAGCGTACAAAATAATAAACATACGTAATACAGACACTACAACAGACACGACGAGTATGCGGTGCTTCTTTCGATGAGTATAAGTAGGATACATAGTTTTAAATGTTTTCCAATAGATATAAAAAGTTACGAAATGGTGCAGAGATAACATTCTGGAGATGGTATTCACGTTGAGATAGCATGAGACTTAGCATGATGCTAACTTAGAAGCTCTTCCAATGTCCTATAGGATTTAATAGGACTTTTGGAAGAGCTTCTAAGTTAGCATCATGCTAAGTCTCATGCTATCTCGACATGAATACCGTCCCTGGTTTACAGATTAAAATTATTGAAAAGCCAGGGGAGGTGACTCATGATTGGAGTGGTAAAAATAGACCGCATGCCACAAACTATTGCGATTTCGCGCTTGTTGTTTAATATACTCTGCTTGTGTTTATTTAACATTGTCAGCTACTCATTTTTTACCATTAATTATACATCTGTATCGTTAAAAATTCGGGACTTTCCTGGAGTTGCACTGCCTCCAGGATCGTTCCCACCATCTTTATATCTACTAATGTCCCATATGTGTCTGTTTCAGACCGGAGGTCGTTAAACGGATTTTCGCCTCATTAAAAAAAAAAAAAAAGGCTTTGCTTGTTTGTTTTGTTGTGGTGTGTGTGTGTTCGTTCTTTTTTTAATTTTTGTTATTGCTTTGCACAACTATCATATTTTTGTCGCTTTAATATAATCAGGTGTGTCATTGATACGGTACTATAATCTGAATCCTTCTGGTTTGGGACACCTGTGAGCTCAGCTTTGAACACAAATGAATTTCAGAAAAGGGACACGTCACAAAATAATAATTAATTGGCAGAATGTTAGTAATTGTAAAAAAAGAAAAAAAACCCACTCACCTGCCTGATATTTGTAATGATGTTTGTGACGAGGTAATGGGTTAAAAGGCTAAGTCCCTAGGGAAGACTTTAGAAAATTTGCCTTTAGCCCACTTCTCTAGGGTAT
This sequence comes from Phymorhynchus buccinoides, assembly GCA_017654935.2. Lineage (NCBI taxonomy): Eukaryota > Metazoa > Mollusca > Gastropoda > Neogastropoda > Raphitomidae > Phymorhynchus > Phymorhynchus buccinoides. The sequence continues at coordinate 90,856,460 of CM065680.1, forward strand.
GGGAGATGAGCAACTTTCCCGGCCCCTTTTCATCTAATAAATTTATATTTGTGCCCGGGTTCTGGCTCGTATGGTTGTAAGAAATACAAGTGGTTGAATTGCTCTAAATGGCAGACAGAGAGAAGTAGGGTTTTACATGAAATTACAAGACTCCCACTCTCATCAGTCTGACCAAAGGGTTCAGGATTATTTGACACTTGTATTTTATTTACTCCCAAAATCTGCATAAGATTATGCAACAATAATAATAAAGCAGCTCAATGGCGCCAAAACAAAATATGGATAAAAAAACAATGGAATCCGAAAGGATTTACAAGACTTTTGTTTTTCTATAAGGTTCGCCCCCTGCCGGAAGGGTTACTAATTATCTTCAGTGTCCGTAGGAAAGTTCAAATGATTGGCGCAGTCCGGGGGACTTAGCTGTGGTTGAGTTCCTCCGTAGTGATCGGCGGGTGCTGGGGAGGCTGGGCTTGCTCGTCAGATGAGAGTAGCTCCCAGTCGTTCCGGTTACGGCTTCGCGGGATGGCACGGTTCAAGCGTGGTCTCCTCGCGGATTCTGGGTGCGGGTCGTCTTGGCGGCGGTCCCGTCTTGGTGCTTGGTGGAGTCCGGGATGATCTTCCGGCCCACGATGCCCTGCTGATAATCACAGGAGAAGGTGGATGTAGATCTCTATGGCTTAGAGACAAGGGGCTTCAGTCGGCAGGGAATTAGTGAATCCCAACCGGCTAGAAGGCTTCCCTTGTACAATAGCACTAGTTAATAAATAAACTGAATTTCAGTTAACAAACTGAGATCAGTAAAACATAAAAGGTGATCAATCCAACATCACTCTCCATCCAACACCTGGAAAGGAATGGTATCATAAAGTGCAAGATTGCGGCCCATAGGTTTCCTACTAAAAATAGACAAAAGGGTTAGTAGGCATAAACTCCGGTTCTGGTACCAAAAGTGTTCAAGTCAAAAAACACACACACACAAATAATCAGTGCACATAAATAGAATAGAATGTTTACCACTTCTTTTCTATAACATATCTATCTACTCCTTATTCATCATTGAACATAGGATCTAGATCAAAACTAGGGTCAAACAAACAAGATCTCAATCACCTGCCATCAATAATACTTACTAGTGGGCTTAGTATGACTGGTTGTGAGTGTTGCTCTAGCTACGTTTCAGCGTCTTGTGTGACAACTTTTTCTCACCACTCCAATTATAGCCTTCACTTTCAAACAATGAAAGCCTGTCATTGGTTTACAGCAGTCGACACGTCACAAGATGATGCTATAATTTTATGCATACTAGTACCGAATAATCACGCGCCAGTTACATCCTTATCACGTGCGGACATTCAAATCCTTCTCGTGCTCGGAAAGGAAGGGTTTCAAAGGGGCCGACCGTGGTTGTCACTTTCTTGTGATGGGTAAGTAGATCGGGGTTCAAAGAGATAATTGCCTTAATCGGCATTCTTTAGATGGTGGGTGGCAATTAACGTGGCGGCCGGACAGAGAAATGAAAAGGAGGGGGGGGGGGGGGGGGGTGTAGATAAGAAAGAGGGGTCGCGCGGGACACTTACGTCACAATGTTTCCTACCTTTGTTTTGGCCCAACGATCTCGTAACCAACTGAGGGGTTTGCATGCAACTACATGATTGTAGATGGTTCAGTTTTCTGGGTCATTCCTGTGTCTTTTAACCCTTTCACCGCCAATGTCGCATCTTTGCACCACAATGATGTAACACCCATGCTATTAAAACTCTTGAAATCAGGGTCCATTATTCAATGATATGGTGTTCCTAAATTCGGGTAGTAAGGCTTGAGCCTATCCTAATATAGTGTCAGAGAAATCCCACAATATTGCAGATGAGATTTCTTCTATAACCAAGTAAGTTTAATGGAATTTTTTTGCTCAAAGATGGCTGGTGGTGAAAGGGTTAAAATGTTTTGTTTAAAAAATAAAAAAAATGGTGTCTATAATGTGTATGTGAAAAAGGGGCGTGGGTGGGGGTGGGGGTAGACTAGTGGATGACCGGCGCGAGCATTTTTTTTTTTTATTTTTTTTTTTTTTATACTCATTCGTAATGTTTTGTAATAATGTTTTTCTTCTTGATTGTTTTCTATCGTAATATTTGTAAAGCTCTCTGACGATGATGTTTTCATCATTGAAGAGCTCTATAGAAGTGTTTTGTTTTCTTTTTCTCTTAGGCCATTGATCTTAAATTCTGACTGTCTGTCTGTCTGTCAGTCAGTCTGTCAGTAAGTCTGTCTGTCTGTCAGTCAGTCAGTCAGTCAGTAAGTCTGTCTGTCTGTCTGTCAATCAGTCTGTCAGTAAGTCTGTCTGTCTGTCAGTCAGTCAGTCAGTAAGTATGTCTGTCTGTCTGTCTGTCTGTCTTTCTCTCTCTCTGTCTCTCTCTCCCTCTGTCTCTCTGTCTGTCTCTCTGTCAGTCTCTGTCTCTCTCTCTGTCTCTCTCTCTCTCTCTCTCTCTCTCTCTCTCTCTCTCTCTCTCTCTCTCTCTCTCTCTCTCTCTCTCTCTCTCTCTCTCTCTCTCTCTCTCTCTCCCTCTCTTCTTCATGATTTATGTTCCTTAACTTCGACGCTAAGTTCACCACACTGACATAAAGGCTGTATTTGTGCCATTGTCAGTAAAAAAACACCCACCAAAAACAATGTCTGAAGCGTCTCTCTCTCTCTCTCTCTCTCTCTCTCTCTCTCTCTCTCTCTCTCTCTCTCTCTCTCTCTCTCTCTCTCTCTCTCTCTCTCTCTCTCTCTCTCTCTCTCTCTCTCTCTTCTGGTCTGTCTCTTGTGTCTGTTGTCCCGTCTCTGTCAGTGTCTCTCTCTCTCTTTATTTCTCTGTGTGCGCGTCGCGCACGCGTGCGTGCGTGCATGCGTGCGTGCGTGTGTGTATGTATGTATGTATGTATGCAATGTGCGCGCGCGTGTGTGCGTTATTGAACGCATGGCGATCTTACAAAGTCAACACCTCCCACGTTTTCTTTAGCAGTATAAATTTTAAAAACCACCACCAAAACAACAACTAACAAGACTGCAAAGGATATTAAGAAGAAAAACAAAGCCATATTTGGAACAAACACCCACACGTAAGTTTGACCTATTTTATATCTGACCCTCGAGTCACAACAATAATAAGGGAAAAAACCTCGCCCGGTGTAGCATTCTCAAAATGGATTTGTTCTCAACTTGTCTGCGCATGTGCGAAATCGATCATGACGTACCAACGAATTTTTATCTTTTTTGTATTCGACACTAAATTGACCCTAAACCTATCCCTAACCCTATCCCTAACCCTATCCCTAACTCTTCGCACATGCGCAGACAACTTGAGAACAAATCCATTTTGAGAATGCCACACCGGTACTGTCTGATCAGGAAGTGCACTAAGCTGTGATGCAGTAATTAGGTCTCTTCGCACATGCGCAGACAATTTGAGAACAAATCCATTTTGAGAATGCCACACCGGTACTGTCTGTGATCAGGAAGTGTACTAAGCTGTGATGCAGTAATTAGGTCTCTTCGCACATGCGCAGACAACTTGAGAACAAATCCATTTTGAGAATGCCACACCGGTACTGTCTGTGATCAGGACGTGCACTAAGCTGTGATGCAGTAATTAGGTCTCTTCGCACATGCGCAGACAATTTGAGAACAAATCCATTTTGAGAATGCCACACCGGTACTGTCTGTGATCAGGAAGTGCACTAAGCTGTGATGCAGTAATTAGGTCTCTTCGCACATGCGCAGACAATTTGAGAACAAATCCATTTTGAGAATGCCACACTGGTACTGTCTGTGATCAGGAAGTGCACTAAGCTGTGATGTAGTAATTAGGTCCCTTCGCACATGCGCAGACAATTTGAGAACAAATCCATTTTGAGAATGCCACACCGGTACTGTCTGTGATCAGGACGTGCACTAAGCTGTGATGCAGTAATTAGGTCTCTTCGCACATGCGCAGACAATTTGAGAACAAATCCATTTTGAGAATGCCACACCGGTACTGTCTGTGATCAGGAAGTGCACTAAGCTGTGATGCAGTAATTAGGTCTCTTCGCACATGCGCAGACAATTTGAGAACAAATCCATTTTGAGAATGCCATACTGGTACTGTCTGTGATCAGGAAGTGCACTAAGCTGTGATGTAGTAATTAGGTCCCTTCGCACATGCGCAGACAATTTGAGAACAAATCCATTTTGAGAATGCCACACCGGTACTGTCTGTGATCAGGACGTGCACTAAGCTGTGATGCAGTACTTAGGATCTTATCATGGCTGTCAGAAGACATTACAGTTTTCCTCTGTCAGTTTTGTTTTGCTGAAAGTTCGTTGATCCTTGGTTAAGAGAGACAGATCTGGGGGGGGGGGGGGGGGGGGGGGGGGGGGGAGGACCAAAACAAAAAGCTCAACATTTGTCCACATTTCGATTGATTAATCTTTGTCCAGATTTCCAGAATCAGTCACACTCCCGTTACTAATGTTACACAAACCAAATTACACCAACAGTGAACAAACAGCAGGCAAACAAACAACCGAAATTAAAAAAAAATTATCATATCAAATTATTCTTAAAAGTAATATTATTAATTCGTTCATGAAGCACATGGTAAAGAGAAGAAGAGATGGAGAGGAAAGGGAAGAGAGAAGGAGAGAGAGGGAGGGGGGGGGGGGAAGAATTAAAAAAGGGAGATAAGGGGGGGGGGGAAGTAGATTGATAAATAGATGTATGGAGTAGATTGAGACAGACAGACAGACAGAAAAAAAGGGGATAGATAGATGGGTAGATAGGTGGATGGATTGGAAGAAAGAGGGAGAGGGAGGGGGGGGGGTGCGAGAAAGATGAGAAGGGACAGACTAAGAGAAGAGAGAATATACGATTGAATTTATAAGAGGTACTGACCTGAGTGGGAAGAAACAAAACGAAAAGATCAACATTTGTCAATGGTTAAGAGAGAGAGAGAGAGAGAGAGAGAGAGAGAGAGAGAGAGAGAGAGAGAGAGAGAGAGAGAGAGAGAGAGAGAGAGAGAAGTCGGAGTCGGATTTTTTTTTAAAACTGAATATGGGCCAACAGCCCCTTTCAGTGGGAGTAACATGCAAAATTTGAACAAAATCATGCACATCACTTTATGACAAAACAATAACGTAGTTTGACACATCAAGGGTAACTGTATGCTTTGAAAAGACTAAAGAAGAACACTAATGTTCAATGTTTCCCATACAAATGACACATACTTGGATAGAACATTCATAGCAGCACAAACCACATACCGAACACGATAGTTGTTTACATAGCATTATGATCAATAAATGTTTGTCTTAGTCTGAAAACATAAACAAGGAATTTAGCTAGTTTTACTATTTTGTCTTGCTGATCGATCATCTTTTAAGTCGATATTCCAAATATTCTTCAAAAGAGATAGAGAGAGAGAGAGAGAGAGAGAGAGAGAGAGAGAGAGAGAGAGAGAGAGAGAGAGAGAGAGAGAGAGAGAGAGAGAGAGAGAGAGAGAGAGAGAGAGAGAGAGAGAGAGAGAGAGAGAGAGAGAGAGAGTGACTCATCTGCTCCTCTCTCTCTCTCTCTCACTACCCCCAACTAAGGATATCGCGCGCTAAGCCCCTACTGGTTTGATGGCCCCCTGGCGGTAAAATGCCCGTCCTAAGTTCCTCAATTAAATAACCGCCTTAATTAATGTTACACATTTTTGTTCGTTTGATTGTCTCCTTAAAGTGTTTGAATTGAAGTCTCCTTAAAGAAAAACAAGAATGTATTTCAATTACGTATTCGTATTTCAGTAATATGTTTTCCCCTCGCTTCTTTCTCTTCTTTTCATCATCATCGTTATTGAGATCATTGAGATCATTGAGATCATTGAGATTATTGAGAAAAGTAATCAGCAACTTGCTTACAGCTATTGTTTGTTTTGTTTTTTCTTCTTGATTTTGTTCTCAATATCAGTGTTGTTATTTTTGCCCAAATGGTTATGGCATTTTTTTCTCTTCTTGTTGTGTGTTCCTTTATTATCAGTTCGTCATTTAATAACTTCGCTCAAACTAAACAGAAGTGTGCATAATTGTGACCCAGCACCACGAAAGGGACATTAAGTATCAAACTGACCATTCTGAGAACATTACACAGTTGAACACTTCAGACAATTGTCTCTCTAATGATACAAGAACCATTGTTGTACCTGTTTCCGTTCCAGAGTTATGAACATTTAAAGTTAGTAGGGTGAGCGTGCGGCCATTTTGAGAAAACACAGTCTAAAGTCTAGCCTAGCTGAAGGAAACGCACTGACCAACTCATTTTAAAACACTTATAAGACCATAGTAAAAATTGCCCTTTATAAATATGAAAGATAAGATGTCAGAGAACAGGAAATTACCCATATCTCAGAATTGACCCAAAAATGAGATTTTTGACTTTCCAAACCTGTTATTAAAAACTAGCCCAGCGACTTAATGTCCCCTTTGTGTTGCTCGGTCACAATTTTGGTGACATTTTGTAGGTTTGCAACACCCAAGAAACACTCACATAGCTGACTTAAGGCTTAGCTACACTACATACGATCAGATCTCAATTCGATGCGATTTTGACATTATTAGGCATGATACACGCGAATTTCTACTGTCTAAAATATTAAAACTGATGACATCCTACTAGTTATGCTCACTATTTTTGTAGTCTCTCGTACACGAATCTGATAAAATATTTTTTTTTTTTTTTTTTTTATCGGACATTATATTTGATTCGTATATTACGGTCCTGTCTCGCAGTAAGCGGGTCAATCGTGAACGGAATTAGTAATTATTTTTAGACAGAAGTATTTCACGTGAATCTTGACTCACAGACATCGTCACAATGAATGAATGAAATTTATGGCTTTACGTCCTCTCGACCTGGGAAGGCACATATGGGACTTTTGTTTGGGTGACATCGTCACAATCGTATCGTATTGAGGTCAAATCGCATATAGTGTGGCGCCGGCTTTAGGGTGCTTTTTTGTTTACCCTATTTTCAATACGTTTTTTCATGTCTACAAACGGTGATTTAATCGAATTTAAAGCATCACTGGCCGTGGTGAACTAGAACGTTTCTTGATAAAAGATTATTTTTAAGTACCACTGTTTCGTTGTAACTTTACGCTTACTGTATTGTATACTTCAAGGGAGATAACTATCATGGTTCGTTTCAATTTTTTTAGATTGTATAACCTTGACCCTTGTGACGCGATTCCACATAATGGCGGCCAGGGAAACATTAAATGATTCAAAAGCGAACCATGAAAGAAGCCACCCACCAAACAAATTTCACCATTCAAACATTTCCAGAGCTTTTGGCTATCCTATTCTGATGCAAATGAAGTAACTCAAAACAGATCGCTGTCAAAAACACATAAATTCCGGCAGGGACTGTTTCATACCAGTGAAACCCATTGTCCCTCTCACCCTCCCGATTAATGTTATTCACAAACACTCACGGGAAGCATAAATATTGACCGATATGACATGTTCTTTTCTATAACATCGGTCATAATTTTTGTTTTATTAGACTCGAATGGCTGTTTCTGCGCTCTTGTTCGTGGTAGGTCTGGATGTTTTGACGTCTGCTGGAATTGAGGTGGTCGTGCACTGTATTACTTATCACGGTGGTCGTGCACTGTATTACTTATCACTCAGGTCCCCTGGTCCTGTCTCGCAGTAAGCGGGTCAATCGTGAACCCTCCTAACGGTGGGTTGTCCGTCACCCGGTGACCGGTCATTCACACGACAACCTAAATCCCCGGTTTAATGACTGCGTTTGCCTATCAGCTGAGGTCACCTCGGCTCAATAACCTCATAGTAAGCATAAACCGCGCTGGACATGATTGCAGCTTAGTTTTAATTAGAAGTCAGCGGTATAGGAGAAGACGGGGTAAAAAGCTCATGGGCGTGTAAGAAGCCCATGTAGTAGTAGTAGCACATTTCAGTCAAATTTTGCCCATGAGACGAACGCTAAACATTAACACCCGTCTCATGGGGAAAATTTGAAGTTTGCTTCATTTCATGAGATAATTGGCATGAGCTTCTTACCCGCCCATGGGCTTTTTACCCCGTCTTCCCTAGTATTGTATTGAGCAAAGGTAAGTTAGTACTGTAAGTGGACATGGTGCGAGTACTGAGGGGGTGCTCGCAGGGGAGGTTTCGGGGTTGGGGGTATGTATATAGAAGGTTCATTTGTAGATGACCGGACATAGTTTTCGTTGTAAACTGAGCTGTGGCGGTACCATAGCCGATAAGGTTTAACCGAGGCGTGGTTGCTGCTACACTTATCTGTATTGTTAAAAATTCGGGACTTTACTGGTGTTGCACTGCCTCCGGGCATTGCCTCTAGTATCGTTCCCACCATCTTTGTATCTACAAATGTCCCATATGTGTCTGTTCCAGGCCGAGAGGACGTAAAACACCATTTTTCATTCATTCATGACCGGACATAGTGGAAATGCTGTGGGGAATAGAAAGGAAATGGTATGGAAAGGGTCATTTGATATGACCAGACAGAGTGAACACGAAGGAAATGGAACGAAGGCACTGTAATTAAACGGAAAAGAGTGAATGGGGGGGGGGGGGGGGGGTGTGAGGAAAAGAGGAATGGTCATCCATATTGTATGCTGATGTCAGGTTGTTGTTTTCGTTGGAAAGAACTCAACGTCAGTATCAGCACCATTCAGAATTGATAACAAAAAGCACTTTGATGTGAGCTGAAATGTTCACTACTACTACTACTGCTGCTGTTGCTACTACTACTACTACTACTACTACTACTACTACTACTACTACTACTACTACTACTACTACTACTACTACTACTACTACCACTAGGGGAAGATGGGGTAAAAAGCGCATACGGGTACCCCAATTATCTCATGAAATAGCAAATTTCAGTCTCATTTTGCCCATGAGACGAGCGTTAATGTCTAGCATTCGTCTCATGGGCAACTTTGACTATTTTCCATTTCATGAGATACTTGGGGTGGGCTTCTTACCCGCCCATGCGCTTTTTACCCCGTCTTCCCCTACTACTACTACTACTACTACTACTACTACTACTACTACTACTACTACTACTACTACTACTACTCAGTCTACCCCTGCACTACCACTTCTACTCTTTTGCTACCACCACCCCTACTGCCTCTATAATTGCTACTGATGCTGCTGCTGGAACTACTTACTACTGCTTCTATTAATACTACAATAGCTGCCGCAACAATTGTGTTACTATGTCAAAGACCTTTGTCCAGTTTAATTTACAACATTCGTCTAAAAGACCAACTTTTCTAAAGATGTAGAATGCGCTTGTGGTCACCCACTATCTATTCGTCATATTATTTTTGAATGTCCAGGTTTAGCTCTCCTATACAACACTTTTAAGACAAACATAGCAGCCTTAGGTCCTTTAAAAGAAATTATCTACAGCCCTGAAATGATTGACACTGCAAAGGTTATATCCAGCTCTGAGATTGTTCATTTGCTATAATTGATTCATTAGTTTACGGTTGTTTATTGCATTGTTGTTGATAAGTACACACACATAAGTGTGCGCACGCAAACAAACACACACACACACACACACACACACACACACACACACACACACACACACACACACACACACACACACACACACACACACACACACACACACACACACACACACACACACACACACACACACTTTTTTCACGCATCTTCATTCATTGATATCTTCTTTTTTTTTGAAAGTCTAATATCACCATTGTTGCTAACAGACTTTAAATTAAATCAATCAAAATCAAATCAAACCAAATGCTGCTACTACTACTACTAGGCCTACTAATGATCCCACTACTGCCGCTGTTTCCTTACTACTTCTACTGCTGCTCTGATGCTGCTCCTGTGTCAGCTACTACAATTAATTACTGCGACAGCTGCTGTTGCTGTAACGGTTGTTCCCTATATTGTTTACACTGTGTTAGAGCTTTTGATATCATAACGCAATAAACAGAACGACGATGTATTTTATGATTTGCACAGCAACTTTTGCCATTAGGCCTACTGTAGCGAAATGTTCACATATAGACGTACACAAGCGAACGAGCCAACAAGAGAGAGAGAGAGGGGGGGGGGGGGGAGGAGGAGAGAGAGAGAGAGAGAGAGAGAGAGAGAGAGAGTAGAGAGAGAGGAGAGAGGAAGAGAGAGAGAATACTTTCGAGATAGAGAGACGACACAGGCGAACGAGCGAGTTTTAATATTTTTCTTAATACTTTCGTCATATATAGACGTACACAGGCGAACGAGCGAGCAAGAGAGAGAGAGGAGGGGGGAGATAAAGAAAGAGAGAGAGAGAGAGAGAGAGAGAGAGAGAGAGAGAGAGAGAGAGAGAGAGAGAGAGAGAGAGAAGAGAGAGAGAGAGAGAGAGAGAGAGAGAGAGAGAGAGAGAGAGAGAGAGAGAGAGAGAGAGAGAGAGAGAGAGAGAGAGACATACAGGCAGACAGACAGACTGGCAAAAAGGTGTGAATGAAAATCCGTTTAACGTCCTCCGGTCTTAAACAGACACATATGGGACATTAGTAGAGATACAGATGGTGGGAACGATCCTGGAGGCAATACCCGGAGGCAGTGCAACTCCAGGAAAGTCCCGAATTTTGTATCGATACAGATGATTCTGAAGTAACGTATTAAATGCAAAAAGGTCAGACAAACATAGGCCTGTATACAGACCGATTCAGAGAGGGATAAACAGACAGAGACAGACAAACAGTGAGGCAAACAAAATTGCAAACTCAAAAATAGAAAGGGTCTGATCTCCCCAAACACATATATAAATAGACACCTGGGTCTGTTGTTTACTTCTCCTACTCTCAGTGTCCAGACACTCCTAGCACATTATAGGGGAAGACGGGGTAAAAAGCGCATGGGCGGGTAAGAAGCCCACCCCAATTATCTCATGAAATAAAGAAAATTTCAGTCAAATTTGCCCATGAGACGAATGCTAGACATTAACGCTCGTCTCATGGGCAAAATGAGACTGAAATTTGCTTCATTTCATGAGATAATTGGGGTGGGCTTCTTACCCGCCCATGCGCTTTTTACCCCGTCTTCCCCTATCATGCAGGGGTCAACGTCCTGCCGGCAGGGTTCTTTGGACTTCAACACTATGGCAGACAACGACAGCCTTTCAAAGGGGACAGCTGAACAAACGCCCTACTGAGCGCTGGACACAACCTTCTTTGTCCAACCAACTGGTGTGGGGGCCAGGCAGTTGCTTAGACGCGTAGTGTCACGAAACGCTTGGCTCGTAAGTTCTGAGCAACCTTTTTTTTATAAAAAAAAGAAAAAAAGAAAGAAGAATGCTATTGCTGCAGGTGGTTCGAGTGTCCTGTCAATATCCTAGGGAAGTTGTTTAGTTGTGGAACCCGCAACCGTCATTTCGCGTGAGAGAGTTGAACTCCGTCGCATTGCTTCTGTTCGTCATCTTCTCTCTGAAGGCGCCACCAAAGTTCTTATCTCTGCCTTTGTTCTCTCTCGCTTAGACTACTGCAATTCCCTTCTTGCTGGTTGCCCACAAAATCTCCTCGCTAAAGTGCCGAAAATTCAGAACAATGCTGCTCGCCTTGTACTGAGGTGTTCCAAATTCTCTCACTCTACCCCAATGCTTGAATATCTTCACTGGCTTCCTGTTGGAAGGCGTATCGAATACAAGCTCTCTCTGCTCTGTTACAAATCCCCGAATGGTCTGGCTCCTTCTTATCTTACACACCTCTTAGACAGTTACGCTCCTCTTCTGACACTTCTCTTTTCCAGATCCCTCGTTACCGCACCAAGACCCTTGGCGAACGCTCCTTCTCTTTCCAGGCCCCCTCCACTTGGAATAGACTCCCTTTACCTCTCCGTTCTGCCAACTCCCTTTCTTCATTTAAGTCTTCTCTCAAAACTACTCTTTTCAAATCATAGCCTGCTGTATTTCTTTTCAAAGTACTGTGCCCCTTCCATCCGCGTGTGTTTGTGTGCATGCGTGTTCAAAGTTGTTTGTGTGTGTGTGTGTGTGCGTGCGTGTAGTGCGTTCGCGTGTGTGTGTGTGTGTGTGTGTGTGTGTGTGTGTGTGTGTGTGTGTGTGTGTGTGTGTGTGTGTGTGTGTGTGTGTGTGTGTGTGCGTGTGTGTGTCTGTATTTAGTGCGTGTGTGCACGCCCGCGCGCCTGTGTGTGCAATATATGTTTGTCGTATATTTATTTACATTGCTGGTTTATTCATTTATTATTGTAAGCGCTTAGGGCTTTTTAAGATTAGGTGCTATAAATGCTAATTATTATTATTATTATTATTATTATTATTATTATTTAGAGAACGAACGCATTTTGTTGTCGTTCTGGTGTTTGTTTTTTTAAATTCTCAAACAGTTGCAATGCTAGAACTTATCCTACCTGTCTAACTGTTTTTTGTTTTTGTTTTTAAATTAAAATTGCCTCGATTGCATTATTCTATGCTTTCAGTCTGTGGGCTCGCTTTCCTTTGCTTTTGTGTACGTGTGTGTTTGTCGTATTCGTATTAGACACACTACACCCCCACACACACACCACCCAGATCCCTTCAGCCTTATTACCCCGTCCTCAGCTACCACCCTTCCCCTGCATGCCTGACCATCTCACACAAACCCACAGCCTGCACAGACAGACAGACAGACAAACATAAATTGAATCTTATTTTGTGTTATACATGTACATCAAGAGCTAGACCAAAACATGAATTCTCTTTTGAAATGTGTCTACGGGAGTGTGGACACATACGGCGGAAATTACGTATAAATTTCCGCGCGAAACAATATGTGGATGGGTAGATGGGTGTACCCATATGTATATGCCAGAGGGATAGGTTGGCCTTTGGGGACCTTCCAACGCCAGCTGTCCTCAAATCCCTCTGGCCGAGAGAGTGGGGATGTACCCTGGGCAAGGCATCTCCACTATAAACACAATCTAGCCCAGCCCGCCAGAGTAGCATCTGCCCCCTGTGCTATCTGGTAGTCATAGTCGGAAACGACTGACTGGCATGTGACCCAGCACCACGAAAGGGACATTAAGTGTCAAACCATTCTGAGAAAATTATACATTTGAACACTGCAGACAATTCTCTTTATCATGATACAAGGACCATTCTTGTATCTTCTTCTGTTCCAGAGTTAAGGGCATTTAAAGTTAGTAGGGTGAGCGTCGGCCATTTTGAGAAAACACAGTCTAAAGTCTAGCCTAGCTGAAGAAAATGCATTGACCTACTCGTTTTAAAACACTTATAAGACAATTTAGAGACCACATTACAGATTGTCCTTTATAAATACGAAAGATAAGATGTTAGAGAATACAAATATACCCATTACTCAAAATTGACAAAAAATGATATTTTTGACTTTGCAAGCCTGTTGTGAGAAACTAGCCCAGCGACTTAATGTCCCTTTCGTGGTGCTGGGTCACATATTATGTGAGCATGCCTTCATATTTCTTACTTCCAGACTTTTTTTGCGAATTGCGGAGTGCGGATGGGATATGCGGGTTTCCGCGTATAATTATGCGCACACGTCCTACATCGTATCAGCATTTAGCCACAACACGAATCTTTGTTTCCATCAAACGCTGATTAGTTTTGTGTATGCAGCCCTTACTGTGCAACTCAACCTTTTGGAGTACCCTGTATAAACTCTTAGCTTGTTGTACTCGAAGTTTATAAATGTATTGCTGCTTTGTTGTGATTTTCTCTTCGTGAACAAAATTCTTGTTTAAACCAAACGCTGGTAACAGAAGTCTTCATTCATGCATCGTTCTCTAGAGGAGCTTTATCGAGCAGAGCGCTACGTCTACGCAACTTACCTCTCCGAATCTCTCGTCTTGCAGGGTTTGAAAGGTAAATTCTACACACTTAGTTACTTCTTTCTCCTCTTCCCTAACGATGCGGGCTTTGCTGGCCGCCGGATGACTGAATGCTGGTATTTGTTTTTTACTTAATGACAGTGGAAACAAATTAATGATGAATACTGAGCTCCTGCAGTTTTGGACTGGCCCAATCCGGGTAGGCATGTGAAGTTCCTATTGTGTTTACGGACACATCTTGGCCTTTACCAAGAGTTTTTTAAAAATCCAACAGAAAGACTTCACCATAATAGTACTAACAATACTTGGTTTAAATATTTGTTTTATTCACCAGCAACACATAACAATTTACCCAAAGATGAATAATGGCATCAACAAGCTTGAAGCTTATAATGTGCCTATTTTTTACCATGTCCATGATAATGTACATATGGCAGCTGGCAAATACAACACATAAGTACTGTCATGTATGTCATAATGTTGTTGTTGTACCCTGGCTAACAGACTCCAGGGATCATCCCAACAGCCGAATCATTTGAACACTATGGTACAAATGCACCAGCTAGGGATGAGAACATTACGTGTGTGACCGTTTTCGATTACCCCCGCCACGTGGGCAAGCCACACTCCGACTTCGGAGGGTATGCCATAATAATAATAATAATAATAATACTTCCTTGTTTTGTTTTCTGATAAAAGCGCTAGAACAGGAAAGAAAGACTTAATTTAAAGGAGATGTTATTGTTTTAATAATACTTCCTTGTTTTGTTTTCTGATCAAATCGCTAGAACAGGAAAGAAAGACTTAATTTAAAGGAGATGTTATTGTTTTATATTTCTGGGAATGTTGTGCTTTCGTAGTATTCATACCACACTGAAAATACTTTCAAGTGCATTACTACTTTCTAGAGTGGGATATACGTTATCTTATGTTGTACCAAGAAGGGGGGAGGGAGTGTGGAGATAGTGTATGACGGGCCATCAACCGGTCAGTGTATTTTCTTCCTATTAATTTCTTCCTTTCGTTCGCTTGTCAGTCCGTGATCAAACGTTGTCTGGCTCTACAAAGATCTAATTAACATACTTTCCTTATTAATTTGTACTGACCACTACATCATCCACTCTTTGCCAATCCCCCACACGATTGTAGGCCCTGAGTACGCACTGACAGACACAGACACACACACACACACAGACACACACACACACACACACACGCACACGCACGCGCGCGCGCGCGCGCGCGCACGCACACACGCACACACACACACACACACACATACACACACACACACACACACACACACACACACACACACACACACACACACACACACACACACACACACACTTAAAAATAAAATTCAGAGCCAACGACCTCAGACCTATTCCAAACTTACATAAACGTCAAAGTACTCGCTGGAAACAAACTATTTTCTATTTAATTAATGATTTACGGCCTTTGGTAAAAGTAAACAACCAAATCTGTAGTCGAAAGAGACCAAACAAAGCAGTGGATACCAAAGGCGGATTTTTGTTATGGGGGGTGGGAGACTTACAGAGGTGCCGGAACCCCCCTCCCCTAAAAAATAAAAGGAAGGAAAAACAAGAGGGGGGGGGGGGGGGGATACATGACTTCATGTAATTCTACGCTAGAGTTGTACCTTATTCTCAACAGAGACCTTACTTGCATCTTTTACATTCAACTTGTCGCCAGCTTCTGGTGTGTGGGTGGGGGGTCGTCTCCCTGACACCCCCCCCCCCCTCTAACCGATTTATTAAAAGCACCCTCTTCTTGACTAACTGATCCGCCGCTGGATACTATGACCTGAGAACTAGACACGCTTTCTGTGTCACCCTAAAAACAGCGGGGAAACTGTGGGCACTAACAGTATTGTAATTGGACAGGAGAGGGACACAATAGAGTCCTCCGGACAGGAAATGTTGTCAAAGACCTGGGTCAACGTTCGAAACTAGGTTGTGTCCTTTGTTGCTGATGACCACACGTGGACAGCAGGCAGAAACAAAAAAGGGGGTTTATTCGCAAAGGGGGTTTATTATGTGTTGGAACTTTGTCGGTGAGCTGATCAGAGACCATAAAACACGCCTACTGGACATTGACCATTGCTGATTGGTCTACCAATGTTTTGGGGGAGTCGTCAGTGAAGGCATTGTCCTGGACTTGTCTGTTTATCCTTTTTTTCTGGACGAATTTATCTTAGAAAACAGAACGTCTGTGACAAGAGATCTGGTTCCTTTAATATAGGTGTTTTCACTTATATTATACTGCCGGCCCAAAGAAACTACACGCGCATTTTATATGCACGCGAAAGAACGTCTCATTCAAATCATTTCAAAGTTTGCGGATGTCTGATTCCATTATTTATGTACCCACATTCTGAAGGTTTATTGCATTCGTGCGATTAGTTTCGATACAATAGCTCAACAAACAATACCAGCCCCGAATGTAAAAACCACAAAAGCGTGAACATTGAAAATCGCCACTGTTGTTGGCGAGGCAAAATGTATACACGATGTTTCATGAACCCCCTCAATGTGTCCACAAAGTTCCGAGGGACTGCTACTTAGACAATCAAAGTTATTGCTGCTTGGGTGGGCATGCCCAATTTTGACACATTTTGAACAGCCGTGTGTTGTGATGTTAAACTCAGGGGGTTACGTTATTTGTTTAGCTCTTGCTTCAAAACTGATCGCACGAATGCAATGACATGTTAGGGTCTGGTGTACACACAATTGACTTAATGATATTCAAAATATCAAAGGATTTGACCGTGCCATTTTTGTTCTGCGCTCTTCAGAATAGGTGATATTTAACTTTTGTTGATTACTGTATGCGTATCATAATTAGGCATGGAAATGAGCACAGATTGTGACGAGATTTGTTGTTTTGCACTTACGCTTACATTTGCTTCTGTAGACATCCCAAGGATTGTATACTGAGCAATAAGATATAGGGACCGTTTTGTAACTACATGGACTTTCGAACGGCAATGCATTTCAAAAGTCCATGATTTTATATATAATGTCCCCTGTATTTTATTGCTCAGTACACAAGCCTTGAGATGTCTGTAGAGCAAAAATATAATATAGGTGCATGTGTAAACCAACACATCACCCTCTGTGCTCATATTCGTTCCTAATTATCATACGGATACAGAGATCAACAAAAGTTAAGTATCACTTTTGGGGCGCGGCCAAATCCTTTGATATTTTACATCTCATTACTTCAATTATGTATATACCAGACGCTAAAATTTCATTGCATTCTTGTCATTAGCTTTGAAGCAATGGCCCAACAAATAACGCAACCCCCTAAGTTTAAACTCACAAAACACGGCTACTCGGCCTGTGTCAAAATTGGGTGTACCCACCCAATCAGCAATAACTAACTGTGTAAGCAGCAGTTCCACGGGACTTTCTGGACACTTTGAGGGGGTTCATGAGACATCGTGTAAAATGTTTGCCTTGCCAACAACAGCGAATACGCACACTTGTTTGTGTATTCACGCTTTTATGATTTTCAAATTTGGGGTGGTATTGTTTGTTGAGCTATTGTATCGAAACTAATCACACGAATTATAGAAAACTTAAGATTTTGGGAACACAGATAATTGAATTAGACACCTGCAGAATTTGACATGATTTGAATGAGCCGTACTTTTATGCACATAAACAAATGCACGTGTGTAGTTTCTTTTGGCCGGAAGTATACTTTTTTGAACACTGCCTGACTGATGAGACGAGAGAGAGAGAGAGAGAGAGAGAGAGAGAGAGAGAGAGAGAGAGAGAGAGAGAGAGAGAGAGAGAGAGAGAGAGAGAGAGAGGGGAGGGGGAGAGAGGGAGGGGGTATGTTTACCGATGTTTACGGAGAGTTTACGGAGCAGGGAATGTAGGAAGAAATTGCCCGTACGAGTGATGTGTGCGAGTTACGGCTCGGCTACACCGTCAGCTAAAATCGTACGACCGTACGATACGATTCGATCACGTGGTCTCGAAGCGCGAATCACATTTGTTCTTCGAG
Organism: Phymorhynchus buccinoides; assembly: GCA_017654935.2. Lineage (NCBI taxonomy): Eukaryota > Metazoa > Mollusca > Gastropoda > Neogastropoda > Raphitomidae > Phymorhynchus > Phymorhynchus buccinoides. The sequence goes on from CM065680.1 coordinate 90,874,386, forward strand.
ACCACGTGATCGAATCGTGTCGTACGATTTTAGCTGACGTGTAGCCGAGCCTTTAGGGTAAGTCTGTACAGACTGCAGAACATCACAAAGCCTAAGTCTTGGATTTCGCCAGACATGTTTACGTTCTCGAACATCAACCCCTAAGCAGCCTTGACAAGAAAAGTATCACCTACGGTAATACATCGGGAAATTGGATGTAGCCTATAGTATGAACGTCAACAACAAAAAATAATGTTATTAACAGTATTTGAGTATTAAAAATAAAAGTAATCAAATTTGTATAAATTATTCCCCCAAAATATAATCAGCCATTTGGAAGCACTTCATAACTTTTCAGTTTAAAACAGGGACTATCTGGTTAAGTTTAGCCGTTAATTCACGAAAAGTGTTAAAATATGAAAAGGGGGGTTAGATCGTAGTGTAACATCTACACTTTGCAACTGAAAACTCCTGAATCGTGATAAACTGATTAGTTCCCGAGCGAAGCTTCGAGATGTATTGTTTTTGTTTCATCCATCCGTCCGTCCGTCCGTGCATGCGTCCGGCGGCGTTTTCTTGAAAACCGTCCACACTATTTCAATCACTTTTAGTGTACAAGTGATAGGGCATATTAGATATCGACTGATCGCTTTAGTTTTATTGTAAGGTCAAGGTCATGGGGTGATTAAGGAGTTCAAGCCCCAAAACACTTAATCGATTATATCTCGCGAACGTTTGCAAGTTATTTCAATGCGAATTTGTCACATTTTCTGATAAAAGAGCTATGACATTATAATCATGAATTTGTCTGTATGCTCGTGCGCGTGTGCGTGCGAATCACGGGGTTCAAACCCCAAAGCTGTATCTCAAGATTTGTTGCATGGAATCGCTTCAGATTTACTGTGGTGGTGCCTCACGGTACGCAATAGATCCCTTACACAAATAATAACTATGCTGACCTTGACTTTGAAGTTTGACCTTGAAAACGTAAATGTCTTCTTGTGGTCATATCTTTCACATTGTTGGATTAAAGTGTTCACATTTGGTGTGCAGATGCATTGGCTAAAGGTGATTCCAAATATTTAGTACAAGAAAGGTCAAGGTCACAACGGTTAAAGTCTGTCAATATGACCATCTGTAACCGGTCATTTACAACCACACATTTTGGACACATTTATTATTTATTAAGTGGGGGTTTTGGCAATTGCTCAGTTTCTTGTCACTGGAGGGCAGATGCGTCATGCTGCTGATATGAGCCCAAGTTCACCCGCTCGGGAACTTATCTGCCGCTCGGCGATCCACTTGTTGAAATTATTATTGGCTGGTTGTTTATTGAAAGCATATTTCATCAAACTACCCAGTTATTGGTTTCAGAAGTCTTTCGAATAGGCGTTGTTTTGTTTTTTGACATTTCATCAAAATACCCAGTTATTGGTTTCAGAATTCTTTCGAATAATTATGCGTTACATGATTTTAGTGATTTGAGAAAACATTACTAACCCTTTCAGCGCCAATATCGCATTTTTGCACCACAATGATTTAACACCCATGCCATTAAAACTCTTGAAATCAGGGTCTGTTGTTCAATGATATTGTGTTCCTAAATGTGGGCAGTAAGTATTGACCCTATTCTAAATGTGTCACAGAGAAATCCCACAATATTGCAGGCGAAATCTTTTCTGTAGCCAAGTAAGTTTAATGGAAATGTTTTGGCTCAAAGATGGCTGGCGGTGAAAGGGTTAAGACGCTACATCCGGTAAAGCACGTGGCAATACTAGCCAGCCACCATATATTATTTTGTTACTGTCCAGCTGTAAACAAACAGGTTACACTATAAACCTACGATTGTTGGTGTGAAGCCTGCCAGAAAATGTGATAACAGTTTGCGGCAGTTCAGTTGAGGTCAGGGTCGCAATTATCGTCTGGCAACATTGTTATGTAGCCGCCAGTGTTGATCGCTACATTCAACTGTATTTTGTAGGAAGAAAAGGAAGTAGGGGGGGGGGGGGGGGGCAGAGGAAGGGGAGATGGGGGTAGAGGTTATTTGGGGTGTGGGGGGGGGGGGGGGGTGTTAGAGGCTGTGATTATCTCAGGCATCCCTGACTGACGTGTTTGTCGAATGTCGACAGAACACACTCTCTCTCTCTCTCTCTCTCTGCGTGTGTGTGTATGTGTGCACGAGTGTGTGCGTGCGTGCGCGCGCGCGCGTGTGTGTATGTAGTAAGTTGTCTGTCAGATAAGACCTACACCAGTAATATAAATCTACTTTCTGGTAATTATAGTTTACAAAAAAGTTATCATCTACAGCTTTATGTATGGTAAGAAAGGCAATAACGGAAAAATACAATTAACCGAGAAATGTAGGGGGGGTGGGGGTGGAACATCTTGACCTTTACCCGAATACGATCACGATTATTGTGGCTATGATGAACATATATAATGGAATATGTGTAAGATATAGCCATTCCAAGACACTTTACAAGAATATGATTCAACCTAAAAACCTTCTGTTTTTTCCATTCAAAGAAACCCCAAACATATTAAGCACAAACAGTACTTAAAACATTTAGACTCCCTAAGTAAGAGGCATTATCACTCTTGAAACGCAAAATCATCAAGCATCAATTAGATTTAACTTGCGAAACGTTCATTTGTACAGATTTTAACACAAACTCGGTGAATATAAAACACGTGAAAGACGATCCATGAGACACACATATCTCAGAGCTCACCCAGGAATCATGATGGACTAAAAACGTTGTAATATTGAGCTGATTGATCTTGAAGGCAGGTGGGAGGGGCGAAGAGGTAGGGGTGTCACGTGCTTCCTCCTGGGCCACGGTGCGCCTCTATTCACCTTCGCACGTTTCGCCTACGCGCGTTTTGCCAATTCGCGTTTCATCGACTAAGTGATAAGCAGTCTCGTTTCGCCTAAATAATGACACGCCACCCACAAAAGAGGACCATATATGCTAAACTAGAAGTAATGTTTAATTAAGAATATAGTAATTTCCATTCAAGCCATTTAGGACTAAGAACACGAGTAGTAGGCTTACTGTTACTACTCAAAATAATAGTAACAAAAATAGTTACAAAGTATTAAGAACAAATATTAAAACTTATGGTTTACGTTCTCTCTCTCTCTCTCTCTCTCTCTCTCTCTCTCTCTCTCTCTCTCTCTCTCTCTCTCTCTCTCTCTCTCTCTCTCTCTCTCTCTCTCTCTCTCTCTCTCTCTCTCTCTCTCTCTCTCTCTCTCTCTCTCTCTCTCTCTCTCTCTCTCTCTCTCGGTGCTCTCGGTTTAATTAAAAAAAACACCAAAACATCAAAAGTGAACACACCGAGAAAACAAGTCCAGACTTTAACCATCTTATTATGCTGGCAAAATACTGGGGATGCCATGGGCAAAACGAGACACTCAGAGTGGGCGAAACGACACAGCCGACACAATAAATGCAACAACAACAACAACAACAGACAGTATTTATACGGCGCTGAATCTTGATAGAAATCAAATCAAAGCGCACACACACGTTAGCATTCATAGCGCATTCAAACAAAAACGCAATACAAAGCGAACACACACGGATGACATAAATGGAATATAGCAGAAACAGACCTAATGGCAAGAGAGAGAAGATGAAGAGAGCGGAGCTTTAATGACGGGGGAACAGGTGGGTTTTGAGGTTGAGCTTTGCGAAAGCAGAGAGGGTCGGTCGCTGACGGAGGGAGAGAGGAAGTTTGTTCCAGGAGGAACATACGGCAGATTACGCACTTCAAAGAGTAGGCGAAACGCTAGTAGGAGAAGTGGACGGCACCCTTTGGGCCATTCTAACTGGCTTGACTTTTCCTCAACAATTGTATTCACTAGGGACATCCATAGTAGTAGCAGTTAGTTTTTGTGAAAACCGTTTTCAATACCCATCTGCCGCTTCCCCACAGTTTTACTCCCTCTGCTGTTCCTTAAAGGTGGAACCTGACGGATGAGTTTTTGCAAGAAACACGTCGAGATCACCAGAAAGACAGCCTTTTCAAGGATCGGAACACTCACTTTGCTCTGGTTTCCTAGAAATTAAACCGTCAAAACTGCGATTCCTCCTTGGCGGAGATGCTGGAGGGAGTAGCCATTTTGGATGGGGTGGGTGGAGGTCACTCATTGTGGTTGAAGCGTTTTCTTTTTTCGTAGAGAAGTACAAAAAAAATTGGAGCTATTTCCTTTGTTGTGAGCGAAACTCCTTTAGATAAACTGTATAAAATAAAATAAATAAAAAGGCTTGTATTGCGGAAATTTCGCGCAAACGATTTGGCGGCAATTAGAAAAGAGACGGCACACGTCTTCTCTTTGGGTGAAATAATTTGACTCCCAGCACCTCCGCCAAGGAGGAATCGCCGATTTGACGGTTTGATTTATAGGAAACCAGAGCAAAGTGAGTGTTGCCATGATGTTTTCGTGGTGATCCCGACGTGTTTCTTACAAAAACCCATCCGTCAGGGTGCCCCTTTAATACTCAGTACTGGCTCCCCGATAACCTCCGAATGTCTCATTGTCCATTTGTCTTCGTGGGTGACAGTCATCTGGAGTTCATCAAGATGACGCCCTCCCCACAATAATGACAGCTGATGGTCACAGTCACAGTAACGCAATCTGCTTTGGGAAATTGGGAGAGTGAGAGGCCAAGTTCATTCTGCTATCCATGGGCGGATCAGTTTGCCAAGAAGGGGAGGGTTCCAAGGGGTTCCTTGGAAGTCTGGAAACGCAAAGCCCACCCTCGGAAGCTGACGATAATTTTAATGTAAAAGATACAACGGAAAAGACGCAGATCAACACACCCTCCTCCATTTCTCGGTACTTTCCGCTTCTTTCAGTCTTACGTTCTTTTTAAAAAAAATGCAGATTGAGCACTTTAACCTCTATCGTTTCCTACCATTAACGTTATTTTTGATCCATTTACACAATGGAAAATGTATGCATTTAATAACGGTAGAATATAAAGACAAGGCGGAAAGAACGCAATGAACTAAGACTATGACAGGGGATGTTCTGCGGTTTGTGTACACGTTAACAATATTAACAAAATATCTCTATTTCCCCATGGCAACACAGTGTTAGGCCACTCATAAAGGCACCTGTACACGTTGACGTTATTAACAAAATATTTCCCCATTACAACACAGTGAGTTGTAAGTCATAAAAACGTCTCGGTACACGCTAACATTATTCACGGGATATTTCCATTTTTCCATGGCAACACAGTGCTAGGCCACTCATACTATGACTTACAACTCACTGTGTTGCCACGGGGAAATAGAAATATCCCATGAATAATGTTAATGTGTAGCGAGACCTTTACCAATACAACGGAGGCCTCTCCTGGGAGAATAAGCTAGAATTCTGGTATGGAATGTACACGAGATCATAGAATTCTCCCTCTTGTTCTTCCTTTTTGTTATTTCTTCTTCTTCTTCTTCGATCGCTCAGGACAGTTTCCTGTCAATTGTGAGCGCAGATGCGTCATGCTGCTGTTATGCGCCTAGCCAAGAAATAGGCCCAGCAAGTCCCACTTCGGCTGAAGGAAATCTTTTTGAAAGTGTTTCTTGGAGAGAGAAAAAAGGCAGGAGAATGGATCGGTAAGGCAGAAAGATAGTAACAGTAAGCAAAGGGAAAAGGCAGAGTCAAAGAGAGTGACAGATTAGAGGAAGTTACAAGCACAGAACTTCCAGAAGGTGGGGGGACCATTTATGCAAAAGACCCCCTGGTATCCCCACGGGGTTTGTTTTGGTGTTATTTTATTCTTTAAGGTTAGTGGGTCCGGAACACATGTAACCCCCCCCCCCCTCCCTTAAATCCGCCTCTGCTATCATCACGTTCACCCCCCTCCTCCCTCTGGGCGTTTGGGGGTGAAATGTCCAGAGACCCAGCAGGAGGAGAGGGAGAGCTCTTGCCCAGGGATCGATGGTATGTTGTCGCCATCAACTGCCTCCATGGAAATCCGAGCCCGTCAGTGTCACATTAGCGAAGTGGAGACGATCGCCCGTCATCATTATGGAGGAGAGAGAAGAAGAATATGGGTTTAACGCCCTCTGGACCAAAAGGCCATACGAGGCATTTAAAATCATTCATTATGGAGGCTACGATCGACTCGCTTTTAAATGGAAGATGGCTGCCACGGCCGAAGACCGAGAAACAACGGTGTCGTTGACCATTGAATCGCCACCACAAATTAACTACTACCAGAACCGAAAATGGTGCTTTACGTCCTCTCGGTCTGGAACAGACACATATGGAACAGACACATTTGTAGATACAGAGATGGTGGGAACGATACTGGAGGCAATTCCCGGAGGCAGTGCAACTCCAGTAAAGTCCTGGTTTTTTTTATAACAATACAGATAGGTGTAGCGGTAACCGTGGCCACGCCTCAGTTAAACCTCATCGTTTATGGTACCGCCACAAGTATATAGCTTGACCCAGCCCAGGGTACCATTATACCCATTAACCGTTGTGCCACCCCCCCTGCATTTCTCGGTTAATTCTATTTTTCCGTTTTTGCCTTTCTTACCATACATAAAGCTGTATTTTAGGAACATATTGAGCTAATAACCTTTTTGGAATACTAACCCTATCCCTAACCCTAGCCCTAAACCTAACCCTACCCCCCACTATGTACTGCAGTACACCGCGATTTGTTACAGTTGTGGTTCGTTGCGTGTTTCTGTCTTATAGGGTGGGGGGTAGGGTTAGGCTTAGGGCTAGGGTTAGGGTTAGTATTGGAAAAAGGTTATTAGCTAAAAATGTTCCTAAAATACAGCTTTATGTATGGTAAGAAAGGCAATAACGGAAAAATAGAATTCACCGAGATAAGTAGGGGGGGGTGGCACATCTTGACCTTTACCAGACTTGTATACACGAGGGGGGAGGGGAGATACAGAGAGAGAGAGAGAGAGAGAGAGAGAGAGAGAGAGAGAGAGAGAGAGAGAGAGAGAGAGAGAGAGAGAGAGAGAGAGAGAGAGAGAGAGAGAGAGAGAGAGAGAGAGAGACTGGACTCTCTCTCGTCGGGTCTGTAGAAGAGGCCATTCTAAGTTTTTGGTGATGTCTGCTGATTTTGTAGATATATGGTAGTCTCGGGCCACCTAACCCATCTTGCAGCTCGGCTTGCACCTCTATGGTTTGATACCTAGTCGTTGATCACAGGTTGAGAATCAGCCAGGAACAATAGATGTAATGTATGTAATGTTGAGAGACGCCCCTCTTTCGAAGTATAGTCTACTTTCTACACTTTTGGCCGTGTAATGTTGACGGGCTCCATTTCAGCCCGTGTAATGCATACATTCTACAACAAAACCCATAGAAAGTATACCGACGTCACCTTTCTACAAAAATCCCATAGAATGTACACATTCTACATTTTAGGCTGTGGAATGTATACATTCTACGCGGGTCAACAATCTATACAACATATACAAGTCTATTTTATTGCACATCAATATTAACACTCATGTAACACATGGTGCATACTGCAATATATCGATGCTAAGAGAGAGAGAGAGAGAGAGAGAGAGAGAGAGAGAGAGAGAGAGAGAGAGAGAGAGAGAGAGAGAGAGAGAGAGAGAGAGAGAGAGAGAGAGACTTCAGAAACTTTATTTTACAAGGATAAGAATTTAGGCTGGGCCTAGTCTTTCATTATGTCCTTGATTCTAAGCATGCAACATATAACTAATACTATAAAAAAAAAAGAGAGAGAGAGAGAGAGAGAGAGAGAGAGAGAGAGAGAGAGAGAGAGAGAGAGAGAGAGAGAGAGAGAGAGACAGACAGACAGACAGACAGACACACAGAGAAAACACATGTGCGTACGCAAGCGCACGCTTCTGAGTTATTAACCCTTATTAACTATTACTGACACAGTAAAATAGAGATGTTATGACTGAGTGTATTGAGTTTGGGTGAAGATACCCATTTGAAAAAGAAAAAGATCTCTCTTCTCAGTCACCTCTATATTTATTACCCGGCCAGAGGCCGAGGTATTGCGATCGGTTTGTGTGTCTGTGTGTGTTTATGTGTGTGTGTCTGTCTGTGTATCGATTATCTTAAAAACTACTGTTTGGATTTTGATTAAAATTGGCAGAGGGGTAGACAGCTTGAAAAGGAAGCTTCCTTTCGTTAATCAACACCGTGTTGACCTTGATCTAGAAGTTTGACCTTGAAAACCGAAATTTCCTTCTTTGGGCTATGTAATTTACCCCCAGCTTTATTTCGCGAACTAGTGAACAGAATCGCTTCAAATTTTGTGTGGTGGTGTACCATGGTGCAAGGAAGTTTATATAAAAGTTCAGCTGTATCTCGTGTACTACTGAACAGAATCGCTTCAAATTTTGGGCTATGTATTTTATGCGTTCTGTAAGGGTGGAAAGTGGGTGTGTTTTGGGGGGGGGGGGGGGGGGGGGGGGGGGGGGGGAGAACAGAGAACATCACTCGGTGCAAGGAAGTTTGTATAAAAGTTCAGCTGTATCTCGTGAACTACTGAACAGAATCGCTTCAAATGTTGGGCTATGTATTTTATGCGTTCTGTAAGGATGGAAAGTGGTGTGTTTATTGTGAGGGGGGGGTGGGGTGGGGGACAGGACATAACTCTGGCCGGGTTTGCATTGTCACAATGCGTGCTGCCGCTCGGCGATGCCCTTGTTTTTGTTTGTTTTTAAGCCAGGTATTTACCTTTCTTCTTCGTAATTGTCTCTTCCATTTCCTTCAGTTTATTTGAACAGAACACTGAAACAGGCAGCTACATTTTCTGATGAAAACGAAGAAAACGCACACTTTAAAAAAAAGGGCGCTCAGTAACGTTCATTTGATAAACAACCTCAAATAATCTATTTTGGAGAGGCTATGTTTTATACCCAACAGACGAGAGGAAGAAACATTACATTCATTATAATAAATAATATGTAGCTTTGTATTTTTTCATTAAAAACTAGAAATGATCAGGGAAACACTAATTTTGCCTATATCAAGGGGAAACCCCCCCAAAACACAACTGAAACAGACTGCAACGTCACTGGAACATACAACAAACAAACAACTACACGACAAGTGTAAAGTGACGTTAATTTATTGGTTTAAACAAATTTATTCATAAACAATCACATGACAAAGCAGCATCAGAATAATAGGGGATCGCAGAGCACAACAAGCTTAAAGCTTATACTAGGTGCTCAAAACATGTTAACTACACAGTAGGGGGAGACGGGGTAAAAAGCGCATGGGCGGGTAAGAAGCCCACCCCAATTATCTCATGAAATGAAGCAAATTTCAGTCTCATTTTGCCCATGAGACGAGCGTTAATGTCTAGCATTCGTCTCATGGGCAAATTTGACTGAAATGTTCTTTATTTCATGAGATAATTGGGGTGGGCTTCTTACCCGCCCGTGCGCTTTTTACCCCGTCTTCCCCTATTGGCTGCAACTTGTGAAATTAGTACACTGGGTAAATGATGAAAGAAAGGGAAAAGAAGACGTTATTTTAGTCACAAGAGACAAAACAAAACTACTGGATAATAATATCCAGTAGCTTTGTTTTGTCTCTTGTGACTAAAATAACGTCACTTTACACTTGTCGTGTAGGTGTTATTTGTTTGTTGGATATATCAAGGAAATTAAATTATGCTTTTACTTTAGTCCGTCATAATGCAAGCTATGAATGGCTGTACACCTGTATTTAAAAGATGTGTGCTTGGCTGGATTTGAATAGACTGAAACTGCACAGTCCCTCTTGGCGGGGGTTTGCACTGTGTTAATACTCTCTCTTTTTCTCTGTGTTGAGGTGGGGCCGGGGGTGGGGGTGTTCTATATATTTGTTATAAGTTTTAACAATAGGTTATAGGTGTTAACAATAAATGTCTAAATCAGTTCAAATTCGGAAGTCTAGTAGGCGGTAGGCTACTATTTTGCGGTAAAGATAAAGATGTGCGCCCCCCCCCCCCCCCCCTGCATTTCTCGGTTAATTCCATTCCGTTTTTGCCTTTTCTTACCAAACATAAAGAAGTATTTTATGAACCTTTTCAGCTAATTAACGTTTTGGAATAATAACCCTAACCCTAACCCACACCCACCCCTATAAGACGGAATAACGCAATGAACCACGACTGTGACAAATGCCGCCGTGTACTGCAGTGCATGGGGGTGGGGGGGTGGGGGGTGGGGGTGGGGGGGGTCCTGTTAGATAATGGCCTTTATCATGATTGCAATTAATTATTGAACAAAGATAATTAGCTGAAAATGTTCATCAAATACAGCTTCATGTTTGGTAAGAAAGGCAAAAACGGAAACTTTATTATTAACATTTTTAGAGAACGCATTAACAAAAATTGTTGTTGGGGTGTGTGTGTGATTTCATTTCAATAAAGGTTCGAAGCTTAGCGAGGGAAAGTGTGTGTGTGTGTGTGTGTGTGTGTGTGTGTGTGTGTGTGTGTGTGTTCGTTGTGTTGTAGTGTGTGTGTGCGTGTGCGCTGCGCGCGCGCGCGCGCGTGTTTTGTGTGTGTGTGTGTGAATGGGTGGTGGTGGTGGGGGCAGTGGTATATAAGCCTATTATAGAAGTTTATATCACATCAGAGAGAGAGAGAGAGAGCGAGGGAGAGAGAGAGAGAGAGAGAGAGAGAGAGAGAGAGAGAGAAGAGAGAGAGAGACAGATGAGAGGAGGGAAAGGATGAGAGAGAAGATGAGAGAGAGAGAGAGTCCTGTGGAGAGAATCCCTTTTTCTTTCCTCCTTCATATCAACACCCTCCCCCCTGCCCCCAATTTCATGCGATCTGCATTAGTATTGTTACAAATTCGGGACTTTCCTGGTGTCGCCCTGCCTCCGGGCATTGCCTCCAGGATCGTTCCCCTCATCTTTATACCTACTAATGTCCCAGACCGGAGAACGTTAAACAGAATTTGATCACATCAAACTTGCCACGAGCCATAAACATCTATCATCAGAGCGGGGGTCTCAAAACACCCACAGCAATCATCAGTCGCGTGCTCAGGGCAGCACGTGGGGGAGGGAGAGAGAGAGAGAGAGACTCGGAGAGAGAGACTCGGAGAGGAGAGAGAGAGAGAGAGAGAGAGGATCCCCTTTCCTTCCTCCTTCATATCAACCCCCTCCCCCATCCCCCCAAATTCATGCGATCTGCAGGTCACACAGCGGTTACTGGTACCATCAGCACTTTAGTACAAAGTACCGGCTAACAAAAACAACTAAGTATACCACCGTTGACGTCAGAAACAACAACACCGACCCACTTTGACGTCAACAGTGTACACCGTCAATACAACAGATGCCTTCAGCTGATCGCGACGGTAGTACTCCAGATCAGTTACACCGCGCTTTTATAGTTCGAAGTTTGGTGAGGAGGGAATTCTGTTGAAAACACGATCGTCGCCAATCTTGTACTTTAGCCCCCCTCCCCTCCCCCTCCCCCTCAATGTTTACGACCCTCTATCTCAAAGTTGCTTCTTTCAGTTTTATGAAGACAATCCTTGGCTGAAGAAGAAAAAAAAAGGGCAGAATTTTGCTTGTCATTTGTGAGAAAATTTTCGAAACAATTTGGGAGAGAGAGAGGAGGGGTGGGGGGGGCGGGGGGGGGGGGGGGGGGGGGGGGGGGGGGGGGGGGGGGGGGGGGGGACTAATGTTCAAGTTAACCCGATAATCTTTGTTTTCTGATTGTGGGAACAAGGTCACAAAGAAAGGGGGGGGGGGGGGGGGGGGGGGGGGGTCGTGATGGAATGGAATGCGTGAAGGCCTACTGTGCAATGTTTATTTCTCCCGTTTATCGCAGCATCTGGATATTATTACTAATGCTTCAGGATGTTTGTTTCAGTCTCCCCCGTGGGGATACCTGGGAGGTCTTTTGTGTAAATAGTTCCCCTACCTTCTGGAAGTTCTGTGCTTGTTGCTTCCTCTCTAATCTGTCACAGTCACTCTCGACTCTTGCCTTTTCCAATTGCGTACGAAGAAAAATCTGTTTAACGTCCTCCGGTCTGAAACAGACACATTTGGGACATTATTAGATATAAAGATGGTGGGAACGATCCTGGAGGCAATGCCCGGAGGTAGTGCAACACCAGGAAAGTCTCGAATTTTTAACAATACAGATATTATTGTCTTTGCTTACTGTCATCTACTATCTTTATGCCTTACCGATCCATTCTCCTGCCTTTTTTTTCTTCTTCCAAGAAACACTTTCAAAAAGATTTCCTCCAGCCGAATAGAAGTCGGACTTGCTGGGCCTAACTATTTCTTAGTTAGGCGCATAATGGCAGCATGACGCATCTGCGCTCATAATTGGCAGGAAACTGTCTGAGCGATCGAACAAGAAGAAGAAGGATGCTTGTTTTTTTATAAGTCGAGTGGCCGTCGTGTGAGGTCATATGTTTTGCCCTTTGAATCGCAGGAAACAGAAGGAAGGAAATACGTCACCAAGGACCACAAGTGTGTGTGTGTGTGTGTGTGTGTGTGTGTGTGTGTGTGTGTGTGTGTGTGTGTGTGTGTGTGTGTGTGTGTGTGTGTGTGTGTGTGTGTGTGTGTGTGTGTGTGTGTGTGTGTGTGTAGGTGTGTGTGTGTGTGTGTGTGTGCGCGCGTGTGTGTAGGGGAAGACGGGGTAAAAAGCGCATGGGCGGGTAAGAAGCCCACCCCAATTATCTCATGAAATAAAGAAAATTTCAGTCAAATTTGCCCATGAGACGAATGCTAGACATTAACGCTCGTCTCATGGGTAAAATGAGACTGAAATTTGCTTCATTTCATGAGATAATTGGGGTGGGCTTCTTACCCCCCGCCCATGCGCTTTTTACCCCGTCTTCCCCTAGGTGTGTGTGTGTGTGTGTGTTGTGTGTAGGTGTGTGTGCGTGCGTGCGTGCTTGCGCGTGTGTGCATCGTTATTGACGATAAATGAATAAGTGTGTGTGTGTGTGTGTGTGCGCGTGCGTGCGTGCTTGCTTGTGTGCATCTTTATTGACAATAAATGAATAAGTGTGTGTATGTGTGGTTGTGTGTGTGTGTGTGTTTGTGCGTGCGCGCGCGTGTGTGTGTGTGTGTGTTTGTCTCTCTCTCTCTGTGTGCGCGCGCGCGCGCGCGTGTGTGTGTTGTTTGTTTGCTTTGTTTTTGTTTGATTACTTGCTTGTTTTTTTTAGTGGTGAGGGTGTCTTATTGAATATGAGAAGTAAGTATGGAATAGGCTTCTGGAGATCAGAGGAGGGGGGGGGGGGGGGGGGGGGGGTGGGGGGGGGGGGGGGGGGGGGGGGGGGGGAGAGATGAGGATGAGTTGGGCAAAGAGTTCGATAAAGCAACAATCTGTCCTTTAACTCAATAAGTACGGGCAGATTAGGCAAAAAACAACAACAAACCAAGAAACAAACAAACAAAAACACACACGTATACACAAAAGCAGCATTCAATACGATTCCTGTCATTTGGAAGAAATAGGAGTAGAAATAGAGAACACGAAAATATGTTCTTATGATATAGTTTTAGTAAAGGATGTATAATTTATATTCTTTACTATTACTATTTTTAGTATTATAAAAATAAACCACCTTCTCAGTGTAAACACTACAAAGTCTACAGGAAATAGTCTGGCAATCTCGTATTTTTAGTGATAGGCCTGTGACGTGCAAATATGTAGCTCGCTACCTATGAGAGTGTATTTGCGGCATTTTGCGACATTGAGCATGAACCACAAATTTCACTTTTTCCGTGGGTTAGGGATAGGGTTAGGGTTAGTAAATGGTTCAAGTATGGGAAAAGTGAAATTTGTGCCCCTCGTGTTTACGATCCTCAATCTCAAAGTCTGTTACTTTCATGTTTTTGTATGAAACTAATCCAAGGCTGGCATATATCACCCATCCCTTTCCCCGGAATGCCAGAATGTTGCTTCTCAGTGAAAATGTTCAATGTGAAAATTTGAGGGGGGGGGGGGGGGGGGGGGGGGGGGGGGGGGGGGGGGGGACTAACAAATAGTAGTAGTCTATCTGAAGGTTATATAATAGACGCAGCAACAGCAGCAAACAGCCTAGATAGGATATGCTGGGTAACCATAGACAAGCATTCACAGCAGTAGTGTGTTTCTTGGTAACTTTAGATAGTGGTTTAGTTACTGTTGGAGTGATAACACTTACAGCGAATACCAAAGAATATTGGGTAGGACTACATCTTTAGTTATTCGGAACGTGCGTGCGATGGTTAAAGGTTGGTACTCAGCAGAATACAGATGTGTGACAAAAGCGTCCTCCCGGCAGAACTTCTGAACAGGTTTTTTTATTATTTGGGTGGAGGGGGGGGAGAGTATTATGTCGTGAATGTGGTGTGTGTGTGTCGGGGGTGGTATGACAGTTCGTGTAGTAAATCTGAGGTGTGTGTGTGTCGTGGTGTGTGTGTGATAGCGTGGTGTAACCATAGTGCTTTGTGTGCGTGGTGCGGTACATGAGCGCGAAAAGAAAATTGGACTGAGGAGTGTTCTTTAAGTGTCTTGTGTGAACGTGCAGGTGCGAGTAGTTAGTGTTGGTACTCAGGCAGAGTTGAGAGGAGATGTGTGACAAAAGCGTTGGAGAGAGGGTGTGTGTTGTGAACGTGTTGAGGTGTATTGTGTTGTGTTGGAGGGGGGCGGAGAGTGTTTTGTGTGCGTGCGTTGTGTGTAAGTTAGTTGCGTGTGCGTGCGTGTGAAGGGTGCTGAAAGAGTGTGAGACAGAGAGATGAGGGAGGAGAGAAGAGAGAGAGAGAGATGAGAGAGAGAGGGATGAGTGAGAGAGGAGATGAGAGAGAGAGAGAGAGAGAGAGAGGGGGGAGGGACCGGAGGGAGAGAGGAGAGAGAGAGAGGGGGAGAGAGAGAGAGAGAGAGAGAGAGAGGGAGGGAGAGAGAGAGCGAAGAGAGAGAGAGAGAGAGAGGAGAGAGAGAAGAGAGAGAGAGAGAGAGAAGAGAGAGAGAGGAGAGATGAGGGAGAGAGGAGAGGCTTTCACACACACAAACCACACACACACACACACACACACACACACACAATCTAAGAGGTACCATTTCCAAACTGAAAGCCGACCAACAGACAGGCAGGCATGTGAGGATAAAATCCTAGCTTACACAACAGCTAGCTGCCGAGTTCAACAGTATTAATACAGAGAATCGACTGAAGGGAGGGAAGGCACTGCGGGTTTTCCCCACATTTTATTTTTCAACCCCACAGCTAGGCCTATTACCATTTCACATCCAGTGCCGGTGTAGTGGTAAGGAAGGTCTAGTCAGTCAGGCTCTGAGACCAACCCAAACACAGCCTTTCATCTCGACCGGGCATTGAACCTTGGGCCCCTTAGCTCATGGTCGTTTTGGAGGAACCACCACACCACACCCACCCCTTCAGTCTTTCACTAAATACAAGCAATGCTGAACTCGGAACCTCGAGCATTTCGTTGTGAGGGTACAGCATATTATTGATGTGCACCCATGTCTCTATGTGCACCCGTGTATTTGCCCCCGACTCTTATGTGTCACCCTCATTATACCCCCGTCTCTGTGTGTCACCCTCATTGTACCCCCGTCTCTATGTGTCACCCGTGTCTATGTGTCACCCTCATTGTACCCCCGTCTATATGTGTCACCCTCATTGTGCCCCCGTATCTATGGTCATTGTGCCCCCGTCTCTATGCGCCATCGTGTCTATGAGTCACTCTCATTGTATCCCCTTCTCTGTGTGTCACCCTCATTGTACCCCCGTCTCTATGAACCCCCCTTCTCTATGTGTCACCCTCATTGTACCCCCGTCTCTATGTGTCACCCTCATTGTACCCCCGTCTCTATGAACCCCTTCTCTATGTGTCACCCTCATGTACCACCCCGTCTCTATGTGTCACCCTCATTGTACCCCCGTCTCTATGAACCCCCTTCTCTATGTGGTCACCCTCATTGTACCCCGTCTCTGTGTGTCACCCTCATTGTACCCCCGTCTCTATGAACCCCCTTCTCTATGTGTCACCCTCATTGTACACCCGTCTGTGTGTCACCCCTCATTGTACCCCCGTCTCTATGAACCCCCTTCTCTATGTGTCACCCTCATTGTACCCCGTCTCTGTATGTCACCCTCATTGTACCCCCGTCTCTATATGAACCCCCTTCTCTATGTGTCACCCTCATTGTACCCCGTCTCTGTATGTCACCCTCATTGTACCCCCGTCTCTATGTGCCCCTGTGTCTGTGTGTCACCCTCATTGTACCCCCGTCTCTATGTGCCCCTGTGTCACCCTCATTGTACCCCCGTCTCTATGTGTCCCCCCTGTGTCACCCTCATTGTACCCCCGTCTCTATGTGCCCCCTGTGTCTATGTGTCACCCTCATTGTGCACCCGTCTCTATGTGCCATCGTGTCTATGTGTCACCCTCATTGTGCCCCCGTCTCTATGTGCCACCCTCATTGTGTCCCCCCGTGTCACCCTCATTGTGTCCCCAGTCTCTATGTGTCACCCTCATTGTACCCCCGTCTCTATGTGTCATCGTGTCTATGTGTCACCTTCATTGTGCTCCTGTCTGTATCACCCTCATTGTGCCCCCGTCTCTATGTGCCACCCTCATTGTGCCCCCGTGTCACCCTCATTGTGCCCCCGTCTCTATGTGTCACCCTCATTGTGCCCCCGTGTTCCACCGTGTCACCCTCATTGTGCCCCCGTCTCTATGTGTCACCCTCATTGTGCCCCCGTGTCACCCTCATTGTGCCCCCGTCTCTATGTGCCACCCTCATTGTGCCCCCGTGTCACCCTCATTGTGCCCCCGTCTCTATGTGTCACCCTCATTGTGCCCCCGTGTCACCCTCATTGTGCCCCCGTCTCTATGTGTCACCCTCATTGTGCCCCCCGTCTCTATGTGTCACCCTCATTGTGACCCCGTCTCTATGTGTCCACCCTCATTGTGACCCCGTCTCTATGGGTCACCCTCATTATGCCCCCGTCTCTATGTGTCATCGTGTCTATGTGTCACCCTCATTGTGCCCCCGTCTCTATGTGTCACCTCATTGTGCCCCCGTCTCTATGTGTCACCCTCATTGTGCCCCCCGTCTCTATGTGTCACAATCATTGTGCCCCCGTCTCTATGGTGTCACCCTCATTATGATGCCCCCGTCTCTATGTGTCATCGTGTCTCTATGTGTCACCCTCATTGTGCCCCCGTCTCTATGTGTCACCCTCATTGTGCCCCCGTCTCTATGTGTCACCCTCATTGTGCCCCCGTCTCTATGTGTCACCCTCATTGTACCCCCGTCTCTATGTGTCACCCTCATTGTGCCCCCGTCTCTATGTGTCACCCTCATTGTACCCCCGTCTGTATGTGTCACACTCATTGTGCCCCCGTCTCTATGTGTCACCCTCATTGTACCCCCGTCTCTATGTGTCACACTCATTGTGCCCCCGTCTCTATAGGTCACCCTCATTGTGCCCCCGTCTCAATGTGTCATCCTCATTGTGCCCCCGTCTCTATGTGCCCCCGTGTCTATCTGTTCCCGTCCCTATGTTACCTTGGGATAGGGACAGAGGGTTTCGGATTAGGCTTACGGACAGGATTAGGATTTCGGGTTAAGGTTAGGATTAGAGTTTCGTGTTACATAGAGACGGAGAGGTATAATAAGACTGGGGGGGGGGGGGGGAGCACATAGGCGCGGGGTCATACAGGCACGGGGACCTACAGTCGCAGGGACATAATAAAAAATGTTTTTATAGAGACGGGGACACACAGAGACGAAATCGGAGACATAAAGTCGGGGACACATAGAAACGGGGGCACAACGCTATGTAAAAGAGGGTACTCGAGGACCGGAGAAGGGCTTTAGTTAGGCCTAGGCCAAGCCACAACAAACCTCTCCCAACATCAACACGATGATCGATCGAGTTGACTTTGTCTCATTATATAAAGCAGCTCGCGGCTGGAACAAGTTTATCTGGCGTGGTCACCGCTACACCTATCTGTAGTAATAAAAATAAATCGGGACTTTACTGGTT